>OY282514.1:66803220-67521945 GCA_958296145.1 Hydrotaea cyrtoneurina | reverse complement strand
GATGCTGCCATCAAAGCATTGAAGGAACGTGGTGGTTCATCTCTGCCCGCCATCAAGAAGTACTTGGCCGGTACCTATAAGGTTGATGCCCAAAAATTGGCTCCCTTCATCAAGAAGTATTTGAAGGGTGCTGTTGCCAGCGGAAAGTTGATCCAAACCAAGGGTAAGGGTGCTTCTGGTTCATTCAAATTGTCGCCAGCTGCTTCCAAGGAACCCAAACCAAAATCTGTCGAGAAGAAAAAGAAGGCACCAGTTGCTGGTGACAAGAAGAAGAAGGTTGCACCCAAGAAGGCCAAGGCTGCCGGTGAAAAGAAAGCTGTCGCCAAAAAACCATCTGCCGCCAAGAAGACCGCCGAAAAGAAAAAGACCGAGAAGGCAAAGGCAAAAACCGCCAAAAAGACCGGTACAGTCAAAGCTAAACCAGCAAAGGCTGCCCCCAAGGCCTCCGCAACAAAACCAAAGGCACCCAAGGCAAAGAGTGCTGCAGCGGCAAAACCAAAAAAGGCTTCTCCAGCAAAGAAGCCAGCTGCCAAGAAGGCCGCCGCCAAAAAGTAATTTTTCCCAAAAGAATTACTTCCAACATGATTTGTTTTCGATATTCGAAATATTTATATCTAACAGCCCTTTTCAGGGCTACAAATATTCTTCAAAAAAGAGACATGATTATGCAAATCAAACTAATCTTACTTATATGTATACCTGACAATTTAATAATGAAATTGTTATTTTATTAGGTAACTGGTCAATAATAGTAGAAACAAATCCATTTAGGTAACTGGTCAATAATAGTAGAAACAAATCCATTTTTCGTGGAATTCCACCACATATGGATTATGTCAGTCATAAAATAATCATATTACTTTGCAAAATTGAATTTTATCAAGTGCCGACGGCAAAACAACAAAATGATGCTTCTTTGAGAAAAATTCGTGGAAAACATTCAACGATCGACAGTTTTATGAAATGCCGACGGCAAAACAACAAGATTATTTTTCCTCGAAAAAAACTGTACATTTCTGTGAAAGACAAAAATTATCGAAATGCCGACGGCAAAACATGCATTTTTCTAGTGGCATTTTTTTTTTTCTGGGTAAATAGAGAATATTCTTCCATTTTACGCGATATTATATTAACTTAAATGTATTTATTTTTCCCTCAGAATGAATTTTATAAAATCTCTTTTCAAATATATTTTGTGGCCCTGAAAAGGGCCTTTGATTTGAAGGAAATGTATGCGACGAATGAAGAAAGCATTTACTTGGAGCTGGTGTATTTGGTGACAGCCTTGGTACCTTCACTGACAGCGTGCTTAGCCAACTCACCGGGCAACAAAAGACGGACAGCAGTTTGGATTTCCCGACTGGTGATGGTCGAACGTTTGTTGTAGTGAGCCAAACGAGATGCTTCGGCGGCAATACGTTCGAAGATATCATTAACGAAACTGTTCATGATGCTCATCGCCTTGGACGAAATACCAGTATCGGGATGTACTTGCTTCAACACTTTGTAAATGTAGATGGCATAACTCTCCTTGCGCTTGGTACGCCTCTTCGTCTTGTCACTCTTGGTGATGTTCTTCTGGGCTTTACCGGCCTTTTTCGCTGCTTTACCACTGGCTTTAGGAGGCATTTTTCACTTGAGTTTTTAAAATCACACAAACACTTTTAACACTGTTCACAATTTTGTCGTTTTGCCGTCGAATGCCCAACTTAAGTACAATTTCGTGCACACAATATTCGAGAGACGAGCAACGTTCGGCTCGCCAACGAAAAACAACCCTCATGGTGAGACGATGTGTACGAAAAAAGTATAAATACTCGTTGAAATAGCTCATACTGTATCATTTGTGTTTTTCAGTGCTACAGTGTTAAATAAAAAAAAAATAAGTGAAAATGTCTGGTCGTGGTAAAGGTGGCAAAGTTAAGGGAAAGGCAAAGTCCCGTTCAAGCCGTGCTGGTCTGCAGTTCCCCGTCGGTCGTATCCATCGTTTGTTGCGCAAAGGCAACTATGCTGAGCGTGTTGGTGCCGGTGCCCCAGTCTACTTGGCTGCCGTCATGGAATATTTGGCTGCTGAAGTTTTGGAATTGGCTGGCAATGCTGCTCGCGACAACAAGAAGACCAGAATTATCCCTCGTCATTTGCAGTTGGCCATCCGTAACGATGAAGAATTGAACAAATTGTTGTCTGGTGTCACCATTGCTCAAGGTGGTGTTTTGCCAAACATCCAGGCTGTACTTTTGCCCAAGAAGACCGAAAAGAAAGCTTAAATTCTCTAACGATCAAACAAAATGTAAATACAGGCCATCGTATCCATTGCAACAATCCGTCCTTTTCAGGACGACAAAATCTATTCAAAAAGAGTCAAATCTTATCAAACATATTTAATTTTTATAAATGTATATCAATGGAAATTTTATTTTTTTTCGCATCACATGGTTAAATCATCCTCCGTGGTTTAGCAAAGGAATGTAGCATATGTGTGTGAATGGTAGTACAGTCAGACTCGCTTCTTTGAAAAACCATCTACGTCGTAGTTGTACACAGGCATGCACGATCGATACATACATAACAAATAAATGTGTGTGTGTCCGTAGAAATATGTATGTGAATTTCTGAACGGCAGAAACGATATTATTTTTATTTTAAAAATTAATTTCCAGCAGAAAAGAAACATTGTCGCCTGACAAAAAAATCTGGAAATATTTTTTTTAAATCTAAAGAAAACATTCATGTAGAATATAATTTCTGTTTGGACATTATGGATACATACTCTGAAAAAGAAACTGCGTAGTAGATAGTTGAAGGGAAAATACTAAAAAACACATTCCCGCCGCTGTTGTACAGCACCACATTCATGGAATGTGTATAGGTCATTTCATTTATTGTCTGTATGTATATGCATTTATTTTCAAAAATATAATAGAATTGGTAGTTGAATAAATATTTTCTCTTTTAAAAAATATATTGTGGTCCTGAAAAGGACCGATTGTTTTTTAAAAGTAAAATTTGTTGAATTTTTTCCATCCGAACGTCCGAATATGTGTTTAACCGCCGAAACCGTACAAAGTGCGGCCCTGTCTCTTCAAAGCGTAGACGACATCCATAGCGGTGACGGTTTTACGCTTGGCGTGTTCGGTGTATGTGACAGCATCACGGATGACATTTTCCAGGAATACTTTCAGAACACCGCGAGTTTCTTCGTAGATCAATCCAGAAATACGCTTTACACCGCCACGACGAGCCAAACGTCTGATAGCTGGCTTGGTGATACCTTGGATGTTATCACGCAACACTTTGCGATGACGTTTAGCGCCACCTTTACCCAAGCCTTTGCCACCTTTACCACGACCAGTCATTTTTCAGTATTTTTTTTTTTTAATTCACTTAACACTTCACAAACGATGCACAAGAACTAATAATTGTGAGCTACGTATCGCTCGTATTTATACAAAATGTTCACAGTGATGTGGACAATGCGAATGCGACGAGTGGTTGTTTCGTGGCATTCGTGTTGTGTTCGTATTGGCGTCGTGCGGCGTCGCATCGAAACCACCCCGATGGCTGGGTGTGTTTTTCTATAAAAGGTCGGTCGGTGTACGTTGGCTCGATTAATTCAGTGTTAACAGTGTTTGTGTTCAGATATAGTGAAGAAGAAAAGTGAAAAAAATGGCTCGTACTAAGCAAACTGCCCGTAAATCGACTGGTGGCAAGGCGCCCCGTAAACAATTGGCTACTAAGGCGGCACGCAAGAGCGCACCAGCCACCGGTGGTGTGAAGAAGCCACATCGTTTCCGTCCCGGCACCGTGGCTTTGCGTGAAATTCGTCGCTACCAGAAGAGTACCGAGCTGTTGATCCGCAAATTGCCCTTCCAACGTTTGGTGCGTGAGATCGCTCAGGACTTCAAGACTGACTTGCGTTTCCAGAGTTCGGCCGTTATGGCTCTGCAAGAGGCTAGCGAAGCGTACTTGGTCGGTCTATTCGAAGATACCAACTTGTGCGCCATCCATGCCAAGCGTGTGACCATCATGCCCAAAGACATTCAGTTGGCCAGACGTATTCGCGGAGAACGTGCTTAAATCAATGTTCATTTAACAACAGCAGGTCGTCAGAAATTAATATATATTTTTTTTTTTGAAAAAAACAATCGGTCCTTTTCAGGACCACAAAGAGTCTTTTGATAAAAAAGATAATAATTTTGTAATCAAGCATATGATGTTGGCTGGCTGGCTGGCCGGCGGTGGTGCCTAGTAAATGAAGTGAATGTTTGATGTTTTGAGTGGTGGTTTTTTGGGGGGGGGGCGACGAAATATGGATGGGAATGGATGGTATTTTGGATGGATGACCAATGAGAGAATGGTTTATTTTTCAGGAATGTTATTTTATTTTTCAGCGACGAAGGCGTTGGGCGACCAAATGAAGCGGAACTTTTGAATTTTGCAATAAAAAAATATATCGATTCGGAGTAGTTTTGGAATTATTTGAAAAGCTTGTTGGTTTTTAGTTACTTTTTTATTTTTTGGGAGAAAATTATGGAAAAATTTTTTATTTTGGCATACGTTGCGTACAAAAAAAATCGGAGCCAACATTTTATTGGAAAAAAATGAAAAAAGTCTAGAATTATTGAAAAAAAATATGAAAAAGACTAAATTAGGCTATGTTTATTGAAAAAAAACTTTATTTGGTTAACTTTTCAAAGAAATTCGTGGAGTTCACCGAAAAAAACCATATTTGACTAACTTTTCAAAGAAATTCGTAGAGTTCACATTAAATAAATGTGTTTTGGCAAATTTTTGTCTTAGTAACTCCGCAGTTGTATTTTCGCTGGAATTTAATTTATGCCAGCCGCAAATCGAAAAGGTTTTTATTGGAATTATTTGGTATTTTGAAACTGTTTTTCAATGATTTTGATAGCAAACCCTATATTACTGCGGAAAAATTCAAAATTTAGTTTTTTTTTCGTTCAACTTTGTTATGTGTGAAATTTTTGAGCCGTACGGGACGAAAAAATTGCGGCACAACTATTTGTCATGTTATTTTCTTTTTTAAATTTATTTGTATTTACTGAAAACTGCAAAAATTTGATTGAATTTATCCATATTTCAGATTAAAAAGGTTATTTCATCATCAGTTCATAAAGTTTTATACGATAGTAGAAAAATAGACGGAACTAAAAAATAAAATGCATACACAAAATGTACCAAAGGTAAGACTGATACACTTCGAGGTAATGCCACATTTCGGAAGAAAGTTAATGTTTCTATGAAATATGTATTGTTTTGAGGAAAATGTCCGAATTGTTGTTCATTTTTTAAATAAATTTTATTAAATCATTATTATATTTGAGCTTTGAAAATAATAATGGAGAAAAAGTTTATTCATGAAAAATAACCAATATAAGGAACTACACCGTCATAGAGTAATTAATATATGTGAATATTTTTTCAATTCAAAAGATGATTTTTGAATTTTTTCTTTTTTTAGTTTAAAGAAAACATATGCAGCTTCCTTTTTAGAAACATTTTGAATTGGAATTTTTGTAGAAACTCTTAAATTTTGACAATTTAGTTGAAAATTCATTCGAACATTTTAACAAACTTTGTACAAAAATGCTTACAACACATTCGCCAAGCATGGGAATTTTCTGAAATTTTTTGTACCATCAAGCTGTATATCTATTTTAGGAATACTGAATATATTTCGTAAAAAAAAGTTAACAGTTTCATAAATAAATTAATAATTGTACGAAAACTTTTGTTAAATTTTCGAAACGCTTCCACACAAATATTGTCAAAATATGTAAAGTGACTACTATGCACTTCTCATCTTTTCGAAGTACGTCGTGGTTTACGCGGTTTTTTTTTTTATAAATACTTACACACAATTTTAAGTGTATTTTCAGTGTTAAACCGTAAATAAAAAAAAAGTGAACATGTCTGACTCCGCTGCCGTTGAAGCTACCGCGTCCCCAGTTGCTGCTGCCCCAGCTGCTGAGAAGAAGACAGCCAAGAAGGCTGCCGCCAAGGCAAAGAAACCATCTGCCACTCCATCTCATCCACCAACCCAACAAATGGTCGATGCTGCCATCAAAGCATTGAAGGAACGTGGTGGTTCATCTCTGCCCGCCATCAAGAAGTACTTGGCCGGTACCTATAAGGTTGATGCCCAAAAATTGGCTCCCTTCATCAAGAAGTATTTGAAGGGTGCTGTTGCCAGCGGAAAGTTGATCCAAACCAAGGGTAAGGGTGCTTCTGGTTCATTCAAATTGTCGCCAGCTGCTTCCAAGGAACCCAAACCAAAATCTGTCGAGAAGAAAAAGAAGGCACCAGTTGCTGGTGACAAGAAGAAGAAGGTTGCACCCAAGAAGGCCAAGGCTGCCGGTGAAAAGAAAGCTGTCGCCAAAAAACCATCTGCCGCCAAGAAGACCGCCGAAAAGAAAAAGACCGAGAAGGCAAAGGCAAAAACCGCCAAAAAGACCGGTACAGTCAAAGCTAAACCAGCAAAGGCTGCCCCCAAGGCCTCCGCAACAAAACCAAAGGCACCCAAGGCAAAGAGTGCTGCAGCGGCAAAACCAAAAAAGGCTTCTCCAGCAAAGAAGCCAGCTGCCAAGAAGGCCGCCGCCAAAAAGTAATTTTTCCCAAAAGAATTACTTCCAACATGATTTGTTTTCGATATTCGAAATATTTATATCTAACAGCCCTTTTCAGGGCTACAAATATTCTTCAAAAAAGAGACATGATTATGCAAATCAAACTAATCTTACTTATATGTATACCTGACAATTTAATAATGAAATTGTTATTTTATTAGGTAACTGGTCAATAATAGTAGAAACAAATCCATTTAGGTAACTGGTCAATAATAGTAGAAACAAATCCATTTTTCGTGGAATTCCACCACATATGGATTATGTCAGTCATAAAATAATCATATTACTTTGCAAAATTGAATTTTATCAAGTGCCGACGGCAAAACAACAAAATGATGCTTCTTTGAGAAAAATTCGTGGAAAACATTCAACGATCGACAGTTTTATGAAATGCCGACGGCAAAACAACAAGATTATTTTTCCTCGAAAAAAACTGTACATTTCTGTGAAAGACAAAAATTATCGAAATGCCGACGGCAAAACATGCATTTTTCTAGTGGCATTTTTTTTTTTCTGGGTAAATAGAGAATATTCTTCCATTTTACGCGATATTATATTAACTTAAATGTATTTATTTTTCCCTCAGAATGAATTTTATAAAATCTCTTTTCAAATATATTTTGTGGCCCTGAAAAGGGCCTTTGATTTGAAGGAAATGTATGCGACGAATGAAGAAAGCATTTACTTGGAGCTGGTGTATTTGGTGACAGCCTTGGTACCTTCACTGACAGCGTGCTTAGCCAACTCACCGGGCAACAAAAGACGGACAGCAGTTTGGATTTCCCGACTGGTGATGGTCGAACGTTTGTTGTAGTGAGCCAAACGAGATGCTTCGGCGGCAATACGTTCGAAGATATCATTAACGAAACTGTTCATGATGCTCATCGCCTTGGACGAAATACCAGTATCGGGATGTACTTGCTTCAACACTTTGTAAATGTAGATGGCATAACTCTCCTTGCGCTTGGTACGCCTCTTCGTCTTGTCACTCTTGGTGATGTTCTTCTGGGCTTTACCGGCCTTTTTCGCTGCTTTACCACTGGCTTTAGGAGGCATTTTTCACTTGAGTTTTTAAAATCACACAAACACTTTTAACACTGTTCACAATTTTGTCGTTTTGCCGTCGAATGCCCAACTTAAGTACAATTTCGTGCACACAATATTCGAGAGACGAGCAACGTTCGGCTCGCCAACGAAAAACAACCCTCATGGTGAGACGATGTGTACGAAAAAAGTATAAATACTCGTTGAAATAGCTCATACTGTATCATTTGTGTTTTTCAGTGCTACAGTGTTAAATAAAAAAAAAATAAGTGAAAATGTCTGGTCGTGGTAAAGGTGGCAAAGTTAAGGGAAAGGCAAAGTCCCGTTCAAGCCGTGCTGGTCTGCAGTTCCCCGTCGGTCGTATCCATCGTTTGTTGCGCAAAGGCAACTATGCTGAGCGTGTTGGTGCCGGTGCCCCAGTCTACTTGGCTGCCGTCATGGAATATTTGGCTGCTGAAGTTTTGGAATTGGCTGGCAATGCTGCTCGCGACAACAAGAAGACCAGAATTATCCCTCGTCATTTGCAGTTGGCCATCCGTAACGATGAAGAATTGAACAAATTGTTGTCTGGTGTCACCATTGCTCAAGGTGGTGTTTTGCCAAACATCCAGGCTGTACTTTTGCCCAAGAAGACCGAAAAGAAAGCTTAAATTCTCTAACGATCAAACAAAATGTAAATACAGGCCATCGTATCCATTGCAACAATCCGTCCTTTTCAGGACGACAAAATCTATTCAAAAAGAGTCAAATCTTATCAAACATATTTAATTTTTATAAATGTATATCAATGGAAATTTTATTTTTTTTCGCATCACATGGTTAAATCATCCTCCGTGGTTTAGCAAAGGAATGTAGCATATGTGTGTGAATGGTAGTACAGTCAGACTCGCTTCTTTGAAAAACCATCTACGTCGTAGTTGTACACAGGCATGCACGATCGATACATACATAACAAATAAATGTGTGTGTGTCCGTAGAAATATGTATGTGAATTTCTGAACGGCAGAAACGATATTATTTTTATTTTAAAAATTAATTTCCAGCAGAAAAGAAACATTGTCGCCTGACAAAAAAATCTGGAAATATTTTTTTTAAATCTAAAGAAAACATTCATGTAGAATATAATTTCTGTTTGGACATTATGGATACATACTCTGAAAAAGAAACTGCGTAGTAGATAGTTGAAGGGAAAATACTAAAAAACACATTCCCGCCGCTGTTGTACAGCACCACATTCATGGAATGTGTATAGGTCATTTCATTTATTGTCTGTATGTATATGCATTTATTTTCAAAAATATAATAGAATTGGTAGTTGAATAAATATTTTCTCTTTTAAAAAATATATTGTGGTCCTGAAAAGGACCGATTGTTTTTTAAAAGTAAAATTTGTTGAATTTTTTCCATCCGAACGTCCGAATATGTGTTTAACCGCCGAAACCGTACAAAGTGCGGCCCTGTCTCTTCAAAGCGTAGACGACATCCATAGCGGTGACGGTTTTACGCTTGGCGTGTTCGGTGTATGTGACAGCATCACGGATGACATTTTCCAGGAATACTTTCAGAACACCGCGAGTTTCTTCGTAGATCAATCCAGAAATACGCTTTACACCGCCACGACGAGCCAAACGTCTGATAGCTGGCTTGGTGATACCTTGGATGTTATCACGCAACACTTTGCGATGACGTTTAGCGCCACCTTTACCCAAGCCTTTGCCACCTTTACCACGACCAGTCATTTTTCAGTATTTTTTTTTTTTAATTCACTTAACACTTCACAAACGATGCACAAGAACTAATAATTGTGAGCTACGTATCGCTCGTATTTATACAAAATGTTCACAGTGATGTGGACAATGCGAATGCGACGAGTGGTTGTTTCGTGGCATTCGTGTTGTGTTCGTATTGGCGTCGTGCGGCGTCGCATCGAAACCACCCCGATGGCTGGGTGTGTTTTTCTATAAAAGGTCGGTCGGTGTACGTTGGCTCGATTAGTATCTTTTTAACAGTGGAAGAGTGAGGACGTTAAATATAAATAATAAAAAAGTGCAGTGAAATACCGAAAAAACAAAAAGTGATAAAACAGTCACGATGGCTGACTCAGGTAGTAGTGAGGTTAACCGTCCTACGACGAGCAAAAAAGTCAGAATTAGTGACCCGTGTGAAGCGGGTACCAGCTACGAGGAATTGATGGAAACCATCAATGCCCTCAGAACCGAGGTAGCGAAACTCAAAAAAAGTCTCGCCAAGCAGAGGCGTCGCGCCTCAGAAAGTAAACGTCAGAGTGATTACCTGAATTTTAAGGTAAATGTCGCTTCTGACAAAGAGATGTGCCCATTTTCGGAAGAAGAAATGGATGACGCTGACACGCCGCCAGTGCAGCAAGACGTGGGCACACAGCTAGTGCCACGTATTGAAGAAGTGAAAGTACCTCCAACCCCGCAGGTACTCAACAAGGAAAGGCAGCATGAAGCACAGCCGGTGCCACAGATGGAAGAAGTGGAAGTACCTCCAGCCCCGCAGGTACTCAACAAAAAAAGACAGCACGATGCAGCTGCAAACACACCAACTACGCCGCAGTTACAGGCGAAAAAAAGTAAGGTTTCCCACACCCAGGGAAACCCCACATCATATAATGGTAAGTCTATACCCTCAATTACCATCTACAACATCAATGTGAGGGAAATGACTGTTGTCATAGACCGACTACTCGGACATGACAACTACACGTACAAGGTGATCAATAAAACGATCACCAGTATAAGGGTGTCTAAATTAATAGACTACCAAAAGGTGAAAACCCTATTGGAGGAACGGAAGTATAACTTCCACACCCACACTCCAAAAGCACTGCTGCCCCATTCAGCAGTAATTGAAGGCTTGTCCTTCACATACAGTGAAGAGGATGTCACAGACTTCCTCCAAACTAAATTAAATACAAAGACGGACATTGTAGGAGTTTCAAAGCTCTACAACGACAGATGGTTGGTCAGGCTTTCGAAAGAGTCGGACATAAGAGCCTTCTACAAGGTGCGGGTGATTCTGCGTTGCAGAGTACGAATCCGCAAAAACAAACCCAAAAAGCTGCTACAGTGTTTCAACTGTCAGCGATTTGGACATGTGGCCAGTAACTGTGGCATGCCGTTCCGGTGTGTGAAATGCAGTCAGTCACATGGACCAGGTAAATGTGCCATCCCCCCAAAGGGCGTGAACAACCCAGAGGTTGATTCCAATACCCTGGGTAACGAGGGAAAGGCGACAGTGGTACAGCCATTAAAATGTGCCAACTGTGACAAAGACGGACATGTGGCTAGCTCCCCGAACTGTCCCAAGCGACTTGCCATACTGGCAAAAAAAACAAAAAATAACGTGAGCAAGGGGAAATCACCTTCCCCTAGCAGCACACTCCGCCCTGGCGTTTCATACGCTGCGGCCGCTGGTGCTTCCCGTACCCGCGAACCTGCAACGGTGAGGCAGGGAATCAAGGACGGGTCCCTAGGCAATGCTATGGCGAATAGCATTAGCATTTTCGAAGACTGCAAGAGGTTCTTCGGCAAAAGTTTCCTCGAATGCATGGGGAAAGTAAACGAATTCGGTCAGGAATATAAAACACTGACCAATGACAATGACAGATCTATGGCCGTCTTTGGCCTTATGATGACCCTCAGAAATGATGACTAAGTGCATTTTTCTGAACGCCAATTCAATTGTCTCTAGACACAAGAGACACTACCTGCAGATATTTTTGGATCAACAGCGACCAGACGTTTTGCTCCTAGCGGAGCACAAATTAACTCCTAGACACGTAATAGGGTTTAGGGGATATAATATTGTACGACAGAACCGAAATCAGGGCCGTGGCGGAGGCACGGCTATCTTGATTAGGGACAATATACAATATGAGAGGATCTTTCTTCAATTAGGCAATATTGAAAATACAGCTGTTAGAATACGAGGGGGAAACAGACAGATCATCACTATGATCTCAATGTATCTACGACCTGAAGATCAACTGACTGTAACGGACCTGGATCCGATACTAGATCTACTGATCAGTGGGGAGGTCCTTATTGGAACTGACCTAAATGCAAAGCACCCCTACCTGGGAGGTACACTTACCAACCAAAGGGGTAACCTGCTAAATGACTTCTTGTTGAGTTGTCCTGATCTGGCCATCTGCCGAACGGACGGACCAACAAGACCAAATGTGGTTAATGACTCATACATTGACTACTTCATGGCATCCTCTGGTCTCATCCTGGAGGACCGACCTAACGGTCTGAGAACATTTAACTATGAATCAGACCATAAGGCCGTAGAAATTATAATTCAGTGGGGTAACCTTGAACAGAGACCACAGGCGACTCGATTCGACTTTGATCGTATGAATGTAGGGCGTTTTAATGAACTGCTCCAGCAGGGACTTGACGGTCGCGAACTTCCACCTGACCGGAATGTTACGACTCAGGAGATCGACCTTTGCGTTGACCAAATGAGTTCGGCGTTCCGCGACGCAATGGAGGGTTCAATTCCTAAAGTAACAATTGGAGGAGGGAAACTTAGGAAACTTCCTCCCTTTATCATGGGATTTATACGTGAGAAGAAAAGAGTGACTCGGACCTTGTACAGGACTGGCGACCCCAGTAGACATGGTGTATTAAGGGCTACAATCAGGAACCTGGACAGAATAATCCAGGGATCCATAGCTAAATTTGAGCGTGACCACTGGACCAACCACCTCCAGGCAATTGAAGTCAATAACATGACATTTAAGAAGGTAAAAAGCGCCACTGGCTGCCATGGCAGACAGCCAATTAGCGACCTCACTGACGTCAATGGTACCTTGACTTCAGATGACGGCCAAAAAGCCAATATACTTGCGGAGAGTCTTCGTAGTGTATACACTGTAGCGGGTGGAACAACTGACGCATCCTTCGATGAACACGTCAGGGACACCGTTACACAATACGAGAACCATATACCGATGGTGACATTTGGTGTGGATCTTTCCGCAGATGGCACCATCAGGGGAGATGGGACCGAATGGACTGATCACGGGTTTGTAAAACCCGCGGACATTGGGAAAGCTCTCCAAAAAAGAGCTAATAAAAGGTCCAGTGGGGTAGACGGGATCCCTGACTTTGTGTTAAGGAAAACCGGTACTGTTATCTGGACTTTTATTACGGTAGTATTTAACCATTGCATTAATAGTGGTTACTTTCCGACAACTTGGAAGGAGGCACTCGTGGTTCCCATTCTGAAAAAGGATACTGATCCTAAACAGAGTGGGAGCTACAGGCCGATCTCCTTGTTGTCGCCCTTCGGGAAACTGTTAGAAAATTTCATTCTGACAAGAATTAGAAGGACGATTCAGGATAGGGGTATACTGAAAGACAACCAATTTGGGTTTAAACCTGGACATGGTACATACCATGCCCTGACTGTTCTTAGCGACTATATTGTCGCCGGGCTGAACAGAAGATGTGCGACAATAGCCGTTAGTTTGGACTTCTCCAAAGCTTTCGACACGGCCTGGCAGGACGGCATTTTATATAAAATGCAACTGTATGGGTTCGATACACAAACATGTAGGATGGTGGCTGACTTCTTGAGAGGGCGCTCCTTCAAGGTCAAGGTCGGTGATCGTGTATCCGATAGACATATGGTTCTAGCAGGGGTCCCGCAGGGCTCTCTGCTGGGGCCAGTGTTATATAATATACTCGTTAGCGACATTCCAGATCCCCCCGAAGGGGACCTGTTATTAATATATGCTGACGACATATTAATAGCTTCATGTGGGCCCAGGGCCAGCACATCGAACAAAAGACTCAATTTATATCTCACCACAGTATCGAACTACTTCGAGAAATGGAAATTGAGACTTAACATTGGCAAATGTCATGGTATAATCTTTAAGGGGAAGCTTGGAAGAATATACCCTAATGCCAGAAAATACTCCCCCGCCATCAAAATAGGCGACCGGACAATATCCTCTAGTGACAGATTAAAATACCTCGGTGTTATCTTTCACGAAAAATTTGAATTCTACAGGCATATAGATTATATCCTGAATAAGGCAAAACGGGCGTACTTTGCATACAACCATCTCCTTCGACGCAAAGGAGCTTTGTCATCTAAAGTAAGGCTTCTAATTTACCAGCAAGTAATTAGGCCCATAATATCCTATGCATTCCCTATTTGGTTCGGAATCTCTTCCAGCCAAATGGAAAGGCTCAGGATTTGGGAAAGAAGGATCCTCTCAACATGTTTGGGCCTCCGGTGGACATTACACACGGACGGAACATACAGGAGACCATCCTGTAAAACCATCTATAGCATGATAAACTTCGATAGAATCGATGTTTTCATGATACGTAATGCCATCACATTTCTAGAAAGGAGTTCCTCCCTAGAAAACAGCATGGTTGAGGACTGCTTAAGTCGAGACATCGACTTAGACTCATTTCTGCCGATAGGCTATCTACCACCAGCCGCCCTTTTGGCTTTTAATACGGACGGGCGACTCTTTATAGAGGATAAACTTCTGTTCTATCACAGAAGGATAAACTCTTATGATCTAAGTGACACGGTGTACATCACGCACCAATAATTTTATTGTTTTTTAGTTTTAAGTTAATTAGTTTGTTAAGTTAGTTTTAAGTATTTAAAAAATTATGAATTACCCATTTTTTAATGATAATTTTTATGGGAAAATGTAACTGATGGTCAAAATAAATTTATAACAAACCAATGACTTGACAGCAGCAAGCTGCGTCACATATATAATTAAGAGCAGTAGATCTAGGAATATACATAAGTATGATAGATAAATTAAGTATGAAGTTAGCATAAGACCGCCATATATATAGCAATTTTTTATCAATAAAGGTCAAATTTTAAAAGCAAAAAAAAAAAAAAAAACGTTGGCTCGATTAATTCAGTGTTAACAGTGTTTGTGTTCAGATATAGTGAAGAAGAAAAGTGAAAAAAATGGCTCGTACTAAGCAAACTGCCCGTAAATCGACTGGTGGCAAGGCGCCCCGTAAACAATTGGCTACTAAGGCGGCACGCAAGAGCGCACCAGCCACCGGTGGTGTGAAGAAGCCACATCGTTTCCGTCCCGGCACCGTGGCTTTGCGTGAAATTCGTCGCTACCAGAAGAGTACCGAGCTGTTGATCCGCAAATTGCCCTTCCAACGTTTTGTGCGTGAGATCGCTCAGGACTTCAAGACTGACTTGCGTTTCCAGAGTTCGGCCGTTATGGCTCTGCAAGAGGCTAGCGAAGCGTACTTGGTCGGTCTATTCGAAGATACCAACTTGTGCGCCATCCATGCCAAGCGTGTGACCATCATGCCCAAAGACATTCAGTTGGCCAGACGTATTCGCGGAGAACGTGCTTAAATCAATGTTCATTTAACAACAGCAGGTCGTCAGAAATTAATATATATTTTTTTTTTTGAAAAAAACAATCGGTCCTTTTCAGGACCACAAAGAGTCTTTTGATAAAAAAGATAATAATTTTGTAATCAAGCATATGATGTTGGCTGGCTGGCTGGCCGGCGGTGGTGCCTAGTAAATGAAGTGAATGTTTGATGTTTTGAGTGGTGGTTTTTTGGGGGGGGGGCGACGAAATATGGATGGGAATGGATGGTATTTTGGATGGATGACCAATGAGAGAATGGTTTATTTTTCAGGAATGTTATTTTATTTTTCAGCGACGAAGGCGTTGGGCGACCAAATGAAGCGGAACTTTTGAATTTTGCAATAAAAAAATATATCGATTCGGAGTAGTTTTGGAATTATTTGAAAAGCTTGTTGGTTTTTAGTTACTTTTTTATTTTTTGGGAGAAAATTATGGAAAAATTTTTTATTTTGGCATACGTTGCGTACAAAAAAAATCGGAGCCAACATTTTATTGGAAAAAAATGAAAAAAGTCTAGAATTATTGAAAAAAAATATGAAAAAGACTAAATTAGGCTATGTTTATTGAAAAAAAACTTTATTTGGTTAACTTTTCAAAGAAATTCGTGGAGTTCACCGAAAAAAACCATATTTGACTAACTTTTCAAAGAAATTCGTAGAGTTCACATTAAATAAATGTGTTTTGGCAAATTTTTGTCTTAGTAACTCCGCAGTTGTATTTTCGCTGGAATTTAATTTATGCCAGCCGCAAATCGAAAAGGTTTTTATTGGAATTATTTGGTATTTTGAAACTGTTTTTCAATGATTTTGATAGCAAACCCTATATTACTGCGGAAAAATTCAAAATTTAGTTTTTTTTTCGTTCAACTTTGTTATGTGTGAAATTTTTGAGCCGTACGGGACGAAAAAATTGCGGCACAACTATTTGTCATGTTATTTTCTTTTTTAAATTTATTTGTATTTACTGAAAACTGCAAAAATTTGATTGAATTTATCCATATTTCAGATTAAAAAGGTTATTTCATCATCAGTTCATAAAGTTTTATACGATAGTAGAAAAATAGACGGAACTAAAAAATAAAATGCATACACAAAATGTACCAAAGGTAAGACTGATACACTTCGAGGTAATGCCACATTTCGGAAGAAAGTTAATGTTTCTATGAAATATGTATTGTTTTGAGGAAAATGTCCGAATTGTTGTTCATTTTTTAAATAAATTTTATTAAATCATTATTATATTTGAGCTTTGAAAATAATAATGGAGAAAAAGTTTATTCATGAAAAATAACCAATATAAGGAACTACACCGTCATAGAGTAATTAATATATGTGAATATTTTTTCAATTCAAAAGATGATTTTTGAATTTTTTCTTTTTTTAGTTTAAAGAAAACATATGCAGCTTCCTTTTTAGAAACATTTTGAATTGGAATTTTTGTAGAAACTCTTAAATTTTGACAATTTAGTTGAAAATTCATTCGAACATTTTAACAAACTTTGTACAAAAATGCTTACAACACATTCGCCAAGCATGGGAATTTTCTGAAATTTTTTGTACCATCAAGCTGTATATCTATTTTAGGAATACTGAATATATTTCGTAAAAAAAAGTTAACAGTTTCATAAATAAATTAATAATTGTACGAAAACTTTTGTTAAATTTTCGAAACGCTTCCACACAAATATTGTCAAAATATGTAAAGTGACTACTATGCACTTCTCATCTTTTCGAAGTACGTCGTGGTTTACGCGGTTTTTTTTTTTATAAATACTTACACACAATTTTAAGTGTATTTTCAGTGTTAAACCGTAAATAAAAAAAAAGTGAACATGTCTGACTCCGCTGCCGTTGAAGCTACCGCGTCCCCAGTTGCTGCTGCCCCAGCTGCTGAGAAGAAGACAGCCAAGAAGGCTGCCGCCAAGGCAAAGAAACCATCTGCCACTCCATCTCATCCACCAACCCAACAAATGGTCGATGCTGCCATCAAAGCATTGAAGGAACGTGGTGGTTCATCTCTGCCCGCCATCAAGAAGTACTTGGCCGGTACCTATAAGGTTGATGCCCAAAAATTGGCTCCCTTCATCAAGAAGTATTTGAAGGGTGCTGTTGCCAGCGGAAAGTTGATCCAAACCAAGGGTAAGGGTGCTTCTGGTTCATTCAAATTGTCGCCAGCTGCTTCCAAGGAACCCAAACCAAAATCTGTCGAGAAGAAAAAGAAGGCACCAGTTGCTGGTGACAAGAAGAAGAAGGTTGCACCCAAGAAGGCCAAGGCTGCCGGTGAAAAGAAAGCTGTCGCCAAAAAACCATCTGCCGCCAAGAAGACCGCCGAAAAGAAAAAGACCGAGAAGGCAAAGGCAAAAACCGCCAAAAAGACCGGTACAGTCAAAGCTAAACCAGCAAAGGCTGCCCCCAAGGCCTCCGCAACAAAACCAAAGGCACCCAAGGCAAAGAGTGCTGCAGCGGCAAAACCAAAAAAGGCTTCTCCAGCAAAGAAGCCAGCTGCCAAGAAGGCCGCCGCCAAAAAGTAATTTTTCCCAAAAGAATTACTTCCAACATGATTTGTTTTCGATATTCGAAATATTTATATCTAACAGCCCTTTTCAGGGCTACAAATATTCTTCAAAAAAGAGACATGATTATGCAAATCAAACTAATCTTACTTATATGTATACCTGACAATTTAATAATGAAATTGTTATTTTATTAGGTAACTGGTCAATAATAGTAGAAACAAATCCATTTAGGTAACTGGTCAATAATAGTAGAAACAAATCCATTTTTCGTGGAATTCCACCACATATGGATTATGTCAGTCATAAAATAATCATATTACTTTGCAAAATTGAATTTTATCAAGTGCCGACGGCAAAACAACAAAATGATGCTTCTTTGAGAAAAATTCGTGGAAAACATTCAACGATCGACAGTTTTATGAAATGCCGACGGCAAAACAACAAGATTATTTTTCCTCGAAAAAAACTGTACATTTCTGTGAAAGACAAAAATTATCGAAATGCCGACGGCAAAACATGCATTTTTCTAGTGGCATTTTTTTTTTTCTGGGTAAATAGAGAATATTCTTCCATTTTACGCGATATTATATTAACTTAAATGTATTTATTTTTCCCTCAGAATGAATTTTATAAAATCTCTTTTCAAATATATTTTGTGGCCCTGAAAAGGGCCTTTGATTTGAAGGAAATGTATGCGACGAATGAAGAAAGCATTTACTTGGAGCTGGTGTATTTGGTGACAGCCTTGGTACCTTCACTGACAGCGTGCTTAGCCAACTCACCGGGCAACAAAAGACGGACAGCAGTTTGGATTTCCCGACTGGTGATGGTCGAACGTTTGTTGTAGTGAGCCAAACGAGATGCTTCGGCGGCAATACGTTCGAAGATATCATTAACGAAACTGTTCATGATGCTCATCGCCTTGGACGAAATACCAGTATCGGGATGTACTTGCTTCAACACTTTGTAAATGTAGATGGCATAACTCTCCTTGCGCTTGGTACGCCTCTTCGTCTTGTCACTCTTGGTGATGTTCTTCTGGGCTTTACCGGCCTTTTTCGCTGCTTTACCACTGGCTTTAGGAGGCATTTTTCACTTGAGTTTTTAAAATCACACAAACACTTTTAACACTGTTCACAATTTTGTCGTTTTGCCGTCGAATGCCCAACTTAAGTACAATTTCGTGCACACAATATTCGAGAGACGAGCAACGTTCGGCTCGCCAACGAAAAACAACCCTCATGGTGAGACGATGTGTACGAAAAAAGTATAAATACTCGTTGAAATAGCTCATACTGTATCATTTGTGTTTTTCAGTGCTACAGTGTTAAATAAAAAAAAAATAAGTGAAAATGTCTGGTCGTGGTAAAGGTGGCAAAGTTAAGGGAAAGGCAAAGTCCCGTTCAAGCCGTGCTGGTCTGCAGTTCCCCGTCGGTCGTATCCATCGTTTGTTGCGCAAAGGCAACTATGCTGAGCGTGTTGGTGCCGGTGCCCCAGTCTACTTGGCTGCCGTCATGGAATATTTGGCTGCTGAAGTTTTGGAATTGGCTGGCAATGCTGCTCGCGACAACAAGAAGACCAGAATTATCCCTCGTCATTTGCAGTTGGCCATCCGTAACGATGAAGAATTGAACAAATTGTTGTCTGGTGTCACCATTGCTCAAGGTGGTGTTTTGCCAAACATCCAGGCTGTACTTTTGCCCAAGAAGACCGAAAAGAAAGCTTAAATTCTCTAACGATCAAACAAAATGTAAATACAGGCCATCGTATCCATTGCAACAATCCGTCCTTTTCAGGACGACAAAATCTATTCAAAAAGAGTCAAATCTTATCAAACATATTTAATTTTTATAAATGTATATCAATGGAAATTTTATTTTTTTTCGCATCACATGGTTAAATCATCCTCCGTGGTTTAGCAAAGGAATGTAGCATATGTGTGTGAATGGTAGTACAGTCAGACTCGCTTCTTTGAAAAACCATCTACGTCGTAGTTGTACACAGGCATGCACGATCGATACATACATAACAAATAAATGTGTGTGTGTCCGTAGAAATATGTATGTGAATTTCTGAACGGCAGAAACGATATTATTTTTATTTTAAAAATTAATTTCCAGCAGAAAAGAAACATTGTCGCCTGACAAAAAAATCTGGAAATATTTTTTTTAAATCTAAAGAAAACATTCATGTAGAATATAATTTCTGTTTGGACATTATGGATACATACTCTGAAAAAGAAACTGCGTAGTAGATAGTTGAAGGGAAAATACTAAAAAACACATTCCCGCCGCTGTTGTACAGCACCACATTCATGGAATGTGTATAGGTCATTTCATTTATTGTCTGTATGTATATGCATTTATTTTCAAAAATATAATAGAATTGGTAGTTGAATAAATATTTTCTCTTTTAAAAAATATATTGTGGTCCTGAAAAGGACCGATTGTTTTTTAAAAGTAAAATTTGTTGAATTTTTTCCATCCGAACGTCCGAATATGTGTTTAACCGCCGAAACCGTACAAAGTGCGGCCCTGTCTCTTCAAAGCGTAGACGACATCCATAGCGGTGACGGTTTTACGCTTGGCGTGTTCGGTGTATGTGACAGCATCACGGATGACATTTTCCAGGAATACTTTCAGAACACCGCGAGTTTCTTCGTAGATCAATCCAGAAATACGCTTTACACCGCCACGACGAGCCAAACGTCTGATAGCTGGCTTGGTGATACCTTGGATGTTATCACGCAACACTTTGCGATGACGTTTAGCGCCACCTTTACCCAAGCCTTTGCCACCTTTACCACGACCAGTCATTTTTCAGTATTTTTTTTTTTTAATTCACTTAACACTTCACAAACGATGCACAAGAACTAATAATTGTGAGCTACGTATCGCTCGTATTTATACAAAATGTTCACAGTGATGTGGACAATGCGAATGCGACGAGTGGTTGTTTCGTGGCATTCGTGTTGTGTTCGTATTGGCGTCGTGCGGCGTCGCATCGAAACCACCCCGATGGCTGGGTGTGTTTTTCTATAAAAGGTCGGTCGGTGTACGTTGGCTCGATTAATTCAGTGTTAACAGTGTTTGTGTTCAGATATAGTGAAGAAGAAAAGTGAAAAAAATGGCTCGTACTAAGCAAACTGCCCGTAAATCGACTGGTGGCAAGGCGCCCCGTAAACAATTGGCTACTAAGGCGGCACGCAAGAGCGCACCAGCCACCGGTGGTGTGAAGAAGCCACATCGTTTCCGTCCCGGCACCGTGGCTTTGCGTGAAATTCGTCGCTACCAGAAGAGTACCGAGCTGTTGATCCGCAAATTGCCCTTCCAACGTTTGGTGCGTGAGATCGCTCAGGACTTCAAGACTGACTTGCGTTTCCAGAGTTCGGCCGTTATGGCTCTGCAAGAGGCTAGCGAAGCGTACTTGGTCGGTCTATTCGAAGATACCAACTTGTGCGCCATCCATGCCAAGCGTGTGACCATCATGCCCAAAGACATTCAGTTGGCCAGACGTATTCGCGGAGAACGTGCTTAAATCAATGTTCATTTAACAACAGCAGGTCGTCAGAAATTAATATATATTTTTTTTTTTGAAAAAAACAATCGGTCC
Organism: Hydrotaea cyrtoneurina; assembly: GCA_958296145.1. NCBI lineage: Eukaryota > Metazoa > Arthropoda > Insecta > Diptera > Muscidae > Hydrotaea > Hydrotaea cyrtoneurina. Next base: position 67,500,704 of record OY282514.1, on the reverse strand, counting down.
TTTTCAGGACCACAAAGAGTCTTTTGATAAAAAAGATAATAATTTTGTAATCAAGCATATGATGTTGGCTGGCTGGCTGGCCGGCGGTGGTGCCTAGTAAATGAAGTGAATGTTTGATGTTTTGAGTGGTGGTTTTTTGGGGGGGGGGCGACGAAATATGGATGGGAATGGATGGTATTTTGGATGGATGACCAATGAGAGAATGGTTTATTTTTCAGGAATGTTATTTTATTTTTCAGCGACGAAGGCGTTGGGCGACCAAATGAAGCGGAACTTTTGAATTTTGCAATAAAAAAATATATCGATTCGGAGTAGTTTTGGAATTATTTGAAAAGCTTGTTGGTTTTTAGTTACTTTTTTATTTTTTGGGAGAAAATTATGGAAAAATTTTTTATTTTGGCATACGTTGCGTACAAAAAAAATCGGAGCCAACATTTTATTGGAAAAAAATGAAAAAAGTCTAGAATTATTGAAAAAAAATATGAAAAAGACTAAATTAGGCTATGTTTATTGAAAAAAAACTTTATTTGGTTAACTTTTCAAAGAAATTCGTGGAGTTCACCGAAAAAAACCATATTTGACTAACTTTTCAAAGAAATTCGTAGAGTTCACATTAAATAAATGTGTTTTGGCAAATTTTTGTCTTAGTAACTCCGCAGTTGTATTTTCGCTGGAATTTAATTTATGCCAGCCGCAAATCGAAAAGGTTTTTATTGGAATTATTTGGTATTTTGAAACTGTTTTTCAATGATTTTGATAGCAAACCCTATATTACTGCGGAAAAATTCAAAATTTAGTTTTTTTTTCGTTCAACTTTGTTATGTGTGAAATTTTTGAGCCGTACGGGACGAAAAAATTGCGGCACAACTATTTGTCATGTTATTTTCTTTTTTAAATTTATTTGTATTTACTGAAAACTGCAAAAATTTGATTGAATTTATCCATATTTCAGATTAAAAAGGTTATTTCATCATCAGTTCATAAAGTTTTATACGATAGTAGAAAAATAGACGGAACTAAAAAATAAAATGCATACACAAAATGTACCAAAGGTAAGACTGATACACTTCGAGGTAATGCCACATTTCGGAAGAAAGTTAATGTTTCTATGAAATATGTATTGTTTTGAGGAAAATGTCCGAATTGTTGTTCATTTTTTAAATAAATTTTATTAAATCATTATTATATTTGAGCTTTGAAAATAATAATGGAGAAAAAGTTTATTCATGAAAAATAACCAATATAAGGAACTACACCGTCATAGAGTAATTAATATATGTGAATATTTTTTCAATTCAAAAGATGATTTTTGAATTTTTTCTTTTTTTAGTTTAAAGAAAACATATGCAGCTTCCTTTTTAGAAACATTTTGAATTGGAATTTTTGTAGAAACTCTTAAATTTTGACAATTTAGTTGAAAATTCATTCGAACATTTTAACAAACTTTGTACAAAAATGCTTACAACACATTCGCCAAGCATGGGAATTTTCTGAAATTTTTTGTACCATCAAGCTGTATATCTATTTTAGGAATACTGAATATATTTCGTAAAAAAAAGTTAACAGTTTCATAAATAAATTAATAATTGTACGAAAACTTTTGTTAAATTTTCGAAACGCTTCCACACAAATATTGTCAAAATATGTAAAGTGACTACTATGCACTTCTCATCTTTTCGAAGTACGTCGTGGTTTACGCGGTTTTTTTTTTTATAAATACTTACACACAATTTTAAGTGTATTTTCAGTGTTAAACCGTAAATAAAAAAAAAGTGAACATGTCTGACTCCGCTGCCGTTGAAGCTACCGCGTCCCCAGTTGCTGCTGCCCCAGCTGCTGAGAAGAAGACAGCCAAGAAGGCTGCCGCCAAGGCAAAGAAACCATCTGCCACTCCATCTCATCCACCAACCCAACAAATGGTCGATGCTGCCATCAAAGCATTGAAGGAACGTGGTGGTTCATCTCTGCCCGCCATCAAGAAGTACTTGGCCGGTACCTATAAGGTTGATGCCCAAAAATTGGCTCCCTTCATCAAGAAGTATTTGAAGGGTGCTGTTGCCAGCGGAAAGTTGATCCAAACCAAGGGTAAGGGTGCTTCTGGTTCATTCAAATTGTCGCCAGCTGCTTCCAAGGAACCCAAACCAAAATCTGTCGAGAAGAAAAAGAAGGCACCAGTTGCTGGTGACAAGAAGAAGAAGGTTGCACCCAAGAAGGCCAAGGCTGCCGGTGAAAAGAAAGCTGTCGCCAAAAAACCATCTGCCGCCAAGAAGACCGCCGAAAAGAAAAAGACCGAGAAGGCAAAGGCAAAAACCGCCAAAAAGACCGGTACAGTCAAAGCTAAACCAGCAAAGGCTGCCCCCAAGGCCTCCGCAACAAAACCAAAGGCACCCAAGGCAAAGAGTGCTGCAGCGGCAAAACCAAAAAAGGCTTCTCCAGCAAAGAAGCCAGCTGCCAAGAAGGCCGCCGCCAAAAAGTAATTTTTCCCAAAAGAATTACTTCCAACATGATTTGTTTTCGATATTCGAAATATTTATATCTAACAGCCCTTTTCAGGGCTACAAATATTCTTCAAAAAAGAGACATGATTATGCAAATCAAACTAATCTTACTTATATGTATACCTGACAATTTAATAATGAAATTGTTATTTTATTAGGTAACTGGTCAATAATAGTAGAAACAAATCCATTTAGGTAACTGGTCAATAATAGTAGAAACAAATCCATTTTTCGTGGAATTCCACCACATATGGATTATGTCAGTCATAAAATAATCATATTACTTTGCAAAATTGAATTTTATCAAGTGCCGACGGCAAAACAACAAAATGATGCTTCTTTGAGAAAAATTCGTGGAAAACATTCAACGATCGACAGTTTTATGAAATGCCGACGGCAAAACAACAAGATTATTTTTCCTCGAAAAAAACTGTACATTTCTGTGAAAGACAAAAATTATCGAAATGCCGACGGCAAAACATGCATTTTTCTAGTGGCATTTTTTTTTTTCTGGGTAAATAGAGAATATTCTTCCATTTTACGCGATATTATATTAACTTAAATGTATTTATTTTTCCCTCAGAATGAATTTTATAAAATCTCTTTTCAAATATATTTTGTGGCCCTGAAAAGGGCCTTTGATTTGAAGGAAATGTATGCGACGAATGAAGAAAGCATTTACTTGGAGCTGGTGTATTTGGTGACAGCCTTGGTACCTTCACTGACAGCGTGCTTAGCCAACTCACCGGGCAACAAAAGACGGACAGCAGTTTGGATTTCCCGACTGGTGATGGTCGAACGTTTGTTGTAGTGAGCCAAACGAGATGCTTCGGCGGCAATACGTTCGAAGATATCATTAACGAAACTGTTCATGATGCTCATCGCCTTGGACGAAATACCAGTATCGGGATGTACTTGCTTCAACACTTTGTAAATGTAGATGGCATAACTCTCCTTGCGCTTGGTACGCCTCTTCGTCTTGTCACTCTTGGTGATGTTCTTCTGGGCTTTACCGGCCTTTTTCGCTGCTTTACCACTGGCTTTAGGAGGCATTTTTCACTTGAGTTTTTAAAATCACACAAACACTTTTAACACTGTTCACAATTTTGTCGTTTTGCCGTCGAATGCCCAACTTAAGTACAATTTCGTGCACACAATATTCGAGAGACGAGCAACGTTCGGCTCGCCAACGAAAAACAACCCTCATGGTGAGACGATGTGTACGAAAAAAGTATAAATACTCGTTGAAATAGCTCATACTGTATCATTTGTGTTTTTCAGTGCTACAGTGTTAAATAAAAAAAAAATAAGTGAAAATGTCTGGTCGTGGTAAAGGTGGCAAAGTTAAGGGAAAGGCAAAGTCCCGTTCAAGCCGTGCTGGTCTGCAGTTCCCCGTCGGTCGTATCCATCGTTTGTTGCGCAAAGGCAACTATGCTGAGCGTGTTGGTGCCGGTGCCCCAGTCTACTTGGCTGCCGTCATGGAATATTTGGCTGCTGAAGTTTTGGAATTGGCTGGCAATGCTGCTCGCGACAACAAGAAGACCAGAATTATCCCTCGTCATTTGCAGTTGGCCATCCGTAACGATGAAGAATTGAACAAATTGTTGTCTGGTGTCACCATTGCTCAAGGTGGTGTTTTGCCAAACATCCAGGCTGTACTTTTGCCCAAGAAGACCGAAAAGAAAGCTTAAATTCTCTAACGATCAAACAAAATGTAAATACAGGCCATCGTATCCATTGCAACAATCCGTCCTTTTCAGGACGACAAAATCTATTCAAAAAGAGTCAAATCTTATCAAACATATTTAATTTTTATAAATGTATATCAATGGAAATTTTATTTTTTTTCGCATCACATGGTTAAATCATCCTCCGTGGTTTAGCAAAGGAATGTAGCATATGTGTGTGAATGGTAGTACAGTCAGACTCGCTTCTTTGAAAAACCATCTACGTCGTAGTTGTACACAGGCATGCACGATCGATACATACATAACAAATAAATGTGTGTGTGTCCGTAGAAATATGTATGTGAATTTCTGAACGGCAGAAACGATATTATTTTTATTTTAAAAATTAATTTCCAGCAGAAAAGAAACATTGTCGCCTGACAAAAAAATCTGGAAATATTTTTTTTAAATCTAAAGAAAACATTCATGTAGAATATAATTTCTGTTTGGACATTATGGATACATACTCTGAAAAAGAAACTGCGTAGTAGATAGTTGAAGGGAAAATACTAAAAAACACATTCCCGCCGCTGTTGTACAGCACCACATTCATGGAATGTGTATAGGTCATTTCATTTATTGTCTGTATGTATATGCATTTATTTTCAAAAATATAATAGAATTGGTAGTTGAATAAATATTTTCTCTTTTAAAAAATATATTGTGGTCCTGAAAAGGACCGATTGTTTTTTAAAAGTAAAATTTGTTGAATTTTTTCCATCCGAACGTCCGAATATGTGTTTAACCGCCGAAACCGTACAAAGTGCGGCCCTGTCTCTTCAAAGCGTAGACGACATCCATAGCGGTGACGGTTTTACGCTTGGCGTGTTCGGTGTATGTGACAGCATCACGGATGACATTTTCCAGGAATACTTTCAGAACACCGCGAGTTTCTTCGTAGATCAATCCAGAAATACGCTTTACACCGCCACGACGAGCCAAACGTCTGATAGCTGGCTTGGTGATACCTTGGATGTTATCACGCAACACTTTGCGATGACGTTTAGCGCCACCTTTACCCAAGCCTTTGCCACCTTTACCACGACCAGTCATTTTTCAGTATTTTTTTTTTTTAATTCACTTAACACTTCACAAACGATGCACAAGAACTAATAATTGTGAGCTACGTATCGCTCGTATTTATACAAAATGTTCACAGTGATGTGGACAATGCGAATGCGACGAGTGGTTGTTTCGTGGCATTCGTGTTGTGTTCGTATTGGCGTCGTGCGGCGTCGCATCGAAACCACCCCGATGGCTGGGTGTGTTTTTCTATAAAAGGTCGGTCGGTGTACGTTGGCTCGATTAATTCAGTGTTAACAGTGTTTGTGTTCAGATATAGTGAAGAAGAAAAGTGAAAAAAATGGCTCGTACTAAGCAAACTGCCCGTAAATCGACTGGTGGCAAGGCGCCCCGTAAACAATTGGCTACTAAGGCGGCACGCAAGAGCGCACCAGCCACCGGTGGTGTGAAGAAGCCACATCGTTTCCGTCCCGGCACCGTGGCTTTGCGTGAAATTCGTCGCTACCAGAAGAGTACCGAGCTGTTGATCCGCAAATTGCCCTTCCAACGTTTGGTGCGTGAGATCGCTCAGGACTTCAAGACTGACTTGCGTTTCCAGAGTTCGGCCGTTATGGCTCTGCAAGAGGCTAGCGAAGCGTACTTGGTCGGTCTATTCGAAGATACCAACTTGTGCGCCATCCATGCCAAGCGTGTGACCATCATGCCCAAAGACATTCAGTTGGCCAGACGTATTCGCGGAGAACGTGCTTAAATCAATGTTCATTTAACAACAGCAGGTCGTCAGAAATTAATATATATTTTTTTTTTTGAAAAAAACAATCGGTCCTTTTCAGGACCACAAAGAGTCTTTTGATAAAAAAGATAATAATTTTGTAATCAAGCATATGATGTTGGCTGGCTGGCTGGCCGGCGGTGGTGCCTAGTAAATGAAGTGAATGTTTGATGTTTTGAGTGGTGGTTTTTTGGGGGGGGGGCGACGAAATATGGATGGGAATGGATGGTATTTTGGATGGATGACCAATGAGAGAATGGTTTATTTTTCAGGAATGTTATTTTATTTTTCAGCGACGAAGGCGTTGGGCGACCAAATGAAGCGGAACTTTTGAATTTTGCAATAAAAAAATATATCGATTCGGAGTAGTTTTGGAATTATTTGAAAAGCTTGTTGGTTTTTAGTTACTTTTTTATTTTTTGGGAGAAAATTATGGAAAAATTTTTTATTTTGGCATACGTTGCGTACAAAAAAAATCGGAGCCAACATTTTATTGGAAAAAAATGAAAAAAGTCTAGAATTATTGAAAAAAAATATGAAAAAGACTAAATTAGGCTATGTTTATTGAAAAAAAACTTTATTTGGTTAACTTTTCAAAGAAATTCGTGGAGTTCACCGAAAAAAACCATATTTGACTAACTTTTCAAAGAAATTCGTAGAGTTCACATTAAATAAATGTGTTTTGGCAAATTTTTGTCTTAGTAACTCCGCAGTTGTATTTTCGCTGGAATTTAATTTATGCCAGCCGCAAATCGAAAAGGTTTTTATTGGAATTATTTGGTATTTTGAAACTGTTTTTCAATGATTTTGATAGCAAACCCTATATTACTGCGGAAAAATTCAAAATTTAGTTTTTTTTTCGTTCAACTTTGTTATGTGTGAAATTTTTGAGCCGTACGGGACGAAAAAATTGCGGCACAACTATTTGTCATGTTATTTTCTTTTTTAAATTTATTTGTATTTACTGAAAACTGCAAAAATTTGATTGAATTTATCCATATTTCAGATTAAAAAGGTTATTTCATCATCAGTTCATAAAGTTTTATACGATAGTAGAAAAATAGACGGAACTAAAAAATAAAATGCATACACAAAATGTACCAAAGGTAAGACTGATACACTTCGAGGTAATGCCACATTTCGGAAGAAAGTTAATGTTTCTATGAAATATGTATTGTTTTGAGGAAAATGTCCGAATTGTTGTTCATTTTTTAAATAAATTTTATTAAATCATTATTATATTTGAGCTTTGAAAATAATAATGGAGAAAAAGTTTATTCATGAAAAATAACCAATATAAGGAACTACACCGTCATAGAGTAATTAATATATGTGAATATTTTTTCAATTCAAAAGATGATTTTTGAATTTTTTCTTTTTTTAGTTTAAAGAAAACATATGCAGCTTCCTTTTTAGAAACATTTTGAATTGGAATTTTTGTAGAAACTCTTAAATTTTGACAATTTAGTTGAAAATTCATTCGAACATTTTAACAAACTTTGTACAAAAATGCTTACAACACATTCGCCAAGCATGGGAATTTTCTGAAATTTTTTGTACCATCAAGCTGTATATCTATTTTAGGAATACTGAATATATTTCGTAAAAAAAAGTTAACAGTTTCATAAATAAATTAATAATTGTACGAAAACTTTTGTTAAATTTTCGAAACGCTTCCACACAAATATTGTCAAAATATGTAAAGTGACTACTATGCACTTCTCATCTTTTCGAAGTACGTCGTGGTTTACGCGGTTTTTTTTTTTATAAATACTTACACACAATTTTAAGTGTATTTTCAGTGTTAAACCGTAAATAAAAAAAAAGTGAACATGTCTGACTCCGCTGCCGTTGAAGCTACCGCGTCCCCAGTTGCTGCTGCCCCAGCTGCTGAGAAGAAGACAGCCAAGAAGGCTGCCGCCAAGGCAAAGAAACCATCTGCCACTCCATCTCATCCACCAACCCAACAAATGGTCGATGCTGCCATCAAAGCATTGAAGGAACGTGGTGGTTCATCTCTGCCCGCCATCAAGAAGTACTTGGCCGGTACCTATAAGGTTGATGCCCAAAAATTGGCTCCCTTCATCAAGAAGTATTTGAAGGGTGCTGTTGCCAGCGGAAAGTTGATCCAAACCAAGGGTAAGGGTGCTTCTGGTTCATTCAAATTGTCGCCAGCTGCTTCCAAGGAACCCAAACCAAAATCTGTCGAGAAGAAAAAGAAGGCACCAGTTGCTGGTGACAAGAAGAAGAAGGTTGCACCCAAGAAGGCCAAGGCTGCCGGTGAAAAGAAAGCTGTCGCCAAAAAACCATCTGCCGCCAAGAAGACCGCCGAAAAGAAAAAGACCGAGAAGGCAAAGGCAAAAACCGCCAAAAAGACCGGTACAGTCAAAGCTAAACCAGCAAAGGCTGCCCCCAAGGCCTCCGCAACAAAACCAAAGGCACCCAAGGCAAAGAGTGCTGCAGCGGCAAAACCAAAAAAGGCTTCTCCAGCAAAGAAGCCAGCTGCCAAGAAGGCCGCCGCCAAAAAGTAATTTTTCCCAAAAGAATTACTTCCAACATGATTTGTTTTCGATATTCGAAATATTTATATCTAACAGCCCTTTTCAGGGCTACAAATATTCTTCAAAAAAGAGACATGATTATGCAAATCAAACTAATCTTACTTATATGTATACCTGACAATTTAATAATGAAATTGTTATTTTATTAGGTAACTGGTCAATAATAGTAGAAACAAATCCATTTAGGTAACTGGTCAATAATAGTAGAAACAAATCCATTTTTCGTGGAATTCCACCACATATGGATTATGTCAGTCATAAAATAATCATATTACTTTGCAAAATTGAATTTTATCAAGTGCCGACGGCAAAACAACAAAATGATGCTTCTTTGAGAAAAATTCGTGGAAAACATTCAACGATCGACAGTTTTATGAAATGCCGACGGCAAAACAACAAGATTATTTTTCCTCGAAAAAAACTGTACATTTCTGTGAAAGACAAAAATTATCGAAATGCCGACGGCAAAACATGCATTTTTCTAGTGGCATTTTTTTTTTTCTGGGTAAATAGAGAATATTCTTCCATTTTACGCGATATTATATTAACTTAAATGTATTTATTTTTCCCTCAGAATGAATTTTATAAAATCTCTTTTCAAATATATTTTGTGGCCCTGAAAAGGGCCTTTGATTTGAAGGAAATGTATGCGACGAATGAAGAAAGCATTTACTTGGAGCTGGTGTATTTGGTGACAGCCTTGGTACCTTCACTGACAGCGTGCTTAGCCAACTCACCGGGCAACAAAAGACGGACAGCAGTTTGGATTTCCCGACTGGTGATGGTCGAACGTTTGTTGTAGTGAGCCAAACGAGATGCTTCGGCGGCAATACGTTCGAAGATATCATTAACGAAACTGTTCATGATGCTCATCGCCTTGGACGAAATACCAGTATCGGGATGTACTTGCTTCAACACTTTGTAAATGTAGATGGCATAACTCTCCTTGCGCTTGGTACGCCTCTTCGTCTTGTCACTCTTGGTGATGTTCTTCTGGGCTTTACCGGCCTTTTTCGCTGCTTTACCACTGGCTTTAGGAGGCATTTTTCACTTGAGTTTTTAAAATCACACAAACACTTTTAACACTGTTCACAATTTTGTCGTTTTGCCGTCGAATGCCCAACTTAAGTACAATTTCGTGCACACAATATTCGAGAGACGAGCAACGTTCGGCTCGCCAACGAAAAACAACCCTCATGGTGAGACGATGTGTACGAAAAAAGTATAAATACTCGTTGAAATAGCTCATACTGTATCATTTGTGTTTTTCAGTGCTACAGTGTTAAATAAAAAAAAAATAAGTGAAAATGTCTGGTCGTGGTAAAGGTGGCAAAGTTAAGGGAAAGGCAAAGTCCCGTTCAAGCCGTGCTGGTCTGCAGTTCCCCGTCGGTCGTATCCATCGTTTGTTGCGCAAAGGCAACTATGCTGAGCGTGTTGGTGCCGGTGCCCCAGTCTACTTGGCTGCCGTCATGGAATATTTGGCTGCTGAAGTTTTGGAATTGGCTGGCAATGCTGCTCGCGACAACAAGAAGACCAGAATTATCCCTCGTCATTTGCAGTTGGCCATCCGTAACGATGAAGAATTGAACAAATTGTTGTCTGGTGTCACCATTGCTCAAGGTGGTGTTTTGCCAAACATCCAGGCTGTACTTTTGCCCAAGAAGACCGAAAAGAAAGCTTAAATTCTCTAACGATCAAACAAAATGTAAATACAGGCCATCGTATCCATTGCAACAATCCGTCCTTTTCAGGACGACAAAATCTATTCAAAAAGAGTCAAATCTTATCAAACATATTTAATTTTTATAAATGTATATCAATGGAAATTTTATTTTTTTTCGCATCACATGGTTAAATCATCCTCCGTGGTTTAGCAAAGGAATGTAGCATATGTGTGTGAATGGTAGTACAGTCAGACTCGCTTCTTTGAAAAACCATCTACGTCGTAGTTGTACACAGGCATGCACGATCGATACATACATAACAAATAAATGTGTGTGTGTCCGTAGAAATATGTATGTGAATTTCTGAACGGCAGAAACGATATTATTTTTATTTTAAAAATTAATTTCCAGCAGAAAAGAAACATTGTCGCCTGACAAAAAAATCTGGAAATATTTTTTTTAAATCTAAAGAAAACATTCATGTAGAATATAATTTCTGTTTGGACATTATGGATACATACTCTGAAAAAGAAACTGCGTAGTAGATAGTTGAAGGGAAAATACTAAAAAACACATTCCCGCCGCTGTTGTACAGCACCACATTCATGGAATGTGTATAGGTCATTTCATTTATTGTCTGTATGTATATGCATTTATTTTCAAAAATATAATAGAATTGGTAGTTGAATAAATATTTTCTCTTTTAAAAAATATATTGTGGTCCTGAAAAGGACCGATTGTTTTTTAAAAGTAAAATTTGTTGAATTTTTTCCATCCGAACGTCCGAATATGTGTTTAACCGCCGAAACCGTACAAAGTGCGGCCCTGTCTCTTCAAAGCGTAGACGACATCCATAGCGGTGACGGTTTTACGCTTGGCGTGTTCGGTGTATGTGACAGCATCACGGATGACATTTTCCAGGAATACTTTCAGAACACCGCGAGTTTCTTCGTAGATCAATCCAGAAATACGCTTTACACCGCCACGACGAGCCAAACGTCTGATAGCTGGCTTGGTGATACCTTGGATGTTATCACGCAACACTTTGCGATGACGTTTAGCGCCACCTTTACCCAAGCCTTTGCCACCTTTACCACGACCAGTCATTTTTCAGTATTTTTTTTTTTTAATTCACTTAACACTTCACAAACGATGCACAAGAACTAATAATTGTGAGCTACGTATCGCTCGTATTTATACAAAATGTTCACAGTGATGTGGACAATGCGAATGCGACGAGTGGTTGTTTCGTGGCATTCGTGTTGTGTTCGTATTGGCGTCGTGCGGCGTCGCATCGAAACCACCCCGATGGCTGGGTGTGTTTTTCTATAAAAGGTCGGTCGGTGTACGTTGGCTCGATTAATTCAGTGTTAACAGTGTTTGTGTTCAGATATAGTGAAGAAGAAAAGTGAAAAAAATGGCTCGTACTAAGCAAACTGCCCGTAAATCGACTGGTGGCAAGGCGCCCCGTAAACAATTGGCTACTAAGGCGGCACGCAAGAGCGCACCAGCCACCGGTGGTGTGAAGAAGCCACATCGTTTCCGTCCCGGCACCGTGGCTTTGCGTGAAATTCGTCGCTACCAGAAGAGTACCGAGCTGTTGATCCGCAAATTGCCCTTCCAACGTTTGGTGCGTGAGATCGCTCAGGACTTCAAGACTGACTTGCGTTTCCAGAGTTCGGCCGTTATGGCTCTGCAAGAGGCTAGCGAAGCGTACTTGGTCGGTCTATTCGAAGATACCAACTTGTGCGCCATCCATGCCAAGCGTGTGACCATCATGCCCAAAGACATTCAGTTGGCCAGACGTATTCGCGGAGAACGTGCTTAAATCAATGTTCATTTAACAACAGCAGGTCGTCAGAAATTAATATATATTTTTTTTTTTGAAAAAAACAATCGGTCCTTTTCAGGACCACAAAGAGTCTTTTGATAAAAAAGATAATAATTTTGTAATCAAGCATATGATGTTGGCTGGCTGGCTGGCCGGCGGTGGTGCCTAGTAAATGAAGTGAATGTTTGATGTTTTGAGTGGTGGTATTTTGGATGGATGACCAATGAGAGAATGGTTTATTTTTCAGGAATGTTATTTTATTTTTCAGCGACGAAGGCGTTGGGCGACCAAATGAAGCGGAACTTTTGAATTTTGCAATAAAAAAATATATCGATTCGGAGTAGTTTTGGAATTATTTGAAAAGCTTGTTGGTTTTTAGTTACTTTTTTATTTTTTGGGAGAAAATTATGGAAAAATTTTTTATTTTGGCATACGTTGCGTACAAAAAAAATCGGAGCCAACATTTTATTGGAAAAAAATGAAAAAAGTCTAGAATTATTGAAAAAAAATATGAAAAAGACTAAATTAGGCTATGTTTATTGAAAAAAAACTTTATTTGGTTAACTTTTCAAAGAAATTCGTGGAGTTCACCGAAAAAAACCATATTTGACTAACTTTTCAAAGAAATTCGTAGAGTTCACATTAAATAAATGTGTTTTGGCAAATTTTTGTCTTAGTAACTCCGCAGTTGTATTTTCGCTGGAATTTAATTTATGCCAGCCGCAAATCGAAAAGGTTTTTATTGGAATTATTTGGTATTTTGAAACTGTTTTTCAATGATTTTGATAGCAAACCCTATATTACTGCGGAAAAATTCAAAATTTAGTTTTTTTTTCGTTCAACTTTGTTATGTGTGAAATTTTTGAGCCGTACGGGACGAAAAAATTGCGGCACAACTATTTGTCATGTTATTTTCTTTTTTAAATTTATTTGTATTTACTGAAAACTGCAAAAATTTGATTGAATTTATCCATATTTCAGATTAAAAAGGTTATTTCATCATCAGTTCATAAAGTTTTATACGATAGTAGAAAAATAGACGGAACTAAAAAATAAAATGCATACACAAAATGTACCAAAGGTAAGACTGATACACTTCGAGGTAATGCCACATTTCGGAAGAAAGTTAATGTTTCTATGAAATATGTATTGTTTTGAGGAAAATGTCCGAATTGTTGTTCATTTTTTAAATAAATTTTATTAAATCATTATTATATTTGAGCTTTGAAAATAATAATGGAGAAAAAGTTTATTCATGAAAAATAACCAATATAAGGAACTACACCGTCATAGAGTAATTAATATATGTGAATATTTTTTCAATTCAAAAGATGATTTTTGAATTTTTTCTTTTTTTAGTTTAAAGAAAACATATGCAGCTTCCTTTTTAGAAACATTTTGAATTGGAATTTTTGTAGAAACTCTTAAATTTTGACAATTTAGTTGAAAATTCATTCGAACATTTTAACAAACTTTGTACAAAAATGCTTACAACACATTCGCCAAGCATGGGAATTTTCTGAAATTTTTTGTACCATCAAGCTGTATATCTATTTTAGGAATACTGAATATATTTCGTAAAAAAAAGTTAACAGTTTCATAAATAAATTAATAATTGTACGAAAACTTTTGTTAAATTTTCGAAACGCTTCCACACAAATATTGTCAAAATATGTAAAGTGACTACTATGCACTTCTCATCTTTTCGAAGTACGTCGTGGTTTACGCGGTTTTTTTTTTTATAAATACTTACACACAATTTTAAGTGTATTTTCAGTGTTAAACCGTAAATAAAAAAAAAGTGAACATGTCTGACTCCGCTGCCGTTGAAGCTACCGCGTCCCCAGTTGCTGCTGCCCCAGCTGCTGAGAAGAAGACAGCCAAGAAGGCTGCCGCCAAGGCAAAGAAACCATCTGCCACTCCATCTCATCCACCAACCCAACAAATGGTCGATGCTGCCATCAAAGCATTGAAGGAACGTGGTGGTTCATCTCTGCCCGCCATCAAGAAGTACTTGGCCGGTACCTATAAGGTTGATGCCCAAAAATTGGCTCCCTTCATCAAGAAGTATTTGAAGGGTGCTGTTGCCAGCGGAAAGTTGATCCAAACCAAGGGTAAGGGTGCTTCTGGTTCATTCAAATTGTCGCCAGCTGCTTCCAAGGAACCCAAACCAAAATCTGTCGAGAAGAAAAAGAAGGCACCAGTTGCTGGTGACAAGAAGAAGAAGGTTGCACCCAAGAAGGCCAAGGCTGCCGGTGAAAAGAAAGCTGTCGCCAAAAAACCATCTGCCGCCAAGAAGACCGCCGAAAAGAAAAAGACCGAGAAGGCAAAGGCAAAAACCGCCAAAAAGACCGGTACAGTCAAAGCTAAACCAGCAAAGGCTGCCCCCAAGGCCTCCGCAACAAAACCAAAGGCACCCAAGGCAAAGAGTGCTGCAGCGGCAAAACCAAAAAAGGCTTCTCCAGCAAAGAAGCCAGCTGCCAAGAAGGCCGCCGCCAAAAAGTAATTTTTCCCAAAAGAATTACTTCCAACATGATTTGTTTTCGATATTCGAAATATTTATATCTAACAGCCCTTTTCAGGGCTACAAATATTCTTCAAAAAAGAGACATGATTATGCAAATCAAACTAATCTTACTTATATGTATACCTGACAATTTAATAATGAAATTGTTATTTTATTAGGTAACTGGTCAATAATAGTAGAAACAAATCCATTTAGGTAACTGGTCAATAATAGTAGAAACAAATCCATTTTTCGTGGAATTCCACCACATATGGATTATGTCAGTCATAAAATAATCATATTACTTTGCAAAATTGAATTTTATCAAGTGCCGACGGCAAAACAACAAAATGATGCTTCTTTGAGAAAAATTCGTGGAAAACATTCAACGATCGACAGTTTTATGAAATGCCGACGGCAAAACAACAAGATTATTTTTCCTCGAAAAAAACTGTACATTTCTGTGAAAGACAAAAATTATCGAAATGCCGACGGCAAAACATGCATTTTTCTAGTGGCATTTTTTTTTTTCTGGGTAAATAGAGAATATTCTTCCATTTTACGCGATATTATATTAACTTAAATGTATTTATTTTTCCCTCAGAATGAATTTTATAAAATCTCTTTTCAAATATATTTTGTGGCCCTGAAAAGGGCCTTTGATTTGAAGGAAATGTATGCGACGAATGAAGAAAGCATTTACTTGGAGCTGGTGTATTTGGTGACAGCCTTGGTACCTTCACTGACAGCGTGCTTAGCCAACTCACCGGGCAACAAAAGACGGACAGCAGTTTGGATTTCCCGACTGGTGATGGTCGAACGTTTGTTGTAGTGAGCCAAACGAGATGCTTCGGCGGCAATACGTTCGAAGATATCATTAACGAAACTGTTCATGATGCTCATCGCCTTGGACGAAATACCAGTATCGGGATGTACTTGCTTCAACACTTTGTAAATGTAGATGGCATAACTCTCCTTGCGCTTGGTACGCCTCTTCGTCTTGTCACTCTTGGTGATGTTCTTCTGGGCTTTACCGGCCTTTTTCGCTGCTTTACCACTGGCTTTAGGAGGCATTTTTCACTTGAGTTTTTAAAATCACACAAACACTTTTAACACTGTTCACAATTTTGTCGTTTTGCCGTCGAATGCCCAACTTAAGTACAATTTCGTGCACACAATATTCGAGAGACGAGCAACGTTCGGCTCGCCAACGAAAAACAACCCTCATGGTGAGACGATGTGTACGAAAAAAGTATAAATACTCGTTGAAATAGCTCATACTGTATCATTTGTGTTTTTCAGTGCTACAGTGTTAAATAAAAAAAAAATAAGTGAAAATGTCTGGTCGTGGTAAAGGTGGCAAAGTTAAGGGAAAGGCAAAGTCCCGTTCAAGCCGTGCTGGTCTGCAGTTCCCCGTCGGTCGTATCCATCGTTTGTTGCGCAAAGGCAACTATGCTGAGCGTGTTGGTGCCGGTGCCCCAGTCTACTTGGCTGCCGTCATGGAATATTTGGCTGCTGAAGTTTTGGAATTGGCTGGCAATGCTGCTCGCGACAACAAGAAGACCAGAATTATCCCTCGTCATTTGCAGTTGGCCATCCGTAACGATGAAGAATTGAACAAATTGTTGTCTGGTGTCACCATTGCTCAAGGTGGTGTTTTGCCAAACATCCAGGCTGTACTTTTGCCCAAGAAGACCGAAAAGAAAGCTTAAATTCTCTAACGATCAAACAAAATGTAAATACAGGCCATCGTATCCATTGCAACAATCCGTCCTTTTCAGGACGACAAAATCTATTCAAAAAGAGTCAAATCTTATCAAACATATTTAATTTTTATAAATGTATATCAATGGAAATTTTATTTTTTTTCGCATCACATGGTTAAATCATCCTCCGTGGTTTAGCAAAGGAATGTAGCATATGTGTGTGAATGGTAGTACAGTCAGACTCGCTTCTTTGAAAAACCATCTACGTCGTAGTTGTACACAGGCATGCACGATCGATACATACATAACAAATAAATGTGTGTGTGTCCGTAGAAATATGTATGTGAATTTCTGAACGGCAGAAACGATATTATTTTTATTTTAAAAATTAATTTCCAGCAGAAAAGAAACATTGTCGCCTGACAAAAAAATCTGGAAATATTTTTTTTAAATCTAAAGAAAACATTCATGTAGAATATAATTTCTGTTTGGACATTATGGATACATACTCTGAAAAAGAAACTGCGTAGTAGATAGTTGAAGGGAAAATACTAAAAAACACATTCCCGCCGCTGTTGTACAGCACCACATTCATGGAATGTGTATAGGTCATTTCATTTATTGTCTGTATGTATATGCATTTATTTTCAAAAATATAATAGAATTGGTAGTTGAATAAATATTTTCTCTTTTAAAAAATATATTGTGGTCCTGAAAAGGACCGATTGTTTTTTAAAAGTAAAATTTGTTGAATTTTTTCCATCCGAACGTCCGAATATGTGTTTAACCGCCGAAACCGTACAAAGTGCGGCCCTGTCTCTTCAAAGCGTAGACGACATCCATAGCGGTGACGGTTTTACGCTTGGCGTGTTCGGTGTATGTGACAGCATCACGGATGACATTTTCCAGGAATACTTTCAGAACACCGCGAGTTTCTTCGTAGATCAATCCAGAAATACGCTTTACACCGCCACGACGAGCCAAACGTCTGATAGCTGGCTTGGTGATACCTTGGATGTTATCACGCAACACTTTGCGATGACGTTTAGCGCCACCTTTACCCAAGCCTTTGCCACCTTTACCACGACCAGTCATTTTTCAGTATTTTTTTTTTTTAATTCACTTAACACTTCACAAACGATGCACAAGAACTAATAATTGTGAGCTACGTATCGCTCGTATTTATACAAAATGTTCACAGTGATGTGGACAATGCGAATGCGACGAGTGGTTGTTTCGTGGCATTCGTGTTGTGTTCGTATTGGCGTCGTGCGGCGTCGCATCGAAACCACCCCGATGGCTGGGTGTGTTTTTCTATAAAAGGTCGGTCGGTGTACGTTGGCTCGATTAATTCAGTGTTAACAGTGTTTGTGTTCAGATATAGTGAAGAAGAAAAGTGAAAAAAATGGCTCGTACTAAGCAAACTGCCCGTAAATCGACTGGTGGCAAGGCGCCCCGTAAACAATTGGCTACTAAGGCGGCACGCAAGAGCGCACCAGCCACCGGTGGTGTGAAGAAGCCACATCGTTTCCGTCCCGGCACCGTGGCTTTGCGTGAAATTCGTCGCTACCAGAAGAGTACCGAGCTGTTGATCCGCAAATTGCCCTTCCAACGTTTGGTGCGTGAGATCGCTCAGGACTTCAAGACTGACTTGCGTTTCCAGAGTTCGGCCGTTATGGCTCTGCAAGAGGCTAGCGAAGCGTACTTGGTCGGTCTATTCGAAGATACCAACTTGTGCGCCATCCATGCCAAGCGTGTGACCATCATGCCCAAAGACATTCAGTTGGCCAGACGTATTCGCGGAGAACGTGCTTAAATCAATGTTCATTTAACAACAGCAGGTCGTCAGAAATTAATATATATTTTTTTTTTTGAAAAAAACAATCGGTCCTTTTCAGGACCACAAAGAGTCTTTTGATAAAAAAGATAATAATTTTGTAATCAAGCATATGATGTTGGCTGGCTGGCTGGCCGGCGGTGGTGCCTAGTAAATGAAGTGAATGTTTGATGTTTTGAGTGGTGGTTTTTTGGGGGGGGGGCGACGAAATATGGATGGGAATGGATGGTATTTTGGATGGATGACCAATGAGAGAATGGTTTATTTTTCAGGAATGTTATTTTATTTTTCAGCGACGAAGGCGTTGGGCGACCAAATGAAGCGGAACTTTTGAATTTTGCAATAAAAAAATATATCGATTCGGAGTAGTTTTGGAATTATTTGAAAAGCTTGTTGGTTTTTAGTTACTTTTTTATTTTTTGGGAGAAAATTATGGAAAAATTTTTTATTTTGGCATACGTTGCGTACAAAAAAAATCGGAGCCAACATTTTATTGGAAAAAAATGAAAAAAGTCTAGAATTATTGAAAAAAAATATGAAAAAGACTAAATTAGGCTATGTTTATTGAAAAAAAACTTTATTTGGTTAACTTTTCAAAGAAATTCGTGGAGTTCACCGAAAAAAACCATATTTGACTAACTTTTCAAAGAAATTCGTAGAGTTCACATTAAATAAATGTGTTTTGGCAAATTTTTGTCTTAGTAACTCCGCAGTTGTATTTTCGCTGGAATTTAATTTATGCCAGCCGCAAATCGAAAAGGTTTTTATTGGAATTATTTGGTATTTTGAAACTGTTTTTCAATGATTTTGATAGCAAACCCTATATTACTGCGGAAAAATTCAAAATTTAGTTTTTTTTTCGTTCAACTTTGTTATGTGTGAAATTTTTGAGCCGTACGGGACGAAAAAATTGCGGCACAACTATTTGTCATGTTATTTTCTTTTTTAAATTTATTTGTATTTACTGAAAACTGCAAAAATTTGATTGAATTTATCCATATTTCAGATTAAAAAGGTTATTTCATCATCAGTTCATAAAGTTTTATACGATAGTAGAAAAATAGACGGAACTAAAAAATAAAATGCATACACAAAATGTACCAAAGGTAAGACTGATACACTTCGAGGTAATGCCACATTTCGGAAGAAAGTTAATGTTTCTATGAAATATGTATTGTTTTGAGGAAAATGTCCGAATTGTTGTTCATTTTTTAAATAAATTTTATTAAATCATTATTATATTTGAGCTTTGAAAATAATAATGGAGAAAAAGTTTATTCATGAAAAATAACCAATATAAGGAACTACACCGTCATAGAGTAATTAATATATGTGAATATTTTTTCAATTCAAAAGATGATTTTTGAATTTTTTCTTTTTTTAGTTTAAAGAAAACATATGCAGCTTCCTTTTTAGAAACATTTTGAATTGGAATTTTTGTAGAAACTCTTAAATTTTGACAATTTAGTTGAAAATTCATTCGAACATTTTAACAAACTTTGTACAAAAATGCTTACAACACATTCGCCAAGCATGGGAATTTTCTGAAATTTTTTGTACCATCAAGCTGTATATCTATTTTAGGAATACTGAATATATTTCGTAAAAAAAAGTTAACAGTTTCATAAATAAATTAATAATTGTACGAAAACTTTTGTTAAATTTTCGAAACGCTTCCACACAAATATTGTCAAAATATGTAAAGTGACTACTATGCACTTCTCATCTTTTCGAAGTACGTCGTGGTTTACGCGGTTTTTTTTTTTATAGTTCTCTGGACAACGAATTGATTAAGACATCACTAAGGTTGGACCACAGCCTTAGGAAGCTACTAGAGGATGATTGGCTGCCACCTGCAGCTCTTCTGTCTCTAGAGAGGGAGGGTCTCCTCTTTAGAGAGGACAAACTACTGTTTTTCCATAGGAGATACGGTAGTTTTGACTTGGACGACCTTGTGTATAACACATACCAAGGTCACTGACCAGAACGGGTCTATTATTTTTTAAGCGTTTTTTAGTATTTAATTTAGTTTTAAGTATTATATTAGTCTTAAGTAAAATGTTTAGAAATCCCTATTTTTGTAATTCTTTTTAAGGGAAATTATTGATGAATGTAATTAAAATGTAATAATGACATGCCTGTAGTCCTACGGCATTTTCGAAACTAGTTTGTAGTTCTAGAAATATACTTTATGTATGCTAGAAATTTACGTAATATCGATCAATGTTAGCATTAAGCGTATTGAAATATTGTTTTTTAAGGATGTTGAATTAATAAATAAGCCTAAAGCGGTTTTTTTTTTTATAAATACTTACACACAATTTTAAGTGTATTTTCAGTGTTAAACCGTAAATAAAAAAAAAGTGAACATGTCTGACTCCGCTGCCGTTGAAGCTACCGCGTCCCCAGTTGCTGCTGCCCCAGCTGCTGAGAAGAAGACAGCCAAGAAGGCTGCCGCCAAGGCAAAGAAACCATCTGCCACTCCATCTCATCCACCAACCCAACAAATGGTCGATGCTGCCATCAAAGCATTGAAGGAACGTGGTGGTTCATCTCTGCCCGCCATCAAGAAGTACTTGGCCGGTACCTATAAGGTTGATGCCCAAAAATTGGCTCCCTTCATCAAGAAGTATTTGAAGGGTGCTGTTGCCAGCGGAAAGTTGATCCAAACCAAGGGTAAGGGTGCTTCTGGTTCATTCAAATTGTCGCCAGCTGCTTCCAAGGAACCCAAACCAAAATCTGTCGAGAAGAAAAAGAAGGCACCAGTTGCTGGTGACAAGAAGAAGAAGGTTGCACCCAAGAAGGCCAAGGCTGCCGGTGAAAAGAAAGCTGTCGCCAAAAAACCATCTGCCGCCAAGAAGACCGCCGAAAAGAAAAAGACCGAGAAGGCAAAGGCAAAAACCGCCAAAAAGACCGGTACAGTCAAAGCTAAACCAGCAAAGGCTGCCCCCAAGGCCTCCGCAACAAAACCAAAGGCACCCAAGGCAAAGAGTGCTGCAGCGGCAAAACCAAAAAAGGCTTCTCCAGCAAAGAAGCCAGCTGCCAAGAAGGCCGCCGCCAAAAAGTAATTTTTCCCAAAAGAATTACTTCCAACATGATTTGTTTTCGATATTCGAAATATTTATATCTAACAGCCCTTTTCAGGGCTACAAATATTCTTCAAAAAAGAGACATGATTATGCAAATCAAACTAATCTTACTTATATGTATACCTGACAATTTAATAATGAAATTGTTATTTTATTAGGTAACTGGTCAATAATAGTAGAAACAAATCCATTTAGGTAACTGGTCAATAATAGTAGAAACAAATCCATTTTTCGTGGAATTCCACCACATATGGATTATGTCAGTCATAAAATAATCATATTACTTTGCAAAATTGAATTTTATCAAGTGCCGACGGCAAAACAACAAAATGATGCTTCTTTGAGAAAAATTCGTGGAAAACATTCAACGATCGACAGTTTTATGAAATGCCGACGGCAAAACAACAAGATTATTTTTCCTCGAAAAAAACTGTACATTTCTGTGAAAGACAAAAATTATCGAAATGCCGACGGCAAAACATGCATTTTTCTAGTGGCATTTTTTTTTTTCTGGGTAAATAGAGAATATTCTTCCATTTTACGCGATATTATATTAACTTAAATGTATTTATTTTTCCCTCAGAATGAATTTTATAAAATCTCTTTTCAAATATATTTTGTGGCCCTGAAAAGGGCCTTTGATTTGAAGGAAATGTATGCGACGAATGAAGAAAGCATTTACTTGGAGCTGGTGTATTTGGTGACAGCCTTGGTACCTTCACTGACAGCGTGCTTAGCCAACTCACCGGGCAACAAAAGACGGACAGCAGTTTGGATTTCCCGACTGGTGATGGTCGAACGTTTGTTGTAGTGAGCCAAACGAGATGCTTCGGCGGCAATACGTTCGAAGATATCATTAACGAAACTGTTCATGATGCTCATCGCCTTGGACGAAATACCAGTATCGGGATGTACTTGCTTCAACACTTTGTAAATGTAGATGGCATAACTCTCCTTGCGCTTGGTACGCCTCTTCGTCTTGTCACTCTTGGTGATGTTCTTCTGGGCTTTACCGGCCTTTTTCGCTGCTTTACCACTGGCTTTAGGAGGCATTTTTCACTTGAGTTTTTAAAATCACACAAACACTTTTAACACTGTTCACAATTTTGTCGTTTTGCCGTCGAATGCCCAACTTAAGTACAATTTCGTGCACACAATATTCGAGAGACGAGCAACGTTCGGCTCGCCAACGAAAAACAACCCTCATGGTGAGACGATGTGTACGAAAAAAGTATAAATACTCGTTGAAATAGCTCATACTGTATCATTTGTGTTTTTCAGTGCTACAGTGTTAAATAAAAAAAAAATAAGTGAAAATGTCTGGTCGTGGTAAAGGTGGCAAAGTTAAGGGAAAGGCAAAGTCCCGTTCAAGCCGTGCTGGTCTGCAGTTCCCCGTCGGTCGTATCCATCGTTTGTTGCGCAAAGGCAACTATGCTGAGCGTGTTGGTGCCGGTGCCCCAGTCTACTTGGCTGCCGTCATGGAATATTTGGCTGCTGAAGTTTTGGAATTGGCTGGCAATGCTGCTCGCGACAACAAGAAGACCAGAATTATCCCTCGTCATTTGCAGTTGGCCATCCGTAACGATGAAGAATTGAACAAATTGTTGTCTGGTGTCACCATTGCTCAAGGTGGTGTTTTGCCAAACATCCAGGCTGTACTTTTGCCCAAGAAGACCGAAAAGAAAGCTTAAATTCTCTAACGATCAAACAAAATGTAAATACAGGCCATCGTATCCATTGCAACAATCCGTCCTTTTCAGGACGACAAAATCTATTCAAAAAGAGTCAAATCTTATCAAACATATTTAATTTTTATAAATGTATATCAATGGAAATTTTATTTTTTTTCGCATCACATGGTTAAATCATCCTCCGTGGTTTAGCAAAGGAATGTAGCATATGTGTGTGAATGGTAGTACAGTCAGACTCGCTTCTTTGAAAAACCATCTACGTCGTAGTTGTACACAGGCATGCACGATCGATACATACATAACAAATAAATGTGTGTGTGTCCGTAGAAATATGTATGTGAATTTCTGAACGGCAGAAACGATATTATTTTTATTTTAAAAATTAATTTCCAGCAGAAAAGAAACATTGTCGCCTGACAAAAAAATCTGGAAATATTTTTTTTAAATCTAAAGAAAACATTCATGTAGAATATAATTTCTGTTTGGACATTATGGATACATACTCTGAAAAAGAAACTGCGTAGTAGATAGTTGAAGGGAAAATACTAAAAAACACATTCCCGCCGCTGTTGTACAGCACCACATTCATGGAATGTGTATAGGTCATTTCATTTATTGTCTGTATGTATATGCATTTATTTTCAAAAATATAATAGAATTGGTAGTTGAATAAATATTTTCTCTTTTAAAAAATATATTGTGGTCCTGAAAAGGACCGATTGTTTTTTAAAAGTAAAATTTGTTGAATTTTTTCCATCCGAACGTCCGAATATGTGTTTAACCGCCGAAACCGTACAAAGTGCGGCCCTGTCTCTTCAAAGCGTAGACGACATCCATAGCGGTGACGGTTTTACGCTTGGCGTGTTCGGTGTATGTGACAGCATCACGGATGACATTTTCCAGGAATACTTTCAGAACACCGCGAGTTTCTTCGTAGATCAATCCAGAAATACGCTTTACACCGCCACGACGAGCCAAACGTCTGATAGCTGGCTTGGTGATACCTTGGATGTTATCACGCAACACTTTGCGATGACGTTTAGCGCCACCTTTACCCAAGCCTTTGCCACCTTTACCACGACCAGTCATTTTTCAGTATTTTTTTTTTTTAATTCACTTAACACTTCACAAACGATGCACAAGAACTAATAATTGTGAGCTACGTATCGCTCGTATTTATACAAAATGTTCACAGTGATGTGGACAATGCGAATGCGACGAGTGGTTGTTTCGTGGCATTCGTGTTGTGTTCGTATTGGCGTCGTGCGGCGTCGCATCGAAACCACCCCGATGGCTGGGTGTGTTTTTCTATAAAAGGTCGGTCGGTGTACGTTGGCTCGATTAATTCAGTGTTAACAGTGTTTGTGTTCAGATATAGTGAAGAAGAAAAGTGAAAAAAATGGCTCGTACTAAGCAAACTGCCCGTAAATCGACTGGTGGCAAGGCGCCCCGTAAACAATTGGCTACTAAGGCGGCACGCAAGAGCGCACCAGCCACCGGTGGTGTGAAGAAGCCACATCGTTTCCGTCCCGGCACCGTGGCTTTGCGTGAAATTCGTCGCTACCAGAAGAGTACCGAGCTGTTGATCCGCAAATTGCCCTTCCAACGTTTGGTGCGTGAGATCGCTCAGGACTTCAAGACTGACTTGCGTTTCCAGAGTTCGGCCGTTATGGCTCTGCAAGAGGCTAGCGAAGCGTACTTGGTCGGTCTATTCGAAGATACCAACTTGTGCGCCATCCATGCCAAGCGTGTGACCATCATGCCCAAAGACATTCAGTTGGCCAGACGTATTCGCGGAGAACGTGCTTAAATCAATGTTCATTTAACAACAGCAGGTCGTCAGAAATTAATATATATTTTTTTTTTTGAAAAAAACAATCGGTCCTTTTCAGGACCACAAAGAGTCTTTTGATAAAAAAGATAATAATTTTGTAATCAAGCATATGATGTTGGCTGGCTGGCTGGCCGGCGGTGGTGCCTAGTAAATGAAGTGAATGTTTGATGTTTTGAGTGGTGGTTTTTTGGGGGGGGGGCGACGAAATATGGATGGGAATGGATGGTATTTTGGATGGATGACCAATGAGAGAATGGTTTATTTTTCAGGAATGTTATTTTATTTTTCAGCGACGAAGGCGTTGGGCGACCAAATGAAGCGGAACTTTTGAATTTTGCAATAAAAAAATATATCGATTCGGAGTAGTTTTGGAATTATTTGAAAAGCTTGTTGGTTTTTAGTTACTTTTTTATTTTTTGGGAGAAAATTATGGAAAAATTTTTTATTTTGGCATACGTTGCGTACAAAAAAAATCGGAGCCAACATTTTATTGGAAAAAAATGAAAAAAGTCTAGAATTATTGAAAAAAAATATGAAAAAGACTAAATTAGGCTATGTTTATTGAAAAAAAACTTTATTTGGTTAACTTTTCAAAGAAATTCGTGGAGTTCACCGAAAAAAACCATATTTGACTAACTTTTCAAAGAAATTCGTAGAGTTCACATTAAATAAATGTGTTTTGGCAAATTTTTGTCTTAGTAACTCCGCAGTTGTATTTTCGCTGGAATTTAATTTATGCCAGCCGCAAATCGAAAAGGTTTTTATTGGAATTATTTGGTATTTTGAAACTGTTTTTCAATGATTTTGATAGCAAACCCTATATTACTGCGGAAAAATTCAAAATTTAGTTTTTTTTTCGTTCAACTTTGTTATGTGTGAAATTTTTGAGCCGTACGGGACGAAAAAATTGCGGCACAACTATTTGTCATGTTATTTTCTTTTTTAAATTTATTTGTATTTACTGAAAACTGCAAAAATTTGATTGAATTTATCCATATTTCAGATTAAAAAGGTTATTTCATCATCAGTTCATAAAGTTTTATACGATAGTAGAAAAATAGACGGAACTAAAAAATAAAATGCATACACAAAATGTACCAAAGGTAAGACTGATACACTTCGAGGTAATGCCACATTTCGGAAGAAAGTTAATGTTTCTATGAAATATGTATTGTTTTGAGGAAAATGTCCGAATTGTTGTTCATTTTTTAAATAAATTTTATTAAATCATTATTATATTTGAGCTTTGAAAATAATAATGGAGAAAAAGTTTATTCATGAAAAATAACCAATATAAGGAACTACACCGTCATAGAGTAATTAATATATGTGAATATTTTTTCAATTCAAAAGATGATTTTTGAATTTTTTCTTTTTTTAGTTTAAAGAAAACATATGCAGCTTCCTTTTTAGAAACATTTTGAATTGGAATTTTTGTAGAAACTCTTAAATTTTGACAATTTAGTTGAAAATTCATTCGAACATTTTAACAAACTTTGTACAAAAATGCTTACAACACATTCGCCAAGCATGGGAATTTTCTGAAATTTTTTGTACCATCAAGCTGTATATCTATTTTAGGAATACTGAATATATTTCGTAAAAAAAAGTTAACAGTTTCATAAATAAATTAATAATTGTACGAAAACTTTTGTTAAATTTTCGAAACGCTTCCACACAAATATTGTCAAAATATGTAAAGTGACTACTATGCACTTCTCATCTTTTCGAAGTACGTCGTGGTTTACGCGGTTTTTTTTTTTATAAATACTTACACACAATTTTAAGTGTATTTTCAGTGTTAAACCGTAAATAAAAAAAAAGTGAACATGTCTGACTCCGCTGCCGTTGAAGCTACCGCGTCCCCAGTTGCTGCTGCCCCAGCTGCTGAGAAGAAGACAGCCAAGAAGGCTGCCGCCAAGGCAAAGAAACCATCTGCCACTCCATCTCATCCACCAACCCAACAAATGGTCGATGCTGCCATCAAAGCATTGAAGGAACGTGGTGGTTCATCTCTGCCCGCCATCAAGAAGTACTTGGCCGGTACCTATAAGGTTGATGCCCAAAAATTGGCTCCCTTCATCAAGAAGTATTTGAAGGGTGCTGTTGCCAGCGGAAAGTTGATCCAAACCAAGGGTAAGGGTGCTTCTGGTTCATTCAAATTGTCGCCAGCTGCTTCCAAGGAACCCAAACCAAAATCTGTCGAGAAGAAAAAGAAGGCACCAGTTGCTGGTGACAAGAAGAAGAAGGTTGCACCCAAGAAGGCCAAGGCTGCCGGTGAAAAGAAAGCTGTCGCCAAAAAACCATCTGCCGCCAAGAAGACCGCCGAAAAGAAAAAGACCGAGAAGGCAAAGGCAAAAACCGCCAAAAAGACCGGTACAGTCAAAGCTAAACCAGCAAAGGCTGCCCCCAAGGCCTCCGCAACAAAACCAAAGGCACCCAAGGCAAAGAGTGCTGCAGCGGCAAAACCAAAAAAGGCTTCTCCAGCAAAGAAGCCAGCTGCCAAGAAGGCCGCCGCCAAAAAGTAATTTTTCCCAAAAGAATTACTTCCAACATGATTTGTTTTCGATATTCGAAATATTTATATCTAACAGCCCTTTTCAGGGCTACAAATATTCTTCAAAAAAGAGACATGATTATGCAAATCAAACTAATCTTACTTATATGTATACCTGACAATTTAATAATGAAATTGTTATTTTATTAGGTAACTGGTCAATAATAGTAGAAACAAATCCATTTAGGTAACTGGTCAATAATAGTAGAAACAAATCCATTTTTCGTGGAATTCCACCACATATGGATTATGTCAGTCATAAAATAATCATATTACTTTGCAAAATTGAATTTTATCAAGTGCCGACGGCAAAACAACAAAATGATGCTTCTTTGAGAAAAATTCGTGGAAAACATTCAACGATCGACAGTTTTATGAAATGCCGACGGCAAAACAACAAGATTATTTTTCCTCGAAAAAAACTGTACATTTCTGTGAAAGACAAAAATTATCGAAATGCCGACGGCAAAACATGCATTTTTCTAGTGGCATTTTTTTTTTTCTGGGTAAATAGAGAATATTCTTCCATTTTACGCGATATTATATTAACTTAAATGTATTTATTTTTCCCTCAGAATGAATTTTATAAAATCTCTTTTCAAATATATTTTGTGGCCCTGAAAAGGGCCTTTGATTTGAAGGAAATGTATGCGACGAATGAAGAAAGCATTTACTTGGAGCTGGTGTATTTGGTGACAGCCTTGGTACCTTCACTGACAGCGTGCTTAGCCAACTCACCGGGCAACAAAAGACGGACAGCAGTTTGGATTTCCCGACTGGTGATGGTCGAACGTTTGTTGTAGTGAGCCAAACGAGATGCTTCGGCGGCAATACGTTCGAAGATATCATTAACGAAACTGTTCATGATGCTCATCGCCTTGGACGAAATACCAGTATCGGGATGTACTTGCTTCAACACTTTGTAAATGTAGATGGCATAACTCTCCTTGCGCTTGGTACGCCTCTTCGTCTTGTCACTCTTGGTGATGTTCTTCTGGGCTTTACCGGCCTTTTTCGCTGCTTTACCACTGGCTTTAGGAGGCATTTTTCACTTGAGTTTTTAAAATCACACAAACACTTTTAACACTGTTCACAATTTTGTCGTTTTGCCGTCGAATGCCCAACTTAAGTACAATTTCGTGCACACAATATTCGAGAGACGAGCAACGTTCGGCTCGCCAACGAAAAACAACCCTCATGGTGAGACGATGTGTACGAAAAAAGTATAAATACTCGTTGAAATAGCTCATACTGTATCATTTGTGTTTTTCAGTGCTACAGTGTTAAATAAAAAAAAAATAAGTGAAAATGTCTGGTCGTGGTAAAGGTGGCAAAGTTAAGGGAAAGGCAAAGTCCCGTTCAAGCCGTGCTGGTCTGCAGTTCCCCGTCGGTCGTATCCATCGTTTGTTGCGCAAAGGCAACTATGCTGAGCGTGTTGGTGCCGGTGCCCCAGTCTACTTGGCTGCCGTCATGGAATATTTGGCTGCTGAAGTTTTGGAATTGGCTGGCAATGCTGCTCGCGACAACAAGAAGACCAGAATTATCCCTCGTCATTTGCAGTTGGCCATCCGTAACGATGAAGAATTGAACAAATTGTTGTCTGGTGTCACCATTGCTCAAGGTGGTGTTTTGCCAAACATCCAGGCTGTACTTTTGCCCAAGAAGACCGAAAAGAAAGCTTAAATTCTCTAACGATCAAACAAAATGTAAATACAGGCCATCGTATCCATTGCAACAATCCGTCCTTTTCAGGACGACAAAATCTATTCAAAAAGAGTCAAATCTTATCAAACATATTTAATTTTTATAAATGTATATCAATGGAAATTTTATTTTTTTTCGCATCACATGGTTAAATCATCCTCCGTGGTTTAGCAAAGGAATGTAGCATATGTGTGTGAATGGTAGTACAGTCAGACTCGCTTCTTTGAAAAACCATCTACGTCGTAGTTGTACACAGGCATGCACGATCGATACATACATAACAAATAAATGTGTGTGTGTCCGTAGAAATATGTATGTGAATTTCTGAACGGCAGAAACGATATTATTTTTATTTTAAAAATTAATTTCCAGCAGAAAAGAAACATTGTCGCCTGACAAAAAAATCTGGAAATATTTTTTTTAAATCTAAAGAAAACATTCATGTAGAATATAATTTCTGTTTGGACATTATGGATACATACTCTGAAAAAGAAACTGCGTAGTAGATAGTTGAAGGGAAAATACTAAAAAACACATTCCCGCCGCTGTTGTACAGCACCACATTCATGGAATGTGTATAGGTCATTTCATTTATTGTCTGTATGTATATGCATTTATTTTCAAAAATATAATAGAATTGGTAGTTGAATAAATATTTTCTCTTTTAAAAAATATATTGTGGTCCTGAAAAGGACCGATTGTTTTTTAAAAGTAAAATTTGTTGAATTTTTTCCATCCGAACGTCCGAATATGTGTTTAACCGCCGAAACCGTACAAAGTGCGGCCCTGTCTCTTCAAAGCGTAGACGACATCCATAGCGGTGACGGTTTTACGCTTGGCGTGTTCGGTGTATGTGACAGCATCACGGATGACATTTTCCAGGAATACTTTCAGAACACCGCGAGTTTCTTCGTAGATCAATCCAGAAATACGCTTTACACCGCCACGACGAGCCAAACGTCTGATAGCTGGCTTGGTGATACCTTGGATGTTATCACGCAACACTTTGCGATGACGTTTAGCGCCACCTTTACCCAAGCCTTTGCCACCTTTACCACGACCAGTCATTTTTCAGTATTTTTTTTTTTTAATTCACTTAACACTTCACAAACGATGCACAAGAACTAATAATTGTGAGCTACGTATCGCTCGTATTTATACAAAATGTTCACAGTGATGTGGACAATGCGAATGCGACGAGTGGTTGTTTCGTGGCATTCGTGTTGTGTTCGTATTGGCGTCGTGCGGCGTCGCATCGAAACCACCCCGATGGCTGGGTGTGTTTTTCTATAAAAGGTCGGTCGGTGTACGTTGGCTCGATTAATTCAGTGTTAACAGTGTTTGTGTTCAGATATAGTGAAGAAGAAAAGTGAAAAAAATGGCTCGTACTAAGCAAACTGCCCGTAAATCGACTGGTGGCAAGGCGCCCCGTAAACAATTGGCTACTAAGGCGGCACGCAAGAGCGCACCAGCCACCGGTGGTGTGAAGAAGCCACATCGTTTCCGTCCCGGCACCGTGGCTTTGCGTGAAATTCGTCGCTACCAGAAGAGTACCGAGCTGTTGATCCGCAAATTGCCCTTCCAACGTTTGGTGCGTGAGATCGCTCAGGACTTCAAGACTGACTTGCGTTTCCAGAGTTCGGCCGTTATGGCTCTGCAAGAGGCTAGCGAAGCGTACTTGGTCGGTCTATTCGAAGATACCAACTTGTGCGCCATCCATGCCAAGCGTGTGACCATCATGCCCAAAGACATTCAGTTGGCCAGACGTATTCGCGGAGAACGTGCTTAAATCAATGTTCATTTAACAACAGCAGGTCGTCAGAAATTAATATATTTTTTTTTTGAAAAAAACAATCGGTCCTTTTCAGGACCACAAAGAGTCTTTTGATAAAAAAGATAATAATTTTGTGATCGAGCGTTGATGGCGGTGGTGCCTAGTAAATGAAGTGAATGTTTGATGTTTGGGAGTGGTGGTTTTTTGGGGGGCGACGAAATATGCAGGGAAACGATGGTTTTTTGGATGGATGACCAATGAGAGAATGGTTTATTTTTCAGGAATGTTATTTTATTTTTCAGCGACGAAGGCGTTGGAGCACCAAATGAAGCGGAACTTTTGAATTTTGCAATAAAAAAATATATCGATTCGGAGTAGTTTTGGAATTATTTGAAAAGCTTGTTGGTTTTTAGTTACTTTTTTATTTTTTGGGAGAAAATTATGGACATTTTTTTTATTTTGGCATACGTTGCGTACAAAAAAAAAATCGAAGCCAACATTTTATTGGAAAAAAATGAAAAAAGTCTAGATTTATTGAAAAAAAATATGAAAAAGACTAAATTATGCTATGTTTATTGAAAAAAAACTTTATTTGGCTAACTTTTCAAAGAAATTCGTGGAGTTCACCGAAAAAAACCATATTTGACTAACTTTTCAAAGAAATTCGTTTTCGTTCACAGTAAATAAATGTGTTTTGGCAAATTTTTGTCTTAGTAACTCCGCAGTAGTATTTTCGCTGGAATTTAATTTATGCCAGCCGCAAATCGAAAAGGTTTTTAGTAGGCATTATTGGAATTATTTGGTATTTTGAAACTGTTTTTCAATGATTTTGATAGCAAACCCTATATTACTGCGGAAAAATTCAAAATTTAGTTTTTTTTTCGTTCAACTATGTTATGTGTGAAATTTTTGAGCCGTACGGAACGAAAAAATTGCGGCACAACTATTTGTCATGTTATTTTCTTTTTTAAATTTTTTGTATTTACTGAAAACTGCAAAAATTTGATTGAATTTATCCATATTTCAGATTAAAAAGGTTATTTCATCATCAGTTCATAAAGTTTTATACGATAGTAGAAAAATAGACGGAACTAAAAAATAAAATGCATACACAAAATGTACCAAAGGTAAGACTGATACACTTCGAGGTAATGCCACATTTCGGAAGAAAGTTAATGTTTCTATGAAATATGTATTGTTTTGAGGAAAATGTCCGAATTGTTGTTCATTTTTTAAATAAATTTTATTAAATCATTATTATATTTGAGCTTTGAAAATAATAATGGAGAAAAAGTTTATTCATGAAAAATAACCAATATAAGGAACTACACCGTCATAGAGTAATTAATATATGTGAATATTTTTTCAATTCAAAAGATGATTTTTGAATTTTTTCTTTTTTTAGTTTAAAGAAAACATATGCAGCTTCCTTTTTAGAAACATTTTGAATTGGAATTTTTGTAGAAACTCTTAAATTTTGACAATTTAGTTGAAAATTCATTCGAACATTTTAACAAACTTTGTACAAAAATGCTTACAACACATTCGCCAAGCATGGGAATTTTCTGAAATTTTTTGTACCATCAAGCTGTATATCTATTTTAGGAATACTGAATATATTTCGTAAAAAAAAGTTAACAGTTTCATAAATAAATTAATAATTGTACGAAAACTTTTGTTAAATTTTCGAAACGCTTCCACACAAATATTGTCAAAATATGTAAAGTGACTACTATGCACTTCTCATCTTTTCGAAGTACGTCGTGGTTTACGCGGTTTTTTTTTTTATAAATACTTACACACAATTTTAAGTGTATTTTCAGTGTTAAACCGTAAATAAAAAAAAAGTGAACATGTCTGACTCCGCTGCCGTTGAAGCTACCGCGTCCCCAGTTGCTGCTGCCCCAGCTGCTGAGAAGAAGACAGCCAAGAAGGCTGCCGCCAAGGCAAAGAAACCATCTGCCACTCCATCTCATCCACCAACCCAACAAATGGTCGATGCTGCCATCAAAGCATTGAAGGAACGTGGTGGTTCATCTCTGCCCGCCATCAAGAAGTACTTGGCCGGTACCTATAAGGTTGATGCCCAAAAATTGGCTCCCTTCATCAAGAAGTATTTGAAGGGTGCTGTTGCCAGCGGAAAGTTGATCCAAACCAAGGGTAAGGGTGCTTCTGGTTCATTCAAATTGTCGCCAGCTGCTTCCAAGGAACCCAAACCAAAATCTGTCGAGAAGAAAAAGAAGGCACCAGTTGCTGGTGACAAGAAGAAGAAGGTTGCACCCAAGAAGGCCAAGGCTGCCGGTGAAAAGAAAGCTGTCGCCAAAAAACCATCTGCCGCCAAGAAGACCGCCGAAAAGAAAAAGACCGAGAAGGCAAAGGCAAAAACCGCCAAAAAGACCGGTACAGTCAAAGCTAAACCAGCAAAGGCTGCCCCCAAGGCCTCCGCAACAAAACCAAAGGCACCCAAGGCAAAGAGTGCTGCAGCGGCAAAACCAAAAAAGGCTTCTCCAGCAAAGAAGCCAGCTGCCAAGAAGGCCGCCGCCAAAAAGTAATTTTTCCCAAAAGAATTACTTCCAACATGATTTGTTTTCGATATTCGAAATATTTATATCTAACAGCCCTTTTCAGGGCTACAAATATTCTTCAAAAAAGAGACATGATTATGCAAATCAAACTAATCTTACTTATATGTATACCTGACAATTTAATAATGAAATTGTTATTTTATTAGGTAACTGGTCAATAATAGTAGAAACAAATCCATTTAGGTAACTGGTCAATAATAGTAGAAACAAATCCATTTTTCGTGGAATTCCACCACATATGGATTATGTCAGTCATAAAATAATCATATTACTTTGCAAAATTGAATTTTATCAAGTGCCGACGGCAAAACAACAAAATGATGCTTCTTTGAGAAAAATTCGTGGAAAACATTCAACGATCGACAGTTTTATGAAATGCCGACGGCAAAACAACAAGATTATTTTTCCTCGAAAAAAACTGTACATTTCTGTGAAAGACAAAAATTATCGAAATGCCGACGGCAAAACATGCATTTTTCTAGTGGCATTTTTTTTTTTCTGGGTAAATAGAGAATATTCTTCCATTTTACGCGATATTATATTAACTTAAATGTATTTATTTTTCCCTCAGAATGAATTTTATAAAATCTCTTTTCAAATATATTTTGTGGCCCTGAAAAGGGCCTTTGATTTGAAGGAAATGTATGCGACGAATGAAGAAAGCATTTACTTGGAGCTGGTGTATTTGGTGACAGCCTTGGTACCTTCACTGACAGCGTGCTTAGCCAACTCACCGGGCAACAAAAGACGGACAGCAGTTTGGATTTCCCGACTGGTGATGGTCGAACGTTTGTTGTAGTGAGCCAAACGAGATGCTTCGGCGGCAATACGTTCGAAGATATCATTAACGAAACTGTTCATGATGCTCATCGCCTTGGACGAAATACCAGTATCGGGATGTACTTGCTTCAACACTTTGTAAATGTAGATGGCATAACTCTCCTTGCGCTTGGTACGCCTCTTCGTCTTGTCACTCTTGGTGATGTTCTTCTGGGCTTTACCGGCCTTTTTCGCTGCTTTACCACTGGCTTTAGGAGGCATTTTTCACTTGAGTTTTTAAAATCACACAAACACTTTTAACACTGTTCACAATTTTGTCGTTTTGCCGTCGAATGCCCAACTTAAGTACAATTTCGTGCACACAATATTCGAGAGACGAGCAACGTTCGGCTCGCCAACGAAAAACAACCCTCATGGTGAGACGATGTGTACGAAAAAAGTATAAATACTCGTTGAAATAGCTCATACTGTATCATTTGTGTTTTTCAGTGCTACAGTGTTAAATAAAAAAAAAATAAGTGAAAATGTCTGGTCGTGGTAAAGGTGGCAAAGTTAAGGGAAAGGCAAAGTCCCGTTCAAGCCGTGCTGGTCTGCAGTTCCCCGTCGGTCGTATCCATCGTTTGTTGCGCAAAGGCAACTATGCTGAGCGTGTTGGTGCCGGTGCCCCAGTCTACTTGGCTGCCGTCATGGAATATTTGGCTGCTGAAGTTTTGGAATTGGCTGGCAATGCTGCTCGCGACAACAAGAAGACCAGAATTATCCCTCGTCATTTGCAGTTGGCCATCCGTAACGATGAAGAATTGAACAAATTGTTGTCTGGTGTCACCATTGCTCAAGGTGGTGTTTTGCCAAACATCCAGGCTGTACTTTTGCCCAAGAAGACCGAAAAGAAAGCTTAAATTCTCTAACGATCAAACAAAATGTAAATACAGGCCATCGTATCCATTGCAACAATCCGTCCTTTTCAGGACGACAAAATCTATTCAAAAAGAGTCAAATCTTATCAAACATATTTAATTTTTATAAATGTATATCAATGGAAATTTTATTTTTTTTCGCATCACATGGTTAAATCATCCTCCGTGGTTTAGCAAAGGAATGTAGCATATGTGTGTGAATGGTAGTACAGTCAGACTCGCTTCTTTGAAAAACCATCTACGTCGTAGTTGTACACAGGCATGCACGATCGATACATACATAACAAATAAATGTGTGTGTGTCCGTAGAAATATGTATGTGAATTTCTGAACGGCAGAAACGATATTATTTTTATTTTAAAAATTAATTTCCAGCAGAAAAGAAACATTGTCGCCTGACAAAAAAATCTGGAAATATTTTTTTTAAATCTAAAGAAAACATTCATGTAGAATATAATTTCTGTTTGGACATTATGGATACATACTCTGAAAAAGAAACTGCGTAGTAGATAGTTGAAGGGAAAATACTAAAAAACACATTCCCGCCGCTGTTGTACAGCACCACATTCATGGAATGTGTATAGGTCATTTCATTTATTGTCTGTATGTATATGCATTTATTTTCAAAAATATAATAGAATTGGTAGTTGAATAAATATTTTCTCTTTTAAAAAATATATTGTGGTCCTGAAAAGGACCGATTGTTTTTTAAAAGTAAAATTTGTTGAATTTTTTCCATCCGAACGTCCGAATATGTGTTTAACCGCCGAAACCGTACAAAGTGCGGCCCTGTCTCTTCAAAGCGTAGACGACATCCATAGCGGTGACGGTTTTACGCTTGGCGTGTTCGGTGTATGTGACAGCATCACGGATGACATTTTCCAGGAATACTTTCAGAACACCGCGAGTTTCTTCGTAGATCAATCCAGAAATACGCTTTACACCGCCACGACGAGCCAAACGTCTGATAGCTGGCTTGGTGATACCTTGGATGTTATCACGCAACACTTTGCGATGACGTTTAGCGCCACCTTTACCCAAGCCTTTGCCACCTTTACCACGACCAGTCATTTTTCAGTATTTTTTTTTTTTAATTCACTTAACACTTCACAAACGATGCACAAGAACTAATAATTGTGAGCTACGTATCGCTCGTATTTATACAAAATGTTCACAGTGATGTGGACAATGCGAATGCGACGAGTGGTTGTTTCGTGGCATTCGTGTTGTGTTCGTATTGGCGTCGTGCGGCGTCGCATCGAAACCACCCCGATGGCTGGGTGTGTTTTTCTATAAAAGGTCGGTCGGTGTACGTTGGCTCGATTAATTCAGTGTTAACAGTGTTTGTGTTCAGATATAGTGAAGAAGAAAAGTGAAAAAAATGGCTCGTACTAAGCAAACTGCCCGTAAATCGACTGGTGGCAAGGCGCCCCGTAAACAATTGGCTACTAAGGCGGCACGCAAGAGCGCACCAGCCACCGGTGGTGTGAAGAAGCCACATCGTTTCCGTCCCGGCACCGTGGCTTTGCGTGAAATTCGTCGCTACCAGAAGAGTACCGAGCTGTTGATCCGCAAATTGCCCTTCCAACGTTTGGTGCGTGAGATCGCTCAGGACTTCAAGACTGACTTGCGTTTCCAGAGTTCGGCCGTTATGGCTCTGCAAGAGGCTAGCGAAGCGTACTTGGTCGGTCTATTCGAAGATACCAACTTGTGCGCCATCCATGCCAAGCGTGTGACCATCATGCCCAAAGACATTCAGTTGGCCAGACGTATTCGCGGAGAACGTGCTTAAATCAATGTTCATTTAACAACAGCAGGTCGTCAGAAATTAATATATTTTTTTTTTGAAAAAAACAATCGGTCCTTTTCAGGACCACAAAGAGTCTTTTGATAAAAAAGATAATAATTTTGTGATCGAGCGTTGATGGCGGTGGTGCCTAGTAAATGAAGTGAATGTTTGATGTTTGGGAGTGGTGGTTTTTTGGGGGGCGACGAAATATGCAGGGAAACGATGGTTTTTTGGATGGATGACCAATGAGAGAATGGTTTATTTTTCAGGAATGTTATTTTATTTTTCAGCGACGAAGGCGTTGGAGCACCAAATGAAGCGGAACTTTTGAATTTTGCAATAAAAAAATATATCGATTCGGAGTAGTTTTGGAATTATTTGAAAAGCTTGTTGGTTTTTAGTTACTTTTTTATTTTTTGGGAGAAAATTATGGACATTTTTTTTATTTTGGCATACGTTGCGTACAAAAAAAAAATCGAAGCCAACATTTTATTGGAAAAAAATGAAAAAAGTCTAGATTTATTGAAAAAAAATATGAAAAAGACTAAATTATGCTATGTTTATTGAAAAAAAACTTTATTTGGCTAACTTTTCAAAGAAATTCGTGGAGTTCACCGAAAAAAACCATATTTGACTAACTTTTCAAAGAAATTCGTTTTCGTTCACAGTAAATAAATGTGTTTTGGCAAATTTTTGTCTTAGTAACTCCGCAGTAGTATTTTCGCTGGAATTTAATTTATGCCAGCCGCAAATCGAAAAGGTTTTTAGTAGGCATTATTGGAATTATTTGGTATTTTGAAACTGTTTTTCAATGATTTTGATAGCAAACCCTATATTACTGCGGAAAAATTCAAAATTTAGTTTTTTTTTCGTTCAACTATGTTATGTGTGAAATTTTTGAGCCGTACGGAACGAAAAAATTGCGGCACAACTATTTGTCATGTTATTTTCTTTTTTAAATTTTTTGTATTTACTGAAAACTGCAAAAAT
Organism: Hydrotaea cyrtoneurina; assembly: GCA_958296145.1. NCBI lineage: Eukaryota > Metazoa > Arthropoda > Insecta > Diptera > Muscidae > Hydrotaea > Hydrotaea cyrtoneurina. The sequence continues at coordinate 67,462,869 of OY282514.1, read as the reverse complement.
TTGATTGAATTTATCCATATTTCAGATTAAAAAGGTTATTTCATCATCAGTTCATAAAGTTTTATACGATAGTAGAAAAATAGACGGAACTAAAAAATAAAATGCATACACAAAATGTACCAAAGGTAAGACTGATACACTTCGAGGTAATGCCACATTTCGGAAGAAAGTTAATGTTTCTATGAAATATGTATTGTTTTGAGGAAAATGTCCGAATTGTTGTTCATTTTTTAAATAAATTTTATTAAATCATTATTATATTTGAGCTTTGAAAATAATAATGGAGAAAAAGTTTATTCATGAAAAATAACCAATATAAGGAACTACACCGTCATAGAGTAATTAATATATGTGAATATTTTTTCAATTCAAAAGATGATTTTTGAATTTTTTCTTTTTTTAGTTTAAAGAAAACATATGCAGCTTCCTTTTTAGAAACATTTTGAATTGGAATTTTTGTAGAAACTCTTAAATTTTGACAATTTAGTTGAAAATTCATTCGAACATTTTAACAAACTTTGTACAAAAATGCTTACAACACATTCGCCAAGCATGGGAATTTTCTGAAATTTTTTGTACCATCAAGCTGTATATCTATTTTAGGAATACTGAATATATTTCGTAAAAAAAAGTTAACAGTTTCATAAATAAATTAATAATTGTACGAAAACTTTTGTTAAATTTTCGAAACGCTTCCACACAAATATTGTCAAAATATGTAAAGTGACTACTATGCACTTCTCATCTTTTCGAAGTACGTCGTGGTTTACGCGGTTTTTTTTTTAAGGCAAGAAGCTATCCCTCTTCCCGAACGCTAGGGCCTATAACCCTGTTGTAAGGATTGGGGATGACCTAATTCAGTCTTCTGACATCATGAAATATCTTGGTGTCATATTCCAAGGGGACTTCAGATTCCACAAACACGTGGACTACATCTTAGTAAAGGTAAAACGTATTTACTATACCTACCTATCTGTCCTTAGGGGTAGAGGCCTCACTACCAGGATTAGGCTATTGATCTATAAACAGATCATTAGACCTGTCCTAGCTTACGCCTTTCCGGCTTGGTTTGGAATATCCTCCAGCCAAATGGAAAGACTAAGGAGATGGGAGCGTCGTATCCTGGTATCATGCCTTGGATTGCGATGGACTCTTGATCAACGTGGTTTCTGGAGGCGTCCCTCCTGCAAAGACATATACGACAGTATAGACTTTGACAGGATTGACGTTTTTCTTATGAAATGCACACTTCGTTGTTTAGAGAAAGCAAGTTCTCTGGACAACGAATTGATTAAGACATCACTAAGGTTGGACCACAGCCTTAGGAAGCTACTAGAGGATGATTGGCTGCCACCTGCAGCTCTTCTGACTCTAGAGAGGGAGGGTCTCCTCTTTAGAGAGGACAAACTACTGTTTTTCCATAGGAGATACGGTAGTTTTGACTTGGACGACCTTGTGTATAACACATACCAAGGTCACTGACCAGAACGGGTCTATTATTTTTTAAGCGTTTTTTAGTATTTAATTTAGTTTTAAGTATTATATTAGTCTTAAGTAAAATGTTTAGAAATCCCTATTTTTGTAATTCTTTTTAAGGGAAATTATTGATGAATGTAATTAAAATGTAATAATGACATGCCTGTAGTCCTACGGCATTTTCGAAACTAGTTTGTAGTTCTAGAAATATACTTTATGTATGCTAGAAATTTACGTAATATCGATCAATGTTAGCATTAAGCGTATTGAAATATTGTTTTAAGGATGTTGAATTAATAAATAAGCCTAAAGCGGTTTTTTTTTTTATAAATACTTACACACAATTTTAAGTGTATTTTCAGTGTTAAACCGTAAATAAAAAAAAAGTGAACATGTCTGACTCCGCTGCCGTTGAAGCTACCGCGTCCCCAGTTGCTGCTGCCCCAGCTGCTGAGAAGAAGACAGCCAAGAAGGCTGCCGCCAAGGCAAAGAAACCATCTGCCACTCCATCTCATCCACCAACCCAACAAATGGTCGATGCTGCCATCAAAGCATTGAAGGAACGTGGTGGTTCATCTCTGCCCGCCATCAAGAAGTACTTGGCCGGTACCTATAAGGTTGATGCCCAAAAATTGGCTCCCTTCATCAAGAAGTATTTGAAGGGTGCTGTTGCCAGCGGAAAGTTGATCCAAACCAAGGGTAAGGGTGCTTCTGGTTCATTCAAATTGTCGCCAGCTGCTTCCAAGGAACCCAAACCAAAATCTGTCGAGAAGAAAAAGAAGGCACCAGTTGCTGGTGACAAGAAGAAGAAGGTTGCACCCAAGAAGGCCAAGGCTGCCGGTGAAAAGAAAGCTGTCGCCAAAAAACCATCTGCCGCCAAGAAGACCGCCGAAAAGAAAAAGACCGAGAAGGCAAAGGCAAAAACCGCCAAAAAGACCGGTACAGTCAAAGCTAAACCAGCAAAGGCTGCCCCCAAGGCCTCCGCAACAAAACCAAAGGCACCCAAGGCAAAGAGTGCTGCAGCGGCAAAACCAAAAAAGGCTTCTCCAGCAAAGAAGCCAGCTGCCAAGAAGGCCGCCGCCAAAAAGTAATTTTTCCCAAAAGAATTACTTCCAACATGATTTGTTTTCGATATTCGAAATATTTATATCTAACAGCCCTTTTCAGGGCTACAAATATTCTTCAAAAAAGAGACATGATTATGCAAATCAAACTAATCTTACTTATATGTATACCTGACAATTTAATAATGAAATTGTTATTTTATTAGGTAACTGGTCAATAATAGTAGAAACAAATCCATTTAGGTAACTGGTCAATAATAGTAGAAACAAATCCATTTTTCGTGGAATTCCACCACATATGGATTATGTCAGTCATAAAATAATCATATTACTTTGCAAAATTGAATTTTATCAAGTGCCGACGGCAAAACAACAAAATGATGCTTCTTTGAGAAAAATTCGTGGAAAACATTCAACGATCGACAGTTTTATGAAATGCCGACGGCAAAACAACAAGATTATTTTTCCTCGAAAAAAACTGTACATTTCTGTGAAAGACAAAAATTATCGAAATGCCGACGGCAAAACATGCATTTTTCTAGTGGCATTTTTTTTTTTCTGGGTAAATAGAGAATATTCTTCCATTTTACGCGATATTATATTAACTTAAATGTATTTATTTTTCCCTCAGAATGAATTTTATAAAATCTCTTTTCAAATATATTTTGTGGCCCTGAAAAGGGCCTTTGATTTGAAGGAAATGTATGCGACGAATGAAGAAAGCATTTACTTGGAGCTGGTGTATTTGGTGACAGCCTTGGTACCTTCACTGACAGCGTGCTTAGCCAACTCACCGGGCAACAAAAGACGGACAGCAGTTTGGATTTCCCGACTGGTGATGGTCGAACGTTTGTTGTAGTGAGCCAAACGAGATGCTTCGGCGGCAATACGTTCGAAGATATCATTAACGAAACTGTTCATGATGCTCATCGCCTTGGACGAAATACCAGTATCGGGATGTACTTGCTTCAACACTTTGTAAATGTAGATGGCATAACTCTCCTTGCGCTTGGTACGCCTCTTCGTCTTGTCACTCTTGGTGATGTTCTTCTGGGCTTTACCGGCCTTTTTCGCTGCTTTACCACTGGCTTTAGGAGGCATTTTTCACTTGAGTTTTTAAAATCACACAAACACTTTTAACACTGTTCACAATTTTGTCGTTTTGCCGTCGAATGCCCAACTTAAGTACAATTTCGTGCACACAATATTCGAGAGACGAGCAACGTTCGGCTCGCCAACGAAAAACAACCCTCATGGTGAGACGATGTGTACGAAAAAAGTATAAATACTCGTTGAAATAGCTCATACTGTATCATTTGTGTTTTTCAGTGCTACAGTGTTAAATAAAAAAAAAATAAGTGAAAATGTCTGGTCGTGGTAAAGGTGGCAAAGTTAAGGGAAAGGCAAAGTCCCGTTCAAGCCGTGCTGGTCTGCAGTTCCCCGTCGGTCGTATCCATCGTTTGTTGCGCAAAGGCAACTATGCTGAGCGTGTTGGTGCCGGTGCCCCAGTCTACTTGGCTGCCGTCATGGAATATTTGGCTGCTGAAGTTTTGGAATTGGCTGGCAATGCTGCTCGCGACAACAAGAAGACCAGAATTATCCCTCGTCATTTGCAGTTGGCCATCCGTAACGATGAAGAATTGAACAAATTGTTGTCTGGTGTCACCATTGCTCAAGGTGGTGTTTTGCCAAACATCCAGGCTGTACTTTTGCCCAAGAAGACCGAAAAGAAAGCTTAAATTCTCTAACGATCAAACAAAATGTAAATACAGGCCATCGTATCCATTGCAACAATCCGTCCTTTTCAGGACGACAAAATCTATTCAAAAAGAGTCAAATCTTATCAAACATATTTAATTTTTATAAATGTATATCAATGGAAATTTTATTTTTTTTCGCATCACATGGTTAAATCATCCTCCGTGGTTTAGCAAAGGAATGTAGCATATGTGTGTGAATGGTAGTACAGTCAGACTCGCTTCTTTGAAAAACCATCTACGTCGTAGTTGTACACAGGCATGCACGATCGATACATACATAACAAATAAATGTGTGTGTGTCCGTAGAAATATGTATGTGAATTTCTGAACGGCAGAAACGATATTATTTTTATTTTAAAAATTAATTTCCAGCAGAAAAGAAACATTGTCGCCTGACAAAAAAATCTGGAAATATTTTTTTTAAATCTAAAGAAAACATTCATGTAGAATATAATTTCTGTTTGGACATTATGGATACATACTCTGAAAAAGAAACTGCGTAGTAGATAGTTGAAGGGAAAATACTAAAAAACACATTCCCGCCGCTGTTGTACAGCACCACATTCATGGAATGTGTATAGGTCATTTCATTTATTGTCTGTATGTATATGCATTTATTTTCAAAAATATAATAGAATTGGTAGTTGAATAAATATTTTCTCTTTTAAAAAATATATTGTGGTCCTGAAAAGGACCGATTGTTTTTTAAAAGTAAAATTTGTTGAATTTTTTCCATCCGAACGTCCGAATATGTGTTTAACCGCCGAAACCGTACAAAGTGCGGCCCTGTCTCTTCAAAGCGTAGACGACATCCATAGCGGTGACGGTTTTACGCTTGGCGTGTTCGGTGTATGTGACAGCATCACGGATGACATTTTCCAGGAATACTTTCAGAACACCGCGAGTTTCTTCGTAGATCAATCCAGAAATACGCTTTACACCGCCACGACGAGCCAAACGTCTGATAGCTGGCTTGGTGATACCTTGGATGTTATCACGCAACACTTTGCGATGACGTTTAGCGCCACCTTTACCCAAGCCTTTGCCACCTTTACCACGACCAGTCATTTTTCAGTATTTTTTTTTTTTAATTCACTTAACACTTCACAAACGATGCACAAGAACTAATAATTGTGAGCTACGTATCGCTCGTATTTATACAAAATGTTCACAGTGATGTGGACAATGCGAATGCGACGAGTGGTTGTTTCGTGGCATTCGTGTTGTGTTCGTATTGGCGTCGTGCGGCGTCGCATCGAAACCACCCCGATGGCTGGGTGTGTTTTTCTATAAAAGGTCGGTCGGTGTACGTTGGCTCGATTAATTCAGTGTTAACAGTGTTTGTGTTCAGATATAGTGAAGAAGAAAAGTGAAAAAAATGGCTCGTACTAAGCAAACTGCCCGTAAATCGACTGGTGGCAAGGCGCCCCGTAAACAATTGGCTACTAAGGCGGCACGCAAGAGCGCACCAGCCACCGGTGGTGTGAAGAAGCCACATCGTTTCCGTCCCGGCACCGTGGCTTTGCGTGAAATTCGTCGCTACCAGAAGAGTACCGAGCTGTTGATCCGCAAATTGCCCTTCCAACGTTTGGTGCGTGAGATCGCTCAGGACTTCAAGACTGACTTGCGTTTCCAGAGTTCGGCCGTTATGGCTCTGCAAGAGGCTAGCGAAGCGTACTTGGTCGGTCTATTCGAAGATACCAACTTGTGCGCCATCCATGCCAAGCGTGTGACCATCATGCCCAAAGACATTCAGTTGGCCAGACGTATTCGCGGAGAACGTGCTTAAATCAATGTTCATTTAACAACAGCAGGTCGTCAGAAATTAATATATTTTTTTTTTGAAAAAAACAATCGGTCCTTTTCAGGACCACAAAGAGTCTTTTGATAAAAAAGATAATAATTTTGTGATCGAGCGTTGATGGCGGTGGTGCCTAGTAAATGAAGTGAATGTTTGATGTTTGGGAGTGGTGGTTTTTTGGGGGGCGACGAAATATGCAGGGAAACGATGGTTTTTTGGATGGATGACCAATGAGAGAATGGTTTATTTTTCAGGAATGTTATTTTATTTTTCAGCGACGAAGGCGTTGGAGCACCAAATGAAGCGGAACTTTTGAATTTTGCAATAAAAAAATATATCGATTCGGAGTAGTTTTGGAATTATTTGAAAAGCTTGTTGGTTTTTAGTTACTTTTTTATTTTTTGGGAGAAAATTATGGACATTTTTTTTATTTTGGCATACGTTGCGTACAAAAAAAAAATCGAAGCCAACATTTTATTGGAAAAAAATGAAAAAAGTCTAGATTTATTGAAAAAAAATATGAAAAAGACTAAATTATGCTATGTTTATTGAAAAAAAACTTTATTTGGCTAACTTTTCAAAGAAATTCGTGGAGTTCACCGAAAAAAACCATATTTGACTAACTTTTCAAAGAAATTCGTTTTCGTTCACAGTAAATAAATGTGTTTTGGCAAATTTTTGTCTTAGTAACTCCGCAGTAGTATTTTCGCTGGAATTTAATTTATGCCAGCCGCAAATCGAAAAGGTTTTTAGTAGGCATTATTGGAATTATTTGGTATTTTGAAACTGTTTTTCAATGATTTTGATAGCAAACCCTATATTACTGCGGAAAAATTCAAAATTTAGTTTTTTTTTCGTTCAACTATGTTATGTGTGAAATTTTTGAGCCGTACGGAACGAAAAAATTGCGGCACAACTATTTGTCATGTTATTTTCTTTTTTAAATTTTTTGTATTTACTGAAAACTGCAAAAATTTGATTGAATTTATCCATATTTCAGATTAAAAAGGTTATTTCATCATCAGTTCATAAAGTTTTATACGATAGTAGAAAAATAGACGGAACTAAAAAATAAAATGCATACACAAAATGTACCAAAGGTAAGACTGATACACTTCGAGGTAATGCCACATTTCGGAAGAAAGTTAATGTTTCTATGAAATATGTATTGTTTTGAGGAAAATGTCCGAATTGTTGTTCATTTTTTAAATAAATTTTATTAAATCATTATTATATTTGAGCTTTGAAAATAATAATGGAGAAAAAGTTTATTCATGAAAAATAACCAATATAAGGAACTACACCGTCATAGAGTAATTAATATATGTGAATATTTTTTCAATTCAAAAGATGATTTTTGAATTTTTTCTTTTTTTAGTTTAAAGAAAACATATGCAGCTTCCTTTTTAGAAACATTTTGAATTGGAATTTTTGTAGAAACTCTTAAATTTTGACAATTTAGTTGAAAATTCATTCGAACATTTTAACAAACTTTGTACAAAAATGCTTACAACACATTCGCCAAGCATGGGAATTTTCTGAAATTTTTTGTACCATCAAGCTGTATATCTATTTTAGGAATACTGAATATATTTCGTAAAAAAAAGTTAACAGTTTCATAAATAAATTAATAATTGTACGAAAACTTTTGTTAAATTTTCGAAACGCTTCCACACAAATATTGTCAAAATATGTAAAGTGACTACTATGCACTTCTCATCTTTTCGAAGTACGTCGTGGTTTACGCGGTTTTTTTTTTTATAAATACTTACACACAATTTTAAGTGTATTTTCAGTGTTAAACCGTAAATAAAAAAAAAGTGAACATGTCTGACTCCGCTGCCGTTGAAGCTACCGCGTCCCCAGTTGCTGCTGCCCCAGCTGCTGAGAAGAAGACAGCCAAGAAGGCTGCCGCCAAGGCAAAGAAACCATCTGCCACTCCATCTCATCCACCAACCCAACAAATGGTCGATGCTGCCATCAAAGCATTGAAGGAACGTGGTGGTTCATCTCTGCCCGCCATCAAGAAGTACTTGGCCGGTACCTATAAGGTTGATGCCCAAAAATTGGCTCCCTTCATCAAGAAGTATTTGAAGGGTGCTGTTGCCAGCGGAAAGTTGATCCAAACCAAGGGTAAGGGTGCTTCTGGTTCATTCAAATTGTCGCCAGCTGCTTCCAAGGAACCCAAACCAAAATCTGTCGAGAAGAAAAAGAAGGCACCAGTTGCTGGTGACAAGAAGAAGAAGGTTGCACCCAAGAAGGCCAAGGCTGCCGGTGAAAAGAAAGCTGTCGCCAAAAAACCATCTGCCGCCAAGAAGACCGCCGAAAAGAAAAAGACCGAGAAGGCAAAGGCAAAAACCGCCAAAAAGACCGGTACAGTCAAAGCTAAACCAGCAAAGGCTGCCCCCAAGGCCTCCGCAACAAAACCAAAGGCACCCAAGGCAAAGAGTGCTGCAGCGGCAAAACCAAAAAAGGCTTCTCCAGCAAAGAAGCCAGCTGCCAAGAAGGCCGCCGCCAAAAAGTAATTTTTCCCAAAAGAATTACTTCCAACATGATTTGTTTTCGATATTCGAAATATTTATATCTAACAGCCCTTTTCAGGGCTACAAATATTCTTCAAAAAAGAGACATGATTATGCAAATCAAACTAATCTTACTTATATGTATACCTGACAATTTAATAATGAAATTGTTATTTTATTAGGTAACTGGTCAATAATAGTAGAAACAAATCCATTTAGGTAACTGGTCAATAATAGTAGAAACAAATCCATTTTTCGTGGAATTCCACCACATATGGATTATGTCAGTCATAAAATAATCATATTACTTTGCAAAATTGAATTTTATCAAGTGCCGACGGCAAAACAACAAAATGATGCTTCTTTGAGAAAAATTCGTGGAAAACATTCAACGATCGACAGTTTTATGAAATGCCGACGGCAAAACAACAAGATTATTTTTCCTCGAAAAAAACTGTACATTTCTGTGAAAGACAAAAATTATCGAAATGCCGACGGCAAAACATGCATTTTTCTAGTGGCATTTTTTTTTTTCTGGGTAAATAGAGAATATTCTTCCATTTTACGCGATATTATATTAACTTAAATGTATTTATTTTTCCCTCAGAATGAATTTTATAAAATCTCTTTTCAAATATATTTTGTGGCCCTGAAAAGGGCCTTTGATTTGAAGGAAATGTATGCGACGAATGAAGAAAGCATTTACTTGGAGCTGGTGTATTTGGTGACAGCCTTGGTACCTTCACTGACAGCGTGCTTAGCCAACTCACCGGGCAACAAAAGACGGACAGCAGTTTGGATTTCCCGACTGGTGATGGTCGAACGTTTGTTGTAGTGAGCCAAACGAGATGCTTCGGCGGCAATACGTTCGAAGATATCATTAACGAAACTGTTCATGATGCTCATCGCCTTGGACGAAATACCAGTATCGGGATGTACTTGCTTCAACACTTTGTAAATGTAGATGGCATAACTCTCCTTGCGCTTGGTACGCCTCTTCGTCTTGTCACTCTTGGTGATGTTCTTCTGGGCTTTACCGGCCTTTTTCGCTGCTTTACCACTGGCTTTAGGAGGCATTTTTCACTTGAGTTTTTAAAATCACACAAACACTTTTAACACTGTTCACAATTTTGTCGTTTTGCCGTCGAATGCCCAACTTAAGTACAATTTCGTGCACACAATATTCGAGAGACGAGCAACGTTCGGCTCGCCAACGAAAAACAACCCTCATGGTGAGACGATGTGTACGAAAAAAGTATAAATACTCGTTGAAATAGCTCATACTGTATCATTTGTGTTTTTCAGTGCTACAGTGTTAAATAAAAAAAAAATAAGTGAAAATGTCTGGTCGTGGTAAAGGTGGCAAAGTTAAGGGAAAGGCAAAGTCCCGTTCAAGCCGTGCTGGTCTGCAGTTCCCCGTCGGTCGTATCCATCGTTTGTTGCGCAAAGGCAACTATGCTGAGCGTGTTGGTGCCGGTGCCCCAGTCTACTTGGCTGCCGTCATGGAATATTTGGCTGCTGAAGTTTTGGAATTGGCTGGCAATGCTGCTCGCGACAACAAGAAGACCAGAATTATCCCTCGTCATTTGCAGTTGGCCATCCGTAACGATGAAGAATTGAACAAATTGTTGTCTGGTGTCACCATTGCTCAAGGTGGTGTTTTGCCAAACATCCAGGCTGTACTTTTGCCCAAGAAGACCGAAAAGAAAGCTTAAATTCTCTAACGATCAAACAAAATGTAAATACAGGCCATCGTATCCATTGCAACAATCCGTCCTTTTCAGGACGACAAAATCTATTCAAAAAGAGTCAAATCTTATCAAACATATTTAATTTTTATAAATGTATATCAATGGAAATTTTATTTTTTTTCGCATCACATGGTTAAATCATCCTCCGTGGTTTAGCAAAGGAATGTAGCATATGTGTGTGAATGGTAGTACAGTCAGACTCGCTTCTTTGAAAAACCATCTACGTCGTAGTTGTACACAGGCATGCACGATCGATACATACATAACAAATAAATGTGTGTGTGTCCGTAGAAATATGTATGTGAATTTCTGAACGGCAGAAACGATATTATTTTTATTTTAAAAATTAATTTCCAGCAGAAAAGAAACATTGTCGCCTGACAAAAAAATCTGGAAATATTTTTTTTAAATCTAAAGAAAACATTCATGTAGAATATAATTTCTGTTTGGACATTATGGATACATACTCTGAAAAAGAAACTGCGTAGTAGATAGTTGAAGGGAAAATACTAAAAAACACATTCCCGCCGCTGTTGTACAGCACCACATTCATGGAATGTGTATAGGTCATTTCATTTATTGTCTGTATGTATATGCATTTATTTTCAAAAATATAATAGAATTGGTAGTTGAATAAATATTTTCTCTTTTAAAAAATATATTGTGGTCCTGAAAAGGACCGATTGTTTTTTAAAAGTAAAATTTGTTGAATTTTTTCCATCCGAACGTCCGAATATGTGTTTAACCGCCGAAACCGTACAAAGTGCGGCCCTGTCTCTTCAAAGCGTAGACGACATCCATAGCGGTGACGGTTTTACGCTTGGCGTGTTCGGTGTATGTGACAGCATCACGGATGACATTTTCCAGGAATACTTTCAGAACACCGCGAGTTTCTTCGTAGATCAATCCAGAAATACGCTTTACACCGCCACGACGAGCCAAACGTCTGATAGCTGGCTTGGTGATACCTTGGATGTTATCACGCAACACTTTGCGATGACGTTTAGCGCCACCTTTACCCAAGCCTTTGCCACCTTTACCACGACCAGTCATTTTTCAGTATTTTTTTTTTTTAATTCACTTAACACTTCACAAACGATGCACAAGAACTAATAATTGTGAGCTACGTATCGCTCGTATTTATACAAAATGTTCACAGTGATGTGGACAATGCGAATGCGACGAGTGGTTGTTTCGTGGCATTCGTGTTGTGTTCGTATTGGCGTCGTGCGGCGTCGCATCGAAACCACCCCGATGGCTGGGTGTGTTTTTCTATAAAAGGTCGGTCGGTGTACGTTGGCTCGATTAATTCAGTGTTAACAGTGTTTGTGTTCAGATATAGTGAAGAAGAAAAGTGAAAAAAATGGCTCGTACTAAGCAAACTGCCCGTAAATCGACTGGTGGCAAGGCGCCCCGTAAACAATTGGCTACTAAGGCGGCACGCAAGAGCGCACCAGCCACCGGTGGTGTGAAGAAGCCACATCGTTTCCGTCCCGGCACCGTGGCTTTGCGTGAAATTCGTCGCTACCAGAAGAGTACCGAGCTGTTGATCCGCAAATTGCCCTTCCAACGTTTGGTGCGTGAGATCGCTCAGGACTTCAAGACTGACTTGCGTTTCCAGAGTTCGGCCGTTATGGCTCTGCAAGAGGCTAGCGAAGCGTACTTGGTCGGTCTATTCGAAGATACCAACTTGTGCGCCATCCATGCCAAGCGTGTGACCATCATGCCCAAAGACATTCAGTTGGCCAGACGTATTCGCGGAGAACGTGCTTAAATCAATGTTCATTTAACAACAGCAGGTCGTCAGAAATTAATATATATTTTTTTTTTGAAAAAAACAATCGGTCCTTTTCAGGACCACAAAGAGTCTTTTGATAAAAAGATAATAATTTTGTGATCGAGCGTTGATGTTGGCTGGCTGGCCGGCGGTGGTGCCTAGTAAATGAAGTGAATGTTTGATGTTTGGGAGTGGTGTTTTTTGGGGGGGCGACGAAATATGGATGGGAATGGATGGTATTTTGGATGGATGACTAATGAGAGAATGGTTTATTTTTCAGGAATGTTATTTTATTTTTCAGCGACGAAGGCGTTGGAGCACCAAATGAAGCGGAACTTTTGAATTTTGCAATAAAAAACATTTAGATTGTGGATTGTTTTGGAATTATTTGAAAAGCTTGTTGGTTTTTAGTTACTTTTTTATTTTTTGGGAGAAAATTATGGACATTTTTTTTATTTTGGCATACGTTGCGTACAAAAAAAATCGAAGCCAACATTTTATTGGGAAAAAAAATGAAAAAAGTCTAGATTTATTTGAAAAAAAATATGAAAAAGACTGAATTAGGCTATGTTTATTGAAAAAAAACTTTATTTGACTAACTTTTCAAAGAAATTTATGGAGTTCACCGAAAAAAACTAACTTTTCAAAGAAATTCGTTTTCGTTCACAGTAAATAAATGTGTTTTGGCAAATTTTTGTCTTAGTAACTCCGCAGTAGTATTTTCGCTGGAATTTAATTTATGCCAGCCGCAAATCGAAAAGGTTTTTAGTAGGCATTATTGGAATTATTTGGTATTTTGAAACTGTTTTTCAATGATTTTGATAGCAAACCCTATATTACTGCGGAAAAATTCAAAATTTAGTTTTTTTTTCGTTCAACTATGTTATGTGTGAAATTTTTGAGCCGTACGGAACGAAAAAATTGCGGCACAACTATTTGTCATGTTATTTTCTTTTTTAAATTTTTTGTATTTACTGAAAACTGCAAAAATTTGATTGAATTTATCCATATTTCAGATTAAAAAGGTTATTTCATCATCAGTTCATAAAGTTTTATACGATAGTAGAAAAATAGACGGAACTAAAAAATAAAATGCATACACAAAATGTACCAAAGGTAAGACTGATACACTTCGAGGTAATGCCACATTTCGGAAGAAAGTTAATGTTTCTATGAAATATGTATTGTTTTGAGGAAAATGTCCGAATTGTTGTTCATTTTTTAAATAAATTTTATTAAATCATTATTATATTTGAGCTTTGAAAATAATAATGGAGAAAAAGTTTATTCATGAAAAATAACCAATATAAGGAACTACACCGTCATAGAGTAATTAATATATGTGAATATTTTTTCAATTCAAAAGATGATTTTTGAATTTTTTCTTTTTTTAGTTTAAAGAAAACATATGCAGCTTCCTTTTTAGAAACATTTTGAATTGGAATTTTTGTAGAAACTCTTAAATTTTGACAATTTAGTTGAAAATTCATTCGAACATTTTAACAAACTTTGTACAAAAATGCTTACAACACATTCGCCAAGCATGGGAATTTTCTGAAATTTTTTGTACCATCAAGCTGTATATCTATTTTAGGAATACTGAATATATTTCGTAAAAAAAAGTTAACAGTTTCATAAATAAATTAATAATTGTACGAAAACTTTTGTTAAATTTTCGAAACGCTTCCACACAAATATTGTCAAAATATGTAAAGTGACTACTATGCACTTCTCATCTTTTCGAAGTACGTCGTGGTTTACGCGGTTTTTTTTTTTATAAATACTTACACACAATTTTAAGTGTATTTTCAGTGTTAAACCGTAAATAAAAAAAAAGTGAACATGTCTGACTCCGCTGCCGTTGAAGCTACCGCGTCCCCAGTTGCTGCTGCCCCAGCTGCTGAGAAGAAGACAGCCAAGAAGGCTGCCGCCAAGGCAAAGAAACCATCTGCCACTCCATCTCATCCACCAACCCAACAAATGGTCGATGCTGCCATCAAAGCATTGAAGGAACGTGGTGGTTCATCTCTGCCCGCCATCAAGAAGTACTTGGCCGGTACCTATAAGGTTGATGCCCAAAAATTGGCTCCCTTCATCAAGAAGTATTTGAAGGGTGCTGTTGCCAGCGGAAAGTTGATCCAAACCAAGGGTAAGGGTGCTTCTGGTTCATTCAAATTGTCGCCAGCTGCTTCCAAGGAACCCAAACCAAAATCTGTCGAGAAGAAAAAGAAGGCACCAGTTGCTGGTGACAAGAAGAAGAAGGTTGCACCCAAGAAGGCCAAGGCTGCCGGTGAAAAGAAAGCTGTCGCCAAAAAACCATCTGCCGCCAAGAAGACCGCCGAAAAGAAAAAGACCGAGAAGGCAAAGGCAAAAACCGCCAAAAAGACCGGTACAGTCAAAGCTAAACCAGCAAAGGCTGCCCCCAAGGCCTCCGCAACAAAACCAAAGGCACCCAAGGCAAAGAGTGCTGCAGCGGCAAAACCAAAAAAGGCTTCTCCAGCAAAGAAGCCAGCTGCCAAGAAGGCCGCCGCCAAAAAGTAATTTTTCCCAAAAGAATTACTTCCAACATGATTTGTTTTCGATATTCGAAATATTTATATCTAACAGCCCTTTTCAGGGCTACAAATATTCTTCAAAAAAGAGACATGATTATGCAAATCAAACTAATCTTACTTATATGTATACCTGACAATTTAATAATGAAATTGTTATTTTATTAGGTAACTGGTCAATAATAGTAGAAACAAATCCATTTAGGTAACTGGTCAATAATAGTAGAAACAAATCCATTTTTCGTGGAATTCCACCACATATGGATTATGTCAGTCATAAAATAATCATATTACTTTGCAAAATTGAATTTTATCAAGTGCCGACGGCAAAACAACAAAATGATGCTTCTTTGAGAAAAATTCGTGGAAAACATTCAACGATCGACAGTTTTATGAAATGCCGACGGCAAAACAACAAGATTATTTTTCCTCGAAAAAAACTGTACATTTCTGTGAAAGACAAAAATTATCGAAATGCCGACGGCAAAACATGCATTTTTCTAGTGGCATTTTTTTTTTTCTGGGTAAATAGAGAATATTCTTCCATTTTACGCGATATTATATTAACTTAAATGTATTTATTTTTCCCTCAGAATGAATTTTATAAAATCTCTTTTCAAATATATTTTGTGGCCCTGAAAAGGGCCTTTGATTTGAAGGAAATGTATGCGACGAATGAAGAAAGCATTTACTTGGAGCTGGTGTATTTGGTGACAGCCTTGGTACCTTCACTGACAGCGTGCTTAGCCAACTCACCGGGCAACAAAAGACGGACAGCAGTTTGGATTTCCCGACTGGTGATGGTCGAACGTTTGTTGTAGTGAGCCAAACGAGATGCTTCGGCGGCAATACGTTCGAAGATATCATTAACGAAACTGTTCATGATGCTCATCGCCTTGGACGAAATACCAGTATCGGGATGTACTTGCTTCAACACTTTGTAAATGTAGATGGCATAACTCTCCTTGCGCTTGGTACGCCTCTTCGTCTTGTCACTCTTGGTGATGTTCTTCTGGGCTTTACCGGCCTTTTTCGCTGCTTTACCACTGGCTTTAGGAGGCATTTTTCACTTGAGTTTTTAAAATCACACAAACACTTTTAACACTGTTCACAATTTTGTCGTTTTGCCGTCGAATGCCCAACTTAAGTACAATTTCGTGCACACAATATTCGAGAGACGAGCAACGTTCGGCTCGCCAACGAAAAACAACCCTCATGGTGAGACGATGTGTACGAAAAAAGTATAAATACTCGTTGAAATAGCTCATACTGTATCATTTGTGTTTTTCAGTGCTACAGTGTTAAATAAAAAAAAAATAAGTGAAAATGTCTGGTCGTGGTAAAGGTGGCAAAGTTAAGGGAAAGGCAAAGTCCCGTTCAAGCCGTGCTGGTCTGCAGTTCCCCGTCGGTCGTATCCATCGTTTGTTGCGCAAAGGCAACTATGCTGAGCGTGTTGGTGCCGGTGCCCCAGTCTACTTGGCTGCCGTCATGGAATATTTGGCTGCTGAAGTTTTGGAATTGGCTGGCAATGCTGCTCGCGACAACAAGAAGACCAGAATTATCCCTCGTCATTTGCAGTTGGCCATCCGTAACGATGAAGAATTGAACAAATTGTTGTCTGGTGTCACCATTGCTCAAGGTGGTGTTTTGCCAAACATCCAGGCTGTACTTTTGCCCAAGAAGACCGAAAAGAAAGCTTAAATTCTCTAACGATCAAACAAAATGTAAATACAGGCCATCGTATCCATTGCAACAATCCGTCCTTTTCAGGACGACAAAATCTATTCAAAAAGAGTCAAATCTTATCAAACATATTTAATTTTTATAAATGTATATCAATGGAAATTTTATTTTTTTTCGCATCACATGGTTAAATCATCCTCCGTGGTTTAGCAAAGGAATGTAGCATATGTGTGTGAATGGTAGTACAGTCAGACTCGCTTCTTTGAAAAACCATCTACGTCGTAGTTGTACACAGGCATGCACGATCGATACATACATAACAAATAAATGTGTGTGTGTCCGTAGAAATATGTATGTGAATTTCTGAACGGCAGAAACGATATTATTTTTATTTTAAAAATTAATTTCCAGCAGAAAAGAAACATTGTCGCCTGACAAAAAAATCTGGAAATATTTTTTTTAAATCTAAAGAAAACATTCATGTAGAATATAATTTCTGTTTGGACATTATGGATACATACTCTGAAAAAGAAACTGCGTAGTAGATAGTTGAAGGGAAAATACTAAAAAACACATTCCCGCCGCTGTTGTACAGCACCACATTCATGGAATGTGTATAGGTCATTTCATTTATTGTCTGTATGTATATGCATTTATTTTCAAAAATATAATAGAATTGGTAGTTGAATAAATATTTTCTCTTTTAAAAAATATATTGTGGTCCTGAAAAGGACCGATTGTTTTTTAAAAGTAAAATTTGTTGAATTTTTTCCATCCGAACGTCCGAATATGTGTTTAACCGCCGAAACCGTACAAAGTGCGGCCCTGTCTCTTCAAAGCGTAGACGACATCCATAGCGGTGACGGTTTTACGCTTGGCGTGTTCGGTGTATGTGACAGCATCACGGATGACATTTTCCAGGAATACTTTCAGAACACCGCGAGTTTCTTCGTAGATCAATCCAGAAATACGCTTTACACCGCCACGACGAGCCAAACGTCTGATAGCTGGCTTGGTGATACCTTGGATGTTATCACGCAACACTTTGCGATGACGTTTAGCGCCACCTTTACCCAAGCCTTTGCCACCTTTACCACGACCAGTCATTTTTCAGTATTTTTTTTTTTTAATTCACTTAACACTTCACAAACGATGCACAAGAACTAATAATTGTGAGCTACGTATCGCTCGTATTTATACAAAATGTTCACAGTGATGTGGACAATGCGAATGCGACGAGTGGTTGTTTCGTGGCATTCGTGTTGTGTTCGTATTGGCGTCGTGCGGCGTCGCATCGAAACCACCCCGATGGCTGGGTGTGTTTTTCTATAAAAGGTCGGTCGGTGTACGTTGGCTCGATTAATTCAGTGTTAACAGTGTTTGTGTTCAGATATAGTGAAGAAGAAAAGTGAAAAAAATGGCTCGTACTAAGCAAACTGCCCGTAAATCGACTGGTGGCAAGGCGCCCCGTAAACAATTGGCTACTAAGGCGGCACGCAAGAGCGCACCAGCCACCGGTGGTGTGAAGAAGCCACATCGTTTCCGTCCCGGCACCGTGGCTTTGCGTGAAATTCGTCGCTACCAGAAGAGTACCGAGCTGTTGATCCGCAAATTGCCCTTCCAACGTTTGGTGCGTGAGATCGCTCAGGACTTCAAGACTGACTTGCGTTTCCAGAGTTCGGCCGTTATGGCTCTGCAAGAGGCTAGCGAAGCGTACTTGGTCGGTCTATTCGAAGATACCAACTTGTGCGCCATCCATGCCAAGCGTGTGACCATCATGCCCAAAGACATTCAGTTGGCCAGACGTATTCGCGGAGAACGTGCTTAAATCAATGTTCATTTAACAACAGCAGGTCGTCAGAAATTAATATATATTTTTTTTTTTGAAAAAAACAATCGGTCCTTTTCAGGACCACAAAGAGTCTTTTGATAAAAAAGATAATAATTTTGTAATCAAGCATATGATGTTGGCTGGCTGGCTGGCCGGCGGTGGTGCCTAGTAAATGAAGTGAATGTTTGATGTTTTGAGTGGTGGTTTTTTGGGGGGGGGGCGACGAAATATGGATGGGAATGGATGGTATTTTGGATGGATGACCAATGAGAGAATGGTTTATTTTTCAGGAATGTTATTTTATTTTTCAGCGACGAAGGCGTTGGGCGACCAAATGAAGCGGAACTTTTGAATTTTGCAATAAAAAAATATATCGATTCGGAGTAGTTTTGGAATTATTTGAAAAGCTTGTTGGTTTTTAGTTACTTTTTTATTTTTTGGGAGAAAATTATGGAAAAATTTTTTATTTTGGCATACGTTGCGTACAAAAAAAATCGGAGCCAACATTTTATTGGAAAAAAATGAAAAAAGTCTAGAATTATTGAAAAAAAATATGAAAAAGACTAAATTAGGCTATGTTTATTGAAAAAAAACTTTATTTGGTTAACTTTTCAAAGAAATTCGTGGAGTTCACCGAAAAAAACCATATTTGACTAACTTTTCAAAGAAATTCGTAGAGTTCACATTAAATAAATGTGTTTTGGCAAATTTTTGTCTTAGTAACTCCGCAGTTGTATTTTCGCTGGAATTTAATTTATGCCAGCCGCAAATCGAAAAGGTTTTTATTGGAATTATTTGGTATTTTGAAACTGTTTTTCAATGATTTTGATAGCAAACCCTATATTACTGCGGAAAAATTCAAAATTTAGTTTTTTTTTCGTTCAACTTTGTTATGTGTGAAATTTTTGAGCCGTACGGGACGAAAAAATTGCGGCACAACTATTTGTCATGTTATTTTCTTTTTTAAATTTATTTGTATTTACTGAAAACTGCAAAAATTTGATTGAATTTATCCATATTTCAGATTAAAAAGGTTATTTCATCATCAGTTCATAAAGTTTTATACGATAGTAGAAAAATAGACGGAACTAAAAAATAAAATGCATACACAAAATGTACCAAAGGTAAGACTGATACACTTCGAGGTAATGCCACATTTCGGAAGAAAGTTAATGTTTCTATGAAATATGTATTGTTTTGAGGAAAATGTCCGAATTGTTGTTCATTTTTTAAATAAATTTTATTAAATCATTATTATATTTGAGCTTTGAAAATAATAATGGAGAAAAAGTTTATTCATGAAAAATAACCAATATAAGGAACTACACCGTCATAGAGTAATTAATATATGTGAATATTTTTTCAATTCAAAAGATGATTTTTGAATTTTTTCTTTTTTTAGTTTAAAGAAAACATATGCAGCTTCCTTTTTAGAAACATTTTGAATTGGAATTTTTGTAGAAACTCTTAAATTTTGACAATTTAGTTGAAAATTCATTCGAACATTTTAACAAACTTTGTACAAAAATGCTTACAACACATTCGCCAAGCATGGGAATTTTCTGAAATTTTTTGTACCATCAAGCTGTATATCTATTTTAGGAATACTGAATATATTTCGTAAAAAAAAGTTAACAGTTTCATAAATAAATTAATAATTGTACGAAAACTTTTGTTAAATTTTCGAAACGCTTCCACACAAATATTGTCAAAATATGTAAAGTGACTACTATGCACTTCTCATCTTTTCGAAGTACGTCGTGGTTTACGCGGTTTTTTTTTTTATAGTTCTCTGGACAACGAATTGATTAAGACATCACTAAGGTTGGACCACAGCCTTAGGAAGCTACTAGAGGATGATTGGCTGCCACCTGCAGCTCTTCTGTCTCTAGAGAGGGAGGGTCTCCTCTTTAGAGAGGACAAACTACTGTTTTTCCATAGGAGATACGGTAGTTTTGACTTGGACGACCTTGTGTATAACACATACCAAGGTCACTGACCAGAACGGGTCTATTATTTTTTAAGCGTTTTTTAGTATTTAATTTAGTTTTAAGTATTATATTAGTCTTAAGTAAAATGTTTAGAAATCCCTATTTTTGTAATTCTTTTTAAGGGAAATTATTGATGAATGTAATTAAAATGTAATAATGACATGCCTGTAGTCCTACGGCATTTTCGAAACTAGTTTGTAGTTCTAGAAATATACTTTATGTATGCTAGAAATTTACGTAATATCGATCAATGTTAGCATTAAGCGTATTGAAATATTGTTTTTTAAGGATGTTGAATTAATAAATAAGCCTAAAGCGGTTTTTTTTTTTATAAATACTTACACACAATTTTAAGTGTATTTTCAGTGTTAAACCGTAAATAAAAAAAAAGTGAACATGTCTGACTCCGCTGCCGTTGAAGCTACCGCGTCCCCAGTTGCTGCTGCCCCAGCTGCTGAGAAGAAGACAGCCAAGAAGGCTGCCGCCAAGGCAAAGAAACCATCTGCCACTCCATCTCATCCACCAACCCAACAAATGGTCGATGCTGCCATCAAAGCATTGAAGGAACGTGGTGGTTCATCTCTGCCCGCCATCAAGAAGTACTTGGCCGGTACCTATAAGGTTGATGCCCAAAAATTGGCTCCCTTCATCAAGAAGTATTTGAAGGGTGCTGTTGCCAGCGGAAAGTTGATCCAAACCAAGGGTAAGGGTGCTTCTGGTTCATTCAAATTGTCGCCAGCTGCTTCCAAGGAACCCAAACCAAAATCTGTCGAGAAGAAAAAGAAGGCACCAGTTGCTGGTGACAAGAAGAAGAAGGTTGCACCCAAGAAGGCCAAGGCTGCCGGTGAAAAGAAAGCTGTCGCCAAAAAACCATCTGCCGCCAAGAAGACCGCCGAAAAGAAAAAGACCGAGAAGGCAAAGGCAAAAACCGCCAAAAAGACCGGTACAGTCAAAGCTAAACCAGCAAAGGCTGCCCCCAAGGCCTCCGCAACAAAACCAAAGGCACCCAAGGCAAAGAGTGCTGCAGCGGCAAAACCAAAAAAGGCTTCTCCAGCAAAGAAGCCAGCTGCCAAGAAGGCCGCCGCCAAAAAGTAATTTTTCCCAAAAGAATTACTTCCAACATGATTTGTTTTCGATATTCGAAATATTTATATCTAACAGCCCTTTTCAGGGCTACAAATATTCTTCAAAAAAGAGACATGATTATGCAAATCAAACTAATCTTACTTATATGTATACCTGACAATTTAATAATGAAATTGTTATTTTATTAGGTAACTGGTCAATAATAGTAGAAACAAATCCATTTAGGTAACTGGTCAATAATAGTAGAAACAAATCCATTTTTCGTGGAATTCCACCACATATGGATTATGTCAGTCATAAAATAATCATATTACTTTGCAAAATTGAATTTTATCAAGTGCCGACGGCAAAACAACAAAATGATGCTTCTTTGAGAAAAATTCGTGGAAAACATTCAACGATCGACAGTTTTATGAAATGCCGACGGCAAAACAACAAGATTATTTTTCCTCGAAAAAAACTGTACATTTCTGTGAAAGACAAAAATTATCGAAATGCCGACGGCAAAACATGCATTTTTCTAGTGGCATTTTTTTTTTTCTGGGTAAATAGAGAATATTCTTCCATTTTACGCGATATTATATTAACTTAAATGTATTTATTTTTCCCTCAGAATGAATTTTATAAAATCTCTTTTCAAATATATTTTGTGGCCCTGAAAAGGGCCTTTGATTTGAAGGAAATGTATGCGACGAATGAAGAAAGCATTTACTTGGAGCTGGTGTATTTGGTGACAGCCTTGGTACCTTCACTGACAGCGTGCTTAGCCAACTCACCGGGCAACAAAAGACGGACAGCAGTTTGGATTTCCCGACTGGTGATGGTCGAACGTTTGTTGTAGTGAGCCAAACGAGATGCTTCGGCGGCAATACGTTCGAAGATATCATTAACGAAACTGTTCATGATGCTCATCGCCTTGGACGAAATACCAGTATCGGGATGTACTTGCTTCAACACTTTGTAAATGTAGATGGCATAACTCTCCTTGCGCTTGGTACGCCTCTTCGTCTTGTCACTCTTGGTGATGTTCTTCTGGGCTTTACCGGCCTTTTTCGCTGCTTTACCACTGGCTTTAGGAGGCATTTTTCACTTGAGTTTTTAAAATCACACAAACACTTTTAACACTGTTCACAATTTTGTCGTTTTGCCGTCGAATGCCCAACTTAAGTACAATTTCGTGCACACAATATTCGAGAGACGAGCAACGTTCGGCTCGCCAACGAAAAACAACCCTCATGGTGAGACGATGTGTACGAAAAAAGTATAAATACTCGTTGAAATAGCTCATACTGTATCATTTGTGTTTTTCAGTGCTACAGTGTTAAATAAAAAAAAAATAAGTGAAAATGTCTGGTCGTGGTAAAGGTGGCAAAGTTAAGGGAAAGGCAAAGTCCCGTTCAAGCCGTGCTGGTCTGCAGTTCCCCGTCGGTCGTATCCATCGTTTGTTGCGCAAAGGCAACTATGCTGAGCGTGTTGGTGCCGGTGCCCCAGTCTACTTGGCTGCCGTCATGGAATATTTGGCTGCTGAAGTTTTGGAATTGGCTGGCAATGCTGCTCGCGACAACAAGAAGACCAGAATTATCCCTCGTCATTTGCAGTTGGCCATCCGTAACGATGAAGAATTGAACAAATTGTTGTCTGGTGTCACCATTGCTCAAGGTGGTGTTTTGCCAAACATCCAGGCTGTACTTTTGCCCAAGAAGACCGAAAAGAAAGCTTAAATTCTCTAACGATCAAACAAAATGTAAATACAGGCCATCGTATCCATTGCAACAATCCGTCCTTTTCAGGACGACAAAATCTATTCAAAAAGAGTCAAATCTTATCAAACATATTTAATTTTTATAAATGTATATCAATGGAAATTTTATTTTTTTTCGCATCACATGGTTAAATCATCCTCCGTGGTTTAGCAAAGGAATGTAGCATATGTGTGTGAATGGTAGTACAGTCAGACTCGCTTCTTTGAAAAACCATCTACGTCGTAGTTGTACACAGGCATGCACGATCGATACATACATAACAAATAAATGTGTGTGTGTCCGTAGAAATATGTATGTGAATTTCTGAACGGCAGAAACGATATTATTTTTATTTTAAAAATTAATTTCCAGCAGAAAAGAAACATTGTCGCCTGACAAAAAAATCTGGAAATATTTTTTTTAAATCTAAAGAAAACATTCATGTAGAATATAATTTCTGTTTGGACATTATGGATACATACTCTGAAAAAGAAACTGCGTAGTAGATAGTTGAAGGGAAAATACTAAAAAACACATTCCCGCCGCTGTTGTACAGCACCACATTCATGGAATGTGTATAGGTCATTTCATTTATTGTCTGTATGTATATGCATTTATTTTCAAAAATATAATAGAATTGGTAGTTGAATAAATATTTTCTCTTTTAAAAAATATATTGTGGTCCTGAAAAGGACCGATTGTTTTTTAAAAGTAAAATTTGTTGAATTTTTTCCATCCGAACGTCCGAATATGTGTTTAACCGCCGAAACCGTACAAAGTGCGGCCCTGTCTCTTCAAAGCGTAGACGACATCCATAGCGGTGACGGTTTTACGCTTGGCGTGTTCGGTGTATGTGACAGCATCACGGATGACATTTTCCAGGAATACTTTCAGAACACCGCGAGTTTCTTCGTAGATCAATCCAGAAATACGCTTTACACCGCCACGACGAGCCAAACGTCTGATAGCTGGCTTGGTGATACCTTGGATGTTATCACGCAACACTTTGCGATGACGTTTAGCGCCACCTTTACCCAAGCCTTTGCCACCTTTACCACGACCAGTCATTTTTCAGTATTTTTTTTTTTTAATTCACTTAACACTTCACAAACGATGCACAAGAACTAATAATTGTGAGCTACGTATCGCTCGTATTTATACAAAATGTTCACAGTGATGTGGACAATGCGAATGCGACGAGTGGTTGTTTCGTGGCATTCGTGTTGTGTTCGTATTGGCGTCGTGCGGCGTCGCATCGAAACCACCCCGATGGCTGGGTGTGTTTTTCTATAAAAGGTCGGTCGGTGTACGTTGGCTCGATTAATTCAGTGTTAACAGTGTTTGTGTTCAGATATAGTGAAGAAGAAAAGTGAAAAAAATGGCTCGTACTAAGCAAACTGCCCGTAAATCGACTGGTGGCAAGGCGCCCCGTAAACAATTGGCTACTAAGGCGGCACGCAAGAGCGCACCAGCCACCGGTGGTGTGAAGAAGCCACATCGTTTCCGTCCCGGCACCGTGGCTTTGCGTGAAATTCGTCGCTACCAGAAGAGTACCGAGCTGTTGATCCGCAAATTGCCCTTCCAACGTTTGGTGCGTGAGATCGCTCAGGACTTCAAGACTGACTTGCGTTTCCAGAGTTCGGCCGTTATGGCTCTGCAAGAGGCTAGCGAAGCGTACTTGGTCGGTCTATTCGAAGATACCAACTTGTGCGCCATCCATGCCAAGCGTGTGACCATCATGCCCAAAGACATTCAGTTGGCCAGACGTATTCGCGGAGAACGTGCTTAAATCAATGTTCATTTAACAACAGCAGGTCGTCAGAAATTAATATATATTTTTTTTTTTGAAAAAAACAATCGGTCCTTTTCAGGACCACAAAGAGTCTTTTGATAAAAAAGATAATAATTTTGTAATCAAGCATATGATGTTGGCTGGCTGGCTGGCCGGCGGTGGTGCCTAGTAAATGAAGTGAATGTTTGATGTTTTGAGTGGTGGTTTTTTGGGGGGGGGGCGACGAAATATGGATGGGAATGGATGGTATTTTGGATGGATGACCAATGAGAGAATGGTTTATTTTTCAGGAATGTTATTTTATTTTTCAGCGACGAAGGCGTTGGGCGACCAAATGAAGCGGAACTTTTGAATTTTGCAATAAAAAAATATATCGATTCGGAGTAGTTTTGGAATTATTTGAAAAGCTTGTTGGTTTTTAGTTACTTTTTTATTTTTTGGGAGAAAATTATGGAAAAATTTTTTATTTTGGCATACGTTGCGTACAAAAAAAATCGGAGCCAACATTTTATTGGAAAAAAATGAAAAAAGTCTAGAATTATTGAAAAAAAATATGAAAAAGACTAAATTAGGCTATGTTTATTGAAAAAAAACTTTATTTGGTTAACTTTTCAAAGAAATTCGTGGAGTTCACCGAAAAAAACCATATTTGACTAACTTTTCAAAGAAATTCGTAGAGTTCACATTAAATAAATGTGTTTTGGCAAATTTTTGTCTTAGTAACTCCGCAGTTGTATTTTCGCTGGAATTTAATTTATGCCAGCCGCAAATCGAAAAGGTTTTTATTGGAATTATTTGGTATTTTGAAACTGTTTTTCAATGATTTTGATAGCAAACCCTATATTACTGCGGAAAAATTCAAAATTTAGTTTTTTTTTCGTTCAACTTTGTTATGTGTGAAATTTTTGAGCCGTACGGGACGAAAAAATTGCGGCACAACTATTTGTCATGTTATTTTCTTTTTTAAATTTATTTGTATTTACTGAAAACTGCAAAAATTTGATTGAATTTATCCATATTTCAGATTAAAAAGGTTATTTCATCATCAGTTCATAAAGTTTTATACGATAGTAGAAAAATAGACGGAACTAAAAAATAAAATGCATACACAAAATGTACCAAAGGTAAGACTGATACACTTCGAGGTAATGCCACATTTCGGAAGAAAGTTAATGTTTCTATGAAATATGTATTGTTTTGAGGAAAATGTCCGAATTGTTGTTCATTTTTTAAATAAATTTTATTAAATCATTATTATATTTGAGCTTTGAAAATAATAATGGAGAAAAAGTTTATTCATGAAAAATAACCAATATAAGGAACTACACCGTCATAGAGTAATTAATATATGTGAATATTTTTTCAATTCAAAAGATGATTTTTGAATTTTTTCTTTTTTTAGTTTAAAGAAAACATATGCAGCTTCCTTTTTAGAAACATTTTGAATTGGAATTTTTGTAGAAACTCTTAAATTTTGACAATTTAGTTGAAAATTCATTCGAACATTTTAACAAACTTTGTACAAAAATGCTTACAACACATTCGCCAAGCATGGGAATTTTCTGAAATTTTTTGTACCATCAAGCTGTATATCTATTTTAGGAATACTGAATATATTTCGTAAAAAAAAGTTAACAGTTTCATAAATAAATTAATAATTGTACGAAAACTTTTGTTAAATTTTCGAAACGCTTCCACACAAATATTGTCAAAATATGTAAAGTGACTACTATGCACTTCTCATCTTTTCGAAGTACGTCGTGGTTTACGCGGTTTTTTTTTTTATAAATACTTACACACAATTTTAAGTGTATTTTCAGTGTTAAACCGTAAATAAAAAAAAAGTGAACATGTCTGACTCCGCTGCCGTTGAAGCTACCGCGTCCCCAGTTGCTGCTGCCCCAGCTGCTGAGAAGAAGACAGCCAAGAAGGCTGCCGCCAAGGCAAAGAAACCATCTGCCACTCCATCTCATCCACCAACCCAACAAATGGTCGATGCTGCCATCAAAGCATTGAAGGAACGTGGTGGTTCATCTCTGCCCGCCATCAAGAAGTACTTGGCCGGTACCTATAAGGTTGATGCCCAAAAATTGGCTCCCTTCATCAAGAAGTATTTGAAGGGTGCTGTTGCCAGCGGAAAGTTGATCCAAACCAAGGGTAAGGGTGCTTCTGGTTCATTCAAATTGTCGCCAGCTGCTTCCAAGGAACCCAAACCAAAATCTGTCGAGAAGAAAAAGAAGGCACCAGTTGCTGGTGACAAGAAGAAGAAGGTTGCACCCAAGAAGGCCAAGGCTGCCGGTGAAAAGAAAGCTGTCGCCAAAAAACCATCTGCCGCCAAGAAGACCGCCGAAAAGAAAAAGACCGAGAAGGCAAAGGCAAAAACCGCCAAAAAGACCGGTACAGTCAAAGCTAAACCAGCAAAGGCTGCCCCCAAGGCCTCCGCAACAAAACCAAAGGCACCCAAGGCAAAGAGTGCTGCAGCGGCAAAACCAAAAAAGGCTTCTCCAGCAAAGAAGCCAGCTGCCAAGAAGGCCGCCGCCAAAAAGTAATTTTTCCCAAAAGAATTACTTCCAACATGATTTGTTTTCGATATTCGAAATATTTATATCTAACAGCCCTTTTCAGGGCTACAAATATTCTTCAAAAAAGAGACATGATTATGCAAATCAAACTAATCTTACTTATATGTATACCTGACAATTTAATAATGAAATTGTTATTTTATTAGGTAACTGGTCAATAATAGTAGAAACAAATCCATTTAGGTAACTGGTCAATAATAGTAGAAACAAATCCATTTTTCGTGGAATTCCACCACATATGGATTATGTCAGTCATAAAATAATCATATTACTTTGCAAAATTGAATTTTATCAAGTGCCGACGGCAAAACAACAAAATGATGCTTCTTTGAGAAAAATTCGTGGAAAACATTCAACGATCGACAGTTTTATGAAATGCCGACGGCAAAACAACAAGATTATTTTTCCTCGAAAAAAACTGTACATTTCTGTGAAAGACAAAAATTATCGAAAT
This sequence comes from Hydrotaea cyrtoneurina, assembly GCA_958296145.1. Lineage (NCBI taxonomy): Eukaryota > Metazoa > Arthropoda > Insecta > Diptera > Muscidae > Hydrotaea > Hydrotaea cyrtoneurina. The sequence goes on along the minus strand of OY282514.1, from coordinate 67,435,005 downwards.
GCCGACGGCAAAACATGCATTTTTCTAGTGGCATTTTTTTTTTTCTGGGTAAATAGAGAATATTCTTCCATTTTACGCGATATTATATTAACTTAAATGTATTTATTTTTCCCTCAGAATGAATTTTATAAAATCTCTTTTCAAATATATTTTGTGGCCCTGAAAAGGGCCTTTGATTTGAAGGAAATGTATGCGACGAATGAAGAAAGCATTTACTTGGAGCTGGTGTATTTGGTGACAGCCTTGGTACCTTCACTGACAGCGTGCTTAGCCAACTCACCGGGCAACAAAAGACGGACAGCAGTTTGGATTTCCCGACTGGTGATGGTCGAACGTTTGTTGTAGTGAGCCAAACGAGATGCTTCGGCGGCAATACGTTCGAAGATATCATTAACGAAACTGTTCATGATGCTCATCGCCTTGGACGAAATACCAGTATCGGGATGTACTTGCTTCAACACTTTGTAAATGTAGATGGCATAACTCTCCTTGCGCTTGGTACGCCTCTTCGTCTTGTCACTCTTGGTGATGTTCTTCTGGGCTTTACCGGCCTTTTTCGCTGCTTTACCACTGGCTTTAGGAGGCATTTTTCACTTGAGTTTTTAAAATCACACAAACACTTTTAACACTGTTCACAATTTTGTCGTTTTGCCGTCGAATGCCCAACTTAAGTACAATTTCGTGCACACAATATTCGAGAGACGAGCAACGTTCGGCTCGCCAACGAAAAACAACCCTCATGGTGAGACGATGTGTACGAAAAAAGTATAAATACTCGTTGAAATAGCTCATACTGTATCATTTGTGTTTTTCAGTGCTACAGTGTTAAATAAAAAAAAAATAAGTGAAAATGTCTGGTCGTGGTAAAGGTGGCAAAGTTAAGGGAAAGGCAAAGTCCCGTTCAAGCCGTGCTGGTCTGCAGTTCCCCGTCGGTCGTATCCATCGTTTGTTGCGCAAAGGCAACTATGCTGAGCGTGTTGGTGCCGGTGCCCCAGTCTACTTGGCTGCCGTCATGGAATATTTGGCTGCTGAAGTTTTGGAATTGGCTGGCAATGCTGCTCGCGACAACAAGAAGACCAGAATTATCCCTCGTCATTTGCAGTTGGCCATCCGTAACGATGAAGAATTGAACAAATTGTTGTCTGGTGTCACCATTGCTCAAGGTGGTGTTTTGCCAAACATCCAGGCTGTACTTTTGCCCAAGAAGACCGAAAAGAAAGCTTAAATTCTCTAACGATCAAACAAAATGTAAATACAGGCCATCGTATCCATTGCAACAATCCGTCCTTTTCAGGACGACAAAATCTATTCAAAAAGAGTCAAATCTTATCAAACATATTTAATTTTTATAAATGTATATCAATGGAAATTTTATTTTTTTTCGCATCACATGGTTAAATCATCCTCCGTGGTTTAGCAAAGGAATGTAGCATATGTGTGTGAATGGTAGTACAGTCAGACTCGCTTCTTTGAAAAACCATCTACGTCGTAGTTGTACACAGGCATGCACGATCGATACATACATAACAAATAAATGTGTGTGTGTCCGTAGAAATATGTATGTGAATTTCTGAACGGCAGAAACGATATTATTTTTATTTTAAAAATTAATTTCCAGCAGAAAAGAAACATTGTCGCCTGACAAAAAAATCTGGAAATATTTTTTTTAAATCTAAAGAAAACATTCATGTAGAATATAATTTCTGTTTGGACATTATGGATACATACTCTGAAAAAGAAACTGCGTAGTAGATAGTTGAAGGGAAAATACTAAAAAACACATTCCCGCCGCTGTTGTACAGCACCACATTCATGGAATGTGTATAGGTCATTTCATTTATTGTCTGTATGTATATGCATTTATTTTCAAAAATATAATAGAATTGGTAGTTGAATAAATATTTTCTCTTTTAAAAAATATATTGTGGTCCTGAAAAGGACCGATTGTTTTTTAAAAGTAAAATTTGTTGAATTTTTTCCATCCGAACGTCCGAATATGTGTTTAACCGCCGAAACCGTACAAAGTGCGGCCCTGTCTCTTCAAAGCGTAGACGACATCCATAGCGGTGACGGTTTTACGCTTGGCGTGTTCGGTGTATGTGACAGCATCACGGATGACATTTTCCAGGAATACTTTCAGAACACCGCGAGTTTCTTCGTAGATCAATCCAGAAATACGCTTTACACCGCCACGACGAGCCAAACGTCTGATAGCTGGCTTGGTGATACCTTGGATGTTATCACGCAACACTTTGCGATGACGTTTAGCGCCACCTTTACCCAAGCCTTTGCCACCTTTACCACGACCAGTCATTTTTCAGTATTTTTTTTTTTTAATTCACTTAACACTTCACAAACGATGCACAAGAACTAATAATTGTGAGCTACGTATCGCTCGTATTTATACAAAATGTTCACAGTGATGTGGACAATGCGAATGCGACGAGTGGTTGTTTCGTGGCATTCGTGTTGTGTTCGTATTGGCGTCGTGCGGCGTCGCATCGAAACCACCCCGATGGCTGGGTGTGTTTTTCTATAAAAGGTCGGTCGGTGTACGTTGGCTCGATTAATTCAGTGTTAACAGTGTTTGTGTTCAGATATAGTGAAGAAGAAAAGTGAAAAAAATGGCTCGTACTAAGCAAACTGCCCGTAAATCGACTGGTGGCAAGGCGCCCCGTAAACAATTGGCTACTAAGGCGGCACGCAAGAGCGCACCAGCCACCGGTGGTGTGAAGAAGCCACATCGTTTCCGTCCCGGCACCGTGGCTTTGCGTGAAATTCGTCGCTACCAGAAGAGTACCGAGCTGTTGATCCGCAAATTGCCCTTCCAACGTTTGGTGCGTGAGATCGCTCAGGACTTCAAGACTGACTTGCGTTTCCAGAGTTCGGCCGTTATGGCTCTGCAAGAGGCTAGCGAAGCGTACTTGGTCGGTCTATTCGAAGATACCAACTTGTGCGCCATCCATGCCAAGCGTGTGACCATCATGCCCAAAGACATTCAGTTGGCCAGACGTATTCGCGGAGAACGTGCTTAAATCAATGTTCATTTAACAACAGCAGGTCGTCAGAAATTAATATATTTTTTTTTTGAAAAAAACAATCGGTCCTTTTCAGGACCACAAAGAGTCTTTTGATAAAAAAGATAATAATTTTGTGATCGAGCGTTGATGGCGGTGGTGCCTAGTAAATGAAGTGAATGTTTGATGTTTGGGAGTGGTGGTTTTTTGGGGGGCGACGAAATATGCAGGGAAACGATGGTTTTTTGGATGGATGACCAATGAGAGAATGGTTTATTTTTCAGGAATGTTATTTTATTTTTCAGCGACGAAGGCGTTGGAGCACCAAATGAAGCGGAACTTTTGAATTTTGCAATAAAAAAATATATCGATTCGGAGTAGTTTTGGAATTATTTGAAAAGCTTGTTGGTTTTTAGTTACTTTTTTATTTTTTGGGAGAAAATTATGGACATTTTTTTTATTTTGGCATACGTTGCGTACAAAAAAAAAATCGAAGCCAACATTTTATTGGAAAAAAATGAAAAAAGTCTAGATTTATTGAAAAAAAATATGAAAAAGACTAAATTATGCTATGTTTATTGAAAAAAAACTTTATTTGGCTAACTTTTCAAAGAAATTCGTGGAGTTCACCGAAAAAAACCATATTTGACTAACTTTTCAAAGAAATTCGTTTTCGTTCACAGTAAATAAATGTGTTTTGGCAAATTTTTGTCTTAGTAACTCCGCAGTAGTATTTTCGCTGGAATTTAATTTATGCCAGCCGCAAATCGAAAAGGTTTTTAGTAGGCATTATTGGAATTATTTGGTATTTTGAAACTGTTTTTCAATGATTTTGATAGCAAACCCTATATTACTGCGGAAAAATTCAAAATTTAGTTTTTTTTTCGTTCAACTATGTTATGTGTGAAATTTTTGAGCCGTACGGAACGAAAAAATTGCGGCACAACTATTTGTCATGTTATTTTCTTTTTTAAATTTTTTGTATTTACTGAAAACTGCAAAAATTTGATTGAATTTATCCATATTTCAGATTAAAAAGGTTATTTCATCATCAGTTCATAAAGTTTTATACGATAGTAGAAAAATAGACGGAACTAAAAAATAAAATGCATACACAAAATGTACCAAAGGTAAGACTGATACACTTCGAGGTAATGCCACATTTCGGAAGAAAGTTAATGTTTCTATGAAATATGTATTGTTTTGAGGAAAATGTCCGAATTGTTGTTCATTTTTTAAATAAATTTTATTAAATCATTATTATATTTGAGCTTTGAAAATAATAATGGAGAAAAAGTTTATTCATGAAAAATAACCAATATAAGGAACTACACCGTCATAGAGTAATTAATATATGTGAATATTTTTTCAATTCAAAAGATGATTTTTGAATTTTTTCTTTTTTTAGTTTAAAGAAAACATATGCAGCTTCCTTTTTAGAAACATTTTGAATTGGAATTTTTGTAGAAACTCTTAAATTTTGACAATTTAGTTGAAAATTCATTCGAACATTTTAACAAACTTTGTACAAAAATGCTTACAACACATTCGCCAAGCATGGGAATTTTCTGAAATTTTTTGTACCATCAAGCTGTATATCTATTTTAGGAATACTGAATATATTTCGTAAAAAAAAGTTAACAGTTTCATAAATAAATTAATAATTGTACGAAAACTTTTGTTAAATTTTCGAAACGCTTCCACACAAATATTGTCAAAATATGTAAAGTGACTACTATGCACTTCTCATCTTTTCGAAGTACGTCGTGGTTTACGCGGTTTTTTTTTTTATAAATACTTACACACAATTTTACGTGTATTTTCAGTGTTAAACCGTAAATAAAAAAAAAGTGAACATGTCTGACTCCGCTGCCGTTGAAGCTACCGCGTCCCCAGTTGCTGCTGCCCCAGCTGCTGAGAAGAAGACAGCCAAGAAGGCTGCCGCCAAGGCAAAGAAACCATCTGCCACTCCATCTCATCCACCAACCCAACAAATGGTCGATGCTGCCATCAAAGCATTGAAGGAACGTGGTGGTTCATCTCTGCCCGCCATCAAGAAGTACTTGGCCGGTACCTATAAGGTTGATGCCCAAAAATTGGCTCCCTTCATCAAGAAGTATTTGAAGGGTGCTGTTGCCAGCGGAAAGTTGATCCAAACCAAGGGTAAGGGTGCTTCTGGTTCATTCAAATTGTCGCCAGCTGCTTCCAAGGAACCCAAACCAAAATCTGTCGAGAAGAAAAAGAAGGCACCAGTTGCTGGTGACAAGAAGAAGAAGGTTGCACCCAAGAAGGCCAAGGCTGCCGGTGAAAAGAAAGCTGTCGCCAAAAAACCATCTGCCGCCAAGAAGACCGCCGAAAAGAAAAAGACCGAGAAGGCAAAGGCAAAAACCGCCAAAAAGACCGGTACAGTCAAAGCTAAACCAGCAAAGGCTGCCCCCAAGGCCTCCGCAACAAAACCAAAGGCACCCAAGGCAAAGAGTGCTGCAGCGGCAAAACCAAAAAAGGCTTCTCCAGCAAAGAAGCCAGCTGCCAAGAAGGCCGCCGCCAAAAAGTAATTTTTCCCAAAAGAATTACTTCCAACATGATTTGTTTTCGATATTCGAAATATTTATATCTAACAGCCCTTTTCAGGGCTACAAATATTCTTCAAAAAAGAGACATGATTATGCAAATCAAACTAATCTTACTTATATGTATACCTGACAATTTAATAATGAAATTGTTATTTTATTAGGTAACTGGTCAATAATAGTAGAAACAAATCCATTTAGGTAACTGGTCAATAATAGTAGAAACAAATCCATTTTTCGTGGAATTCCACCACATATGGATTATGTCAGTCATAAAATAATCATATTACTTTGCAAAATTGAATTTTATCAAGTGCCGACGGCAAAACAACAAAATGATGCTTCTTTGAGAAAAATTCGTGGAAAACATTCAACGATCGACAGTTTTATGAAATGCCGACGGCAAAACAACAAGATTATTTTTCCTCGAAAAAAACTGTACATTTCTGTGAAAGACAAAAATTATCGAAATGCCGACGGCAAAACATGCATTTTTCTAGTGGCATTTTTTTTTTTCTGGGTAAATAGAGAATATTCTTCCATTTTACGCGATATTATATTAACTTAAATGTATTTATTTTTCCCTCAGAATGAATTTTATAAAATCTCTTTTCAAATATATTTTGTGGCCCTGAAAAGGGCCTTTGATTTGAAGGAAATGTATGCGACGAATGAAGAAAGCATTTACTTGGAGCTGGTGTATTTGGTGACAGCCTTGGTACCTTCACTGACAGCGTGCTTAGCCAACTCACCGGGCAACAAAAGACGGACAGCAGTTTGGATTTCCCGACTGGTGATGGTCGAACGTTTGTTGTAGTGAGCCAAACGAGATGCTTCGGCGGCAATACGTTCGAAGATATCATTAACGAAACTGTTCATGATGCTCATCGCCTTGGACGAAATACCAGTATCGGGATGTACTTGCTTCAACACTTTGTAAATGTAGATGGCATAACTCTCCTTGCGCTTGGTACGCCTCTTCGTCTTGTCACTCTTGGTGATGTTCTTCTGGGCTTTACCGGCCTTTTTCGCTGCTTTACCACTGGCTTTAGGAGGCATTTTTCACTTGAGTTTTTAAAATCACACAAACACTTTTAACACTGTTCACAATTTTGTCGTTTTGCCGTCGAATGCCCAACTTAAGTACAATTTCGTGCACACAATATTCGAGAGACGAGCAACGTTCGGCTCGCCAACGAAAAACAACCCTCATGGTGAGACGATGTGTACGAAAAAAGTATAAATACTCGTTGAAATAGCTCATACTGTATCATTTGTGTTTTTCAGTGCTACAGTGTTAAATAAAAAAAAAATAAGTGAAAATGTCTGGTCGTGGTAAAGGTGGCAAAGTTAAGGGAAAGGCAAAGTCCCGTTCAAGCCGTGCTGGTCTGCAGTTCCCCGTCGGTCGTATCCATCGTTTGTTGCGCAAAGGCAACTATGCTGAGCGTGTTGGTGCCGGTGCCCCAGTCTACTTGGCTGCCGTCATGGAATATTTGGCTGCTGAAGTTTTGGAATTGGCTGGCAATGCTGCTCGCGACAACAAGAAGACCAGAATTATCCCTCGTCATTTGCAGTTGGCCATCCGTAACGATGAAGAATTGAACAAATTGTTGTCTGGTGTCACCATTGCTCAAGGTGGTGTTTTGCCAAACATCCAGGCTGTACTTTTGCCCAAGAAGACCGAAAAGAAAGCTTAAATTCTCTAACGATCAAACAAAATGTAAATACAGGCCATCGTATCCATTGCAACAATCCGTCCTTTTCAGGACGACAAAATCTATTCAAAAAGAGTCAAATCTTATCAAACATATTTAATTTTTATAAATGTATATCAATGGAAATTTTATTTTTTTTCGCATCACATGGTTAAATCATCCTCCGTGGTTTAGCAAAGGAATGTAGCATATGTGTGTGAATGGTAGTACAGTCAGACTCGCTTCTTTGAAAAACCATCTACGTCGTAGTTGTACACAGGCATGCACGATCGATACATACATAACAAATAAATGTGTGTGTGTCCGTAGAAATATGTATGTGAATTTCTGAACGGCAGAAACGATATTATTTTTATTTTAAAAATTAATTTCCAGCAGAAAAGAAACATTGTCGCCTGACAAAAAAATCTGGAAATATTTTTTTTAAATCTAAAGAAAACATTCATGTAGAATATAATTTCTGTTTGGACATTATGGATACATACTCTGAAAAAGAAACTGCGTAGTAGATAGTTGAAGGGAAAATACTAAAAAACACATTCCCGCCGCTGTTGTACAGCACCACATTCATGGAATGTGTATAGGTCATTTCATTTATTGTCTGTATGTATATGCATTTATTTTCAAAAATATAATAGAATTGGTAGTTGAATAAATATTTTCTCTTTTAAAAAATATATTGTGGTCCTGAAAAGGACCGATTGTTTTTTAAAAGTAAAATTTGTTGAATTTTTTCCATCCGAACGTCCGAATATGTGTTTAACCGCCGAAACCGTACAAAGTGCGGCCCTGTCTCTTCAAAGCGTAGACGACATCCATAGCGGTGACGGTTTTACGCTTGGCGTGTTCGGTGTATGTGACAGCATCACGGATGACATTTTCCAGGAATACTTTCAGAACACCGCGAGTTTCTTCGTAGATCAATCCAGAAATACGCTTTACACCGCCACGACGAGCCAAACGTCTGATAGCTGGCTTGGTGATACCTTGGATGTTATCACGCAACACTTTGCGATGACGTTTAGCGCCACCTTTACCCAAGCCTTTGCCACCTTTACCACGACCAGTCATTTTTCAGTATTTTTTTTTTTTAATTCACTTAACACTTCACAAACGATGCACAAGAACTAATAATTGTGAGCTACGTATCGCTCGTATTTATACAAAATGTTCACAGTGATGTGGACAATGCGAATGCGACGAGTGGTTGTTTCGTGGCATTCGTGTTGTGTTCGTATTGGCGTCGTGCGGCGTCGCATCGAAACCACCCCGATGGCTGGGTGTGTTTTTCTATAAAAGGTCGGTCGGTGTACGTTGGCTCGATTAATTCAGTGTTAACAGTGTTTGTGTTCAGATATAGTGAAGAAGAAAAGTGAAAAAAATGGCTCGTACTAAGCAAACTGCCCGTAAATCGACTGGTGGCAAGGCGCCCCGTAAACAATTGGCTACTAAGGCGGCACGCAAGAGCGCACCAGCCACCGGTGGTGTGAAGAAGCCACATCGTTTCCGTCCCGGCACCGTGGCTTTGCGTGAAATTCGTCGCTACCAGAAGAGTACCGAGCTGTTGATCCGCAAATTGCCCTTCCAACGTTTGGTGCGTGAGATCGCTCAGGACTTCAAGACTGACTTGCGTTTCCAGAGTTCGGCCGTTATGGCTCTGCAAGAGGCTAGCGAAGCGTACTTGGTCGGTCTATTCGAAGATACCAACTTGTGCGCCATCCATGCCAAGCGTGTGACCATCATGCCCAAAGACATTCAGTTGGCCAGACGTATTCGCGGAGAACGTGCTTAAATCAATGTTCATTTAACAACAGCAGGTCGTCAGAAATTAATATATTTTTTTTTTGAAAAAAACAATCGGTCCTTTTCAGGACCACAAAGAGTCTTTTGATAAAAAAGATAATAATTTTGTGATCGAGCGTTGATGGCGGTGGTGCCTAGTAAATGAAGTGAATGTTTGATGTTTGGGAGTGGTGGTTTTTTGGGGGGCGACGAAATATGCAGGGAAACGATGGTTTTTTGGATGGATGACCAATGAGAGAATGGTTTATTTTTCAGGAATGTTATTTTATTTTTCAGCGACGAAGGCGTTGGAGCACCAAATGAAGCGGAACTTTTGAATTTTGCAATAAAAAAATATATCGATTCGGAGTAGTTTTGGAATTATTTGAAAAGCTTGTTGGTTTTTAGTTACTTTTTTATTTTTTGGGAGAAAATTATGGACATTTTTTTTATTTTGGCATACGTTGCGTACAAAAAAAAAATCGAAGCCAACATTTTATTGGAAAAAAATGAAAAAAGTCTAGATTTATTGAAAAAAAATATGAAAAAGACTAAATTATGCTATGTTTATTGAAAAAAAACTTTATTTGGCTAACTTTTCAAAGAAATTCGTGGAGTTCACCGAAAAAAACCATATTTGACTAACTTTTCAAAGAAATTCGTTTTCGTTCACAGTAAATAAATGTGTTTTGGCAAATTTTTGTCTTAGTAACTCCGCAGTAGTATTTTCGCTGGAATTTAATTTATGCCAGCCGCAAATCGAAAAGGTTTTTAGTAGGCATTATTGGAATTATTTGGTATTTTGAAACTGTTTTTCAATGATTTTGATAGCAAACCCTATATTACTGCGGAAAAATTCAAAATTTAGTTTTTTTTTCGTTCAACTATGTTATGTGTGAAATTTTTGAGCCGTACGGAACGAAAAAATTGCGGCACAACTATTTGTCATGTTATTTTCTTTTTTAAATTTTTTGTATTTACTGAAAACTGCAAAAATTTGATTGAATTTATCCATATTTCAGATTAAAAAGGTTATTTCATCATCAGTTCATAAAGTTTTATACGATAGTAGAAAAATAGACGGAACTAAAAAATAAAATGCATACACAAAATGTACCAAAGGTAAGACTGATACACTTCGAGGTAATGCCACATTTCGGAAGAAAGTTAATGTTTCTATGAAATATGTATTGTTTTGAGGAAAATGTCCGAATTGTTGTTCATTTTTTAAATAAATTTTATTAAATCATTATTATATTTGAGCTTTGAAAATAATAATGGAGAAAAAGTTTATTCATGAAAAATAACCAATATAAGGAACTACACCGTCATAGAGTAATTAATATATGTGAATATTTTTTCAATTCAAAAGATGATTTTTGAATTTTTTCTTTTTTTAGTTTAAAGAAAACATATGCAGCTTCCTTTTTAGAAACATTTTGAATTGGAATTTTTGTAGAAACTCTTAAATTTTGACAATTTAGTTGAAAATTCATTCGAACATTTTAACAAACTTTGTACAAAAATGCTTACAACACATTCGCCAAGCATGGGAATTTTCTGAAATTTTTTGTACCATCAAGCTGTATATCTATTTTAGGAATACTGAATATATTTCGTAAAAAAAAGTTAACAGTTTCATAAATAAATTAATAATTGTACGAAAACTTTTGTTAAATTTTCGAAACGCTTCCACACAAATATTGTCAAAATATGTAAAGTGACTACTATGCACTTCTCATCTTTTCGAAGTACGTCGTGGTTTACGCGGTTTTTTTTTTTATAAATACTTACACACAATTTTACGTGTATTTTCAGTGTTAAACCGTAAATAAAAAAAAAGTGAACATGTCTGACTCCGCTGCCGTTGAAGCTACCGCGTCCCCAGTTGCTGCTGCCCCAGCTGCTGAGAAGAAGACAGCCAAGAAGGCTGCCGCCAAGGCAAAGAAACCATCTGCCACTCCATCTCATCCACCAACCCAACAAATGGTCGATGCTGCCATCAAAGCATTGAAGGAACGTGGTGGTTCATCTCTGCCCGCCATCAAGAAGTACTTGGCCGGTACCTATAAGGTTGATGCCCAAAAATTGGCTCCCTTCATCAAGAAGTATTTGAAGGGTGCTGTTGCCAGCGGAAAGTTGATCCAAACCAAGGGTAAGGGTGCTTCTGGTTCATTCAAATTGTCGCCAGCTGCTTCCAAGGAACCCAAACCAAAATCTGTCGAGAAGAAAAAGAAGGCACCAGTTGCTGGTGACAAGAAGAAGAAGGTTGCACCCAAGAAGGCCAAGGCTGCCGGTGAAAAGAAAGCTGTCGCCAAAAAACCATCTGCCGCCAAGAAGACCGCCGAAAAGAAAAAGACCGAGAAGGCAAAGGCAAAAACCGCCAAAAAGACCGGTACAGTCAAAGCTAAACCAGCAAAGGCTGCCCCCAAGGCCTCCGCAACAAAACCAAAGGCACCCAAGGCAAAGAGTGCTGCAGCGGCAAAACCAAAAAAGGCTTCTCCAGCAAAGAAGCCAGCTGCCAAGAAGGCCGCCGCCAAAAAGTAATTTTTCCCAAAAGAATTACTTCCAACATGATTTGTTTTCGATATTCGAAATATTTATATCTAACAGCCCTTTTCAGGGCTACAAATATTCTTCAAAAAAGAGACATGATTATGCAAATCAAACTAATCTTACTTATATGTATACCTGACAATTTAATAATGAAATTGTTATTTTATTAGGTAACTGGTCAATAATAGTAGAAACAAATCCATTTAGGTAACTGGTCAATAATAGTAGAAACAAATCCATTTTTCGTGGAATTCCACCACATATGGATTATGTCAGTCATAAAATAATCATATTACTTTGCAAAATTGAATTTTATCAAGTGCCGACGGCAAAACAACAAAATGATGCTTCTTTGAGAAAAATTCGTGGAAAACATTCAACGATCGACAGTTTTATGAAATGCCGACGGCAAAACAACAAGATTATTTTTCCTCGAAAAAAACTGTACATTTCTGTGAAAGACAAAAATTATCGAAATGCCGACGGCAAAACATGCATTTTTCTAGTGGCATTTTTTTTTTTCTGGGTAAATAGAGAATATTCTTCCATTTTACGCGATATTATATTAACTTAAATGTATTTATTTTTCCCTCAGAATGAATTTTATAAAATCTCTTTTCAAATATATTTTGTGGCCCTGAAAAGGGCCTTTGATTTGAAGGAAATGTATGCGACGAATGAAGAAAGCATTTACTTGGAGCTGGTGTATTTGGTGACAGCCTTGGTACCTTCACTGACAGCGTGCTTAGCCAACTCACCGGGCAACAAAAGACGGACAGCAGTTTGGATTTCCCGACTGGTGATGGTCGAACGTTTGTTGTAGTGAGCCAAACGAGATGCTTCGGCGGCAATACGTTCGAAGATATCATTAACGAAACTGTTCATGATGCTCATCGCCTTGGACGAAATACCAGTATCGGGATGTACTTGCTTCAACACTTTGTAAATGTAGATGGCATAACTCTCCTTGCGCTTGGTACGCCTCTTCGTCTTGTCACTCTTGGTGATGTTCTTCTGGGCTTTACCGGCCTTTTTCGCTGCTTTACCACTGGCTTTAGGAGGCATTTTTCACTTGAGTTTTTAAAATCACACAAACACTTTTAACACTGTTCACAATTTTGTCGTTTTGCCGTCGAATGCCCAACTTAAGTACAATTTCGTGCACACAATATTCGAGAGACGAGCAACGTTCGGCTCGCCAACGAAAAACAACCCTCATGGTGAGACGATGTGTACGAAAAAAGTATAAATACTCGTTGAAATAGCTCATACTGTATCATTTGTGTTTTTCAGTGCTACAGTGTTAAATAAAAAAAAAATAAGTGAAAATGTCTGGTCGTGGTAAAGGTGGCAAAGTTAAGGGAAAGGCAAAGTCCCGTTCAAGCCGTGCTGGTCTGCAGTTCCCCGTCGGTCGTATCCATCGTTTGTTGCGCAAAGGCAACTATGCTGAGCGTGTTGGTGCCGGTGCCCCAGTCTACTTGGCTGCCGTCATGGAATATTTGGCTGCTGAAGTTTTGGAATTGGCTGGCAATGCTGCTCGCGACAACAAGAAGACCAGAATTATCCCTCGTCATTTGCAGTTGGCCATCCGTAACGATGAAGAATTGAACAAATTGTTGTCTGGTGTCACCATTGCTCAAGGTGGTGTTTTGCCAAACATCCAGGCTGTACTTTTGCCCAAGAAGACCGAAAAGAAAGCTTAAATTCTCTAACGATCAAACAAAATGTAAATACAGGCCATCGTATCCATTGCAACAATCCGTCCTTTTCAGGACGACAAAATCTATTCAAAAAGAGTCAAATCTTATCAAACATATTTAATTTTTATAAATGTATATCAATGGAAATTTTATTTTTTTTCGCATCACATGGTTAAATCATCCTCCGTGGTTTAGCAAAGGAATGTAGCATATGTGTGTGAATGGTAGTACAGTCAGACTCGCTTCTTTGAAAAACCATCTACGTCGTAGTTGTACACAGGCATGCACGATCGATACATACATAACAAATAAATGTGTGTGTGTCCGTAGAAATATGTATGTGAATTTCTGAACGGCAGAAACGATATTATTTTTATTTTAAAAATTAATTTCCAGCAGAAAAGAAACATTGTCGCCTGACAAAAAAATCTGGAAATATTTTTTTTAAATCTAAAGAAAACATTCATGTAGAATATAATTTCTGTTTGGACATTATGGATACATACTCTGAAAAAGAAACTGCGTAGTAGATAGTTGAAGGGAAAATACTAAAAAACACATTCCCGCCGCTGTTGTACAGCACCACATTCATGGAATGTGTATAGGTCATTTCATTTATTGTCTGTATGTATATGCATTTATTTTCAAAAATATAATAGAATTGGTAGTTGAATAAATATTTTCTCTTTTAAAAAATATATTGTGGTCCTGAAAAGGACCGATTGTTTTTTAAAAGTAAAATTTGTTGAATTTTTTCCATCCGAACGTCCGAATATGTGTTTAACCGCCGAAACCGTACAAAGTGCGGCCCTGTCTCTTCAAAGCGTAGACGACATCCATAGCGGTGACGGTTTTACGCTTGGCGTGTTCGGTGTATGTGACAGCATCACGGATGACATTTTCCAGGAATACTTTCAGAACACCGCGAGTTTCTTCGTAGATCAATCCAGAAATACGCTTTACACCGCCACGACGAGCCAAACGTCTGATAGCTGGCTTGGTGATACCTTGGATGTTATCACGCAACACTTTGCGATGACGTTTAGCGCCACCTTTACCCAAGCCTTTGCCACCTTTACCACGACCAGTCATTTTTCAGTATTTTTTTTTTTTAATTCACTTAACACTTCACAAACGATGCACAAGAACTAATAATTGTGAGCTACGTATCGCTCGTATTTATACAAAATGTTCACAGTGATGTGGACAATGCGAATGCGACGAGTGGTTGTTTCGTGGCATTCGTGTTGTGTTCGTATTGGCGTCGTGCGGCGTCGCATCGAAACCACCCCGATGGCTGGGTGTGTTTTTCTATAAAAGGTCGGTCGGTGTACGTTGGCTCGATTAATTCAGTGTTAACAGTGTTTGTGTTCAGATATAGTGAAGAAGAAAAGTGAAAAAAATGGCTCGTACTAAGCAAACTGCCCGTAAATCGACTGGTGGCAAGGCGCCCCGTAAACAATTGGCTACTAAGGCGGCACGCAAGAGCGCACCAGCCACCGGTGGTGTGAAGAAGCCACATCGTTTCCGTCCCGGCACCGTGGCTTTGCGTGAAATTCGTCGCTACCAGAAGAGTACCGAGCTGTTGATCCGCAAATTGCCCTTCCAACGTTTGGTGCGTGAGATCGCTCAGGACTTCAAGACTGACTTGCGTTTCCAGAGTTCGGCCGTTATGGCTCTGCAAGAGGCTAGCGAAGCGTACTTGGTCGGTCTATTCGAAGATACCAACTTGTGCGCCATCCATGCCAAGCGTGTGACCATCATGCCCAAAGACATTCAGTTGGCCAGACGTATTCGCGGAGAACGTGCTTAAATCAATGTTCATTTAACAACAGCAGGTCGTCAGAAATTAATATATTTTTTTTTTGAAAAAAACAATCGGTCCTTTTCAGGACCACAAAGAGTCTTTTGATAAAAAAGATAATAATTTTGTGATCGAGCGTTGATGGCGGTGGTGCCTAGTAAATGAAGTGAATGTTTGATGTTTGGGAGTGGTGGTTTTTTGGGGGGCGACGAAATATGCAGGGAAACGATGGTTTTTTGGATGGATGACCAATGAGAGAATGGTTTATTTTTCAGGAATGTTATTTTATTTTTCAGCGACGAAGGCGTTGGAGCACCAAATGAAGCGGAACTTTTGAATTTTGCAATAAAAAAATATATCGATTCGGAGTAGTTTTGGAATTATTTGAAAAGCTTGTTGGTTTTTAGTTACTTTTTTATTTTTTGGGAGAAAATTATGGACATTTTTTTTATTTTGGCATACGTTGCGTACAAAAAAAAAATCGAAGCCAACATTTTATTGGAAAAAAATGAAAAAAGTCTAGATTTATTGAAAAAAAATATGAAAAAGACTAAATTATGCTATGTTTATTGAAAAAAAACTTTATTTGGCTAACTTTTCAAAGAAATTCGTGGAGTTCACCGAAAAAAACCATATTTGACTAACTTTTCAAAGAAATTCGTTTTCGTTCACAGTAAATAAATGTGTTTTGGCAAATTTTTGTCTTAGTAACTCCGCAGTAGTATTTTCGCTGGAATTTAATTTATGCCAGCCGCAAATCGAAAAGGTTTTTAGTAGGCATTATTGGAATTATTTGGTATTTTGAAACTGTTTTTCAATGATTTTGATAGCAAACCCTATATTACTGCGGAAAAATTCAAAATTTAGTTTTTTTTTCGTTCAACTATGTTATGTGTGAAATTTTTGAGCCGTACGGAACGAAAAAATTGCGGCACAACTATTTGTCATGTTATTTTCTTTTTTAAATTTTTTGTATTTACTGAAAACTGCAAAAATTTGATTGAATTTATCCATATTTCAGATTAAAAAGGTTATTTCATCATCAGTTCATAAAGTTTTATACGATAGTAGAAAAATAGACGGAACTAAAAAATAAAATGCATACACAAAATGTACCAAAGGTAAGACTGATACACTTCGAGGTAATGCCACATTTCGGAAGAAAGTTAATGTTTCTATGAAATATGTATTGTTTTGAGGAAAATGTCCGAATTGTTGGTCATTTTTTAAATAAATTTTATTAAATCATTATTATATTTGAGCTTTGAAAATAATAATGGAGAAAAAGTTTATTCATGAAAAATAACCAATATAAGGAACTACACCGTCATAGAGTAATTAATATATGTGAATATTTTTTCAATTCAAAAGATGATTTTTGAATTTTTTCTTTTTTTAGTTTAAAGAAAACATATGCAGCTTCCTTTTTAGAAACATTTTGAATTGGAATTTTTGTAGAAACTCTTAAATTTTGACAATTTAGTTGAAAATTCATTCGAACATTTTAACAAACTTTGTACAAAAATGCTTACAACACATTCGCCAAGCATGGGAATTTTCTGAAATTTTTTGTACCATCAAGCTGTATATCTATTTTAGGAATACTGAATATATTTCGTAAAAAAAAGTTAACAGTTTCATAAATAAATTAATAATTGTACGAAAACTTTTGTTAAATTTTCGAAACGCTTCCACACAAATATTGTCAAAATATGTAAAGTGACTACTATGCACTTCTCATCTTTTCGAAGTACGTCGTGGTTTACGCGGTTTTTTTTTTAAGGCAAGAAGCTATCCCTCTTCCCGAACGCTAGGGCCTATAACCCTGTTGTAAGGATTGGGGATGACCTAATTCAGTCTTCTGACATCATGAAATATCTTGGTGTCATATTCCAAGGGGACTTCAGATTCCACAAACACGTGGACTACATCTTAGTAAAGGTAAAACGTATTTACTATACCTACCTATCTGTCCTTAGGGGTAGAGGCCTCACTACCAGGATTAGGCTATTGATCTATAAACAGATCATTAGACCTGTCCTAGCTTACGCCTTTCCGGCTTGGTTTGGAATATCCTCCAGCCAAATGGAAAGACTAAGGAGATGGGAGCGTCGTATCCTGGTATCATGCCTTGGATTGCGATGGACTCTTGATCAACGTGGTTTCTGGAGGCGTCCCTCCTGCAAAGACATATACGACAGTATAGACTTTGACAGGATTGACGTTTTTCTTATGAAATGCACACTTCGTTGTTTAGAGAAAGCAAGTTCTCTGGACAACGAATTGATTAAGACATCACTAAGGTTGGACCACAGCCTTAGGAAGCTACTAGAGGATGATTGGCTGCCACCTGCAGCTCTTCTGACTCTAGAGAGGGAGGGTCTCCTCTTTAGAGAGGACAAACTACTGTTTTTCCATAGGAGATACGGTAGTTTTGACTTGGACGACCTTGTGTATAACACATACCAAGGTCACTGACCAGAACGGGTCTATTATTTTTTAAGCGTTTTTTAGTATTTAATTTAGTTTTAAGTATTATATTAGTCTTAAGTAAAATGTTTAGAAATCCCTATTTTTGTAATTCTTTTTAAGGGAAATTATTGATGAATGTAATTAAAATGTAATAATGACATGCCTGTAGTCCTACGGCATTTTCGAAACTAGTTTGTAGTTCTAGAAATATACTTTATGTATGCTAGAAATTTACGTAATATCGATCAATGTTAGCATTAAGCGTATTGAAATATTGTTTTAAGGATGTTGAATTAATAAATAAGCCTAAAGCGGTTTTTTTTTTTATAAATACTTACACACAATTTTAAGTGTATTTTCAGTGTTAAACCGTAAATAAAAAAAAAGTGAACATGTCTGACTCCGCTGCCGTTGAAGCTACCGCGTCCCCAGTTGCTGCTGCCCCAGCTGCTGAGAAGAAGACAGCCAAGAAGGCTGCCGCCAAGGCAAAGAAACCATCTGCCACTCCATCTCATCCACCAACCCAACAAATGGTCGATGCTGCCATCAAAGCATTGAAGGAACGTGGTGGTTCATCTCTGCCCGCCATCAAGAAGTACTTGGCCGGTACCTATAAGGTTGATGCCCAAAAATTGGCTCCCTTCATCAAGAAGTATTTGAAGGGTGCTGTTGCCAGCGGAAAGTTGATCCAAACCAAGGGTAAGGGTGCTTCTGGTTCATTCAAATTGTCGCCAGCTGCTTCCAAGGAACCCAAACCAAAATCTGTCGAGAAGAAAAAGAAGGCACCAGTTGCTGGTGACAAGAAGAAGAAGGTTGCACCCAAGAAGGCCAAGGCTGCCGGTGAAAAGAAAGCTGTCGCCAAAAAACCATCTGCCGCCAAGAAGACCGCCGAAAAGAAAAAGACCGAGAAGGCAAAGGCAAAAACCGCCAAAAAGACCGGTACAGTCAAAGCTAAACCAGCAAAGGCTGCCCCCAAGGCCTCCGCAACAAAACCAAAGGCACCCAAGGCAAAGAGTGCTGCAGCGGCAAAACCAAAAAAGGCTTCTCCAGCAAAGAAGCCAGCTGCCAAGAAGGCCGCCGCCAAAAAGTAATTTTTCCCAAAAGAATTACTTCCAACATGATTTGTTTTCGATATTCGAAATATTTATATCTAACAGCCCTTTTCAGGGCTACAAATATTCTTCAAAAAAGAGACATGATTATGCAAATCAAACTAATCTTACTTATATGTATACCTGACAATTTAATAATGAAATTGTTATTTTATTAGGTAACTGGTCAATAATAGTAGAAACAAATCCATTTAGGTAACTGGTCAATAATAGTAGAAACAAATCCATTTTTCGTGGAATTCCACCACATATGGATTATGTCAGTCATAAAATAATCATATTACTTTGCAAAATTGAATTTTATCAAGTGCCGACGGCAAAACAACAAAATGATGCTTCTTTGAGAAAAATTCGTGGAAAACATTCAACGATCGACAGTTTTATGAAATGCCGACGGCAAAACAACAAGATTATTTTTCCTCGAAAAAAACTGTACATTTCTGTGAAAGACAAAAATTATCGAAATGCCGACGGCAAAACATGCATTTTTCTAGTGGCATTTTTTTTTTTCTGGGTAAATAGAGAATATTCTTCCATTTTACGCGATATTATATTAACTTAAATGTATTTATTTTTCCCTCAGAATGAATTTTATAAAATCTCTTTTCAAATATATTTTGTGGCCCTGAAAAGGGCCTTTGATTTGAAGGAAATGTATGCGACGAATGAAGAAAGCATTTACTTGGAGCTGGTGTATTTGGTGACAGCCTTGGTACCTTCACTGACAGCGTGCTTAGCCAACTCACCGGGCAACAAAAGACGGACAGCAGTTTGGATTTCCCGACTGGTGATGGTCGAACGTTTGTTGTAGTGAGCCAAACGAGATGCTTCGGCGGCAATACGTTCGAAGATATCATTAACGAAACTGTTCATGATGCTCATCGCCTTGGACGAAATACCAGTATCGGGATGTACTTGCTTCAACACTTTGTAAATGTAGATGGCATAACTCTCCTTGCGCTTGGTACGCCTCTTCGTCTTGTCACTCTTGGTGATGTTCTTCTGGGCTTTACCGGCCTTTTTCGCTGCTTTACCACTGGCTTTAGGAGGCATTTTTCACTTGAGTTTTTAAAATCACACAAACACTTTTAACACTGTTCACAATTTTGTCGTTTTGCCGTCGAATGCCCAACTTAAGTACAATTTCGTGCACACAATATTCGAGAGACGAGCAACGTTCGGCTCGCCAACGAAAAACAACCCTCATGGTGAGACGATGTGTACGAAAAAAGTATAAATACTCGTTGAAATAGCTCATACTGTATCATTTGTGTTTTTCAGTGCTACAGTGTTAAATAAAAAAAAAATAAGTGAAAATGTCTGGTCGTGGTAAAGGTGGCAAAGTTAAGGGAAAGGCAAAGTCCCGTTCAAGCCGTGCTGGTCTGCAGTTCCCCGTCGGTCGTATCCATCGTTTGTTGCGCAAAGGCAACTATGCTGAGCGTGTTGGTGCCGGTGCCCCAGTCTACTTGGCTGCCGTCATGGAATATTTGGCTGCTGAAGTTTTGGAATTGGCTGGCAATGCTGCTCGCGACAACAAGAAGACCAGAATTATCCCTCGTCATTTGCAGTTGGCCATCCGTAACGATGAAGAATTGAACAAATTGTTGTCTGGTGTCACCATTGCTCAAGGTGGTGTTTTGCCAAACATCCAGGCTGTACTTTTGCCCAAGAAGACCGAAAAGAAAGCTTAAATTCTCTAACGATCAAACAAAATGTAAATACAGGCCATCGTATCCATTGCAACAATCCGTCCTTTTCAGGACGACAAAATCTATTCAAAAAGAGTCAAATCTTATCAAACATATTTAATTTTTATAAATGTATATCAATGGAAATTTTATTTTTTTTCGCATCACATGGTTAAATCATCCTCCGTGGTTTAGCAAAGGAATGTAGCATATGTGTGTGAATGGTAGTACAGTCAGACTCGCTTCTTTGAAAAACCATCTACGTCGTAGTTGTACACAGGCATGCACGATCGATACATACATAACAAATAAATGTGTGTGTGTCCGTAGAAATATGTATGTGAATTTCTGAACGGCAGAAACGATATTATTTTTATTTTAAAAATTAATTTCCAGCAGAAAAGAAACATTGTCGCCTGACAAAAAAATCTGGAAATATTTTTTTTAAATCTAAAGAAAACATTCATGTAGAATATAATTTCTGTTTGGACATTATGGATACATACTCTGAAAAAGAAACTGCGTAGTAGATAGTTGAAGGGAAAATACTAAAAAACACATTCCCGCCGCTGTTGTACAGCACCACATTCATGGAATGTGTATAGGTCATTTCATTTATTGTCTGTATGTATATGCATTTATTTTCAAAAATATAATAGAATTGGTAGTTGAATAAATATTTTCTCTTTTAAAAAATATATTGTGGTCCTGAAAAGGACCGATTGTTTTTTAAAAGTAAAATTTGTTGAATTTTTTCCATCCGAACGTCCGAATATGTGTTTAACCGCCGAAACCGTACAAAGTGCGGCCCTGTCTCTTCAAAGCGTAGACGACATCCATAGCGGTGACGGTTTTACGCTTGGCGTGTTCGGTGTATGTGACAGCATCACGGATGACATTTTCCAGGAATACTTTCAGAACACCGCGAGTTTCTTCGTAGATCAATCCAGAAATACGCTTTACACCGCCACGACGAGCCAAACGTCTGATAGCTGGCTTGGTGATACCTTGGATGTTATCACGCAACACTTTGCGATGACGTTTAGCGCCACCTTTACCCAAGCCTTTGCCACCTTTACCACGACCAGTCATTTTTCAGTATTTTTTTTTTTTAATTCACTTAACACTTCACAAACGATGCACAAGAACTAATAATTGTGAGCTACGTATCGCTCGTATTTATACAAAATGTTCACAGTGATGTGGACAATGCGAATGCGACGAGTGGTTGTTTCGTGGCATTCGTGTTGTGTTCGTATTGGCGTCGTGCGGCGTCGCATCGAAACCACCCCGATGGCTGGGTGTGTTTTTCTATAAAAGGTCGGTCGGTGTACGTTGGCTCGATTAATTCAGTGTTAACAGTGTTTGTGTTCAGATATAGTGAAGAAGAAAAGTGAAAAAAATGGCTCGTACTAAGCAAACTGCCCGTAAATCGACTGGTGGCAAGGCGCCCCGTAAACAATTGGCTACTAAGGCGGCACGCAAGAGCGCACCAGCCACCGGTGGTGTGAAGAAGCCACATCGTTTCCGTCCCGGCACCGTGGCTTTGCGTGAAATTCGTCGCTACCAGAAGAGTACCGAGCTGTTGATCCGCAAATTGCCCTTCCAACGTTTGGTGCGTGAGATCGCTCAGGACTTCAAGACTGACTTGCGTTTCCAGAGTTCGGCCGTTATGGCTCTGCAAGAGGCTAGCGAAGCGTACTTGGTCGGTCTATTCGAAGATACCAACTTGTGCGCCATCCATGCCAAGCGTGTGACCATCATGCCCAAAGACATTCAGTTGGCCAGACGTATTCGCGGAGAACGTGCTTAAATCAATGTTCATTTAACAACAGCAGGTCGTCAGAAATTAATATATTTTTTTTTTGAAAAAAACAATCGGTCCTTTTCAGGACCACAAAGAGTCTTTTGATAAAAAAGATAATAATTTTGTGATCGAGCGTTGATGGCGGTGGTGCCTAGTAAATGAAGTGAATGTTTGATGTTTGGGAGTGGTGGTTTTTTGGGGGGCGACGAAATATGCAGGGAAACGATGGTTTTTTGGATGGATGACCAATGAGAGAATGGTTTATTTTTCAGGAATGTTATTTTATTTTTCAGCGACGAAGGCGTTGGAGCACCAAATGAAGCGGAACTTTTGAATTTTGCAATAAAAAAATATATCGATTCGGAGTAGTTTTGGAATTATTTGAAAAGCTTGTTGGTTTTTAGTTACTTTTTTATTTTTTGGGAGAAAATTATGGACATTTTTTTTATTTTGGCATACGTTGCGTACAAAAAAAAAATCGAAGCCAACATTTTATTGGAAAAAAATGAAAAAAGTCTAGATTTATTGAAAAAAAATATGAAAAAGACTAAATTATGCTATGTTTATTGAAAAAAAACTTTATTTGGCTAACTTTTCAAAGAAATTCGTGGAGTTCACCGAAAAAAACCATATTTGACTAACTTTTCAAAGAAATTCGTTTTCGTTCACAGTAAATAAATGTGTTTTGGCAAATTTTTGTCTTAGTAACTCCGCAGTAGTATTTTCGCTGGAATTTAATTTATGCCAGCCGCAAATCGAAAAGGTTTTTAGTAGGCATTATTGGAATTATTTGGTATTTTGAAACTGTTTTTCAATGATTTTGATAGCAAACCCTATATTACTGCGGAAAAATTCAAAATTTAGTTTTTTTTTCGTTCAACTATGTTATGTGTGAAATTTTTGAGCCGTACGGAACGAAAAAATTGCGGCACAACTATTTGTCATGTTATTTTCTTTTTTAAATTTTTTGTATTTACTGAAAACTGCAAAAATTTGATTGAATTTATCCATATTTCAGATTAAAAAGGTTATTTCATCATCAGTTCATAAAGTTTTATACGATAGTAGAAAAATAGACGGAACTAAAAAATAAAATGCATACACAAAATGTACCAAAGGTAAGACTGATACACTTCGAGGTAATGCCACATTTCGGAAGAAAGTTAATGTTTCTATGAAATATGTATTGTTTTGAGGAAAATGTCCGAATTGTTGTTCATTTTTTAAATAAATTTTATTAAATCATTATTATATTTGAGCTTTGAAAATAATAATGGAGAAAAAGTTTATTCATGAAAAATAACCAATATAAGGAACTACACCGTCATAGAGTAATTAATATATGTGAATATTTTTTCAATTCAAAAGATGATTTTTGAATTTTTTCTTTTTTTAGTTTAAAGAAAACATATGCAGCTTCCTTTTTAGAAACATTTTGAATTGGAATTTTTGTAGAAACTCTTAAATTTTGACAATTTAGTTGAAAATTCATTCGAACATTTTAACAAACTTTGTACAAAAATGCTTACAACACATTCGCCAAGCATGGGAATTTTCTGAAATTTTTTGTACCATCAAGCTGTATATCTATTTTAGGAATACTGAATATATTTCGTAAAAAAAAGTTAACAGTTTCATAAATAAATTAATAATTGTACGAAAACTTTTGTTAAATTTTCGAAACGCTTCCACACAAATATTGTCAAAATATGTAAAGTGACTACTATGCACTTCTCATCTTTTCGAAGTACGTCGTGGTTTACGCGGTTTTTTTTTTTATAAATACTTACACACAATTTTAAGTGTATTTTCAGTGTTAAACCGTAAATAAAAAAAAAGTGAACATGTCTGACTCCGCTGCCGTTGAAGCTACCGCGTCCCCAGTTGCTGCTGCCCCAGCTGCTGAGAAGAAGACAGCCAAGAAGGCTGCCGCCAAGGCAAAGAAACCATCTGCCACTCCATCTCATCCACCAACCCAACAAATGGTCGATGCTGCCATCAAAGCATTGAAGGAACGTGGTGGTTCATCTCTGCCCGCCATCAAGAAGTACTTGGCCGGTACCTATAAGGTTGATGCCCAAAAATTGGCTCCCTTCATCAAGAAGTATTTGAAGGGTGCTGTTGCCAGCGGAAAGTTGATCCAAACCAAGGGTAAGGGTGCTTCTGGTTCATTCAAATTGTCGCCAGCTGCTTCCAAGGAACCCAAACCAAAATCTGTCGAGAAGAAAAAGAAGGCACCAGTTGCTGGTGACAAGAAGAAGAAGGTTGCACCCAAGAAGGCCAAGGCTGCCGGTGAAAAGAAAGCTGTCGCCAAAAAACCATCTGCCGCCAAGAAGACCGCCGAAAAGAAAAAGACCGAGAAGGCAAAGGCAAAAACCGCCAAAAAGACCGGTACAGTCAAAGCTAAACCAGCAAAGGCTGCCCCCAAGGCCTCCGCAACAAAACCAAAGGCACCCAAGGCAAAGAGTGCTGCAGCGGCAAAACCAAAAAAGGCTTCTCCAGCAAAGAAGCCAGCTGCCAAGAAGGCCGCCGCCAAAAAGTAATTTTTCCCAAAAGAATTACTTCCAACATGATTTGTTTTCGATATTCGAAATATTTATATCTAACAGCCCTTTTCAGGGCTACAAATATTCTTCAAAAAAGAGACATGATTATGCAAATCAAACTAATCTTACTTATATGTATACCTGACAATTTAATAATGAAATTGTTATTTTATTAGGTAACTGGTCAATAATAGTAGAAACAAATCCATTTAGGTAACTGGTCAATAATAGTAGAAACAAATCCATTTTTCGTGGAATTCCACCACATATGGATTATGTCAGTCATAAAATAATCATATTACTTTGCAAAATTGAATTTTATCAAGTGCCGACGGCAAAACAACAAAATGATGCTTCTTTGAGAAAAATTCGTGGAAAACATTCAACGATCGACAGTTTTATGAAATGCCGACGGCAAAACAACAAGATTATTTTTCCTCGAAAAAAACTGTACATTTCTGTGAAAGACAAAAATTATCGAAATGCCGACGGCAAAACATGCATTTTTCTAGTGGCATTTTTTTTTTTCTGGGTAAATAGAGAATATTCTTCCATTTTACGCGATATTATATTAACTTAAATGTATTTATTTTTCCCTCAGAATGAATTTTATAAAATCTCTTTTCAAATATATTTTGTGGCCCTGAAAAGGGCCTTTGATTTGAAGGAAATGTATGCGACGAATGAAGAAAGCATTTACTTGGAGCTGGTGTATTTGGTGACAGCCTTGGTACCTTCACTGACAGCGTGCTTAGCCAACTCACCGGGCAACAAAAGACGGACAGCAGTTTGGATTTCCCGACTGGTGATGGTCGAACGTTTGTTGTAGTGAGCCAAACGAGATGCTTCGGCGGCAATACGTTCGAAGATATCATTAACGAAACTGTTCATGATGCTCATCGCCTTGGACGAAATACCAGTATCGGGATGTACTTGCTTCAACACTTTGTAAATGTAGATGGCATAACTCTCCTTGCGCTTGGTACGCCTCTTCGTCTTGTCACTCTTGGTGATGTTCTTCTGGGCTTTACCGGCCTTTTTCGCTGCTTTACCACTGGCTTTAGGAGGCATTTTTCACTTGAGTTTTTAAAATCACACAAACACTTTTAACACTGTTCACAATTTTGTCGTTTTGCCGTCGAATGCCCAACTTAAGTACAATTTCGTGCACACAATATTCGAGAGACGAGCAACGTTCGGCTCGCCAACGAAAAACAACCCTCATGGTGAGACGATGTGTACGAAAAAAGTATAAATACTCGTCGAAATAGCTCATACTGTATCATTTGTGTTTTTCAGTGCTACAGTGTTAAATAAAAAAAAAATAAGTGAAAATGTCTGGTCGTGGTAAAGGTGGCAAAGTTAAGGGAAAGGCAAAGTCCCGTTCAAGCCGTGCTGGTCTGCAGTTCCCCGTCGGTCGTATCCATCGTTTGTTGCGCAAAGGCAACTATGCTGAGCGTGTTGGTGCCGGTGCCCCAGTCTACTTGGCTGCCGTCATGGAATATTTGGCTGCTGAAGTTTTGGAATTGGCTGGCAATGCTGCTCGCGACAACAAGAAGACCAGAATTATCCCTCGTCATTTGCAGTTGGCCATCCGTAACGATGAAGAATTGAACAAATTGTTGTCTGGTGTCACCATTGCTCAAGGTGGTGTTTTGCCAAACATCCAGGCTGTACTTTTGCCCAAGAAGACCGAAAAGAAAGCTTAAATTCTCTAACGATCAAACAAAATGTAAATACAGGCCATCGTATCCATTGCAACAATCCGTCCTTTTCAGGACGACAAAATCTATTCAAAAAGAGTCAAATCTTATCAAACATATTTAATTTTTATAAATGTATATCAATGGAAATTTTATTTTTTTTCGCATCACATGGTTAAATCATCCTCCGTGGTTTAGCAAAGGAATGTAGCATATGTGTGTGAATGGTAGTACAGTCAGACTCGCTTCTTTGAAAAACCATCTACGTCGTAGTTGTACACAGGCATGCACGATCGATACATACATAACAAATAAATGTGTGTGTGTCCGTAGAAATATGTATGTGAATTTCTGAACGGCAGAAACGATATTATTTTTATTTTAAAAATTAATTTCCAGCAGAAAAGAAACATTGTCGCCTGACAAAAAAATCTGGAAATATTTTTTTTAAATCTAAAGAAAACATTCATGTAGAATATAATTTCTGTTTGGACATTATGGATACATACTCTGAAAAAGAAACTGCGTAGTAGATAGTTGAAGGGAAAATACTAAAAAACACATTCCCGCCGCTGTTGTACAGCACCACATTCATGGAATGTGTATAGGTCATTTCATTTATTGTCTGTATGTATATGCATTTATTTTCAAAAATATAATAGAATTGGTAGTTGAATAAATATTTTCTCTTTTAAAAAATATATTGTGGTCCTGAAAAGGACCGATTGTTTTTTAAAAGTAAAATTTGTTGAATTTTTTCCATCCGAACGTCCGAATATGTGTTTAACCGCCGAAACCGTACAAAGTGCGGCCCTGTCTCTTCAAAGCGTAGACGACATCCATAGCGGTGACGGTTTTACGCTTGGCGTGTTCGGTGTATGTGACAGCATCACGGATGACATTTTCCAGGAATACTTTCAGAACACCGCGAGTTTCTTCGTAGATCAATCCAGAAATACGCTTTACACCGCCACGACGAGCCAAACGTCTGATAGCTGGCTTGGTGATACCTTGGATGTTATCACGCAACACTTTGCGATGACGTTTAGCGCCACCTTTACCCAAGCCTTTGCCACCTTTACCACGACCAGTCATTTTTCAGTATTTTTTTTTTTTAATTCACTTAACACTTCACAAACGATGCACAAGAACTAATAATTGTGAGCTACGTATCGCTCGTATTTATACAAAATGTTCACAGTGATGTGGACAATGCGAATGCGACGAGTGGTTGTTTCGTGGCATTCGTGTTGTGTTCGTATTGGCGTCGTGCGGCGTCGCATCGAAACCACCCCGATGGCTGGGTGTGTTTTTCTATAAAAGGTCGGTCGGTGTACGTTGGCTCGATTAATTCAGTGTTAACAGTGTTTGTGTTCAGATATAGTGAAGAAGAAAAGTGAAAAAAATGGCTCGTACTAAGCAAACTGCCCGTAAATCGACTGGTGGCAAGGCGCCCCGTAAACAATTGGCTACTAAGGCGGCACGCAAGAGCGCACCAGCCACCGGTGGTGTGAAGAAGCCACATCGTTTCCGTCCCGGCACCGTGGCTTTGCGTGAAATTCGTCGCTACCAGAAGAGTACCGAGCTGTTGATCCGCAAATTGCCCTTCCAACGTTTGGTGCGTGAGATCGCTCAGGACTTCAAGACTGACTTGCGTTTCCAGAGTTCGGCCGTTATGGCTCTGCAAGAGGCTAGCGAAGCGTACTTGGTCGGTCTATTCGAAGATACCAACTTGTGCGCCATCCATGCCAAGCGTGTGACCATCATGCCCAAAGACATTCAGTTGGCCAGACGTATTCGCGGAGAACGTGCTTAAATCAATGTTCATTTAACAACAGCAGGTCGTCAGAAATTAATATATATTTTTTTTTTGAAAAAAACAATCGGTCCTTTTCAGGACCACAAAGAGTCTTTTGATAAAAAGATAATAATTTTGTGATCGAGCGTTGATGTTGGCTGGCTGGCCGGCGGTGGTGCCTAGTAAATGAAGTGAATGTTTGATGTTTGGGAGTGGTGTTTTTTGGGGGGGCGACGAAATATGGATGGGAATGGATGGTATTTTGGATGGATGACTAATGAGAGAATGGTTTATTTTTCAGGAATGTTATTTTATTTTTCAGCGACGAAGGCGTTGGAGCACCAAATGAAGCGGAACTTTTGAATTTTGCAATAAAAAACATTTAGATTGTGGATTGTTTTGGAATTATTTGAAAAGCTTGTTGGTTTTTAGTTACTTTTTTATTTTTTGGGAGAAAATTATGGACATTTTTTTTATTTTGGCATACGTTGCGTACAAAAAAAATCGAAGCCAACATTTTATTGGGAAAAAAAATGAAAAAAGTCTAGATTTATTTGAAAAAAAATATGAAAAAGACTGAATTAGGCTATGTTTATTGAAAAAAAACTTTATTTGACTAACTTTTCAAAGAAATTTATGGAGTTCACCGAAAAAAACTAACTTTTCAAAGAAATTCGTTTTCGTTCACAGTAAATAAATGTGTTTTGGCAAATTTTTGTCTTAGTAACTCCGCAGTAGTATTTTCGCTGGAATTTAATTTATGCCAGCCGCAAATCGAAAAGGTTTTTAGTAGGCATTATTGGAATTATTTGGTATTTTGAAACTGTTTTTCAATGATTTTGATAGCAAACCCTATATTACTGCGGAAAAATTCAAAATTTAGTTTTTTTTTCGTTCAACTATGTTATGTGTGAAATTTTTGAGCCGTACGGAACGAAAAAATTGCGGCACAACTATTTGTCATGTTATTTTCTTTTTTAAATTTTTTGTATTTACTGAAAACTGCAAAAATTTGATTGAATTTATCCATATTTCAGATTAAAAAGGTTATTTCATCATCAGTTCATAAAGTTTTATACGATAGTAGAAAAATAGACGGAACTAAAAAATAAAATGCATACACAAAATGTACCAAAGGTAAGACTGATACACTTCGAGGTAATGCCACATTTCGGAAGAAAGTTAATGTTTCTATGAAATATGTATTGTTTTGAGGAAAATGTCCGAATTGTTGTTCATTTTTTAAATAAATTTTATTAAATCATTATTATATTTGAGCTTTGAAAATAATAATGGAGAAAAAGTTTATTCATGAAAAATAACCAATATAAGGAACTACACCGTCATAGAGTAATTAATATATGTGAATATTTTTTCAATTCAAAAGATGATTTTTGAATTTTTTCTTTTTTTAGTTTAAAGAAAACATATGCAGCTTCCTTTTTAGAAACATTTTGAATTGGAATTTTTGTAGAAACTCTTAAATTTTGACAATTTAGTTGAAAATTCATTCGAACATTTTAACAAACTTTGTACAAAAATGCTTACAACACATTCGCCAAGCATGGGAATTTTCTGAAATTTTTTGTACCATCAAGCTGTATATCTATTTTAGGAATACTGAATATATTTCGTAAAAAAAAGTTAACAGTTTCATAAATAAATTAATAATTGTACGAAAACTTTTGTTAAATTTTCGAAACGCTTCCACACAAATATTGTCAAAATATGTAAAGTGACTACTATGCACTTCTCATCTTTTCGAAGTACGTCGTGGTTTACGCGGTTTTTTTTTTTATAAATACTTACACACAATTTTAAGTGTATTTTCAGTGTTAAACCGTAAATAAAAAAAAAGTGAACATGTCTGACTCCGCTGCCGTTGAAGCTACCGCGTCCCCAGTTGCTGCTGCCCCAGCTGCTGAGAAGAAGACAGCCAAGAAGGCTGCCGCCAAGGCAAAGAAACCATCTGCCACTCCATCTCATCCACCAACCCAACAAATGGTCGATGCTGCCATCAAAGCATTGAAGGAACGTGGTGGTTCATCTCTGCCCGCCATCAAGAAGTACTTGGCCGGTACCTATAAGGTTGATGCCCAAAAATTGGCTCCCTTCATCAAGAAGTATTTGAAGGGTGCTGTTGCCAGCGGAAAGTTGATCCAAACCAAGGGTAAGGGTGCTTCTGGTTCATTCAAATTGTCGCCAGCTGCTTCCAAGGAACCCAAACCAAAATCTGTCGAGAAGAAAAAGAAGGCACCAGTTGCTGGTGACAAGAAGAAGAAGGTTGCACCCAAGAAGGCCAAGGCTGCCGGTGAAAAGAAAGCTGTCGCCAAAAAACCATCTGCCGCCAAGAAGACCGCCGAAAAGAAAAAGACCGAGAAGGCAAAGGCAAAAACCGCCAAAAAGACCGGTACAGTCAAAGCTAAACCAGCAAAGGCTGCCCCCAAGGCCTCCGCAACAAAACCAAAGGCACCCAAGGCAAAGAGTGCTGCAGCGGCAAAACCAAAAAAGGCTTCTCCAGCAAAGAAGCCAGCTGCCAAGAAGGCCGCCGCCAAAAAGTAATTTTTCCCAAAAGAATTACTTCCAACATGATTTGTTTTCGATATTCGAAATATTTATATCTAACAGCCCTTTTCAGGGCTACAAATATTCTTCAAAAAAGAGACATGATTATGCAAATCAAACTAATCTTACTTATATGTATACCTGACAATTTAATAATGAAATTGTTATTTTATTAGGTAACTGGTCAATAATAGTAGAAACAAATCCATTTAGGTAACTGGTCAATAATAGTAGAAACAAATCCATTTTTCGTGGAATTCCACCACATATGGATTATGTCAGTCATAAAATAATCATATTACTTTGCAAAATTGAATTTTATCAAGTGCCGACGGCAAAACAACAAAATGATGCTTCTTTGAGAAAAATTCGTGGAAAACATTCAACGATCGACAGTTTTATGAAATGCCGACGGCAAAACAACAAGATTATTTTTCCTCGAAAAAAACTGTACATTTCTGTGAAAGACAAAAATTATCGAAATGCCGACGGCAAAACATGCATTTTTCTAGTGGCATTTTTTTTTTTCTGGGTAAATAGAGAATATTCTTCCATTTTACGCGATATTATATTAACTTAAATGTATTTATTTTTCCCTCAGAATGAATTTTATAAAATCTCTTTTCAAATATATTTTGTGGCCCTGAAAAGGGCCTTTGATTTGAAGGAAATGTATGCGACGAATGAAGAAAGCATTTACTTGGAGCTGGTGTATTTGGTGACAGCCTTGGTACCTTCACTGACAGCGTGCTTAGCCAACTCACCGGGCAACAAAAGACGGACAGCAGTTTGGATTTCCCGACTGGTGATGGTCGAACGTTTGTTGTAGTGAGCCAAACGAGATGCTTCGGCGGCAATACGTTCGAAGATATCATTAACGAAACTGTTCATGATGCTCATCGCCTTGGACGAAATACCAGTATCGGGATGTACTTGCTTCAACACTTTGTAAATGTAGATGGCATAACTCTCCTTGCGCTTGGTACGCCTCTTCGTCTTGTCACTCTTGGTGATGTTCTTCTGGGCTTTACCGGCCTTTTTCGCTGCTTTACCACTGGCTTTAGGAGGCATTTTTCACTTGAGTTTTTAAAATCACACAAACACTTTTAACACTGTTCACAATTTTGTCGTTTTGCCGTCGAATGCCCAACTTAAGTACAATTTCGTGCACACAATATTCGAGAGACGAGCAACGTTCGGCTCGCCAACGAAAAACAACCCTCATGGTGAGACGATGTGTACGAAAAAAGTATAAATACTCGTTGAAATAGCTCATACTGTATCATTTGTGTTTTTCAGTGCTACAGTGTTAAATAAAAAAAAAATAAGTGAAAATGTCTGGTCGTGGTAAAGGTGGCAAAGTTAAGGGAAAGGCAAAGTCCCGTTCAAGCCGTGCTGGTCTGCAGTTCCCCGTCGGTCGTATCCATCGTTTGTTGCGCAAAGGCAACTATGCTGAGCGTGTTGGTGCCGGTGCCCCAGTCTACTTGGCTGCCGTCATGGAATATTTGGCTGCTGAAGTTTTGGAATTGGCTGGCAATGCTGCTCGCGACAACAAGAAGACCAGAATTATCCCTCGTCATTTGCAGTTGGCCATCCGTAACGATGAAGAATTGAACAAATTGTTGTCTGGTGTCACCATTGCTCAAGGTGGTGTTTTGCCAAACATCCAGGCTGTACTTTTGCCCAAGAAGACCGAAAAGAAAGCTTAAATTCTCTAACGATCAAACAAAATGTAAATACAGGCCATCGTATCCATTGCAACAATCCGTCCTTTTCAGGACGACAAAATCTATTCAAAAAGAGTCAAATCTTATCAAACATATTTAATTTTTATAAATGTATATCAATGGAAATTTTATTTTTTTTCGCATCACATGGTTAAATCATCCTCCGTGGTTTAGCAAAGGAATGTAGCATATGTGTGTGAATGGTAGTACAGTCAGACTCGCTTCTTTGAAAAACCATCTACGTCGTAGTTGTACACAGGCATGCACGATCGATACATACATAACAAATAAATGTGTGTGTGTCCGTAGAAATATGTATGTGAATTTCTGAACGGCAGAAACGATATTATTTTTATTTTAAAAATTAATTTCCAGCAGAAAAGAAACATTGTCGCCTGACAAAAAAATCTGGAAATATTTTTTTTAAATCTAAAGAAAACATTCATGTAGAATATAATTTCTGTTTGGACATTATGGATACATACTCTGAAAAAGAAACTGCGTAGTAGATAGTTGAAGGGAAAATACTAAAAAACACATTCCCGCCGCTGTTGTACAGCACCACATTCATGGAATGTGTATAGGTCATTTCATTTATTGTCTGTATGTATATGCATTTATTTTCAAAAATATAATAGAATTGGTAGTTGAATAAATATTTTCTCTTTTAAAAAATATATTGTGGTCCTGAAAAGGACCGATTGTTTTTTAAAAGTAAAATTTGTTGAATTTTTTCCATCCGAACGTCCGAATATGTGTTTAACCGCCGAAACCGTACAAAGTGCGGCCCTGTCTCTTCAAAGCGTAGACGACATCCATAGCGGTGACGGTTTTACGCTTGGCGTGTTCGGTGTATGTGACAGCATCACGGATGACATTTTCCAGGAATACTTTCAGAACACCGCGAGTTTCTTCGTAGATCAATCCAGAAATACGCTTTACACCGCCACGACGAGCCAAACGTCTGATAGCTGGCTTGGTGATACCTTGGATGTTATCACGCAACACTTTGCGATGACGTTTAGCGCCACCTTTACCCAAGCCTTTGCCACCTTTACCACGACCAGTCATTTTTCAGTATTTTTTTTTTTTAATTCACTTAACACTTCACAAACGATGCACAAGAACTAATAATTGTGAGCTACGTATCGCTCGTATTTATACAAAATGTTCACAGTGATGTGGACAATGCGAATGCGACGAGTGGTTGTTTCGTGGCATTCGTGTTGTGTTCGTATTGGCGTCGTGCGGCGTCGCATCGAAACCACCCCGATGGCTGGGTGTGTTTTTCTATAAAAGGTCGGTCGGTGTACGTTGGCTCGATTAATTCAGTGTTAACAGTGTTTGTGTTCAGATATAGTGAAGAAGAAAAGTGAAAAAAATGGCTCGTACTAAGCAAACTGCCCGTAAATCGACTGGTGGCAAGGCGCCCCGTAAACAATTGGCTACTAAGGCGGCACGCAAGAGCGCACCAGCCACCGGTGGTGTGAAGAAGCCACATCGTTTCCGTCCCGGCACCGTGGCTTTGCGTGAAATTCGTCGCTACCAGAAGAGTACCGAGCTGTTGATCCGCAAATTGCCCTTCCAACGTTTGGTGCGTGAGATCGCTCAGGACTTCAAGACTGACTTGCGTTTCCAGAGTTCGGCCGTTATGGCTCTGCAAGAGGCTAGCGAAGCGTACTTGGTCGGTCTATTCGAAGATACCAACTTGTGCGCCATCCATGCCAAGCGTGTGACCATCATGCCCAAAGACATTCAGTTGGCCAGACGTATTCGCGGAGAACGTGCTTAAATCAATGTTCATTTAACAACAGCAGGTCGTCAGAAATTAATATATTTTTTTTTTGAAAAAAACAATCGGTCCTTTTCAGGACCACAAAGAGTCTTTTGATAAAAAAGATAATAATTTTGTGATCGAGCGTTGATGGCGGTGGTGCCTAGTAAATGAAGTGAATGTTTGATGTTTGGGAGTGGTGGTTTTTTGGGGGGCGACGAAATATGCAGGGAAACGATGGTTTTTTGGATGGATGACCAATGAGAGAATGGTTTATTTTTCAGGAATGTTATTTTATTTTTCAGCGACGAAGGCGTTGGAGCACCAAATGAAGCGGAACTTTTGAATTTTGCAATAAAAAAATATATCGATTCGGAGTAGTTTTGGAATTATTTGAAAAGCTTGTTGGTTTTTAGTTACTTTTTTATTTTTTGGGAGAAAATTATGGACATTTTTTTTATTTTGGCATACGTTGCGTACAAAAAAAAAATCGAAGCCAACATTTTATTGGAAAAAAATGAAAAAAGTCTAGATTTATTGAAAAAAAATATGAAAAAGACTAAATTATGCTATGTTTATTGAAAAAAAACTTTATTTGGCTAACTTTTCAAAGAAATTCGTGGAGTTCACCGAAAAAAACCATATTTGACTAACTTTTCAAAGAAATTCGTTTTCGTTCACAGTAAATAAATGTGTTTTGGCAAATTTTTGTCTTAGTAACTCCGCAGTAGTATTTTCGCTGGAATTTAATTTATGCCAGCCGCAAATCGAAAAGGTTTTTAGTAGGCATTATTGGAATTATTTGGTATTTTGAAACTGTTTTTCAATGATTTTGATAGCAAATCCTATATTACTGCGGAAAAATTCAAAATTTAGTTTTTTTTTCGTTCAACTTTGTTATGTGTGAAATTTTTGAGCCGTACGGGACGAAAAAATTGCGGCACAACTATTTGTCATGTTATTTTCTTTTTTAAATTTTTTGTATTTACTGAAAACTGCAGAAATTTGATTGAATTTATCCATATTTCAGATTAAAAAGGTTATTTCATCATCAGTTCATTAAGTTTTATACGCTAGTAGAAAATTAGACGGAATTGAAAAATGAAATGCATACACAAAATGTACCAAAGGTGTGACTGATACACTTCGAGGTAATGCCACATTTCCGAAGAAAGTTAATGTTTCTATGAAATATGTATTGTTTTGAGGAAAATGTCCGAATTGTTGTTCATTTTTTAAATAAATTTTATTAAATCATTATTATATTTGAGCTTTGAAAATAATAATGGAGAAAAAGTTTATTCATGAAAAATAACCAATATAAGGAACTACACCGTCATAGAGTAATTAATATATGTGAATATTTTTTCAATTCAAAAGATGATTTTTGAATTTTTTCTTTTTTTAGTTTAAAGAAAACATATGCAGCTTCCTTTTTAGAAACATTTTGAATTGGAATTTTTGTAGAAACTCTTAAATTTTGACAATTTAGTTGAAAATTCATTCGAACATTTTAACAAACTTTGTACAAAAATGCTTACAACACATTCGCCAAGCATGGGAATTTTCTGAAATTTTTTGTACCATCAAGCTGTATATCTATTTTAGGAATACTGAATATATTTCGTAAAAAAAAGTTAACAGTTTCATAAATAAATTAATAATTGTACGAAAACTTTTGTTAAATTTTCGAAACGCTTCCACACAAATATTGTCAAAATATGTAAAGTGACTACTATGCACTTCTCATCTTTTCGAAGTACGTGGAAAAACGGTGTTCGGTTTTTTTATAAATACTTACACACAATTTTAAGTGTATTTTCAGTGTTAAAAAATAAATAAAAATAAAGTGAACATGTCTGACTCCGCTGCCGTTGAAGCTACCGCGTCCCCAGTTGCTGCTGCCCCAGCTGCTGAGAAGAAGACAGCCAAGAAGGCTGCCGCCAAGGCAAAGAAACCATCTGCCACTCCATCTCATCCACCAACCCAACAAATGGTCGATGCTGCCATCAAAGCATTGAAGGAACGTGGTGGTTCATCTCTGCCCGCCATCAAGAAGTACTTGGCCGGTACCTATAAGGTTGATGCCCAAAAATTGGCTCCCTTCATCAAGAAGTATTTGAAGGGTGCTGTTGCCAGCGGAAAGTTGATCCAAACCAAGGGTAAGGGTGCTTCTGGTTCATTCAAATTGTCGCCAGCTGCTTCCAAGGAACCCAAACCGAAATCTGTCGAGAAGAAAAAGAAGGCACCAGTTGCTGGTGACAAGAAGAAGAAGGTTGCACCCAAGAAGGCCAAGGCTGCCGGTGAAAAGAAAGCTGTCGCCAAAAAACCATCTGCCGCCAAGAAGACCGCCGAAAAGAAAAAGACCGAGAAGGCGAAGGCAAAAACCGCCAAAAAGACCGGTACAGTCAAAGCTAAACCAGCAAAGGCTGCCCCCAAGGCCTCCGCAACAAAACCAAAGGCACCCAAGGCAAAGAGTGCTGCAGCGGCAAAACCAAAAAAGGCTTCTCCAGCAAAGAAGCCAGCTGCCAAGAAGGCCGCCGCCAAAAAGTAATTTTTCCCAAAAGAATTACTTCCAACATGATTTGTTTTCGATATTCGAAATATTTATATCTAACAGCCCTTTTCAGGGCTACAAATATTCTTCAAAAAAGAGACATGATTATGCAAATCAAACTAATCTTACTTATATACCTGACAATTTAGTAATGAAATTATTTTAGGTCAATAATAGTCTGTCGCAAATCAATTTTTCCTGGAATTCCACCACATATGGATTATGTCAGTCATAAAATAATCATATTACTTTGGTAAATTGAATTTTATCAAGTGCCGACGGCAAAACAACAAAATGATGCTTCTTTGAGAAAAATTCGTGGAAAACATTCAACGATCGACAGTTTTATGAAATGCCGACGGCAAAACAACAAGATTATTTTTCCTCGAAAAAAACTGTACATTTCTGTGAAAGACAAAAATTATCGAAATGCCGACGGCAAAACATGCATTTTTCTAGTGGCATTTTTTCTTTTTTTTCTGGGTAAATAGAGAATATTCTTCCATTTTACGCGATATTATATTAACTTAAATGTATTTATTTTTCCCTCAGAATGAATTTTATAAAATCTCTTTTCAAATATATTTTGTGGCCCTGAAAAGGGCCTTTGATTTGAAGGAAATGTATGCGACGAATGAAGAAAGCATTTACTTGGAGCTGGTGTATTTGGTGACAGCCTTGGTACCTTCACTGACAGCGTGCTTAGCCAACTCACCGGGCAACAAAAGACGGACAGCAGTTTGGATTTCCCGACTGGTGATGGTCGAACGTTTGTTGTAGTGAGCCAAACGAGATGCTTCGGCGGCAATACGTTCGAAGATATCATTAACGAAACTGTTCATGATGCTCATCGCCTTGGACGAAATACCAGTATCGGGATGTACTTGCTTCAACACTTTGTAAATGTAGATGGCATAACTCTCCTTGCGCTTGGTACGCCTCTTCGTCTTGTCACTCTTGGTGATGTTCTTCTGGGCTTTACCGGCCTTTTTCGCTGCTTTACCACTGGCTTTAGGAGGCATTTTTCACTTGAGTTTTTAAAATCACACAAACACTTTTAACACTGTTCACAATTTTGTCGTTTTGCCGTCGAATGCCCAACTTAAGTACAATTTCGTGCACACAATATTCGAGAGACGAGCAACGTTCGGCTCGCCAACGAAAAACAACCCTCATGGTGAGACGATGTGTACGAAAAAAGTATAAATACTCGTTGAAATAGCTCAGACTGTATCATTTGTGTTTTTCAGTGCTACAGTGTTAAATAAAAATAAATAAGTGAAAATGTCTGGTCGTGGTAAAGGTGGCAAAGTTAAGGGAAAGGCAAAGTCTCGTTCAAGCCGTGCTGGTCTGCAGTTCCCCGTCGGTCGTATCCATCGTTTGTTGCGCAAAGGCAACTATGCTGAGCGTGTTGGTGCCGGTGCCCCAGTCTACTTGGCTGCCGTCATGGAATATTTGGCTGCTGAAGTTTTGGAATTGGCTGGCAATGCTGCTCGCGACAACAAGAAGACCAGAATTATCCCCCGTCATTTGCAGTTGGCCATCCGTAACGATGAAGAATTGAACAAATTGTTGTCTGGTGTCACCATTGCTCAAGGTGGTGTTTTGCCAAACATCCAGGCTGTACTTTTGCCCAAGAAGACCGAAAAGAAAGCTTAAATTCTCTAACGATCAAACAAAATGTAAATACAGGCCATCGTATCCATTGCAACAATCCGTCCTTTTCAGGACGACAAAATCTATTCAAAAAGAGTCAAATCTTATCAAACATATTTAATTTTTATAAATGTATATCAATGGAAATTTTATTTTTTTTCGCATCACATGGTTGAATCAATCTCCGTGGTTCAGCAAAGAAATGTAGCATATGTTTGTGTGTGTGAATGGTAGTACAGTCAGACTCGCTTCTTTGAAAAACCATCTACGTCGTAGTTGTACACAGCACAGCAATGCACGATCGATACATACATAACAAATAAATGTGTGTGTGTCCGTAGAAATATGTATGTAAATTTCTGAACGGCAGAAACGATATTGCTTTATTATTTGTATTTAAAAAATAAATTTCCAGCAGAAAAGAAACATTGTCGCCTGACAAAAAAAAAAAGAAAAATATTTTCCCTTTTTTAAATGTAAAAAAACAATTCATGTAGAATATAATTTCTGTTTGGACATTATGGATACATACTCTGAAAAAGAAACTGCGTAGTAGATAGTTGAAGGGAAAATACTAAATACACATTCCCGCCGCTGTTGTACAGCGCCACATTCATGGAATGTGTATAGGTCATTTCATTTATTGTCAGTATGTATATGCATTTATTTTCAAAAATATAATAGAATTGGTAGTTGAAGAAATATTTTCTCTTTTAAAAAATATATTGTGGTCCTGAAAAGGACCGATTGTTTTTTAAAAGTAAAATTTGTTGAATTTTTCCATCCGAACGTCCGAATATGTGTTTAACCGCCGAAACCGTACAAAGTGCGGCCCTGTCTCTTCAAAGCGTAGACGACATCCATAGCGGTGACGGTTTTACGCTTGGCGTGTTCGGTGTATGTGACAGCATCACGGATGACATTTTCCAGGAAGACTTTCAGAACACCGCGAGTTTCTTCGTAGATCAATCCAGAAATACGCTTCACACCGCCACGACGAGCCAAACGTCTGATAGCTGGCTTGGTGATACCTTGGATGTTATCACGCAACACTTTACGATGACGTTTAGCGCCACCTTTACCCAAGCCTTTGCCACCTTTACCACGACCAGTCATTTTTCAGTATTTTTTTTTTAATTCACTTAACACTTCACAAACGATGCACAAGAACTAATAATTGTGAGCTACGTATCGCTCGTATTTATACAAAATGTTCACAGTGATGTGGACAATGCGAATGCGACGAGTGGTTGTTTCGTGGCATTCGTGTTGTGTTCGTATTGGCGTCGTGCGGCGTCGCATCGAAACCACCCCGATGGCTGGGTGTGTTTTTCTATAAAAGGTCGGTCGGTGTACGTTGGCTCGATTAATTCAGTGTTAACAGTGTTTGTGTTCAGATATAGTGAAGAAGAAAAGTGAAAAAAATGGCTCGTACTAAGCAAACTGCCCGTAAATCGACTGGTGGCAAGGCGCCCCGTAAACAATTGGCTACTAAGGCGGCACGCAAGAGCGCACCAGCCACCGGTGGTGTGAAGAAGCCACATCGTTTCCGTCCCGGCACCGTGGCTTTGCGTGAAATTCGTCGCTACCAGAAGAGTACCGAGCTGTTGATCCGCAAATTGCCCTTCCAACGTTTGGTGCGTGAGATCGCTCAGGACTTCAAGACCGACTTGCGTTTCCAGAGTTCGGCCGTTATGGCTCTGCAAGAGGCTAGCGAAGCGTACTTGGTCGGTCTATTCGAAGATACCAACTTGTGCGCCATCCATGCCAAGCGTGTGACCATCATGCCCAAAGACATTCAGTTGGCCAGACGTATTCGCGGAGAACGTGCTTAAATCAATGTTCATTTAACAACAGCAGGTCGTCAGAAATTAATATATATTTTTTTTTTGAAAAAAACAATCGGTCCTTTTCAGGACCACAAAGAGTCTTTTGATAAAAAGATAATAATTTTGTGATCGAGCGTTGATGTTGGCTGGCTGGCCGGCGGTGGTGCCTAGTAAATGAAGTGAATGTTTGATGTTTGGGAGTGGTGTTTTTTGGGGGGGCGACGAAATATGGATGGGAATGGATGGTATTTTGGATGGATGACTAATGAGAGAATGGTTTATTTTTCAGGAATGTTATTTTATTTTTCAGCGACGAAGGCGTTGGAGCACCAAATGAAGCGGAACTTTTGAATTTTGCAATAAAAAACATTTAGATTGTGGATTGTTTTGGAATTATTTGAAAAGCTTGTTGGTTTTTAGTTACTTTTTTATTTTTTGGGAGAAAATTATGGACATTTTTTTTATTTTGGCATACGTTGCGTACAAAAAAAATCGAAGCCAACATTTTATTGGGAAAAAAAATGAAAAAAGTCTAGATTTATTTGAAAAAAAATATGAAAAAGACTGAATTAGGCTATGTTTATTGAAAAAAAACTTTATTTGACTAACTTTTCAAAGAAATTTATGGAGTTCACCGAAAAAAACTAACTTTTCAAAGAAATTCGTTTTCGTTCACAGTAAATAAATGTGTTTTGGCAAATTTTTGTCTTAGTAACTCCGCAGTAGTATTTTCGCTGGAATTTAATTTATGCCAGCCGCAAATCGAAAAGGTTTTTAGTAGGCATTATTGGAATTATTTGGTATTTTGAAACTGTTTTTCAATGATTTTGATAGCAAATCCTATATTACTGCGGAAAAATTCAAAATTTAGTTTTTTTTTCGTTCAACTTTGTTATGTGTGAAATTTTTGAGCCGTACGGGACGAAAAAATTGCGGCACAACTATTTGTCATGTTATTTTCTTTTTTAAATTTTTTGTATTTACTGAAAACTGCAGAAATTTGATTGAATTTATCCATATTTCAGATTAAAAAGGTTATTTCATCATCAGTTCATTAAGTTTTATACGCTAGTAGAAAATTAGACGGAATTGAAAAATGAAATGCATACACAAAATGTACCAAAGGTGTGACTGATACACTTCGAGGTAATGCCACATTTCCGAAGAAAGTTAATGTTTCTATGAAATATGTATTGTTTTGAGGAAAATGTCCGAATTGTTGTTCATTTTTTAAATAAATTTTATTAAATCATTATTATATTTGAGCTTTGAAAATAATAATGGAGAAAAAGTTTATTCATGAAAAATAACCAATATAAGGAACTACACCGTCATAGAGTAATTAATATATGTGAATATTTTTTCAATTCAAAAGATGATTTTTGAATTTTTTCTTTTTTTAGTTTAAAGAAAACATATGCAGCTTCCTTTTTAGAAACATTTTGAATTGGAATTTTTGTAGAAACTCTTAAATTTTGACAATTTAGTTGAAAATTCATTCGAACATTTTAACAAACTTTGTACAAAAATGCTTACAACACATTCGCCAAGCATGGGAATTTTCTGAAATTTTTTGTACCATCAAGCTGTATATCTATTTTAGGAATACTGAATATATTTCGTAAAAAAAAGTTAACAGTTTCATAAATAAATTAATAATTGTACGAAAACTTTTGTTAAATTTTCGAAACGCTTCCACACAAATATTGTCAAAATATGTAAAGTGACTACTATGCACTTCTCATCTTTTCGAAGTACGTGGAAAAACGGTGTTCGGTTTTTTTATAAATACTTACACACAATTTTAAGTGTATTTTCAGTGTTAAAAAATAAATAAAAATAAAGTGAACATGTCTGACTCCGCTGCCGTTGAAGCTACCGCGTCCCCAGTTGCTGCTGCCCCAGCTGCTGAGAAGAAGACAGCCAAGAAGGCTGCCGCCAAGGCAAAGAAACCATCTGCCACTCCATCTCATCCACCAACCCAACAAATGGTCGATGCTGCCATCAAAGCATTGAAGGAACGTGGTGGTTCATCTCTGCCCGCCATCAAGAAGTACTTGGCCGGTACCTATAAGGTTGATGCCCAAAAATTGGCTCCCTTCATCAAGAAGTATTTGAAGGGTGCTGTTGCCAGCGGAAAGTTGATCCAAACCAAGGGTAAGGGTGCTTCTGGTTCATTCAAATTGTCGCCAGCTGCTTCCAAGGAACCCAAACCGAAATCTGTCGAGAAGAAAAAGAAGGCACCAGTTGCTGGTGACAAGAAGAAGAAGGTTGCACCCAAGAAGGCCAAGGCTGCCGGTGAAAAGAAAGCTGTCGCCAAAAAACCATCTGCCGCCAAGAAGACCGCCGAAAAGAAAAAGACCGAGAAGGCGAAGGCAAAAACCGCCAAAAAGACCGGTACAGTCAAAGCTAAACCAGCAAAGGCTGCCCCCAAGGCCTCCGCAACAAAACCAAAGGCACCCAAGGCAAAGAGTGCTGCAGCGGCAAAACCAAAAAAGGCTTCTCCAGCAAAGAAGCCAGCTGCCAAGAAGGCCGCCGCCAAAAAGTAATTTTTCCCAAAAGAATTACTTCCAACATGATTTGTTTTCGATATTCGAAATATTTATATCTAACAGCCCTTTTCAGGGCTACAAATATTCTTCAAAAAAGAGACATGATTATGCAAATCAAACTAATCTTACTTATATACCTGACAATTTAGTAATGAAATTATTTTAGGTCAATAATAGTCTGTCGCAAATCAATTTTTCCTGGAATTCCACCACATATGGATTATGTCAGTCATAAAATAATCATATTACTTTGGTAAATTGAATTTTATCAAGTGCCGACGGCAAAACAACAAAATGATGCTTCTTTGAGAAAAATTCGTGGAAAACATTCAACGATCGACAGTTTTATGAAATGCCGACGGC
This sequence comes from Hydrotaea cyrtoneurina, assembly GCA_958296145.1. Classification (NCBI taxonomy): domain Eukaryota; kingdom Metazoa; phylum Arthropoda; class Insecta; order Diptera; family Muscidae; genus Hydrotaea; species Hydrotaea cyrtoneurina. The sequence continues at coordinate 67,391,712 of OY282514.1, read as the reverse complement.
AAAACAACAAGATTATTTTTCCTCGAAAAAAACTGTACATTTCTGTGAAAGACAAAAATTATCGAAATGCCGACGGCAAAACATGCATTTTTCTAGTGGCATTTTTTCTTTTTTTTCTGGGTAAATAGAGAATATTCTTCCATTTTACGCGATATTATATTAACTTAAATGTATTTATTTTTCCCTCAGAATGAATTTTATAAAATCTCTTTTCAAATATATTTTGTGGCCCTGAAAAGGGCCTTTGATTTGAAGGAAATGTATGCGACGAATGAAGAAAGCATTTACTTGGAGCTGGTGTATTTGGTGACAGCCTTGGTACCTTCACTGACAGCGTGCTTAGCCAACTCACCGGGCAACAAAAGACGGACAGCAGTTTGGATTTCCCGACTGGTGATGGTCGAACGTTTGTTGTAGTGAGCCAAACGAGATGCTTCGGCGGCAATACGTTCGAAGATATCATTAACGAAACTGTTCATGATGCTCATCGCCTTGGACGAAATACCAGTATCGGGATGTACTTGCTTCAACACTTTGTAAATGTAGATGGCATAACTCTCCTTGCGCTTGGTACGCCTCTTCGTCTTGTCACTCTTGGTGATGTTCTTCTGGGCTTTACCGGCCTTTTTCGCTGCTTTACCACTGGCTTTAGGAGGCATTTTTCACTTGAGTTTTTAAAATCACACAAACACTTTTAACACTGTTCACAATTTTGTCGTTTTGCCGTCGAATGCCCAACTTAAGTACAATTTCGTGCACACAATATTCGAGAGACGAGCAACGTTCGGCTCGCCAACGAAAAACAACCCTCATGGTGAGACGATGTGTACGAAAAAAGTATAAATACTCGTTGAAATAGCTCAGACTGTATCATTTGTGTTTTTCAGTGCTACAGTGTTAAATAAAAATAAATAAGTGAAAATGTCTGGTCGTGGTAAAGGTGGCAAAGTTAAGGGAAAGGCAAAGTCTCGTTCAAGCCGTGCTGGTCTGCAGTTCCCCGTCGGTCGTATCCATCGTTTGTTGCGCAAAGGCAACTATGCTGAGCGTGTTGGTGCCGGTGCCCCAGTCTACTTGGCTGCCGTCATGGAATATTTGGCTGCTGAAGTTTTGGAATTGGCTGGCAATGCTGCTCGCGACAACAAGAAGACCAGAATTATCCCCCGTCATTTGCAGTTGGCCATCCGTAACGATGAAGAATTGAACAAATTGTTGTCTGGTGTCACCATTGCTCAAGGTGGTGTTTTGCCAAACATCCAGGCTGTACTTTTGCCCAAGAAGACCGAAAAGAAAGCTTAAATTCTCTAACGATCAAACAAAATGTAAATACAGGCCATCGTATCCATTGCAACAATCCGTCCTTTTCAGGACGACAAAATCTATTCAAAAAGAGTCAAATCTTATCAAACATATTTAATTTTTATAAATGTATATCAATGGAAATTTTATTTTTTTTCGCATCACATGGTTGAATCAATCTCCGTGGTTCAGCAAAGAAATGTAGCATATGTTTGTGTGTGTGAATGGTAGTACAGTCAGACTCGCTTCTTTGAAAAACCATCTACGTCGTAGTTGTACACAGCACAGCAATGCACGATCGATACATACATAACAAATAAATGTGTGTGTGTCCGTAGAAATATGTATGTAAATTTCTGAACGGCAGAAACGATATTGCTTTATTATTTGTATTTAAAAAATAAATTTCCAGCAGAAAAGAAACATTGTCGCCTGACAAAAAAAAAAAGAAAAATATTTTCCCTTTTTTAAATGTAAAAAAACAATTCATGTAGAATATAATTTCTGTTTGGACATTATGGATACATACTCTGAAAAAGAAACTGCGTAGTAGATAGTTGAAGGGAAAATACTAAATACACATTCCCGCCGCTGTTGTACAGCGCCACATTCATGGAATGTGTATAGGTCATTTCATTTATTGTCAGTATGTATATGCATTTATTTTCAAAAATATAATAGAATTGGTAGTTGAAGAAATATTTTCTCTTTTAAAAAATATATTGTGGTCCTGAAAAGGACCGATTGTTTTTTAAAAGTAAAATTTGTTGAATTTTTCCATCCGAACGTCCGAATATGTGTTTAACCGCCGAAACCGTACAAAGTGCGGCCCTGTCTCTTCAAAGCGTAGACGACATCCATAGCGGTGACGGTTTTACGCTTGGCGTGTTCGGTGTATGTGACAGCATCACGGATGACATTTTCCAGGAAGACTTTCAGAACACCGCGAGTTTCTTCGTAGATCAATCCAGAAATACGCTTCACACCGCCACGACGAGCCAAACGTCTGATAGCTGGCTTGGTGATACCTTGGATGTTATCACGCAACACTTTACGATGACGTTTAGCGCCACCTTTACCCAAGCCTTTGCCACCTTTACCACGACCAGTCATTTTTCAGTATTTTTTTTTTAATTCACTTAACACTTCACAAACGATGCACAAGAACTAATAATTGTGAGCTACGTATCGCTCGTATTTATACAAAATGTTCACAGTGATGTGGACAATGCGAATGCGACGAGTGGTTGTTTCGTGGCATTCGTGTTGTGTTCGTATTGGCGTCGTGCGGCGTCGCATCGAAACCACCCCGATGGCTGGGTGTGTTTTTCTATAAAAGGTCGGTCGGTGTACGTTGGCTCGATTAATTCAGTGTTAACAGTGTTTGTGTTCAGATATAGTGAAGAAGAAAAGTGAAAAAAATGGCTCGTACTAAGCAAACTGCCCGTAAATCGACTGGTGGCAAGGCGCCCCGTAAACAATTGGCTACTAAGGCGGCACGCAAGAGCGCACCAGCCACCGGTGGTGTGAAGAAGCCACATCGTTTCCGTCCCGGCACCGTGGCTTTGCGTGAAATTCGTCGCTACCAGAAGAGTACCGAGCTGTTGATCCGCAAATTGCCCTTCCAACGTTTGGTGCGTGAGATCGCTCAGGACTTCAAGACCGACTTGCGTTTCCAGAGTTCGGCCGTTATGGCTCTGCAAGAGGCTAGCGAAGCGTACTTGGTCGGTCTATTCGAAGATACCAACTTGTGCGCCATCCATGCCAAGCGTGTGACCATCATGCCCAAAGACATTCAGTTGGCCAGACGTATTCGCGGAGAACGTGCTTAAATCAATGTTCATTTAACAACAGCAGGTCGTCAGAAATTAATATATATTTTTTTTTTGAAAAAAACAATCGGTCCTTTTCAGGACCACAAAGAGTCTTTTGATAAAAAGATAATAATTTTGTGATCGAGCGTTGATGTTGGCTGGCTGGCCGGCGGTGGTGCCTAGTAAATGAAGTGAATGTTTGATGTTTGGGAGTGGTGTTTTTTGGGGGGGCGACGAAATATGGATGGGAATGGATGGTATTTTGGATGGATGACTAATGAGAGAATGGTTTATTTTTCAGGAATGTTATTTTATTTTTCAGCGACGAAGGCGTTGGAGCACCAAATGAAGCGGAACTTTTGAATTTTGCAATAAAAAACATTTAGATTGTGGATTGTTTTGGAATTATTTGAAAAGCTTGTTGGTTTTTAGTTACTTTTTTATTTTTTGGGAGAAAATTATGGACATTTTTTTTATTTTGGCATACGTTGCGTACAAAAAAAATCGAAGCCAACATTTTATTGGGAAAAAAAATGAAAAAAGTCTAGATTTATTTGAAAAAAAATATGAAAAAGACTGAATTAGGCTATGTTTATTGAAAAAAAACTTTATTTGACTAACTTTTCAAAGAAATTTATGGAGTTCACCGAAAAAAACTAACTTTTCAAAGAAATTCGTTTTCGTTCACAGTAAATAAATGTGTTTTGGCAAATTTTTGTCTTAGTAACTCCGCAGTAGTATTTTCGCTGGAATTTAATTTATGCCAGCCGCAAATCGAAAAGGTTTTTAGTAGGCATTATTGGAATTATTTGGTATTTTGAAACTGTTTTTCAATGATTTTGATAGCAAATCCTATATTACTGCGGAAAAATTCAAAATTTAGTTTTTTTTTCGTTCAACTTTGTTATGTGTGAAATTTTTGAGCCGTACGGGACGAAAAAATTGCGGCACAACTATTTGTCATGTTATTTTCTTTTTTAAATTTTTTGTATTTACTGAAAACTGCAGAAATTTGATTGAATTTATCCATATTTCAGATTAAAAAGGTTATTTCATCATCAGTTCATTAAGTTTTATACGCTAGTAGAAAATTAGACGGAATTGAAAAATGAAATGCATACACAAAATGTACCAAAGGTGTGACTGATACACTTCGAGGTAATGCCACATTTCCGAAGAAAGTTAATGTTTCTATGAAATATGTATTGTTTTGAGGAAAATGTCCGAATTGTTGTTCATTTTTTAAATAAATTTTATTAAATCATTATTATATTTGAGCTTTGAAAATAATAATGGAGAAAAAGTTTATTCATGAAAAATAACCAATATAAGGAACTACACCGTCATAGAGTAATTAATATATGTGAATATTTTTTCAATTCAAAAGATGATTTTTGAATTTTTTCTTTTTTTAGTTTAAAGAAAACATATGCAGCTTCCTTTTTAGAAACATTTTGAATTGGAATTTTTGTAGAAACTCTTAAATTTTGACAATTTAGTTGAAAATTCATTCGAACATTTTAACAAACTTTGTACAAAAATGCTTACAACACATTCGCCAAGCATGGGAATTTTCTGAAATTTTTTGTACCATCAAGCTGTATATCTATTTTAGGAATACTGAATATATTTCGTAAAAAAAAGTTAACAGTTTCATAAATAAATTAATAATTGTACGAAAACTTTTGTTAAATTTTCGAAACGCTTCCACACAAATATTGTCAAAATATGTAAAGTGACTACTATGCACTTCTCATCTTTTCGAAGTACGTGGAAAAACGGTGTTCGGTTTTTTTATAAATACTTACACACAATTTTAAGTGTATTTTCAGTGTTAAAAAATAAATAAAAATAAAGTGAACATGTCTGACTCCGCTGCCGTTGAAGCTACCGCGTCCCCAGTTGCTGCTGCCCCAGCTGCTGAGAAGAAGACAGCCAAGAAGGCTGCCGCCAAGGCAAAGAAACCATCTGCCACTCCATCTCATCCACCAACCCAACAAATGGTCGATGCTGCCATCAAAGCATTGAAGGAACGTGGTGGTTCATCTCTGCCCGCCATCAAGAAGTACTTGGCCGGTACCTATAAGGTTGATGCCCAAAAATTGGCTCCCTTCATCAAGAAGTATTTGAAGGGTGCTGTTGCCAGCGGAAAGTTGATCCAAACCAAGGGTAAGGGTGCTTCTGGTTCATTCAAATTGTCGCCAGCTGCTTCCAAGGAACCCAAACCGAAATCTGTCGAGAAGAAAAAGAAGGCACCAGTTGCTGGTGACAAGAAGAAGAAGGTTGCACCCAAGAAGGCCAAGGCTGCCGGTGAAAAGAAAGCTGTCGCCAAAAAACCATCTGCCGCCAAGAAGACCGCCGAAAAGAAAAAGACCGAGAAGGCGAAGGCAAAAACCGCCAAAAAGACCGGTACAGTCAAAGCTAAACCAGCAAAGGCTGCCCCCAAGGCCTCCGCAACAAAACCAAAGGCACCCAAGGCAAAGAGTGCTGCAGCGGCAAAACCAAAAAAGGCTTCTCCAGCAAAGAAGCCAGCTGCCAAGAAGGCCGCCGCCAAAAAGTAATTTTTCCCAAAAGAATTACTTCCAACATGATTTGTTTTCGATATTCGAAATATTTATATCTAACAGCCCTTTTCAGGGCTACAAATATTCTTCAAAAAAGAGACATGATTATGCAAATCAAACTAATCTTACTTATATACCTGACAATTTAGTAATGAAATTATTTTAGGTCAATAATAGTCTGTCGCAAATCAATTTTTCCTGGAATTCCACCACATATGGATTATGTCAGTCATAAAATAATCATATTACTTTGGTAAATTGAATTTTATCAAGTGCCGACGGCAAAACAACAAAATGATGCTTCTTTGAGAAAAATTCGTGGAAAACATTCAACGATCGACAGTTTTATGAAATGCCGACGGCAAAACAACAAGATTATTTTTCCTCGAAAAAAACTGTACATTTCTGTGAAAGACAAAAATTATCGAAATGCCGACGGCAAAACATGCATTTTTCTAGTGGCATTTTTTCTTTTTTTTCTGGGTAAATAGAGAATATTCTTCCATTTTACGCGATATTATATTAACTTAAATGTATTTATTTTTCCCTCAGAATGAATTTTATAAAATCTCTTTTCAAATATATTTTGTGGCCCTGAAAAGGGCCTTTGATTTGAAGGAAATGTATGCGACGAATGAAGAAAGCATTTACTTGGAGCTGGTGTATTTGGTGACAGCCTTGGTACCTTCACTGACAGCGTGCTTAGCCAACTCACCGGGCAACAAAAGACGGACAGCAGTTTGGATTTCCCGACTGGTGATGGTCGAACGTTTGTTGTAGTGAGCCAAACGAGATGCTTCGGCGGCAATACGTTCGAAGATATCATTAACGAAACTGTTCATGATGCTCATCGCCTTGGACGAAATACCAGTATCGGGATGTACTTGCTTCAACACTTTGTAAATGTAGATGGCATAACTCTCCTTGCGCTTGGTACGCCTCTTCGTCTTGTCACTCTTGGTGATGTTCTTCTGGGCTTTACCGGCCTTTTTCGCTGCTTTACCACTGGCTTTAGGAGGCATTTTTCACTTGAGTTTTTAAAATCACACAAACACTTTTAACACTGTTCACAATTTTGTCGTTTTGCCGTCGAATGCCCAACTTAAGTACAATTTCGTGCACACAATATTCGAGAGACGAGCAACGTTCGGCTCGCCAACGAAAAACAACCCTCATGGTGAGACGATGTGTACGAAAAAAGTATAAATACTCGTTGAAATAGCTCAGACTGTATCATTTGTGTTTTTCAGTGCTACAGTGTTAAATAAAAATAAATAAGTGAAAATGTCTGGTCGTGGTAAAGGTGGCAAAGTTAAGGGAAAGGCAAAGTCTCGTTCAAGCCGTGCTGGTCTGCAGTTCCCCGTCGGTCGTATCCATCGTTTGTTGCGCAAAGGCAACTATGCTGAGCGTGTTGGTGCCGGTGCCCCAGTCTACTTGGCTGCCGTCATGGAATATTTGGCTGCTGAAGTTTTGGAATTGGCTGGCAATGCTGCTCGCGACAACAAGAAGACCAGAATTATCCCCCGTCATTTGCAGTTGGCCATCCGTAACGATGAAGAATTGAACAAATTGTTGTCTGGTGTCACCATTGCTCAAGGTGGTGTTTTGCCAAACATCCAGGCTGTACTTTTGCCCAAGAAGACCGAAAAGAAAGCTTAAATTCTCTAACGATCAAACAAAATGTAAATACAGGCCATCGTATCCATTGCAACAATCCGTCCTTTTCAGGACGACAAAATCTATTCAAAAAGAGTCAAATCTTATCAAACATATTTAATTTTTATAAATGTATATCAATGGAAATTTTATTTTTTTTCGCATCACATGGTTGAATCAATCTCCGTGGTTCAGCAAAGAAATGTAGCATATGTTTGTGTGTGTGAATGGTAGTACAGTCAGACTCGCTTCTTTGAAAAACCATCTACGTCGTAGTTGTACACAGCACAGCAATGCACGATCGATACATACATAACAAATAAATGTGTGTGTGTCCGTAGAAATATGTATGTAAATTTCTGAACGGCAGAAACGATATTGCTTTATTATTTGTATTTAAAAAATAAATTTCCAGCAGAAAAGAAACATTGTCGCCTGACAAAAAAAAAAAGAAAAATATTTTCCCTTTTTTAAATGTAAAAAAACAATTCATGTAGAATATAATTTCTGTTTGGACATTATGGATACATACTCTGAAAAAGAAACTGCGTAGTAGATAGTTGAAGGGAAAATACTAAATACACATTCCCGCCGCTGTTGTACAGCGCCACATTCATGGAATGTGTATAGGTCATTTCATTTATTGTCAGTATGTATATGCATTTATTTTCAAAAATATAATAGAATTGGTAGTTGAAGAAATATTTTCTCTTTTAAAAAATATATTGTGGTCCTGAAAAGGACCGATTGTTTTTTAAAAGTAAAATTTGTTGAATTTTTCCATCCGAACGTCCGAATATGTGTTTAACCGCCGAAACCGTACAAAGTGCGGCCCTGTCTCTTCAAAGCGTAGACGACATCCATAGCGGTGACGGTTTTACGCTTGGCGTGTTCGGTGTATGTGACAGCATCACGGATGACATTTTCCAGGAAGACTTTCAGAACACCGCGAGTTTCTTCGTAGATCAATCCAGAAATACGCTTCACACCGCCACGACGAGCCAAACGTCTGATAGCTGGCTTGGTGATACCTTGGATGTTATCACGCAACACTTTACGATGACGTTTAGCGCCACCTTTACCCAAGCCTTTGCCACCTTTACCACGACCAGTCATTTTTCAGTATTTTTTTTTTAATTCACTTAACACTTCACAAACGATGCACAAGAACTAATAATTGTGAGCTACGTATCGCTCGTATTTATACAAAATGTTCACAGTGATGTGGACAATGCGAATGCGACGAGTGGTTGTTTCGTGGCATTCGTGTTGTGTTCGTATTGGCGTCGTGCGGCGTCGCATCGAAACCACCCCGATGGCTGGGTGTGTTTTTCTATAAAAGGTCGGTCGGTGTACGTTGGCTCGATTAATTCAGTGTTAACAGTGTTTGTGTTCAGATATAGTGAAGAAGAAAAGTGAAAAAAATGGCTCGTACTAAGCAAACTGCCCGTAAATCGACTGGTGGCAAGGCGCCCCGTAAACAATTGGCTACTAAGGCGGCACGCAAGAGCGCACCAGCCACCGGTGGTGTGAAGAAGCCACATCGTTTCCGTCCCGGCACCGTGGCTTTGCGTGAAATTCGTCGCTACCAGAAGAGTACCGAGCTGTTGATCCGCAAATTGCCCTTCCAACGTTTGGTGCGTGAGATCGCTCAGGACTTCAAGACCGACTTGCGTTTCCAGAGTTCGGCCGTTATGGCTCTGCAAGAGGCTAGCGAAGCGTACTTGGTCGGTCTATTCGAAGATACCAACTTGTGCGCCATCCATGCCAAGCGTGTGACCATCATGCCCAAAGACATTCAGTTGGCCAGACGTATTCGCGGAGAACGTGCTTAAATCAATGTTCATTTAACAACAGCAGGTCGTCAGAAATTAATATATATTTTTTTTTTGAAAAAAACAATCGGTCCTTTTCAGGACCACAAAGAGTCTTTTGATAAAAAGATAATAATTTTGTGATCGAGCGTTGATGTTGGCTGGCTGGCCGGCGGTGGTGCCTAGTAAATGAAGTGAATGTTTGATGTTTGGGAGTGGTGTTTTTTGGGGGGGCGACGAAATATGGATGGGAATGGATGGTATTTTGGATGGATGACTAATGAGAGAATGGTTTATTTTTCAGGAATGTTATTTTATTTTTCAGCGACGAAGGCGTTGGAGCACCAAATGAAGCGGAACTTTTGAATTTTGCAATAAAAAACATTTAGATTGTGGATTGTTTTGGAATTATTTGAAAAGCTTGTTGGTTTTTAGTTACTTTTTTATTTTTTGGGAGAAAATTATGGACATTTTTTTTATTTTGGCATACGTTGCGTACAAAAAAAATCGAAGCCAACATTTTATTGGGAAAAAAAATGAAAAAAGTCTAGATTTATTTGAAAAAAAATATGAAAAAGACTGAATTAGGCTATGTTTATTGAAAAAAAACTTTATTTGACTAACTTTTCAAAGAAATTTATGGAGTTCACCGAAAAAAACTAACTTTTCAAAGAAATTCGTTTTCGTTCACAGTAAATAAATGTGTTTTGGCAAATTTTTGTCTTAGTAACTCCGCAGTAGTATTTTCGCTGGAATTTAATTTATGCCAGCCGCAAATCGAAAAGGTTTTTAGTAGGCATTATTGGAATTATTTGGTATTTTGAAACTGTTTTTCAATGATTTTGATAGCAAATCCTATATTACTGCGGAAAAATTCAAAATTTAGTTTTTTTTTCGTTCAACTTTGTTATGTGTGAAATTTTTGAGCCGTACGGGACGAAAAAATTGCGGCACAACTATTTGTCATGTTATTTTCTTTTTTAAATTTTTTGTATTTACTGAAAACTGCAGAAATTTGATTGAATTTATCCATATTTCAGATTAAAAAGGTTATTTCATCATCAGTTCATTAAGTTTTATACGCTAGTAGAAAATTAGACGGAATTGAAAAATGAAATGCATACACAAAATGTACCAAAGGTGTGACTGATACACTTCGAGGTAATGCCACATTTCCGAAGAAAGTTAATGTTTCTATGAAATATGTATTGTTTTGAGGAAAATGTCCGAATTGTTGTTCATTTTTTAAATAAATTTTATTAAATCATTATTATATTTGAGCTTTGAAAATAATAATGGAGAAAAAGTTTATTCATGAAAAATAACCAATATAAGGAACTACACCGTCATAGAGTAATTAATATATGTGAATATTTTTTCAATTCAAAAGATGATTTTTGAATTTTTTCTTTTTTTAGTTTAAAGAAAACATATGCAGCTTCCTTTTTAGAAACATTTTGAATTGGAATTTTTGTAGAAACTCTTAAATTTTGACAATTTAGTTGAAAATTCATTCGAACATTTTAACAAACTTTGTACAAAAATGCTTACAACACATTCGCCAAGCATGGGAATTTTCTGAAATTTTTTGTACCATCAAGCTGTATATCTATTTTAGGAATACTGAATATATTTCGTAAAAAAAAGTTAACAGTTTCATAAATAAATTAATAATTGTACGAAAACTTTTGTTAAATTTTCGAAACGCTTCCACACAAATATTGTCAAAATATGTAAAGTGACTACTATGCACTTCTCATCTTTTCGAAGTACGTGGAAAAACGGTGTTCGGTTTTTTTTTCTTTTTTTAGTTTTTTGGATAAATACTTACACACAATTTTAAGTGTATTTTCAGTGTTAAACCGTAAATAAAAAGTGAACATTTTACAGCTACCTGTGAAATAAGTGAAGTGAGAGTGTAATGGCTGAAGCAGGTAACTGCAGTGAAGCCGATCGTCGTACGGCTAAAAAGAAGCGAGTGGAGAGTGAGGAAGAAATTCCTAGAAGTTCCAACGTGGAACTTATGAAAACGATCGCTACCCTCCAAGCGGAGGTAGCAAAACTGAAGAAAGGGCTCGCAAAAGCCAAGCGTCGTTCTGCTGAGGTCCGCAAGCAGAACGAGTACCTAAACCTGAAGTTAGGTATTGTGTCCCCTAAGGACGCATTCCCCTTCAGTGATGAAGAAGGGATGGATATCGCTGACACACCGCAGGTGCAGCAAGACGTGGTCACACCGCAGGTGACACGTGTGGATATTGCGGAGGCAACGCCGGCCCCGCAGGTCGTTGGCACAACGCAGGTGCAACGACCATTGAAGGAAGTGAGCTCACCACCTGAGCAACGGATTACAGCGACACCTGCAGTCCAGAAGAAGGCCAGCAGCAAGAAGCCAACAGCTGCTAACAACAACAAGAAAGTGGGTAAGAAGGCTATACCCGTTATAACGACTTACGACGTTAATGTAAAGGAATTGACAGGGAAGACCGAACGACTGCTGGGACACCGCAACTTTTCGGTACGCCTTGTCAACAAGGCCGTCGCCAATGTGTGTTTACACACCATCGACGACTTTCAGAAATTGAGGAGTATGCTCATTGAGCAGAAAGCCAAATTCTACACATATACCCCGAAAGGCATGAAGCCTTACGCCGTGGTTATCCACGGTTTATCGGGGGAATATGACGAGGCTGACCTTAGGGGCTACCTCAAGACTACCGGACTTAACCTTGAGATTACCAAGGTAATTAAGTTAGGTGGGGACAAGTGGCTGCTTCATTTCACGAAGCAGTCCGACATTCGGGGGTTCTACAAGATAGAATTTATTCTGTCTTGTAGAATTAGAATCCGCAAGGACCTCAAGAAGGGGGTTACGCAGTGTTTCAACTGCCAACGCTTCGGGCATGTTGCTGCTAACTGTGGCATGCCATACCGTTGCGTGAAGTGTGGTGGAACACACGGTCCAGGGAAGTGCTCGATCCCGACCAAGGACAAGTGTAACGGTGTTATATTCGTCACTGATCCAGTGACAGGCGCCGTTAAGCGCAGGGAAGAGTTCACACTTAAGTGTGTGAACTGTGGAGTGTCTGGGCATGCTGCTAGCTCTAAGAGCTGCCCTAAACGTCAGGCTATACTGACAAAACGGACGACGGAGAAATCCTCAACAGCGAGGTCTGTAGGGGGTCGTAAGGCGGAGACCGCGGCACCAAGCCGCGTGTTGCCTAGACCAGTCAGCAACGTGCGTAGCGGTATAAGCTACGCCGCTGCTGCAAGGGGTGCTCCTTTAAGAGGACCACCATTAAAACAGATGGAGACAATGGACTGTTTTGACAGGGATTGTCGCGACTTCTTCGGGTCGGGGTTCTTGGACTGCGCAATGAAGATGAGATCTGTTGCTAAGGAATATCGTTCCTTGGCCAACAAGGAGGATAGAGCGAAGGCCTTACTGGCCGTACTACAGGCAATAGCACTTGATGACTAATCTCACCAAATGCATCCTCGTCAATGTTAACTCCCTTGTGTCAAGACATAGGAGACATTACTTTGACTTGTTCCTCAGGGAACATCGACCGGACATTGTTCTCATCGTAGAACACAAACTTAGACCGGTACATAAATTAGAATTTAGAGGGTATCTAGTGTATAGGCAGGATAGGATGGACCGCGGGGGAGGCGGGACTGCCATACTTATTAGGGATTCCATAAGATCTGAGAGGCTATCATTTGACTCCGGAGACATGGAAAACACTTGTGTTAGGATTAGGAAATGTGATGGAACATGGCTGACCATTGTCGCTTTGTACCGCACACCTCAGTGTACTTCAAGTATGTCGGATCTCGATCCCATACTGAGTATACTAGGTCAAGGGGATGTTTTACTTGGGGGTGACCTCAATGCCAAACATCCCGATTGGGGGGGAACTGTCACGAACCCCGCGGGAAGAGACCTACGCGATTTTCTGCTAGGCTGTCCCGACCTTAGGATTGTAAACACTAATGGACCAACAAGATATGGCAATGGAACTAATTCCTTCATTGACATATTTATGGCCTCATTAGGACTTGTTTGCGAAAATGAGGACATTGGGCTCAGGACCCTGGACTTTGAATCTGACCACAGGGCGGTGGAACTTTCTTTTTCCAACAACGGACTTGAGCAAAGAGGTGAAAGAGAGGCTCTCTTTGACTTTAGTAGGATGGACATAGGCAGATTCAACTTGAACCTGAGCAACAGACTGGAAGGCCAACGCCTTCCTCTCGATCGAAATGTTACTACTGGGGACGTAGACCAGTGCGTGGGCGTCATGACCACGGCATTTCAACAGTCGATGGAAGAGACCATTCCCAGGATTACTCCTGGACCGCGTGGGCTCAGAAAACTTCCTCCGCGAATAATTTCATTTATTCAGGAGAAGAAGCGGCTTAGGAGATTATTGCATAGAACCGGTGATCCCGGGCGACACAATATTATCAAAGCTGATATACGCAATCTGGATAGAATTATCCAAGGAGCTATATCAGTTTACGAAGAGGAAGGTTGGGCTGAGCGTCTTGCTAGCATTCAGGTCAACAGCAATACATTCAGCCGGGTTAAACGCGCGGCTGGAATTATTAATAGAAAACCAATGTCTGGGCTGTATGGACCAGACGGTACCCTTATATGGGGCGATTACGACAGGGCAAACATGCTCGCTGAAGTTGTACAGGGAGCGGCTCCTACTGTTCAGGACCATGACCAATCAGTATTTGAGGATACTGTGCGGGCTGAGGTTCTGTCCCTGGAGGATTCTAGCCCCCTAGTGACTTTTGGTGAAACCTTTTCTGCTGATGGTTCAGTCCATAATTTTGGATATACTCAGCAGGATCACGGCTTCATAAAACCTGTGGACGTTGGTTCTGCCTTAAAAAGCAAAAGAAACAGCAAATCTTCGGGTATGGACGGTATTCCCGATATTGTCCTGAAAAAGACAGACTTTCCGATTTGGGCATTCCTAGCAGTGCTCTTTAATCACTGTCTTAACTTGGGCTATTTTCCCAGGGCTTGGAAGGAATCGGTTACGATTCCTATACCCAAACCTGGTGCTGACCCAAGGCTGAGTAGCAGCTACCGACCGATATCTCTCTTATCGGCCTTCGGTAAGCTTCTGGAGCATTTTTTGCTTTCCAGGATCAGAGAGACGTTAGAGGACCGTCGGATTTTACTGGACAATCAGTTCGGTTTCCGTATAGGACACTCTACGTCACATGCACTTACAGTGCTCTCTGACTATGTCTCCAGGGCATTGAACAAGAGATACTCTACCATTGCGGTAAGCCTTGACTTCGCCAAGGCTTTCGACTCCGCGTGGCACGATGGTATCTTGTTCAAACTGAGCAGACTTGAGTTTGACAAAAACATTTGTAGACTCATTGCGAGCTTCCTCAGGGATCGCAAGTTTAGAGTAAAGGTTGGGGATGGGCTCTCGGAGAGTATGGACGTTGTGGCAGGGGTACCACAAGGCTCTCTCCTTGGACCGATCCTTTACAACCTTTTAGTATCGGACATTCCACAGCCACCACAGGGGGATTTACTCCTTGTGTACGCTGACGATATTCTTGTCGCCTCTTCGGGCCCTGTGGCCCACTCTATGAATATTAGGCTTAACTCCTACCTTTCCGAACTATCGGGTTACTTCGGAAAGTGGAAACTAAAGCTAAATGTCGCTAAGTGCGACAGCATTATATTCAAAGGCAAGAAACTATCCCTCTTCCCGAACGCTAGGGCCTATAACCCTGTTGTAAGGATTGGGGATGACCTTATTCAGTCCTCTGACACCATGAAATATCTTGGTGTCATATATCAAGGGGACTTTAGATTCCACAAACACGTGGACTACATCTTAGTAAAGGTAAAACGTATTTACTATACCTACCTATCTCTCCTTAGGGGTAGAGGCCTCACTACCAGGATTAGGCTTTTGATCTATAAACAGATTATTAGACCTGTCCTAGCTTATGCCTTTCCGGCTTGGTTTGGAATATCGTCCAACCAAATGGAAAGACTAAGGAGATGGGAGCGTCGTATCCTGGTATCATGCCTTGGATTACGATGGACTCTTGATCAACGTGGTTTCTGGAGGCGTCCCTCCTGCAAAGACATATACGACAGTATAGACTTTGACAGGATTGACGTTTTCCTTATGAAATGCACACTTCGTTGTTTAGAGAAAGCAAGTTCTCTGGACAACGAATTGATTAAGACATCACTAACGCTGGACCACAGCCTTAGGAAGATACTAGAGGATGATTGGCTGCCACCTGCAGCTCTTCTGACTCTAGAGAGGGAGGGTCTCCTCTTTAGAGAGGATAAACTACTGTTTTTCCACAGGAGATACAGTAGTTATGACTTGGACGACCTTGTGTATAACACATACCAAGGACAATGACCAGAACGGGTCCATTAATTTTAAGTGTTTAATTAGTCTTAGTTAAGTGTTAATTAGTATTAAGTAAAATGTTTAGCAATTCCCAATTTTTGTAATTCTTTTTAAGGGAAATTAACGATTAACGTAACAAATTGTAATAGTGACATGCCTGTATTCCTACGGCATTTTTGAAATTAGTTTGTAGTTCTAGAAAAATACTTTATGTATGCTAGAAAACTATGTATTAGTGAACAATGTTAGCATTAAGCTTATTGAAATATTGTATTAAGGATTTAGAATGAATAAATAACCAAATTGTTCGGTTTTTTTATAAATACTTACACACAATTTTAAGTGTATTTTCAGTGTTAAAAAATAAATAAAAATAAAGTGAACATGTCTGACTCCGCTGCCGTTGAAGCTACCGCGTCCCCAGTTGCTGCTGCCCCAGCTGCTGAGAAGAAGACAGCCAAGAAGGCTGCCGCCAAGGCAAAGAAACCATCTGCCACTCCATCTCATCCACCAACCCAACAAATGGTCGATGCTGCCATCAAAGCATTGAAGGAACGTGGTGGTTCATCTCTGCCCGCCATCAAGAAGTACTTGGCCGGTACCTATAAGGTTGATGCCCAAAAATTGGCTCCCTTCATCAAGAAGTATTTGAAGGGTGCTGTTGCCAGCGGAAAGTTGATCCAAACCAAGGGTAAGGGTGCTTCTGGTTCATTCAAATTGTCGCCAGCTGCTTCCAAGGAACCCAAACCGAAATCTGTCGAGAAGAAAAAGAAGGCACCAGTTGCTGGTGACAAGAAGAAGAAGGTTGCACCCAAGAAGGCCAAGGCTGCCGGTGAAAAGAAAGCTGTCGCCAAAAAACCATCTGCCGCCAAGAAGACCGCCGAAAAGAAAAAGACCGAGAAGGCGAAGGCAAAAACCGCCAAAAAGACCGGTACAGTCAAAGCTAAACCAGCAAAGGCTGCCCCCAAGGCCTCCGCAACAAAACCAAAGGCACCCAAGGCAAAGAGTGCTGCAGCGGCAAAACCAAAAAAGGCTTCTCCAGCAAAGAAGCCAGCTGCCAAGAAGGCCGCCGCCAAAAAGTAATTTTTCCCAAAAGAATTACTTCCAACATGATTTGTTTTCGATATTCGAAATATTTATATCTAACAGCCCTTTTCAGGGCTACAAATATTCTTCAAAAAAGAGACATGATTATGCAAATCAAACTAATCTTACTTATATACCTGACAATTTAGTAATGAAATTATTTTAGGTCAATAATAGTCTGTCGCAAATCAATTTTTCCTGGAATTCCACCACATATGGATTATGTCAGTCATAAAATAATCATATTACTTTGGTAAATTGAATTTTATCAAGTGCCGACGGCAAAACAACAAAATGATGCTTCTTTGAGAAAAATTCGTGGAAAACATTCAACGATCGACAGTTTTATGAAATGCCGACGGCAAAACAACAAGATTATTTTTCCTCGAAAAAAACTGTACATTTCTGTGAAAGACAAAAATTATCGAAATGCCGACGGCAAAACATGCATTTTTCTAGTGGCATTTTTTCTTTTTTTTCTGGGTAAATAGAGAATATTCTTCCATTTTACGCGATATTATATTAACTTAAATGTATTTATTTTTCCCTCAGAATGAATTTTATAAAATCTCTTTTCAAATATATTTTGTGGCCCTGAAAAGGGCCTTTGATTTGAAGGAAATGTATGCGACGAATGAAGAAAGCATTTACTTGGAGCTGGTGTATTTGGTGACAGCCTTGGTACCTTCACTGACAGCGTGCTTAGCCAACTCACCGGGCAACAAAAGACGGACAGCAGTTTGGATTTCCCGACTGGTGATGGTCGAACGTTTGTTGTAGTGAGCCAAACGAGATGCTTCGGCGGCAATACGTTCGAAGATATCATTAACGAAACTGTTCATGATGCTCATCGCCTTGGACGAAATACCAGTATCGGGATGTACTTGCTTCAACACTTTGTAAATGTAGATGGCATAACTCTCCTTGCGCTTGGTACGCCTCTTCGTCTTGTCACTCTTGGTGATGTTCTTCTGGGCTTTACCGGCCTTTTTCGCTGCTTTACCACTGGCTTTAGGAGGCATTTTTCACTTGAGTTTTTAAAATCACACAAACACTTTTAACACTGTTCACAATTTTGTCGTTTTGCCGTCGAATGCCCAACTTAAGTACAATTTCGTGCACACAATATTCGAGAGACGAGCAACGTTCGGCTCGCCAACGAAAAACAACCCTCATGGTGAGACGATGTGTACGAAAAAAGTATAAATACTCGTTGAAATAGCTCAGACTGTATCATTTGTGTTTTTCAGTGCTACAGTGTTAAATAAAAATAAATAAGTGAAAATGTCTGGTCGTGGTAAAGGTGGCAAAGTTAAGGGAAAGGCAAAGTCTCGTTCAAGCCGTGCTGGTCTGCAGTTCCCCGTCGGTCGTATCCATCGTTTGTTGCGCAAAGGCAACTATGCTGAGCGTGTTGGTGCCGGTGCCCCAGTCTACTTGGCTGCCGTCATGGAATATTTGGCTGCTGAAGTTTTGGAATTGGCTGGCAATGCTGCTCGCGACAACAAGAAGACCAGAATTATCCCCCGTCATTTGCAGTTGGCCATCCGTAACGATGAAGAATTGAACAAATTGTTGTCTGGTGTCACCATTGCTCAAGGTGGTGTTTTGCCAAACATCCAGGCTGTACTTTTGCCCAAGAAGACCGAAAAGAAAGCTTAAATTCTCTAACGATCAAACAAAATGTAAATACAGGCCATCGTATCCATTGCAACAATCCGTCCTTTTCAGGACGACAAAATCTATTCAAAAAGAGTCAAATCTTATCAAACATATTTAATTTTTATAAATGTATATCAATGGAAATTTTATTTTTTTTCGCATCACATGGTTGAATCAATCTCCGTGGTTCAGCAAAGAAATGTAGCATATGTTTGTGTGTGTGAATGGTAGTACAGTCAGACTCGCTTCTTTGAAAAACCATCTACGTCGTAGTTGTACACAGCACAGCAATGCACGATCGATACATACATAACAAATAAATGTGTGTGTGTCCGTAGAAATATGTATGTAAATTTCTGAACGGCAGAAACGATATTGCTTTATTATTTGTATTTAAAAAATAAATTTCCAGCAGAAAAGAAACATTGTCGCCTGACAAAAAAAAAAAGAAAAATATTTTCCCTTTTTTAAATGTAAAAAAACAATTCATGTAGAATATAATTTCTGTTTGGACATTATGGATACATACTCTGAAAAAGAAACTGCGTAGTAGATAGTTGAAGGGAAAATACTAAATACACATTCCCGCCGCTGTTGTACAGCGCCACATTCATGGAATGTGTATAGGTCATTTCATTTATTGTCAGTATGTATATGCATTTATTTTCAAAAATATAATAGAATTGGTAGTTGAAGAAATATTTTCTCTTTTAAAAAATATATTGTGGTCCTGAAAAGGACCGATTGTTTTTTAAAAGTAAAATTTGTTGAATTTTTCCATCCGAACGTCCGAATATGTGTTTAACCGCCGAAACCGTACAAAGTGCGGCCCTGTCTCTTCAAAGCGTAGACGACATCCATAGCGGTGACGGTTTTACGCTTGGCGTGTTCGGTGTATGTGACAGCATCACGGATGACATTTTCCAGGAAGACTTTCAGAACACCGCGAGTTTCTTCGTAGATCAATCCAGAAATACGCTTCACACCGCCACGACGAGCCAAACGTCTGATAGCTGGCTTGGTGATACCTTGGATGTTATCACGCAACACTTTACGATGACGTTTAGCGCCACCTTTACCCAAGCCTTTGCCACCTTTACCACGACCAGTCATTTTTCAGTATTTTTTTTTTAATTCACTTAACACTTCACAAACGATGCACAAGAACTAATAATTGTGAGCTACGTATCGCTCGTATTTATACAAAATGTTCACAGTGATGTGGACAATGCGAATGCGACGAGTGGTTGTTTCGTGGCATTCGTGTTGTGTTCGTATTGGCGTCGTGCGGCGTCGCATCGAAACCACCCCGATGGCTGGGTGTGTTTTTCTATAAAAGGTCGGTCGGTGTACGTTGGCTCGATTAATTCAGTGTTAACAGTGTTTGTGTTCAGATATAGTGAAGAAGAAAAGTGAAAAAAATGGCTCGTACTAAGCAAACTGCCCGTAAATCGACTGGTGGCAAGGCGCCCCGTAAACAATTGGCTACTAAGGCGGCACGCAAGAGCGCACCAGCCACCGGTGGTGTGAAGAAGCCACATCGTTTCCGTCCCGGCACCGTGGCTTTGCGTGAAATTCGTCGCTACCAGAAGAGTACCGAGCTGTTGATCCGCAAATTGCCCTTCCAACGTTTGGTGCGTGAGATCGCTCAGGACTTCAAGACCGACTTGCGTTTCCAGAGTTCGGCCGTTATGGCTCTGCAAGAGGCTAGCGAAGCGTACTTGGTCGGTCTATTCGAAGATACCAACTTGTGCGCCATCCATGCCAAGCGTGTGACCATCATGCCCAAAGACATTCAGTTGGCCAGACGTATTCGCGGAGAACGTGCTTAAATCAATGTTCATTTAACAACAGCAGGTCGTCAGAAATTAATATATATTTTTTTTTTGAAAAAAACAATCGGTCCTTTTCAGGACCACAAAGAGTCTTTTGATAAAAAGATAATAATTTTGTGATCGAGCGTTGATGTTGGCTGGCTGGCCGGCGGTGGTGCCTAGTAAATGAAGTGAATGTTTGATGTTTGGGAGTGGTGTTTTTTGGGGGGGCGACGAAATATGGATGGGAATGGATGGTATTTTGGATGGATGACTAATGAGAGAATGGTTTATTTTTCAGGAATGTTATTTTATTTTTCAGCGACGAAGGCGTTGGAGCACCAAATGAAGCGGAACTTTTGAATTTTGCAATAAAAAACATTTAGATTGTGGATTGTTTTGGAATTATTTGAAAAGCTTGTTGGTTTTTAGTTACTTTTTTATTTTTTGGGAGAAAATTATGGACATTTTTTTTATTTTGGCATACGTTGCGTACAAAAAAAATCGAAGCCAACATTTTATTGGGAAAAAAAATGAAAAAAGTCTAGATTTATTTGAAAAAAAATATGAAAAAGACTGAATTAGGCTATGTTTATTGAAAAAAAACTTTATTTGACTAACTTTTCAAAGAAATTTATGGAGTTCACCGAAAAAAACTAACTTTTCAAAGAAATTCGTTTTCGTTCACAGTAAATAAATGTGTTTTGGCAAATTTTTGTCTTAGTAACTCCGCAGTAGTATTTTCGCTGGAATTTAATTTATGCCAGCCGCAAATCGAAAAGGTTTTTAGTAGGCATTATTGGAATTATTTGGTATTTTGAAACTGTTTTTCAATGATTTTGATAGCAAATCCTATATTACTGCGGAAAAATTCAAAATTTAGTTTTTTTTTCGTTCAACTTTGTTATGTGTGAAATTTTTGAGCCGTACGGGACGAAAAAATTGCGGCACAACTATTTGTCATGTTATTTTCTTTTTTAAATTTTTTGTATTTACTGAAAACTGCAGAAATTTGATTGAATTTATCCATATTTCAGATTAAAAAGGTTATTTCATCATCAGTTCATTAAGTTTTATACGCTAGTAGAAAATTAGACGGAATTGAAAAATGAAATGCATACACAAAATGTACCAAAGGTGTGACTGATACACTTCGAGGTAATGCCACATTTCCGAAGAAAGTTAATGTTTCTATGAAATATGTATTGTTTTGAGGAAAATGTCCGAATTGTTGTTCATTTTTTAAATAAATTTTATTAAATCATTATTATATTTGAGCTTTGAAAATAATAATGGAGAAAAAGTTTATTCATGAAAAATAACCAATATAAGGAACTACACCGTCATAGAGTAATTAATATATGTGAATATTTTTTCAATTCAAAAGATGATTTTTGAATTTTTTCTTTTTTTAGTTTAAAGAAAACATATGCAGCTTCCTTTTTAGAAACATTTTGAATTGGAATTTTTGTAGAAACTCTTAAATTTTGACAATTTAGTTGAAAATTCATTCGAACATTTTAACAAACTTTGTACAAAAATGCTTACAACACATTCGCCAAGCATGGGAATTTTCTGAAATTTTTTGTACCATCAAGCTGTATATCTATTTTAGGAATACTGAATATATTTCGTAAAAAAAAGTTAACAGTTTCATAAATAAATT
This sequence comes from Hydrotaea cyrtoneurina, assembly GCA_958296145.1. Lineage (NCBI taxonomy): Eukaryota > Metazoa > Arthropoda > Insecta > Diptera > Muscidae > Hydrotaea > Hydrotaea cyrtoneurina. The sequence goes on along the minus strand of OY282514.1, from coordinate 67,369,930 downwards.
AATAATTGTACGAAAACTTTTGTTAAATTTTCGAAACGCTTCCACACAAATATTGTCAAAATATGTAAAGTGACTACTATGCACATCTCATCTTTTCGAAGTACGTGGAAAAACGGTGTTCGGTTTTTTTATAAATACTTACACACAATTTTAAGTGTATTTTCAGTGTTAAAAAATAAATAAAAATAAAGTGAACATGTCTGACTCCGCTGCCGTTGAAGCTACCGCGTCCCCAGTTGCTGCTGCCCCAGCTGCTGAGAAGAAGACAGCCAAGAAGGCTGCCGCCAAGGCAAAGAAACCATCTGCCACTCCATCTCATCCACCAACCCAACAAATGGTCGATGCTGCCATCAAAGCATTGAAGGAACGTGGTGGTTCATCTCTGCCCGCCATCAAGAAGTACTTGGCCGGTACCTATAAGGTTGATGCCCAAAAATTGGCTCCCTTCATCAAGAAGTATTTGAAGGGTGCTGTTGCCAGCGGAAAGTTGATCCAAACCAAGGGTAAGGGTGCTTCTGGTTCATTCAAATTGTCGCCAGCTGCTTCCAAGGAACCCAAACCGAAATCTGTCGAGAAGAAAAAGAAGGCACCAGTTGCTGGTGACAAGAAGAAGAAGGTTGCACCCAAGAAGGCCAAGGCTGCCGGTGAAAAGAAAGCTGTCGCCAAAAAACCATCTGCCGCCAAGAAGACCGCCGAAAAGAAAAAGACCGAGAAGGCGAAGGCAAAAACCGCCAAAAAGACCGGTACAGTCAAAGCTAAACCAGCAAAGGCTGCCCCCAAGGCCTCCGCAACAAAACCAAAGGCACCCAAGGCAAAGAGTGCTGCAGCGGCAAAACCAAAAAAGGCTTCTCCAGCAAAGAAGCCAGCTGCCAAGAAGGCCGCCGCCAAAAAGTAATTTTTCCCAAAAGAATTACTTCCAACATGATTTGTTTTCGATATTCGAAATATTTATATCTAACAGCCCTTTTCAGGGCTACAAATATTCTTCAAAAAAGAGACATGATTATGCAAATCAAACTAATCTTACTTATATACCTGACAATTTAGTAATGAAATTATTTTAGGTCAATAATAGTCTGTCGCAAATCAATTTTTCCTGGAATTCCACCACATATGGATTATGTCAGTCATAAAATAATCATATTACTTTGGTAAATTGAATTTTATCAAGTGCCGACGGCAAAACAACAAAATGATGCTTCTTTGAGAAAAATTCGTGGAAAACATTCAACGATCGACAGTTTTATGAAATGCCGACGGCAAAACAACAAGATTATTTTTCCTCGAAAAAAACTGTACATTTCTGTGAAAGACAAAAATTATCGAAATGCCGACGGCAAAACATGCATTTTTCTAGTGGCATTTTTTCTTTTTTTTCTGGGTAAATAGAGAATATTCTTCCATTTTACGCGATATTATATTAACTTAAATGTATTTATTTTTCCCTCAGAATGAATTTTATAAAATCTCTTTTCAAATATATTTTGTGGCCCTGAAAAGGGCCTTTGATTTGAAGGAAATGTATGCGACGAATGAAGAAAGCATTTACTTGGAGCTGGTGTATTTGGTGACAGCCTTGGTACCTTCACTGACAGCGTGCTTAGCCAACTCACCGGGCAACAAAAGACGGACAGCAGTTTGGATTTCCCGACTGGTGATGGTCGAACGTTTGTTGTAGTGAGCCAAACGAGATGCTTCGGCGGCAATACGTTCGAAGATATCATTAACGAAACTGTTCATGATGCTCATCGCCTTGGACGAAATACCAGTATCGGGATGTACTTGCTTCAACACTTTGTAAATGTAGATGGCATAACTCTCCTTGCGCTTGGTACGCCTCTTCGTCTTGTCACTCTTGGTGATGTTCTTCTGGGCTTTACCGGCCTTTTTCGCTGCTTTACCACTGGCTTTAGGAGGCATTTTTCACTTGAGTTTTTAAAATCACACAAACACTTTTAACACTGTTCACAATTTTGTCGTTTTGCCGTCGAATGCCCAACTTAAGTACAATTTCGTGCACACAATATTCGAGAGACGAGCAACGTTCGGCTCGCCAACGAAAAACAACCCTCATGGTGAGACGATGTGTACGAAAAAAGTATAAATACTCGTTGAAATAGCTCAGACTGTATCATTTGTGTTTTTCAGTGCTACAGTGTTAAATAAAAATAAATAAGTGAAAATGTCTGGTCGTGGTAAAGGTGGCAAAGTTAAGGGAAAGGCAAAGTCTCGTTCAAGCCGTGCTGGTCTGCAGTTCCCCGTCGGTCGTATCCATCGTTTGTTGCGCAAAGGCAACTATGCTGAGCGTGTTGGTGCCGGTGCCCCAGTCTACTTGGCTGCCGTCATGGAATATTTGGCTGCTGAAGTTTTGGAATTGGCTGGCAATGCTGCTCGCGACAACAAGAAGACCAGAATTATCCCCCGTCATTTGCAGTTGGCCATCCGTAACGATGAAGAATTGAACAAATTGTTGTCTGGTGTCACCATTGCTCAAGGTGGTGTTTTGCCAAACATCCAGGCTGTACTTTTGCCCAAGAAGACCGAAAAGAAAGCTTAAATTCTCTAACGATCAAACAAAATGTAAATACAGGCCATCGTATCCATTGCAACAATCCGTCCTTTTCAGGACGACAAAATCTATTCAAAAAGAGTCAAATCTTATCAAACATATTTAATTTTTATAAATGTATATCAATGGAAATTTTATTTTTTTTCGCATCACATGGTTGAATCAATCTCCGTGGTTCAGCAAAGAAATGTAGCATATGTTTGTGTGTGTGAATGGTAGTACAGTCAGACTCGCTTCTTTGAAAAACCATCTACGTCGTAGTTGTACACAGCACAGCAATGCACGATCGATACATACATAACAAATAAATGTGTGTGTGTCCGTAGAAATATGTATGTAAATTTCTGAACGGCAGAAACGATATTGCTTTATTATTTGTATTTAAAAAATAAATTTCCAGCAGAAAAGAAACATTGTCGCCTGACAAAAAAAAAAAGAAAAATATTTTCCCTTTTTTAAATGTAAAAAAACAATTCATGTAGAATATAATTTCTGTTTGGACATTATGGATACATACTCTGAAAAAGAAACTGCGTAGTAGATAGTTGAAGGGAAAATACTAAATACACATTCCCGCCGCTGTTGTACAGCGCCACATTCATGGAATGTGTATAGGTCATTTCATTTATTGTCAGTATGTATATGCATTTATTTTCAAAAATATAATAGAATTGGTAGTTGAAGAAATATTTTCTCTTTTAAAAAATATATTGTGGTCCTGAAAAGGACCGATTGTTTTTTAAAAGTAAAATTTGTTGAATTTTTCCATCCGAACGTCCGAATATGTGTTTAACCGCCGAAACCGTACAAAGTGCGGCCCTGTCTCTTCAAAGCGTAGACGACATCCATAGCGGTGACGGTTTTACGCTTGGCGTGTTCGGTGTATGTGACAGCATCACGGATGACATTTTCCAGGAAGACTTTCAGAACACCGCGAGTTTCTTCGTAGATCAATCCAGAAATACGCTTCACACCGCCACGACGAGCCAAACGTCTGATAGCTGGCTTGGTGATACCTTGGATGTTATCACGCAACACTTTACGATGACGTTTAGCGCCACCTTTACCCAAGCCTTTGCCACCTTTACCACGACCAGTCATTTTTCAGTATTTTTTTTTTAATTCACTTAACACTTCACAAACGATGCACAAGAACTAATAATTGTGAGCTACGTATCGCTCGTATTTATACAAAATGTTCACAGTGATGTGGACAATGCGAATGCGACGAGTGGTTGTTTCGTGGCATTCGTGTTGTGTTCGTATTGGCGTCGTGCGGCGTCGCATCGAAACCACCCCGATGGCTGGGTGTGTTTTTCTATAAAAGGTCGGTCGGTGTACGTTGGCTCGATTAATTCAGTGTTAACAGTGTTTGTGTTCAGATATAGTGAAGAAGAAAAGTGAAAAAAATGGCTCGTACTAAGCAAACTGCCCGTAAATCGACTGGTGGCAAGGCGCCCCGTAAACAATTGGCTACTAAGGCGGCACGCAAGAGCGCACCAGCCACCGGTGGTGTGAAGAAGCCACATCGTTTCCGTCCCGGCACCGTGGCTTTGCGTGAAATTCGTCGCTACCAGAAGAGTACCGAGCTGTTGATCCGCAAATTGCCCTTCCAACGTTTGGTGCGTGAGATCGCTCAGGACTTCAAGACCGACTTGCGTTTCCAGAGTTCGGCCGTTATGGCTCTGCAAGAGGCTAGCGAAGCGTACTTGGTCGGTCTATTCGAAGATACCAACTTGTGCGCCATCCATGCCAAGCGTGTGACCATCATGCCCAAAGACATTCAGTTGGCCAGACGTATTCGCGGAGAACGTGCTTAAATCAATGTTCATTTAACAACAGCAGGTCGTCAGAAATTAATATATATTTTTTTTTTGAAAAAAACAATCGGTCCTTTTCAGGACCACAAAGAGTCTTTTGATAAAAAGATAATAATTTTGTGATCGAGCGTTGATGTTGGCTGGCTGGCCGGCGGTGGTGCCTAGTAAATGAAGTGAATGTTTGATGTTTGGGAGTGGTGTTTTTTGGGGGGGCGACGAAATATGGATGGGAATGGATGGTATTTTGGATGGATGACTAATGAGAGAATGGTTTATTTTTCAGGAATGTTATTTTATTTTTCAGCGACGAAGGCGTTGGAGCACCAAATGAAGCGGAACTTTTGAATTTTGCAATAAAAAACATTTAGATTGTGGATTGTTTTGGAATTATTTGAAAAGCTTGTTGGTTTTTAGTTACTTTTTTATTTTTTGGGAGAAAATTATGGACATTTTTTTTATTTTGGCATACGTTGCGTACAAAAAAAATCGAAGCCAACATTTTATTGGGAAAAAAAATGAAAAAAGTCTAGATTTATTTGAAAAAAAATATGAAAAAGACTGAATTAGGCTATGTTTATTGAAAAAAAACTTTATTTGACTAACTTTTCAAAGAAATTTATGGAGTTCACCGAAAAAAACTAACTTTTTAAAGAAATTCGTTTTCGTTCACAGTAAATAAATGTGTTTTGGCAAATTTTTGTCTTAGTAACTCCGCAGTAGTATTTTCGCTGGAATTTAATTTATGCCAGCCGCAAATCGAAAAGGTTTTTAGTAGGCATTATTGGAATTATTTGGTATTTTGAAACTGTTTTTCAATGATTTTGATAGCAAATCCTATATTACTGCGGAAAAATTCAAAATTTAGTTTTTTTTTCGTTCAACTTTGTTATGTGTGAAATTTTTGAGCCGTACGGGACGAAAAAATTGCGGCACAACTATTTGTCATGTTATTTTCTTTTTTAAATTTTTTGTATTTACTGAAAACTGCAGAAATTTGATTGAATTTATCCATATTTCAGATTAAAAAGGTTATTTCATCATCAGTTCATTAAGTTTTATACGCTAGTAGAAAATTAGACGGAATTGAAAAATGAAATGCATACACAAAATGTACCAAAGGTGTGACTGATACACTTCGAGGTAATGCCACATTTCCGAAGAAAGTTAATGTTTCTATGAAATATGTATTGTTTTGAGGAAAATGTCCGAATTGTTGTTCATTTTTTAAATAAATTTTATTAAATCATTATTATATTTGAGCTTTGAAAATAATAATGGAGAAAAAGTTTATTCATGAAAAATAACCAATATAAGGAACTACACCGTCATAGAGTAATTAATATATGTGAATATTTTTTCAATTCAAAAGATGATTTTTGAATTTTTTCTTTTTTTAGTTTAAAGAAAACATATGCAGCTTCCTTTTTAGAAACATTTTGAATTGGAATTTTTGTAGAAACTCTTAAATTTTGACAATTTAGTTGAAAATTCATTCGAACATTTTAACAAACTTTGTACAAAAATGCTTACAACACATTCGCCAAGCATGGGAATTTTCTGAAATTTTTTGTACCATCAAGCTGTATATCTATTTTAGGAATACTGAATATATTTCGTAAAAAAAAGTTAACAGTTTCATAAATAAATTAATAATTGTACGAAAACTTTTGTTAAATTTTCGAAACGCTTCCACACAAATATTGTCAAAATATGTAAAGTGACTACTATGCACTTCTCATCTTTTCGAAGTACGTGGAAAAACGGTGTTCGGTTTTTTTATAAATACTTACACACAATTTTAAGTGTATTTTCAGTGTTAAAAAATAAATAAAAATAAAGTGAACATGTCTGACTCCGCTGCCGTTGAAGCTACCGCGTCCCCAGTTGCTGCTGCCCCAGCTGCTGAGAAGAAGACAGCCAAGAAGGCTGCCGCCAAGGCAAAGAAACCATCTGCCACTCCATCTCATCCACCAACCCAACAAATGGTCGATGCTGCCATCAAAGCATTGAAGGAACGTGGTGGTTCATCTCTGCCCGCCATCAAGAAGTACTTGGCCGGTACCTATAAGGTTGATGCCCAAAAATTGGCTCCCTTCATCAAGAAGTATTTGAAGGGTGCTGTTGCCAGCGGAAAGTTGATCCAAACCAAGGGTAAGGGTGCTTCTGGTTCATTCAAATTGTCGCCAGCTGCTTCCAAGGAACCCAAACCGAAATCTGTCGAGAAGAAAAAGAAGGCACCAGTTGCTGGTGACAAGAAGAAGAAGGTTGCACCCAAGAAGGCCAAGGCTGCCGGTGAAAAGAAAGCTGTCGCCAAAAAACCATCTGCCGCCAAGAAGACCGCCGAAAAGAAAAAGACCGAGAAGGCGAAGGCAAAAACCGCCAAAAAGACCGGTACAGTCAAAGCTAAACCAGCAAAGGCTGCCCCCAAGGCCTCCGCAACAAAACCAAAGGCACCCAAGGCAAAGAGTGCTGCAGCGGCAAAACCAAAAAAGGCTTCTCCAGCAAAGAAGCCAGCTGCCAAGAAGGCCGCCGCCAAAAAGTAATTTTTCCCAAAAGAATTACTTCCAACATGATTTGTTTTCGATATTCGAAATATTTATATCTAACAGCCCTTTTCAGGGCTACAAATATTCTTCAAAAAAGAGACATGATTATGCAAATCAAACTAATCTTACTTATATACCTGACAATTTAGTAATGAAATTATTTTAGGTCAATAATAGTCTGTCGCAAATCAATTTTTCCTGGAATTCCACCACATATGGATTATGTCAGTCATAAAATAATCATATTACTTTGGTAAATTGAATTTTATCAAGTGCCGACGGCAAAACAACAAAATGATGCTTCTTTGAGAAAAATTCGTGGAAAACATTCAACGATCGACAGTTTTATGAAATGCCGACGGCAAAACAACAAGATTATTTTTCCTCGAAAAAAACTGTACATTTCTGTGAAAGACAAAAATTATCGAAATGCCGACGGCAAAACATGCATTTTTCTAGTGGCATTTTTTCTTTTTTTTCTGGGTAAATAGAGAATATTCTTCCATTTTACGCGATATTATATTAACTTAAATGTATTTATTTTTCCCTCAGAATGAATTTTATAAAATCTCTTTTCAAATATATTTTGTGGCCCTGAAAAGGGCCTTTGATTTGAAGGAAATGTATGCGACGAATGAAGAAAGCATTTACTTGGAGCTGGTGTATTTGGTGACAGCCTTGGTACCTTCACTGACAGCGTGCTTAGCCAACTCACCGGGCAACAAAAGACGGACAGCAGTTTGGATTTCCCGACTGGTGATGGTCGAACGTTTGTTGTAGTGAGCCAAACGAGATGCTTCGGCGGCAATACGTTCGAAGATATCATTAACGAAACTGTTCATGATGCTCATCGCCTTGGACGAAATACCAGTATCGGGATGTACTTGCTTCAACACTTTGTAAATGTAGATGGCATAACTCTCCTTGCGCTTGGTACGCCTCTTCGTCTTGTCACTCTTGGTGATGTTCTTCTGGGCTTTACCGGCCTTTTTCGCTGCTTTACCACTGGCTTTAGGAGGCATTTTTCACTTGAGTTTTTAAAATCACACAAACACTTTTAACACTGTTCACAATTTTGTCGTTTTGCCGTCGAATGCCCAACTTAAGTACAATTTCGTGCACACAATATTCGAGAGACGAGCAACGTTCGGCTCGCCAACGAAAAACAACCCTCATGGTGAGACGATGTGTACGAAAAAAGTATAAATACTCGTTGAAATAGCTCAGACTGTATCATTTGTGTTTTTCAGTGCTACAGTGTTAAATAAAAATAAATAAGTGAAAATGTCTGGTCGTGGTAAAGGTGGCAAAGTTAAGGGAAAGGCAAAGTCTCGTTCAAGCCGTGCTGGTCTGCAGTTCCCCGTCGGTCGTATCCATCGTTTGTTGCGCAAAGGCAACTATGCTGAGCGTGTTGGTGCCGGTGCCCCAGTCTACTTGGCTGCCGTCATGGAATATTTGGCTGCTGAAGTTTTGGAATTGGCTGGCAATGCTGCTCGCGACAACAAGAAGACCAGAATTATCCCCCGTCATTTGCAGTTGGCCATCCGTAACGATGAAGAATTGAACAAATTGTTGTCTGGTGTCACCATTGCTCAAGGTGGTGTTTTGCCAAACATCCAGGCTGTACTTTTGCCCAAGAAGACCGAAAAGAAAGCTTAAATTCTCTAACGATCAAACAAAATGTAAATACAGGCCATCGTATCCATTGCAACAATCCGTCCTTTTCAGGACGACAAAATCTATTCAAAAAGAGTCAAATCTTATCAAACATATTTAATTTTTATAAATGTATATCAATGGAAATTTTATTTTTTTTCGCATCACATGGTTGAATCAATCTCCGTGGTTCAGCAAAGAAATGTAGCATATGTTTGTGTGTGTGAATGGTAGTACAGTCAGACTCGCTTCTTTGAAAAACCATCTACGTCGTAGTTGTACACAGCACAGCAATGCACGATCGATACATACATAACAAATAAATGTGTGTGTGTCCGTAGAAATATGTATGTAAATTTCTGAACGGCAGAAACGATATTGCTTTATTATTTGTATTTAAAAAATAAATTTCCAGCAGAAAAGAAACATTGTCGCCTGACAAAAAAAAAAAGAAAAATATTTTCCCTTTTTTAAATGTAAAAAAACAATTCATGTAGAATATAATTTCTGTTTGGACATTATGGATACATACTCTGAAAAAGAAACTGCGTAGTAGATAGTTGAAGGGAAAATACTAAATACACATTCCCGCCGCTGTTGTACAGCGCCACATTCATGGAATGTGTATAGGTCATTTCATTTATTGTCAGTATGTATATGCATTTATTTTCAAAAATATAATAGAATTGGTAGTTGAAGAAATATTTTCTCTTTTAAAAAATATATTGTGGTCCTGAAAAGGACCGATTGTTTTTTAAAAGTAAAATTTGTTGAATTTTTCCATCCGAACGTCCGAATATGTGTTTAACCGCCGAAACCGTACAAAGTGCGGCCCTGTCTCTTCAAAGCGTAGACGACATCCATAGCGGTGACGGTTTTACGCTTGGCGTGTTCGGTGTATGTGACAGCATCACGGATGACATTTTCCAGGAAGACTTTCAGAACACCGCGAGTTTCTTCGTAGATCAATCCAGAAATACGCTTCACACCGCCACGACGAGCCAAACGTCTGATAGCTGGCTTGGTGATACCTTGGATGTTATCACGCAACACTTTACGATGACGTTTAGCGCCACCTTTACCCAAGCCTTTGCCACCTTTACCACGACCAGTCATTTTTCAGTATTTTTTTTTTAATTCACTTAACACTTCACAAACGATGCACAAGAACTAATAATTGTGAGCTACGTATCGCTCGTATTTATACAAAATGTTCACAGTGATGTGGACAATGCGAATGCGACGAGTGGTTGTTTCGTGGCATTCGTGTTGTGTTCGTATTGGCGTCGTGCGGCGTCGCATCGAAACCACCCCGATGGCTGGGTGTGTTTTTCTATAAAAGGTCGGTCGGTGTACGTTGGCTCGATTAATTCAGTGTTAACAGTGTTTGTGTTCAGATATAGTGAAGAAGAAAAGTGAAAAAAATGGCTCGTACTAAGCAAACTGCCCGTAAATCGACTGGTGGCAAGGCGCCCCGTAAACAATTGGCTACTAAGGCGGCACGCAAGAGCGCACCAGCCACCGGTGGTGTGAAGAAGCCACATCGTTTCCGTCCCGGCACCGTGGCTTTGCGTGAAATTCGTCGCTACCAGAAGAGTACCGAGCTGTTGATCCGCAAATTGCCCTTCCAACGTTTGGTGCGTGAGATCGCTCAGGACTTCAAGACCGACTTGCGTTTCCAGAGTTCGGCCGTTATGGCTCTGCAAGAGGCTAGCGAAGCGTACTTGGTCGGTCTATTCGAAGATACCAACTTGTGCGCCATCCATGCCAAGCGTGTGACCATCATGCCCAAAGACATTCAGTTGGCCAGACGTATTCGCGGAGAACGTGCTTAAATCAATGTTCATTTAACAACAGCAGGTCGTCAGAAATTAATATATATTTTTTTTTTGAAAAAAACAATCGGTCCTTTTCAGGACCACAAAGAGTCTTTTGATAAAAAGATAATAATTTTGTGATCGAGCGTTGATGTTGGCTGGCTGGCCGGCGGTGGTGCCTAGTAAATGAAGTGAATGTTTGATGTTTGGGAGTGGTGTTTTTTGGGGGGGCGACGAAATATGGATGGGAATGGATGGTATTTTGGATGGATGACTAATGAGAGAATGGTTTATTTTTCAGGAATGTTATTTTATTTTTCAGCGACGAAGGCGTTGGAGCACCAAATGAAGCGGAACTTTTGAATTTTGCAATAAAAAACATTTAGATTGTGGATTGTTTTGGAATTATTTGAAAAGCTTGTTGGTTTTTAGTTACTTTTTTATTTTTTGGGAGAAAATTATGGACATTTTTTTTATTTTGGCATACGTTGCGTACAAAAAAAATCGAAGCCAACATTTTATTGGGAAAAAAAATGAAAAAAGTCTAGATTTATTTGAAAAAAAATATGAAAAAGACTGAATTAGGCTATGTTTATTGAAAAAAAACTTTATTTGACTAACTTTTCAAAGAAATTTATGGAGTTCACCGAAAAAAACTAACTTTTCAAAGAAATTCGTTTTCGTTCACAGTAAATAAATGTGTTTTGGCAAATTTTTGTCTTAGTAACTCCGCAGTAGTATTTTCGCTGGAATTTAATTTATGCCAGCCGCAAATCGAAAAGGTTTTTAGTAGGCATTATTGGAATTATTTGGTATTTTGAAACTGTTTTTCAATGATTTTGATAGCAAATCCTATATTACTGCGGAAAAATTCAAAATTTAGTTTTTTTTTCGTTCAACTTTGTTATGTGTGAAATTTTTGAGCCGTACGGGACGAAAAAATTGCGGCACAACTATTTGTCATGTTATTTTCTTTTTTAAATTTTTTGTATTTACTGAAAACTGCAGAAATTTGATTGAATTTATCCATATTTCAGATTAAAAAGGTTATTTCATCATCAGTTCATTAAGTTTTATACGCTAGTAGAAAATTAGACGGAATTGAAAAATGAAATGCATACACAAAATGTACCAAAGGTGTGACTGATACACTTCGAGGTAATGCCACATTTCCGAAGAAAGTTAATGTTTCTATGAAATATGTATTGTTTTGAGGAAAATGTCCGAATTGTTGTTCATTTTTTAAATAAATTTTATTAAATCATTATTATATTTGAGCTTTGAAAATAATAATGGAGAAAAAGTTTATTCATGAAAAATAACCAATATAAGGAACTACACCGTCATAGAGTAATTAATATATGTGAATATTTTTTCAATTCAAAAGATGATTTTTGAATTTTTTCTTTTTTTAGTTTAAAGAAAACATATGCAGCTTCCTTTTTAGAAACATTTTGAATTGGAATTTTTGTAGAAACTCTTAAATTTTGACAATTTAGTTGAAAATTCATTCGAACATTTTAACAAACTTTGTACAAAAATGCTTACAACACATTCGCCAAGCATGGGAATTTTCTGAAATTTTTTGTACCATCAAGCTGTATATCTATTTTAGGAATACTGAATATATTTCGTAAAAAAAAGTTAACAGTTTCATAAATAAATTAATAATTGTACGAAAACTTTTGTTAAATTTTCGAAACGCTTCCACACAAATATTGTCAAAATATGTAAAGTGACTACTATGCACTTCTCATCTTTTCGAAGTACGTGGAAAAACGGTGTTCGGTTTTTTTATAAATACTTACACACAATTTTAAGTGTATTTTCAGTGTTAAAAAATAAATAAAAATAAAGTGAACATGTCTGACTCCGCTGCCGTTGAAGCTACCGCGTCCCCAGTTGCTGCTGCCCCAGCTGCTGAGAAGAAGACAGCCAAGAAGGCTGCCGCCAAGGCAAAGAAACCATCTGCCACTCCATCTCATCCACCAACCCAACAAATGGTCGATGCTGCCATCAAAGCATTGAAGGAACGTGGTGGTTCATCTCTGCCCGCCATCAAGAAGTACTTGGCCGGTACCTATAAGGTTGATGCCCAAAAATTGGCTCCCTTCATCAAGAAGTATTTGAAGGGTGCTGTTGCCAGCGGAAAGTTGATCCAAACCAAGGGTAAGGGTGCTTCTGGTTCATTCAAATTGTCGCCAGCTGCTTCCAAGGAACCCAAACCGAAATCTGTCGAGAAGAAAAAGAAGGCACCAGTTGCTGGTGACAAGAAGAAGAAGGTTGCACCCAAGAAGGCCAAGGCTGCCGGTGAAAAGAAAGCTGTCGCCAAAAAACCATCTGCCGCCAAGAAGACCGCCGAAAAGAAAAAGACCGAGAAGGCGAAGGCAAAAACCGCCAAAAAGACCGGTACAGTCAAAGCTAAACCAGCAAAGGCTGCCCCCAAGGCCTCCGCAACAAAACCAAAGGCACCCAAGGCAAAGAGTGCTGCAGCGGCAAAACCAAAAAAGGCTTCTCCAGCAAAGAAGCCAGCTGCCAAGAAGGCCGCCGCCAAAAAGTAATTTTTCCCAAAAGAATTACTTCCAACATGATTTGTTTTCGATATTCGAAATATTTATATCTAACAGCCCTTTTCAGGGCTACAAATATTCTTCAAAAAAGAGACATGATTATGCAAATCAAACTAATCTTACTTATATACCTGACAATTTAGTAATGAAATTATTTTAGGTCAATAATAGTCTGTCGCAAATCAATTTTTCCTGGAATTCCACCACATATGGATTATGTCAGTCATAAAATAATCATATTACTTTGGTAAATTGAATTTTATCAAGTGCCGACGGCAAAACAACAAAATGATGCTTCTTTGAGAAAAATTCGTGGAAAACATTCAACGATCGACAGTTTTATGAAATGCCGACGGCAAAACAACAAGATTATTTTTCCTCGAAAAAAACTGTACATTTCTGTGAAAGACAAAAATTATCGAAATGCCGACGGCAAAACATGCATTTTTCTAGTGGCATTTTTTCTTTTTTTTCTGGGTAAATAGAGAATATTCTTCCATTTTACGCGATATTATATTAACTTAAATGTATTTATTTTTCCCTCAGAATGAATTTTATAAAATCTCTTTTCAAATATATTTTGTGGCCCTGAAAAGGGCCTTTGATTTGAAGGAAATGTATGCGACGAATGAAGAAAGCATTTACTTGGAGCTGGTGTATTTGGTGACAGCCTTGGTACCTTCACTGACAGCGTGCTTAGCCAACTCACCGGGCAACAAAAGACGGACAGCAGTTTGGATTTCCCGACTGGTGATGGTCGAACGTTTGTTGTAGTGAGCCAAACGAGATGCTTCGGCGGCAATACGTTCGAAGATATCATTAACGAAACTGTTCATGATGCTCATCGCCTTGGACGAAATACCAGTATCGGGATGTACTTGCTTCAACACTTTGTAAATGTAGATGGCATAACTCTCCTTGCGCTTGGTACGCCTCTTCGTCTTGTCACTCTTGGTGATGTTCTTCTGGGCTTTACCGGCCTTTTTCGCTGCTTTACCACTGGCTTTAGGAGGCATTTTTCACTTGAGTTTTTAAAATCACACAAACACTTTTAACACTGTTCACAATTTTGTCGTTTTGCCGTCGAATGCCCAACTTAAGTACAATTTCGTGCACACAATATTCGAGAGACGAGCAACGTTCGGCTCGCCAACGAAAAACAACCCTCATGGTGAGACGATGTGTACGAAAAAAGTATAAATACTCGTTGAAATAGCTCAGACTGTATCATTTGTGTTTTTCAGTGCTACAGTGTTAAATAAAAATAAATAAGTGAAAATGTCTGGTCGTGGTAAAGGTGGCAAAGTTAAGGGAAAGGCAAAGTCTCGTTCAAGCCGTGCTGGTCTGCAGTTCCCCGTCGGTCGTATCCATCGTTTGTTGCGCAAAGGCAACTATGCTGAGCGTGTTGGTGCCGGTGCCCCAGTCTACTTGGCTGCCGTCATGGAATATTTGGCTGCTGAAGTTTTGGAATTGGCTGGCAATGCTGCTCGCGACAACAAGAAGACCAGAATTATCCCCCGTCATTTGCAGTTGGCCATCCGTAACGATGAAGAATTGAACAAATTGTTGTCTGGTGTCACCATTGCTCAAGGTGGTGTTTTGCCAAACATCCAGGCTGTACTTTTGCCCAAGAAGACCGAAAAGAAAGCTTAAATTCTCTAACGATCAAACAAAATGTAAATACAGGCCATCGTATCCATTGCAACAATCCGTCCTTTTCAGGACGACAAAATCTATTCAAAAAGAGTCAAATCTTATCAAACATATTTAATTTTTATAAATGTATATCAATGGAAATTTTATTTTTTTTCGCATCACATGGTTGAATCAATCTCCGTGGTTCAGCAAAGAAATGTAGCATATGTTTGTGTGTGTGAATGGTAGTACAGTCAGACTCGCTTCTTTGAAAAACCATCTACGTCGTAGTTGTACACAGCACAGCAATGCACGATCGATACATACATAACAAATAAATGTGTGTGTGTCCGTAGAAATATGTATGTAAATTTCTGAACGGCAGAAACGATATTGCTTTATTATTTGTATTTAAAAAATAAATTTCCAGCAGAAAAGAAACATTGTCGCCTGACAAAAAAAAAAAGAAAAATATTTTCCCTTTTTTAAATGTAAAAAAACAATTCATGTAGAATATAATTTCTGTTTGGACATTATGGATACATACTCTGAAAAAGAAACTGCGTAGTAGATAGTTGAAGGGAAAATACTAAATACACATTCCCGCCGCTGTTGTACAGCGCCACATTCATGGAATGTGTATAGGTCATTTCATTTATTGTCAGTATGTATATGCATTTATTTTCAAAAATATAATAGAATTGGTAGTTGAAGAAATATTTTCTCTTTTAAAAAATATATTGTGGTCCTGAAAAGGACCGATTGTTTTTTAAAAGTAAAATTTGTTGAATTTTTCCATCCGAACGTCCGAATATGTGTTTAACCGCCGAAACCGTACAAAGTGCGGCCCTGTCTCTTCAAAGCGTAGACGACATCCATAGCGGTGACGGTTTTACGCTTGGCGTGTTCGGTGTATGTGACAGCATCACGGATGACATTTTCCAGGAAGACTTTCAGAACACCGCGAGTTTCTTCGTAGATCAATCCAGAAATACGCTTCACACCGCCACGACGAGCCAAACGTCTGATAGCTGGCTTGGTGATACCTTGGATGTTATCACGCAACACTTTACGATGACGTTTAGCGCCACCTTTACCCAAGCCTTTGCCACCTTTACCACGACCAGTCATTTTTCAGTATTTTTTTTTTAATTCACTTAACACTTCACAAACGATGCACAAGAACTAATAATTGTGAGCTACGTATCGCTCGTATTTATACAAAATGTTCACAGTGATGTGGACAATGCGAATGCGACGAGTGGTTGTTTCGTGGCATTCGTGTTGTGTTCGTATTGGCGTCGTGCGGCGTCGCATCGAAACCACCCCGATGGCTGGGTGTGTTTTTCTATAAAAGGTCGGTCGGTGTACGTTGGCTCGATTAATTCAGTGTTAACAGTGTTTGTGTTCAGATATAGTGAAGAAGAAAAGTGAAAAAAATGGCTCGTACTAAGCAAACTGCCCGTAAATCGACTGGTGGCAAGGCGCCCCGTAAACAATTGGCTACTAAGGCGGCACGCAAGAGCGCACCAGCCACCGGTGGTGTGAAGAAGCCACATCGTTTCCGTCCCGGCACCGTGGCTTTGCGTGAAATTCGTCGCTACCAGAAGAGTACCGAGCTGTTGATCCGCAAATTGCCCTTCCAACGTTTGGTGCGTGAGATCGCTCAGGACTTCAAGACCGACTTGCGTTTCCAGAGTTCGGCCGTTATGGCTCTGCAAGAGGCTAGCGAAGCGTACTTGGTCGGTCTATTCGAAGATACCAACTTGTGCGCCATCCATGCCAAGCGTGTGACCATCATGCCCAAAGACATTCAGTTGGCCAGACGTATTCGCGGAGAACGTGCTTAAATCAATGTTCATTTAACAACAGCAGGTCGTCAGAAATTAATATATATTTTTTTTTTGAAAAAAACAATCGGTCCTTTTCAGGACCACAAAGAGTCTTTTGATAAAAAGATAATAATTTTGTGATCGAGCGTTGATGTTGGCTGGCTGGCCGGCGGTGGTGCCTAGTAAATGAAGTGAATGTTTGATGTTTGGGAGTGGTGTTTTTTGGGGGGGCGACGAAATATGGATGGGAATGGATGGTATTTTGGATGGATGACTAATGAGAGAATGGTTTATTTTTCAGGAATGTTATTTTATTTTTCAGCGACGAAGGCGTTGGAGCACCAAATGAAGCGGAACTTTTGAATTTTGCAATAAAAAACATTTAGATTGTGGATTGTTTTGGAATTATTTGAAAAGCTTGTTGGTTTTTAGTTACTTTTTTATTTTTTGGGAGAAAATTATGGACATTTTTTTTATTTTGGCATACGTTGCGTACAAAAAAAATCGAAGCCAACATTTTATTGGGAAAAAAAATGAAAAAAGTCTAGATTTATTTGAAAAAAAATATGAAAAAGACTGAATTAGGCTATGTTTATTGAAAAAAAACTTTATTTGACTAACTTTTCAAAGAAATTTATGGAGTTCACCGAAAAAAACTAACTTTTCAAAGAAATTCGTTTTCGTTCACAGTAAATAAATGTGTTTTGGCAAATTTTTGTCTTAGTAACTCCGCAGTAGTATTTTCGCTGGAATTTAATTTATGCCAGCCGCAAATCGAAAAGGTTTTTAGTAGGCATTATTGGAATTATTTGGTATTTTGAAACTGTTTTTCAATGATTTTGATAGCAAATCCTATATTACTGCGGAAAAATTCAAAATTTAGTTTTTTTTTCGTTCAACTTTGTTATGTGTGAAATTTTTGAGCCGTACGGGACGAAAAAATTGCGGCACAACTATTTGTCATGTTATTTTCTTTTTTAAATTTTTTGTATTTACTGAAAACTGCAGAAATTTGATTGAATTTATCCATATTTCAGATTAAA
The DNA here is from genome assembly GCA_958296145.1 of Hydrotaea cyrtoneurina. Classification (NCBI taxonomy): domain Eukaryota; kingdom Metazoa; phylum Arthropoda; class Insecta; order Diptera; family Muscidae; genus Hydrotaea; species Hydrotaea cyrtoneurina. Next base: position 67,352,442 of record OY282514.1, on the reverse strand, counting down.
AAGGTTATTTCATCATCAGTTCATTAAGTTTTATACGCTAGTAGAAAATTAGACGGAATTGAAAAATGAAATGCATACACAAAATGTACCAAAGGTGTGACTGATACACTTCGAGGTAATGCCACATTTCCGAAGAAAGTTAATGTTTCTATGAAATATGTATTGTTTTGAGGAAAATGTCCGAATTGTTGTTCATTTTTTAAATAAATTTTATTAAATCATTATTATATTTGAGCTTTGAAAATAATAATGGAGAAAAAGTTTATTCATGAAAAATAACCAATATAAGGAACTACACCGTCATAGAGTAATTAATATATGTGAATATTTTTTCAATTCAAAAGATGATTTTTGAATTTTTTCTTTTTTTAGTTTAAAGAAAACATATGCAGCTTCCTTTTTAGAAACATTTTGAATTGGAATTTTTGTAGAAACTCTTAAATTTTGACAATTTAGTTGAAAATTCATTCGAACATTTTAACAAACTTTGTACAAAAATGCTTACAACACATTCGCCAAGCATGGGAATTTTCTGAAATTTTTTGTACCATCAAGCTGTATATCTATTTTAGGAATACTGAATATATTTCGTAAAAAAAAGTTAACAGTTTCATAAATAAATTAATAATTGTACGAAAACTTTTGTTAAATTTTCGAAACGCTTCCACACAAATATTGTCAAAATATGTAAAGTGACTACTATGCACTTCTCATCTTTTCGAAGTACGTGGAAAAACGGTGTTCGGTTTTTTTATAAATACTTACACACAATTTTAAGTGTATTTTCAGTGTTAAAAAATAAATAAAAATAAAGTGAACATGTCTGACTCCGCTGCCGTTGAAGCTACCGCGTCCCCAGTTGCTGCTGCCCCAGCTGCTGAGAAGAAGACAGCCAAGAAGGCTGCCGCCAAGGCAAAGAAACCATCTGCCACTCCATCTCATCCACCAACCCAACAAATGGTCGATGCTGCCATCAAAGCATTGAAGGAACGTGGTGGTTCATCTCTGCCCGCCATCAAGAAGTACTTGGCCGGTACCTATAAGGTTGATGCCCAAAAATTGGCTCCCTTCATCAAGAAGTATTTGAAGGGTGCTGTTGCCAGCGGAAAGTTGATCCAAACCAAGGGTAAGGGTGCTTCTGGTTCATTCAAATTGTCGCCAGCTGCTTCCAAGGAACCCAAACCGAAATCTGTCGAGAAGAAAAAGAAGGCACCAGTTGCTGGTGACAAGAAGAAGAAGGTTGCACCCAAGAAGGCCAAGGCTGCCGGTGAAAAGAAAGCTGTCGCCAAAAAACCATCTGCCGCCAAGAAGACCGCCGAAAAGAAAAAGACCGAGAAGGCGAAGGCAAAAACCGCCAAAAAGACCGGTACAGTCAAAGCTAAACCAGCAAAGGCTGCCCCCAAGGCCTCCGCAACAAAACCAAAGGCACCCAAGGCAAAGAGTGCTGCAGCGGCAAAACCAAAAAAGGCTTCTCCAGCAAAGAAGCCAGCTGCCAAGAAGGCCGCCGCCAAAAAGTAATTTTTCCCAAAAGAATTACTTCCAACATGATTTGTTTTCGATATTCGAAATATTTATATCTAACAGCCCTTTTCAGGGCTACAAATATTCTTCAAAAAAGAGACATGATTATGCAAATCAAACTAATCTTACTTATATACCTGACAATTTAGTAATGAAATTATTTTAGGTCAATAATAGTCTGTCGCAAATCAATTTTTCCTGGAATTCCACCACATATGGATTATGTCAGTCATAAAATAATCATATTACTTTGGTAAATTGAATTTTATCAAGTGCCGACGGCAAAACAACAAAATGATGCTTCTTTGAGAAAAATTCGTGGAAAACATTCAACGATCGACAGTTTTATGAAATGCCGACGGCAAAACAACAAGATTATTTTTCCTCGAAAAAAACTGTACATTTCTGTGAAAGACAAAAATTATCGAAATGCCGACGGCAAAACATGCATTTTTCTAGTGGCATTTTTTCTTTTTTTTCTGGGTAAATAGAGAATATTCTTCCATTTTACGCGATATTATATTAACTTAAATGTATTTATTTTTCCCTCAGAATGAATTTTATAAAATCTCTTTTCAAATATATTTTGTGGCCCTGAAAAGGGCCTTTGATTTGAAGGAAATGTATGCGACGAATGAAGAAAGCATTTACTTGGAGCTGGTGTATTTGGTGACAGCCTTGGTACCTTCACTGACAGCGTGCTTAGCCAACTCACCGGGCAACAAAAGACGGACAGCAGTTTGGATTTCCCGACTGGTGATGGTCGAACGTTTGTTGTAGTGAGCCAAACGAGATGCTTCGGCGGCAATACGTTCGAAGATATCATTAACGAAACTGTTCATGATGCTCATCGCCTTGGACGAAATACCAGTATCGGGATGTACTTGCTTCAACACTTTGTAAATGTAGATGGCATAACTCTCCTTGCGCTTGGTACGCCTCTTCGTCTTGTCACTCTTGGTGATGTTCTTCTGGGCTTTACCGGCCTTTTTCGCTGCTTTACCACTGGCTTTAGGAGGCATTTTTCACTTGAGTTTTTAAAATCACACAAACACTTTTAACACTGTTCACAATTTTGTCGTTTTGCCGTCGAATGCCCAACTTAAGTACAATTTCGTGCACACAATATTCGAGAGACGAGCAACGTTCGGCTCGCCAACGAAAAACAACCCTCATGGTGAGACGATGTGTACGAAAAAAGTATAAATACTCGTTGAAATAGCTCAGACTGTATCATTTGTGTTTTTCAGTGCTACAGTGTTAAATAAAAATAAATAAGTGAAAATGTCTGGTCGTGGTAAAGGTGGCAAAGTTAAGGGAAAGGCAAAGTCTCGTTCAAGCCGTGCTGGTCTGCAGTTCCCCGTCGGTCGTATCCATCGTTTGTTGCGCAAAGGCAACTATGCTGAGCGTGTTGGTGCCGGTGCCCCAGTCTACTTGGCTGCCGTCATGGAATATTTGGCTGCTGAAGTTTTGGAATTGGCTGGCAATGCTGCTCGCGACAACAAGAAGACCAGAATTATCCCCCGTCATTTGCAGTTGGCCATCCGTAACGATGAAGAATTGAACAAATTGTTGTCTGGTGTCACCATTGCTCAAGGTGGTGTTTTGCCAAACATCCAGGCTGTACTTTTGCCCAAGAAGACCGAAAAGAAAGCTTAAATTCTCTAACGATCAAACAAAATGTAAATACAGGCCATCGTATCCATTGCAACAATCCGTCCTTTTCAGGACGACAAAATCTATTCAAAAAGAGTCAAATCTTATCAAACATATTTAATTTTTATAAATGTATATCAATGGAAATTTTATTTTTTTTCGCATCACATGGTTGAATCAATCTCCGTGGTTCAGCAAAGAAATGTAGCATATGTTTGTGTGTGTGAATGGTAGTACAGTCAGACTCGCTTCTTTGAAAAACCATCTACGTCGTAGTTGTACACAGCACAGCAATGCACGATCGATACATACATAACAAATAAATGTGTGTGTGTCCGTAGAAATATGTATGTAAATTTCTGAACGGCAGAAACGATATTGCTTTATTATTTGTATTTAAAAAATAAATTTCCAGCAGAAAAGAAACATTGTCGCCTGACAAAAAAAAAAAGAAAAATATTTTCCCTTTTTTAAATGTAAAAAAACAATTCATGTAGAATATAATTTCTGTTTGGACATTATGGATACATACTCTGAAAAAGAAACTGCGTAGTAGATAGTTGAAGGGAAAATACTAAATACACATTCCCGCCGCTGTTGTACAGCGCCACATTCATGGAATGTGTATAGGTCATTTCATTTATTGTCAGTATGTATATGCATTTATTTTCAAAAATATAATAGAATTGGTAGTTGAAGAAATATTTTCTCTTTTAAAAAATATATTGTGGTCCTGAAAAGGACCGATTGTTTTTTAAAAGTAAAATTTGTTGAATTTTTCCATCCGAACGTCCGAATATGTGTTTAACCGCCGAAACCGTACAAAGTGCGGCCCTGTCTCTTCAAAGCGTAGACGACATCCATAGCGGTGACGGTTTTACGCTTGGCGTGTTCGGTGTATGTGACAGCATCACGGATGACATTTTCCAGGAAGACTTTCAGAACACCGCGAGTTTCTTCGTAGATCAATCCAGAAATACGCTTCACACCGCCACGACGAGCCAAACGTCTGATAGCTGGCTTGGTGATACCTTGGATGTTATCACGCAACACTTTACGATGACGTTTAGCGCCACCTTTACCCAAGCCTTTGCCACCTTTACCACGACCAGTCATTTTTCAGTATTTTTTTTTTAATTCACTTAACACTTCACAAACGATGCACAAGAACTAATAATTGTGAGCTACGTATCGCTCGTATTTATACAAAATGTTCACAGTGATGTGGACAATGCGAATGCGACGAGTGGTTGTTTCGTGGCATTCGTGTTGTGTTCGTATTGGCGTCGTGCGGCGTCGCATCGAAACCACCCCGATGGCTGGGTGTGTTTTTCTATAAAAGGTCGGTCGGTGTACGTTGGCTCGATTAATTCAGTGTTAACAGTGTTTGTGTTCAGATATAGTGAAGAAGAAAAGTGAAAAAAATGGCTCGTACTAAGCAAACTGCCCGTAAATCGACTGGTGGCAAGGCGCCCCGTAAACAATTGGCTACTAAGGCGGCACGCAAGAGCGCACCAGCCACCGGTGGTGTGAAGAAGCCACATCGTTTCCGTCCCGGCACCGTGGCTTTGCGTGAAATTCGTCGCTACCAGAAGAGTACCGAGCTGTTGATCCGCAAATTGCCCTTCCAACGTTTGGTGCGTGAGATCGCTCAGGACTTCAAGACCGACTTGCGTTTCCAGAGTTCGGCCGTTATGGCTCTGCAAGAGGCTAGCGAAGCGTACTTGGTCGGTCTATTCGAAGATACCAACTTGTGCGCCATCCATGCCAAGCGTGTGACCATCATGCCCAAAGACATTCAGTTGGCCAGACGTATTCGCGGAGAACGTGCTTAAATCAATGTTCATTTAACAACAGCAGGTCGTCAGAAATTAATATATATTTTTTTTTTGAAAAAAACAATCGGTCCTTTTCAGGACCACAAAGAGTCTTTTGATAAAAAGATAATAATTTTGTGATCGAGCGTTGATGTTGGCTGGCTGGCCGGCGGTGGTGCCTAGTAAATGAAGTGAATGTTTGATGTTTGGGAGTGGTGTTTTTTGGGGGGGCGACGAAATATGGATGGGAATGGATGGTATTTTGGATGGATGACTAATGAGAGAATGGTTTATTTTTCAGGAATGTTATTTTATTTTTCAGCGACGAAGGCGTTGGAGCACCAAATGAAGCGGAACTTTTGAATTTTGCAATAAAAAACATTTAGATTGTGGATTGTTTTGGAATTATTTGAAAAGCTTGTTGGTTTTTAGTTACTTTTTTATTTTTTGGGAGAAAATTATGGACATTTTTTTTATTTTGGCATACGTTGCGTACAAAAAAAATCGAAGCCAACATTTTATTGGGAAAAAAAATGAAAAAAGTCTAGATTTATTTGAAAAAAAATATGAAAAAGACTGAATTAGGCTATGTTTATTGAAAAAAAACTTTATTTGACTAACTTTTCAAAGAAATTTATGGAGTTCACCGAAAAAAACTAACTTTTCAAAGAAATTCGTTTTCGTTCACAGTAAATAAATGTGTTTTGGCAAATTTTTGTCTTAGTAACTCCGCAGTAGTATTTTCGCTGGAATTTAATTTATGCCAGCCGCAAATCGAAAAGGTTTTTAGTAGGCATTATTGGAATTATTTGGTATTTTGAAACTGTTTTTCAATGATTTTGATAGCAAATCCTATATTACTGCGGAAAAATTCAAAATTTAGTTTTTTTTTCGTTCAACTTTGTTATGTGTGAAATTTTTGAGCCGTACGGGACGAAAAAATTGCGGCACAACTATTTGTCATGTTATTTTCTTTTTTAAATTTTTTGTATTTACTGAAAACTGCAGAAATTTGATTGAATTTATCCATATTTCAGATTAAAAAGGTTATTTCATCATCAGTTCATTAAGTTTTATACGCTAGTAGAAAATTAGACGGAATTGAAAAATGAAATGCATACACAAAATGTACCAAAGGTGTGACTGATACACTTCGAGGTAATGCCACATTTCCGAAGAAAGTTAATGTTTCTATGAAATATGTATTGTTTTGAGGAAAATGTCCGAATTGTTGTTCATTTTTTAAATAAATTTTATTAAATCATTATTATATTTGAGCTTTGAAAATAATAATGGAGAAAAAGTTTATTCATGAAAAATAACCAATATAAGGAACTACACCGTCATAGAGTAATTAATATATGTGAATATTTTTTCAATTCAAAAGATGATTTTTGAATTTTTTCTTTTTTTAGTTTAAAGAAAACATATGCAGCTTCCTTTTTAGAAACATTTTGAATTGGAATTTTTGTAGAAACTCTTAAATTTTGACAATTTAGTTGAAAATTCATTCGAACATTTTAACAAACTTTGTACAAAAATGCTTACAACACATTCGCCAAGCATGGGAATTTTCTGAAATTTTTTGTACCATCAAGCTGTATATCTATTTTAGGAATACTGAATATATTTCGTAAAAAAAAGTTAACAGTTTCATAAATAAATTAATAATTGTACGAAAACTTTTGTTAAATTTTCGAAACGCTTCCACACAAATATTGTCAAAATATGTAAAGTGACTACTATGCACTTCTCATCTTTTCGAAGTACGTGGAAAAACGGTGTTCGGTTTTTTTAACTCCGCGTGGCACGATGGTATCTTGTTCAAACTGAGCAGACTTGAGTTTGACAAAAACATTTGCAGACTCATTGCGAGCTTCCTCAGGGATCGCAAGTTTAGAGTAAAGGTTGGGGATGGGCTCTCGGAGAGTATGGACGTTGTGGCAGGGGTACCACAAGGCTCTCTCCTTGGACCGATCCTTTACAACCTTTTAGTATCGGACATTCCACAGCCACCACAGGGGGATTTACTCCTTGTGTACGCTGACGATATTCTTGTCGCCTCTTCGGGCCCTGTGGCCCACTCTATGAATATTAGGCTTAACTCCTACCTTTCCGAACTATCGGGTTACTTCGGAAAGTGGAAACTAAAGCTAAATGTCGCTAAGTGCGACAGCATTATATTCAAAGGCAAGAAACTATCCCTCTTCCCGAACGCTAGGGCCTATAACCCTGTTGTAAGGATTGGGGATGACCTTATTCAGTCCTCTGACACCATGAAATATCTTGGTGTCATATATCAAGGGGACTTTAGATTCCACAAACACGTGGACTACATCTTAGTAAAGGTAAAACGTATTTACTATACTTACCTATCTCTCCTTAGGGGTAGAGGCCTCACTACCAGGATTAGGCTTTTGATCTATAAACAGATTATTAGACCTGTCCTAGCTTACGCCTTTCCGGCTTGGTTTGGAATATCGTCCAACCAAATGGAAAGACTAAGGAGATGGGAGCGTCGTATCCTGGTATCATGCCTTGGATTACGATGGACTCTTGATCAACGTGGTTTCTGGAGGCGTCCCTCCTGCAAAGACATATACGACAGTATAGACTTTGACAGGATTGACGTTTTCCTTATGAAATGCACACTTCGTTGCTTAGAGAAAGCAAGTTCTCTGGACAACGAATTGATTAAGACATCACTAACGCTGGACCACAGCCTTAGGAAGCTACTAGAGGATGATTGGCTGCCACCTGCAGCTCTTCTGACTCTAGAGAGGGAGGGTCTCCTCTTTAGAGAGGACAAACTACTGTTTTTCCATAGGAGATACAGTAGTTATGACTTGGACGACCTTGTGTATAACACATACCAAGGACAATGACCAGAACGGGTCCATTAATTTTAAGTGTTTAATTAGTCTTAGTTAAGTGTTAATTAGTATTAAGTAAAATGTTTAGCAATTCCCAATTTTTGTAATTCTTTTTAAGGGAAATTAACGATTAACGTAACAAATTGTAATAGTGACATGCCTGTATTCCTACGGCATTTTTGAAATTAGTTTGTAGTTCTAGAAAAATACCTTATGTATGCTAGAAAACTATGTATTAGTGAACAATGTTAGCATTAAGCTTATTGAAATATTGTATTAAGGATTTAGAATGAATAAATAACCAAATTGTTCGGTTTTTTTATAAATACTTACACACAATTTTAAGTGTATTTTCAGTGTTAAAAAATAAATAAAAATAAAGTGAACATGTCTGACTCCGCTGCCGTTGAAGCTACCGCGTCCCCAGTTGCTGCTGCCCCAGCTGCTGAGAAGAAGACAGCCAAGAAGGCTGCCGCCAAGGCAAAGAAACCATCTGCCACTCCATCTCATCCACCAACCCAACAAATGGTCGATGCTGCCATCAAAGCATTGAAGGAACGTGGTGGTTCATCTCTGCCCGCCATCAAGAAGTACTTGGCCGGTACCTATAAGGTTGATGCCCAAAAATTGGCTCCCTTCATCAAGAAGTATTTGAAGGGTGCTGTTGCCAGCGGAAAGTTGATCCAAACCAAGGGTAAGGGTGCTTCTGGTTCATTCAAATTGTCGCCAGCTGCTTCCAAGGAACCCAAACCGAAATCTGTCGAGAAGAAAAAGAAGGCACCAGTTGCTGGTGACAAGAAGAAGAAGGTTGCACCCAAGAAGGCCAAGGCTGCCGGTGAAAAGAAAGCTGTCGCCAAAAAACCATCTGCCGCCAAGAAGACCGCCGAAAAGAAAAAGACCGAGAAGGCGAAGGCAAAAACCGCCAAAAAGACCGGTACAGTCAAAGCTAAACCAGCAAAGGCTGCCCCCAAGGCCTCCGCAACAAAACCAAAGGCACCCAAGGCAAAGAGTGCTGCAGCGGCAAAACCAAAAAAGGCTTCTCCAGCAAAGAAGCCAGCTGCCAAGAAGGCCGCCGCCAAAAAGTAATTTTTCCCAAAAGAATTACTTCCAACATGATTTGTTTTCGATATTCGAAATATTTATATCTAACAGCCCTTTTCAGGGCTACAAATATTCTTCAAAAAAGAGACATGATTATGCAAATCAAACTAATCTTACTTATATACCTGACAATTTAGTAATGAAATTATTTTAGGTCAATAATAGTCTGTCGCAAATCAATTTTTCCTGGAATTCCACCACATATGGATTATGTCAGTCATAAAATAATCATATTACTTTGGTAAATTGAATTTTATCAAGTGCCGACGGCAAAACAACAAAATGATGCTTCTTTGAGAAAAATTCGTGGAAAACATTCAACGATCGACAGTTTTATGAAATGCCGACGGCAAAACAACAAGATTATTTTTCCTCGAAAAAAACTGTACATTTCTGTGAAAGACAAAAATTATCGAAATGCCGACGGCAAAACATGCATTTTTCTAGTGGCATTTTTTCTTTTTTTTCTGGGTAAATAGAGAATATTCTTCCATTTTACGCGATATTATATTAACTTAAATGTATTTATTTTTCCCTCAGAATGAATTTTATAAAATCTCTTTTCAAATATATTTTGTGGCCCTGAAAAGGGCCTTTGATTTGAAGGAAATGTATGCGACGAATGAAGAAAGCATTTACTTGGAGCTGGTGTATTTGGTGACAGCCTTGGTACCTTCACTGACAGCGTGCTTAGCCAACTCACCGGGCAACAAAAGACGGACAGCAGTTTGGATTTCCCGACTGGTGATGGTCGAACGTTTGTTGTAGTGAGCCAAACGAGATGCTTCGGCGGCAATACGTTCGAAGATATCATTAACGAAACTGTTCATGATGCTCATCGCCTTGGACGAAATACCAGTATCGGGATGTACTTGCTTCAACACTTTGTAAATGTAGATGGCATAACTCTCCTTGCGCTTGGTACGCCTCTTCGTCTTGTCACTCTTGGTGATGTTCTTCTGGGCTTTACCGGCCTTTTTCGCTGCTTTACCACTGGCTTTAGGAGGCATTTTTCACTTGAGTTTTTAAAATCACACAAACACTTTTAACACTGTTCACAATTTTGTCGTTTTGCCGTCGAATGCCCAACTTAAGTACAATTTCGTGCACACAATATTCGAGAGACGAGCAACGTTCGGCTCGCCAACGAAAAACAACCCTCATGGTGAGACGATGTGTACGAAAAAAGTATAAATACTCGTTGAAATAGCTCAGACTGTATCATTTGTGTTTTTCAGTGCTACAGTGTTAAATAAAAATAAATAAGTGAAAATGTCTGGTCGTGGTAAAGGTGGCAAAGTTAAGGGAAAGGCAAAGTCTCGTTCAAGCCGTGCTGGTCTGCAGTTCCCCGTCGGTCGTATCCATCGTTTGTTGCGCAAAGGCAACTATGCTGAGCGTGTTGGTGCCGGTGCCCCAGTCTACTTGGCTGCCGTCATGGAATATTTGGCTGCTGAAGTTTTGGAATTGGCTGGCAATGCTGCTCGCGACAACAAGAAGACCAGAATTATCCCCCGTCATTTGCAGTTGGCCATCCGTAACGATGAAGAATTGAACAAATTGTTGTCTGGTGTCACCATTGCTCAAGGTGGTGTTTTGCCAAACATCCAGGCTGTACTTTTGCCCAAGAAGACCGAAAAGAAAGCTTAAATTCTCTAACGATCAAACAAAATGTAAATACAGGCCATCGTATCCATTGCAACAATCCGTCCTTTTCAGGACGACAAAATCTATTCAAAAAGAGTCAAATCTTATCAAACATATTTAATTTTTATAAATGTATATCAATGGAAATTTTATTTTTTTTCGCATCACATGGTTGAATCAATCTCCGTGGTTCAGCAAAGAAATGTAGCATATGTTTGTGTGTGTGAATGGTAGTACAGTCAGACTCGCTTCTTTGAAAAACCATCTACGTCGTAGTTGTACACAGCACAGCAATGCACGATCGATACATACATAACAAATAAATGTGTGTGTGTCCGTAGAAATATGTATGTAAATTTCTGAACGGCAGAAACGATATTGCTTTATTATTTGTATTTAAAAAATAAATTTCCAGCAGAAAAGAAACATTGTCGCCTGACAAAAAAAAAAAGAAAAATATTTTCCCTTTTTTAAATGTAAAAAAACAATTCATGTAGAATATAATTTCTGTTTGGACATTATGGATACATACTCTGAAAAAGAAACTGCGTAGTAGATAGTTGAAGGGAAAATACTAAATACACATTCCCGCCGCTGTTGTACAGCGCCACATTCATGGAATGTGTATAGGTCATTTCATTTATTGTCAGTATGTATATGCATTTATTTTCAAAAATATAATAGAATTGGTAGTTGAAGAAATATTTTCTCTTTTAAAAAATATATTGTGGTCCTGAAAAGGACCGATTGTTTTTTAAAAGTAAAATTTGTTGAATTTTTCCATCCGAACGTCCGAATATGTGTTTAACCGCCGAAACCGTACAAAGTGCGGCCCTGTCTCTTCAAAGCGTAGACGACATCCATAGCGGTGACGGTTTTACGCTTGGCGTGTTCGGTGTATGTGACAGCATCACGGATGACATTTTCCAGGAAGACTTTCAGAACACCGCGAGTTTCTTCGTAGATCAATCCAGAAATACGCTTCACACCGCCACGACGAGCCAAACGTCTGATAGCTGGCTTGGTGATACCTTGGATGTTATCACGCAACACTTTACGATGACGTTTAGCGCCACCTTTACCCAAGCCTTTGCCACCTTTACCACGACCAGTCATTTTTCAGTATTTTTTTTTTAATTCACTTAACACTTCACAAACGATGCACAAGAACTAATAATTGTGAGCTACGTATCGCTCGTATTTATACAAAATGTTCACAGTGATGTGGACAATGCGAATGCGACGAGTGGTTGTTTCGTGGCATTCGTGTTGTGTTCGTATTGGCGTCGTGCGGCGTCGCATCGAAACCACCCCGATGGCTGGGTGTGTTTTTCTATAAAAGGTCGGTCGGTGTACGTTGGCTCGATTAATTCAGTGTTAACAGTGTTTGTGTTCAGATATAGTGAAGAAGAAAAGTGAAAAAAATGGCTCGTACTAAGCAAACTGCCCGTAAATCGACTGGTGGCAAGGCGCCCCGTAAACAATTGGCTACTAAGGCGGCACGCAAGAGCGCACCAGCCACCGGTGGTGTGAAGAAGCCACATCGTTTCCGTCCCGGCACCGTGGCTTTGCGTGAAATTCGTCGCTACCAGAAGAGTACCGAGCTGTTGATCCGCAAATTGCCCTTCCAACGTTTGGTGCGTGAGATCGCTCAGGACTTCAAGACCGACTTGCGTTTCCAGAGTTCGGCCGTTATGGCTCTGCAAGAGGCTAGCGAAGCGTACTTGGTCGGTCTATTCGAAGATACCAACTTGTGCGCCATCCATGCCAAGCGTGTGACCATCATGCCCAAAGACATTCAGTTGGCCAGACGTATTCGCGGAGAACGTGCTTAAATCAATGTTCATTTAACAACAGCAGGTCGTCAGAAATTAATATATATTTTTTTTTTGAAAAAAACAATCGGTCCTTTTCAGGACCACAAAGAGTCTTTTGATAAAAAGATAATAATTTTGTGATCGAGCGTTGATGTTGGCTGGCTGGCCGGCGGTGGTGCCTAGTAAATGAAGTGAATGTTTGATGTTTGGGAGTGGTGTTTTTTGGGGGGGCGACGAAATATGGATGGGAATGGATGGTATTTTGGATGGATGACTAATGAGAGAATGGTTTATTTTTCAGGAATGTTATTTTATTTTTCAGCGACGAAGGCGTTGGAGCACCAAATGAAGCGGAACTTTTGAATTTTGCAATAAAAAACATTTAGATTGTGGATTGTTTTGGAATTATTTGAAAAGCTTGTTGGTTTTTAGTTACTTTTTTATTTTTTGGGAGAAAATTATGGACATTTTTTTTATTTTGGCATACGTTGCGTACAAAAAAAATCGAAGCCAACATTTTATTGGGAAAAAAAATGAAAAAAGTCTAGATTTATTTGAAAAAAAATATGAAAAAGACTGAATTAGGCTATGTTTATTGAAAAAAAACTTTATTTGACTAACTTTTCAAAGAAATTTATGGAGTTCACCGAAAAAAACTAACTTTTCAAAGAAATTCGTTTTCGTTCACAGTAAATAAATGTGTTTTGGCAAATTTTTGTCTTAGTAACTCCGCAGTAGTATTTTCGCTGGAATTTAATTTATGCCAGCCGCAAATCGAAAAGGTTTTTAGTAGGCATTATTGGAATTATTTGGTATTTTGAAACTGTTTTTCAATGATTTTGATAGCAAATCCTATATTACTGCGGAAAAATTCAAAATTTAGTTTTTTTTTCGTTCAACTTTGTTATGTGTGAAATTTTTGAGCCGTACGGGACGAAAAAATTGCGGCACAACTATTTGTCATGTTATTTTCTTTTTTAAATTTTTTGTATTTACTGAAAACTGCAGAAATTTGATTGAATTTATCCATATTTCAGATTAAAAAGGTTATTTCATCATCAGTTCATTAAGTTTTATACGCTAGTAGAAAATTAGACGGAATTGAAAAATGAAATGCATACACAAAATGTACCAAAGGTGTGACTGATACACTTCGAGGTAATGCCACATTTCCGAAGAAAGTTAATGTTTCTATGAAATATGTATTGTTTTGAGGAAAATGTCCGAATTGTTGTTCATTTTTTAAATAAATTTTATTAAATCATTATTATATTTGAGCTTTGAAAATAATAATGGAGAAAAAGTTTATTCATGAAAAATAACCAATATAAGGAACTACACCGTCATAGAGTAATTAATATATGTGAATATTTTTTCAATTCAAAAGATGATTTTTGAATTTTTTCTTTTTTTAGTTTAAAGAAAACATATGCAGCTTCCTTTTTAGAAACATTTTGAATTGGAATTTTTGTAGAAACTCTTAAATTTTGACAATTTAGTTGAAAATTCATTCGAACATTTTAACAAACTTTGTACAAAAATGCTTACAACACATTCGCCAAGCATGGGAATTTTCTGAAATTTTTTGTACCATCAAGCTGTATATCTATTTTAGGAATACTGAATATATTTCGTAAAAAAAAGTTAACAGTTTCATAAATAAATTAATAATTGTACGAAAACTTTTGTTAAATTTTCGAAACGCTTCCACACAAATATTGTCAAAATATGTAAAGTGACTACTATGCACTTCTCATCTTTTCGAAGTACGTGGAAAAACGGTGTTCGGTTTTTTTATAAATACTTACACACAATTTTAAGTGTATTTTCAGTGTTAAAAAATAAATAAAAATAAAGTGAACATGTCTGACTCCGCTGCCGTTGAAGCTACCGCGTCCCCAGTTGCTGCTGCCCCAGCTGCTGAGAAGAAGACAGCCAAGAAGGCTGCCGCCAAGGCAAAGAAACCATCTGCCACTCCATCTCATCCACCAACCCAACAAATGGTCGATGCTGCCATCAAAGCATTGAAGGAACGTGGTGGTTCATCTCTGCCCGCCATCAAGAAGTACTTGGCCGGTACCTATAAGGTTGATGCCCAAAAATTGGCTCCCTTCATCAAGAAGTATTTGAAGGGTGCTGTTGCCAGCGGAAAGTTGATCCAAACCAAGGGTAAGGGTGCTTCTGGTTCATTCAAATTGTCGCCAGCTGCTTCCAAGGAACCCAAACCGAAATCTGTCGAGAAGAAAAAGAAGGCACCAGTTGCTGGTGACAAGAAGAAGAAGGTTGCACCCAAGAAGGCCAAGGCTGCCGGTGAAAAGAAAGCTGTCGCCAAAAAACCATCTGCCGCCAAGAAGACCGCCGAAAAGAAAAAGACCGAGAAGGCGAAGGCAAAAACCGCCAAAAAGACCGGTACAGTCAAAGCTAAACCAGCAAAGGCTGCCCCCAAGGCCTCCGCAACAAAACCAAAGGCACCCAAGGCAAAGAGTGCTGCAGCGGCAAAACCAAAAAAGGCTTCTCCAGCAAAGAAGCCAGCTGCCAAGAAGGCCGCCGCCAAAAAGTAATTTTTCCCAAAAGAATTACTTCCAACATGATTTGTTTTCGATATTCGAAATATTTATATCTAACAGCCCTTTTCAGGGCTACAAATATTCTTCAAAAAAGAGACATGATTATGCAAATCAAACTAATCTTACTTATATACCTGACAATTTAGTAATGAAATTATTTTAGGTCAATAATAGTCTGTCGCAAATCAATTTTTCCTGGAATTCCACCACATATGGATTATGTCAGTCATAAAATAATCATATTACTTTGGTAAATTGAATTTTATCAAGTGCCGACGGCAAAACAACAAAATGATGCTTCTTTGAGAAAAATTCGTGGAAAACATTCAACGATCGACAGTTTTATGAAATGCCGACGGCAAAACAACAAGATTATTTTTCCTCGAAAAAAACTGTACATTTCTGTGAAAGACAAAAATTATCGAAATGCCGACGGCAAAACATGCATTTTTCTAGTGGCATTTTTTCTTTTTTTTCTGGGTAAATAGAGAATATTCTTCCATTTTACGCGATATTATATTAACTTAAATGTATTTATTTTTCCCTCAGAATGAATTTTATAAAATCTCTTTTCAAATATATTTTGTGGCCCTGAAAAGGGCCTTTGATTTGAAGGAAATGTATGCGACGAATGAAGAAAGCATTTACTTGGAGCTGGTGTATTTGGTGACAGCCTTGGTACCTTCACTGACAGCGTGCTTAGCCAACTCACCGGGCAACAAAAGACGGACAGCAGTTTGGATTTCCCGACTGGTGATGGTCGAACGTTT
The DNA here is from genome assembly GCA_958296145.1 of Hydrotaea cyrtoneurina. Classification (NCBI taxonomy): domain Eukaryota; kingdom Metazoa; phylum Arthropoda; class Insecta; order Diptera; family Muscidae; genus Hydrotaea; species Hydrotaea cyrtoneurina. Next base: position 67,336,676 of record OY282514.1, on the reverse strand, counting down.
GTTGTAGTGAGCCAAACGAGATGCTTCGGCGGCAATACGTTCGAAGATATCATTAACGAAACTGTTCATGATGCTCATCGCCTTGGACGAAATACCAGTATCGGGATGTACTTGCTTCAACACTTTGTAAATGTAGATGGCATAACTCTCCTTGCGCTTGGTACGCCTCTTCGTCTTGTCACTCTTGGTGATGTTCTTCTGGGCTTTACCGGCCTTTTTCGCTGCTTTACCACTGGCTTTAGGAGGCATTTTTCACTTGAGTTTTTAAAATCACACAAACACTTTTAACACTGTTCACAATTTTGTCGTTTTGCCGTCGAATGCCCAACTTAAGTACAATTTCGTGCACACAATATTCGAGAGACGAGCAACGTTCGGCTCGCCAACGAAAAACAACCCTCATGGTGAGACGATGTGTACGAAAAAAGTATAAATACTCGTTGAAATAGCTCAGACTGTATCATTTGTGTTTTTCAGTGCTACAGTGTTAAATAAAAATAAATAAGTGAAAATGTCTGGTCGTGGTAAAGGTGGCAAAGTTAAGGGAAAGGCAAAGTCTCGTTCAAGCCGTGCTGGTCTGCAGTTCCCCGTCGGTCGTATCCATCGTTTGTTGCGCAAAGGCAACTATGCTGAGCGTGTTGGTGCCGGTGCCCCAGTCTACTTGGCTGCCGTCATGGAATATTTGGCTGCTGAAGTTTTGGAATTGGCTGGCAATGCTGCTCGCGACAACAAGAAGACCAGAATTATCCCCCGTCATTTGCAGTTGGCCATCCGTAACGATGAAGAATTGAACAAATTGTTGTCTGGTGTCACCATTGCTCAAGGTGGTGTTTTGCCAAACATCCAGGCTGTACTTTTGCCCAAGAAGACCGAAAAGAAAGCTTAAATTCTCTAACGATCAAACAAAATGTAAATACAGGCCATCGTATCCATTGCAACAATCCGTCCTTTTCAGGACGACAAAATCTATTCAAAAAGAGTCAAATCTTATCAAACATATTTAATTTTTATAAATGTATATCAATGGAAATTTTATTTTTTTTCGCATCACATGGTTGAATCAATCTCCGTGGTTCAGCAAAGAAATGTAGCATATGTTTGTGTGTGTGAATGGTAGTACAGTCAGACTCGCTTCTTTGAAAAACCATCTACGTCGTAGTTGTACACAGCACAGCAATGCACGATCGATACATACATAACAAATAAATGTGTGTGTGTCCGTAGAAATATGTATGTAAATTTCTGAACGGCAGAAACGATATTGCTTTATTATTTGTATTTAAAAAATAAATTTCCAGCAGAAAAGAAACATTGTCGCCTGACAAAAAAAAAAAGAAAAATATTTTCCCTTTTTTAAATGTAAAAAAACAATTCATGTAGAATATAATTTCTGTTTGGACATTATGGATACATACTCTGAAAAAGAAACTGCGTAGTAGATAGTTGAAGGGAAAATACTAAATACACATTCCCGCCGCTGTTGTACAGCGCCACATTCATGGAATGTGTATAGGTCATTTCATTTATTGTCAGTATGTATATGCATTTATTTTCAAAAATATAATAGAATTGGTAGTTGAAGAAATATTTTCTCTTTTAAAAAATATATTGTGGTCCTGAAAAGGACCGATTGTTTTTTAAAAGTAAAATTTGTTGAATTTTTCCATCCGAACGTCCGAATATGTGTTTAACCGCCGAAACCGTACAAAGTGCGGCCCTGTCTCTTCAAAGCGTAGACGACATCCATAGCGGTGACGGTTTTACGCTTGGCGTGTTCGGTGTATGTGACAGCATCACGGATGACATTTTCCAGGAAGACTTTCAGAACACCGCGAGTTTCTTCGTAGATCAATCCAGAAATACGCTTCACACCGCCACGACGAGCCAAACGTCTGATAGCTGGCTTGGTGATACCTTGGATGTTATCACGCAACACTTTACGATGACGTTTAGCGCCACCTTTACCCAAGCCTTTGCCACCTTTACCACGACCAGTCATTTTTCAGTATTTTTTTTTTAATTCACTTAACACTTCACAAACGATGCACAAGAACTAATAATTGTGAGCTACGTATCGCTCGTATTTATACAAAATGTTCACAGTGATGTGGACAATGCGAATGCGACGAGTGGTTGTTTCGTGGCATTCGTGTTGTGTTCGTATTGGCGTCGTGCGGCGTCGCATCGAAACCACCCCGATGGCTGGGTGTGTTTTTCTATAAAAGGTCGGTCGGTGTACGTTGGCTCGATTAATTCAGTGTTAACAGTGTTTGTGTTCAGATATAGTGAAGAAGAAAAGTGAAAAAAATGGCTCGTACTAAGCAAACTGCCCGTAAATCGACTGGTGGCAAGGCGCCCCGTAAACAATTGGCTACTAAGGCGGCACGCAAGAGCGCACCAGCCACCGGTGGTGTGAAGAAGCCACATCGTTTCCGTCCCGGCACCGTGGCTTTGCGTGAAATTCGTCGCTACCAGAAGAGTACCGAGCTGTTGATCCGCAAATTGCCCTTCCAACGTTTGGTGCGTGAGATCGCTCAGGACTTCAAGACCGACTTGCGTTTCCAGAGTTCGGCCGTTATGGCTCTGCAAGAGGCTAGCGAAGCGTACTTGGTCGGTCTATTCGAAGATACCAACTTGTGCGCCATCCATGCCAAGCGTGTGACCATCATGCCCAAAGACATTCAGTTGGCCAGACGTATTCGCGGAGAACGTGCTTAAATCAATGTTCATTTAACAACAGCAGGTCGTCAGAAATTAATATATATTTTTTTTTTGAAAAAAACAATCGGTCCTTTTCAGGACCACAAAGAGTCTTTTGATAAAAAGATAATAATTTTGTGATCGAGCGTTGATGTTGGCTGGCTGGCCGGCGGTGGTGCCTAGTAAATGAAGTGAATGTTTGATGTTTGGGAGTGGTGTTTTTTGGGGGGGCGACGAAATATGGATGGGAATGGATGGTATTTTGGATGGATGACTAATGAGAGAATGGTTTATTTTTCAGGAATGTTATTTTATTTTTCAGCGACGAAGGCGTTGGAGCACCAAATGAAGCGGAACTTTTGAATTTTGCAATAAAAAACATTTAGATTGTGGATTGTTTTGGAATTATTTGAAAAGCTTGTTGGTTTTTAGTTACTTTTTTATTTTTTGGGAGAAAATTATGGACATTTTTTTTATTTTGGCATACGTTGCGTACAAAAAAAATCGAAGCCAACATTTTATTGGGAAAAAAAATGAAAAAAGTCTAGATTTATTTGAAAAAAAATATGAAAAAGACTGAATTAGGCTATGTTTATTGAAAAAAAACTTTATTTGACTAACTTTTCAAAGAAATTTATGGAGTTCACCGAAAAAAACTAACTTTTCAAAGAAATTCGTTTTCGTTCACAGTAAATAAATGTGTTTTGGCAAATTTTTGTCTTAGTAACTCCGCAGTAGTATTTTCGCTGGAATTTAATTTATGCCAGCCGCAAATCGAAAAGGTTTTTAGTAGGCATTATTGGAATTATTTGGTATTTTGAAACTGTTTTTCAATGATTTTGATAGCAAATCCTATATTACTGCGGAAAAATTCAAAATTTAGTTTTTTTTTCGTTCAACTTTGTTATGTGTGAAATTTTTGAGCCGTACGGGACGAAAAAATTGCGGCACAACTATTTGTCATGTTATTTTCTTTTTTAAATTTTTTGTATTTACTGAAAACTGCAGAAATTTGATTGAATTTATCCATATTTCAGATTAAAAAGGTTATTTCATCATCAGTTCATTAAGTTTTATACGCTAGTAGAAAATTAGACGGAATTGAAAAATGAAATGCATACACAAAATGTACCAAAGGTGTGACTGATACACTTCGAGGTAATGCCACATTTCCGAAGAAAGTTAATGTTTCTATGAAATATGTATTGTTTTGAGGAAAATGTCCGAATTGTTGTTCATTTTTTAAATAAATTTTATTAAATCATTATTATATTTGAGCTTTGAAAATAATAATGGAGAAAAAGTTTATTCATGAAAAATAACCAATATAAGGAACTACACCGTCATAGAGTAATTAATATATGTGAATATTTTTTCAATTCAAAAGATGATTTTTGAATTTTTTCTTTTTTTAGTTTAAAGAAAACATATGCAGCTTCCTTTTTAGAAACATTTTGAATTGGAATTTTTGTAGAAACTCTTAAATTTTGACAATTTAGTTGAAAATTCATTCGAACATTTTAACAAACTTTGTACAAAAATGCTTACAACACATTCGCCAAGCATGGGAATTTTCTGAAATTTTTTGTACCATCAAGCTGTATATCTATTTTAGGAATACTGAATATATTTCGTAAAAAAAAGTTAACAGTTTCATAAATAAATTAATAATTGTACGAAAACTTTTGTTAAATTTTCGAAACGCTTCCACACAAATATTGTCAAAATATGTAAAGTGACTACTATGCACTTCTCATCTTTTCGAAGTACGTGGAAAAACGGTGTTCGGTTTTTTTTAAATACTTACACACAATTTTAAGTGTATTTTCAGTGTTAAACCGTAAATAAAAAGTGAACGTTTTACAGCTACCTGTGAAATAAGTGAAGTGAGAGTGTAATGGCTGAAGCAGGTAACTGCAGTGAAGCCGATCGTCGTACGGCTAAAAAGAAGCGAGTGGAGAGTGAGGAAGAAATTCCTAGAAGTTCCAACGTGGAACTTATGAAAACGATCGCTACCCTCCAAGCGGAGGTAGCAAAACTGAAGAAAGGGCTTGCAAAAGCCAAGCGTCGTTCTGCTGAGGTCCGCAAGCAGAACGAGTACCTAAACCTGAAGTTAGGTATTGTGTCCCCTAAGGACGCATTCCCCTTCAGTGATGAAGAAGGGATGGATATCGCTGACACACCGCAGGTGCAGCAAGACGTGGTCACACCGCAGGTGACACGTGTGGAGATTGTGGAGGCAACGCCGGCCCCGCAGGTCGTTGGCACAACGCAGGTGCAACGACCATTGAAGGAAGTGAGCTCACCACCTGAGCAACGGATTACAGCGACACCTGCAGTCCAGAAGAAGGCCAGCAGCAAGAAGCCAACAGCTGCTAACAACAACAAGAAAGTGGGTAAGAAGGCTATACCCGTTATAACGACTTACGACGTTAATGTAAAGGAATTGACAGGGAAGACCGAACGACTGCTGGGACACCGCAACTTTTCGGTACGCCTTGTCAACAAGGCCGTCGCCAATGTGTGTTTACACACCATCGACGACTTTCAGAAATTGAGGAGTATGCTCATTGAGCAGAAAGCCAAATTCTACACATATACCCCGAAAGGCATGAAGCCTTACGCCGTGGTTATCCACGGTTTATCGGGGGACTATGACGAGGCTGACCTTAGGGGCTACCTCAAGACTACCGGACTTAACCTTGAGATTACCAAGGTAATTAAGTTAGGTGGGGACAAGTGGCTGCTTCATTTCACGAAGCAGTCCGACATTCGGGGGTTCTACAAGATAGAATTTATTCTGTCTTGTAGAATTAGAATCCGCAAGGACCTCAAGAAGGGGGTTACGCAGTGTTTCAACTGCCAACGCTTCGGGCATGTTGCTGCTAACTGTGGCATGCCATACCGTTGCGTGAAGTGTGGTGGAACACACGGTCCAGGGAAGTGCTCGATCCCGACCAAGGACAAGTGTAACGGTGTTATATTCGTCACTGATCCAGTGACAGGCGCCGTTAAGCGCAGGGAAGAGTTCACACTTAAGTGTGTGAACTGTGGAGTGTCTGGGCATGCTGCTAGCTCTAAGAGCTGCCCTAAACGTCAGGCTATACTGACAAAACGGACGACGGAGAAATCCTCAACAGCGAGGTCTGTAGGGGGTCGTAAGGCGGAGACCGCGGCACCAAGCCGCATGATGCCTAGACCAGTCAGCAACGTGCGTAGCGGTATAAGCTACGCCGCTGCTGCAAGGGGTGCTCCTTTAAGAGGACCACCATTGAAACAGATGGAGACTATGGACTGTTTCGACAGGGATTGTCGCGACTTCTTCGGGTCGGGGTTCTTGGACTGCGCAATGAAGATGAGGTCTGTTGCCAAGGAATATCGTTCCTTGGCCAACAAAGAGGATAGAGCGAAGGCCTTACTGGCCGTTCTACAGGCAATAGCACTTGATGACTAGTCTCACCAAATGCATCCTCGTCAATGTTAACTCCCTTGTGTCAAGACATAGGAGACATTACTTTGACTTGTTCCTCAGGGAACATCGACCGGACATTGTTCTCATCGTAGAACACAAACTTAGACCGGTACATAAATTAGAATTTAGAGGGTATCTAGTGTATAGGCAGGATAGGATGGACCGCGCGGGGGGCGGGACTGCCATACTTATTAGGGATTCCATAAGATCTGAGAGGCTATCATTTGACTCCGGAGACATGGAAAACACTTGTGTTAGGATTAGGAAATGTGATGGAACATGGCTGACCATTGTCGCTTTGTACCGCACACCTCAGTGTACTTCAAGAATGTCGGATCTCGATCCCATACTGAGTATACTAGGTCAAGGGGATGTTTTGCTTGGGGGTGACCTCAATGCCAAACATCCCGATTGGGGGGGAACTGTCACGAACCCCGCGGGAAGAGACCTACGCGATTTTCTGCTAGGCTGTCCCGACCTTAGGATTGTAAACACTAATGGACCAACAAGATATGGCAATGGAACTAATTCCTTCATTGACATATTTATGGCCTCATTAGGACTTGTTTGCGAAAATGAGGACATTGGGCTCAGGACCCTGGACTTTGAATCTGACCACAGGGCGGTGGAACTTTCTTTTTCCAACAACGGACTTGAGCAAAGAGGTGAAAGAGAGGCTCTCTTTGACTTTAGTAGGATGGACATAGGCAGATTCAACTTGAACCTGAGCAACAGACTGGAAGGCCAACGCCTTCCTCTCGATCGAAATGTTACTACTGGGGACGTAGACCAGTGCGTGGGCGTCATGACCACGGCATTTCAACAGTCGATGGAAGAGACCATTCCCAGGATTACTCCTGGTCCGCGTGGGCTCAGAAAACTTCCTCCGCGAATAATTTCATTTATTCAGGAGAAGAAGCGGCTTAGGAGATTATTGCATAGAACCGGTGATCCCGGGCGACACAATATTATCAAAGCTGATATACGCAATCTGGATAGAATTATCCAAGGAGCTATATCAGTTTACGAAGAGGAAGGTTGGGCTGAGCGTCTTGCTAGCATTCAGGTCAACAGCAATACATTCAGCCGGGTTAAACGCGCGGCTGGAATTATTAATAGAAAACCAATGTCTGGGCTGTATGGACCAGACGGTACCCTTATATGGGGCGATTACGACAGGGCAAACATGCTCGCTGAAGTTGTACAGGGAGCGGCTCCTACTGTTCAGGACCATGACCAATCAGTATTTGAGGATACTGTGCGGGCTGAGGTTCTGTCCCTGGAGGATTCTAACCCCCTAGTGACTTTTGGTGAAACCTTTTCTGCTGATGGTTCAGTCCATAATTTTGGATATACTCAGCAGGATCACGGCTTCATAAAACCTGTGGACGTTGGTTCTGCCTTAAAAAGCAAAAGAAACAGCAAATCTTCGGGTATGGACGGTATTCCCGATATTGTCCTGAAAAAGACAGACTTTCCGATTTGGGCATTCCTAGCAGTGCTCTTTAATCACTGTCTTAACTTGGGCTATTTTCCCAGGGCTTGGAAGGAATCGGTTACGATTCCTATACCCAAACCTGGTGCTGACCCAAGGCTGAGTAGCAGCTACCGACCGATATCTCTCTTATCGGCCTTCGGTAAGCTTCTGGAGCATTTTTTGCTTTCCAGGATCAGAGAGACGTTAGAGGACCGTCGGATTTTACTGGACAATCAGTTCGGTTTCCGTTTAGGACACTCTACGTCACATGCACTTACAGTGCTCTCTGACTATGTCTCCAGGGCATTGAACAAGAGATACTCAACCATTGCGGTAAGCCTTGACTTCGCCAAGGCTTTCGACTCCGCGTGGCACGATGGTATCTTGTTCAAACTGAGTAGACTTGAGTTTGACAAAAACATTTGCAGACTCATTGCGAGCTTCCTCAGGGATCGCAAGTTTAGAGTAAAGGTTGGGGATGGGCTCTCGGAGAGTATGGACGTTGTGGCAGGGGTACCACAAGGCTCTCTCCTTGGACCGATCCTTTACAACCTTTTAGTATCGGACATTCCACAGCCACCACAGGGGGATTTACTCCTTGTGTACGCTGACGATATTCTTGTCGCCTCTTCGGGCCCTGTGGCCCACTCTATGAATATTAGGCTTAACTCCTACCTTTCCGAACTATCGGGTTACTTCGGAAAGTGGAAACTAAAGCTAAATGTCGCTAAATGCGACAGCATTATATTCAAAGGCAAGAAACTATCCCTCTTCCCGAACGCTAGGGCCTATAACCCTGTTGTAAGGATTGGGGATGACCTTATTCAGTCCTCTGACACCATGAAATATCTTGGTGTCATATATCAAGGGGACTTTAGATTCCACAAACACGTGGACTACATCTTAGTAAAGGTAAAACGTATTTACTATACCTACCTATCTCTCCTTAGGGGTAGAGGCCTCACTACCAGGATTAGGCTTTTGATCTATAAACAGATTATTAGACCTGTCCTAGCTTACGCCTTTCCGGCTTGGTTTGGAATATCGTCCAACCAAATGGAAAGACTAAGGAGATGGGAGCGTCGTATCCTGGTATCATGCCTTGGATTACGATGGACTCTTGATCAACGTGGTTTCTGGAGGCGTCCCTCCTGCAAAGACATATACGACAGTATAGACTTTGACAGGATTGACGTTTTCCTTATGAAATGCACACTTCGTTGTTTAGAGAAAGCAAGTTCTCTGGACAACGAATTGATTAAGACATCACTAACGCTGGACCACAGCCTTAGGAAGATACTAGAGGATGATTGGCTGCCACCTGCAGCTCTTCTGACTCTAGAGAGGGAGGGTCTCCTCTTTAGAGAGGATAAACTACTGTTTTTCCACAGGAGATACAGTAGTTATGACTTGGACGACCTTGTGTATAACACATACCAAGGACAATGACCAGAACGGGTCCATTAATTTTAAGTGTTTAATTAGTTTTAGTTAAGTGTTAATTAGTATTAAGTAAAATGTTTAGCAATTCCCAATTTTTGTAATTCTTTTTAAGGGAAATTAACGATTAACGTAACAAATTGTAATAGTGACATGCCTGTATTCCTACGGCATTTTTGAAATTAGTTTGTAGTTCTAGAAAAATACTTTATGTATGCTAGAAAACTATGTATTAGTGAACAATGTTAGCATTAAGCTTATTGAAATATTGTATTAAGGATTTTGAATGAATAAATAACCAAATTGTTCGGTTTTTTTATAAATACTTACACACAATTTTAAGTGTATTTTCAGTGTTAAAAAATAAATAAAAATAAAGTGAACATGTCTGACTCCGCTGCCGTTGAAGCTACCGCGTCCCCAGTTGCTGCTGCCCCAGCTGCTGAGAAGAAGACAGCCAAGAAGGCTGCCGCCAAGGCAAAGAAACCATCTGCCACTCCATCTCATCCACCAACCCAACAAATGGTCGATGCTGCCATCAAAGCATTGAAGGAACGTGGTGGTTCATCTCTGCCCGCCATCAAGAAGTACTTGGCCGGTACCTATAAGGTTGATGCCCAAAAATTGGCTCCCTTCATCAAGAAGTATTTGAAGGGTGCTGTTGCCAGCGGAAAGTTGATCCAAACCAAGGGTAAGGGTGCTTCTGGTTCATTCAAATTGTCGCCAGCTGCTTCCAAGGAACCCAAACCGAAATCTGTCGAGAAGAAAAAGAAGGCACCAGTTGCTGGTGACAAGAAGAAGAAGGTTGCACCCAAGAAGGCCAAGGCTGCCGGTGAAAAGAAAGCTGTCGCCAAAAAGTAATTTTTCCCAAAAGAATTACTTCCAACATGATTTGTTTTCGATATTCGAAATATTTATATCTAACAGCCCTTTTCAGGGCTACAAATATTCTTCAAAAAAGAGACATGATTATGCAAATCAAACTAATCTTACTTATATACCTGACAATTTAGTAATGAAATTATTTTAGGTCAATAATAGTCTGTCGCAAATCAATTTTTCCTGGAATTCCACCACATATGGATTATGTCAGTCATAAAATAATCATATTACTTTGGTAAATTGAATTTTATCAAGTGCCGACGGCAAAACAACAAAATGATGCTTCTTTGAGAAAAATTCGTGGAAAACATTCAACGATCGACAGTTTTATGAAATGCCGACGGCAAAACAACAAGATTATTTTTCCTCGAAAAAAACTGTACATTTCTGTGAAAGACAAAAATTATCGAAATGCCGACGGCAAAACATGCATTTTTCTAGTGGCATTTTTTCTTTTTTTTCTGGGTAAATAGAGAATATTCTTCCATTTTACGCGATATTATATTAACTTAAATGTATTTATTTTTCCCTCAGAATGAATTTTATAAAATCTCTTTTCAAATATATTTTGTGGCCCTGAAAAGGGCCTTTGATTTGAAGGAAATGTATGCGACGAATGAAGAAAGCATTTACTTGGAGCTGGTGTATTTGGTGACAGCCTTGGTACCTTCACTGACAGCGTGCTTAGCCAACTCACCGGGCAACAAAAGACGGACAGCAGTTTGGATTTCCCGACTGGTGATGGTCGAACGTTTGTTGTAGTGAGCCAAACGAGATGCTTCGGCGGCAATACGTTCGAAGATATCATTAACGAAACTGTTCATGATGCTCATCGCCTTGGACGAAATACCAGTATCGGGATGTACTTGCTTCAACACTTTGTAAATGTAGATGGCATAACTCTCCTTGCGCTTGGTACGCCTCTTCGTCTTGTCACTCTTGGTGATGTTCTTCTGGGCTTTACCGGCCTTTTTCGCTGCTTTACCACTGGCTTTAGGAGGCATTTTTCACTTGAGTTTTTAAAATCACACAAACACTTTTAACACTGTTCACAATTTTGTCGTTTTGCCGTCGAATGCCCAACTTAAGTACAATTTCGTGCACACAATATTCGAGAGACGAGCAACGTTCGGCTCGCCAACGAAAAACAACCCTCATGGTGAGACGATGTGTACGAAAAAAGTATAAATACTCGTTGAAATAGCTCAGACTGTATCATTTGTGTTTTTCAGTGCTACAGTGTTAAATAAAAATAAATAAGTGAAAATGTCTGGTCGTGGTAAAGGTGGCAAAGTTAAGGGAAAGGCAAAGTCTCGTTCAAGCCGTGCTGGTCTGCAGTTCCCCGTCGGTCGTATCCATCGTTTGTTGCGCAAAGGCAACTATGCTGAGCGTGTTGGTGCCGGTGCCCCAGTCTACTTGGCTGCCGTCATGGAATATTTGGCTGCTGAAGTTTTGGAATTGGCTGGCAATGCTGCTCGCGACAACAAGAAGACCAGAATTATCCCCCGTCATTTGCAGTTGGCCATCCGTAACGATGAAGAATTGAACAAATTGTTGTCTGGTGTCACCATTGCTCAAGGTGGTGTTTTGCCAAACATCCAGGCTGTACTTTTGCCCAAGAAGACCGAAAAGAAAGCTTAAATTCTCTAACGATCAAACAAAATGTAAATACAGGCCATCGTATCCATTGCAACAATCCGTCCTTTTCAGGACGACAAAATCTATTCAAAAAGAGTCAAATCTTATCAAACATATTTAATTTTTATAAATGTATATCAATGGAAATTTTATTTTTTTTCGCATCACATGGTTGAATCAATCTCCGTGGTTCAGCAAAGAAATGTAGCATATGTTTGTGTGTGTGAATGGTAGTACAGTCAGACTCGCTTCTTTGAAAAACCATCTACGTCGTAGTTGTACACAGCACAGCAATGCACGATCGATACATACATAACAAATAAATGTGTGTGTGTCCGTAGAAATATGTATGTAAATTTCTGAACGGCAGAAACGATATTGCTTTATTATTTGTATTTAAAAAATAAATTTCCAGCAGAAAAGAAACATTGTCGCCTGACAAAAAAAAAAAGAAAAATATTTTCCCTTTTTTAAATGTAAAAAAACAATTCATGTAGAATATAATTTCTGTTTGGACATTATGGATACATACTCTGAAAAAGAAACTGCGTAGTAGATAGTTGAAGGGAAAATACTAAATACACATTCCCGCCGCTGTTGTACAGCGCCACATTCATGGAATGTGTATAGGTCATTTCATTTATTGTCAGTATGTATATGCATTTATTTTCAAAAATATAATAGAATTGGTAGTTGAAGAAATATTTTCTCTTTTAAAAAATATATTGTGGTCCTGAAAAGGACCGATTGTTTTTTAAAAGTAAAATTTGTTGAATTTTTCCATCCGAACGTCCGAATATGTGTTTAACCGCCGAAACCGTACAAAGTGCGGCCCTGTCTCTTCAAAGCGTAGACGACATCCATAGCGGTGACGGTTTTACGCTTGGCGTGTTCGGTGTATGTGACAGCATCACGGATGACATTTTCCAGGAAGACTTTCAGAACACCGCGAGTTTCTTCGTAGATCAATCCAGAAATACGCTTCACACCGCCACGACGAGCCAAACGTCTGATAGCTGGCTTGGTGATACCTTGGATGTTATCACGCAACACTTTACGATGACGTTTAGCGCCACCTTTACCCAAGCCTTTGCCACCTTTACCACGACCAGTCATTTTTCAGTATTTTTTTTTTAATTCACTTAACACTTCACAAACGATGCACAAGAACTAATAATTGTGAGCTACGTATCGCTCGTATTTATACAAAATGTTCACAGTGATGTGGACAATGCGAATGCGACGAGTGGTTGTTTCGTGGCATTCGTGTTGTGTTCGTATTGGCGTCGTGCGGCGTCGCATCGAAACCACCCCGATGGCTGGGTGTGTTTTTCTATAAAAGGTCGGTCGGTGTACGTTGGCTCGATTAATTCAGTGTTAACAGTGTTTGTGTTCAGATATAGTGAAGAAGAAAAGTGAAAAAAATGGCTCGTACTAAGCAAACTGCCCGTAAATCGACTGGTGGCAAGGCGCCCCGTAAACAATTGGCTACTAAGGCGGCACGCAAGAGCGCACCAGCCACCGGTGGTGTGAAGAAGCCACATCGTTTCCGTCCCGGCACCGTGGCTTTGCGTGAAATTCGTCGCTACCAGAAGAGTACCGAGCTGTTGATCCGCAAATTGCCCTTCCAACGTTTGGTGCGTGAGATCGCTCAGGACTTCAAGACCGACTTGCGTTTCCAGAGTTCGGCCGTTATGGCTCTGCAAGAGGCTAGCGAAGCGTACTTGGTCGGTCTATTCGAAGATACCAACTTGTGCGCCATCCATGCCAAGCGTGTGACCATCATGCCCAAAGACATTCAGTTGGCCAGACGTATTCGCGGAGAACGTGCTTAAATCAATGTTCATTTAACAACAGCAGGTCGTCAGAAATTAATATATATTTTTTTTTTGAAAAAAACAATCGGTCCTTTTCAGGACCACAAAGAGTCTTTTGATAAAAAGATAATAATTTTGTGATCGAGCGTTGATGTTGGCTGGCTGGCCGGCGGTGGTGCCTAGTAAATGAAGTGAATGTTTGATGTTTGGGAGTGGTGTTTTTTGGGGGGGCGACGAAATATGGATGGGAATGGATGGTATTTTGGATGGATGACTAATGAGAGAATGGTTTATTTTTCAGGAATGTTATTTTATTTTTCAGCGACGAAGGCGTTGGAGCACCAAATGAAGCGGAACTTTTGAATTTTGCAATAAAAAACATTTAGATTGTGGATTGTTTTGGAATTATTTGAAAAGCTTGTTGGTTTTTAGTTACTTTTTTATTTTTTGGGAGAAAATTATGGACATTTTTTTTATTTTGGCATACGTTGCGTACAAAAAAAATCGAAGCCAACATTTTATTGGGAAAAAAAATGAAAAAAGTCTAGATTTATTTGAAAAAAAATATGAAAAAGACTGAATTAGGCTATGTTTATTGAAAAAAAACTTTATTTGACTAACTTTTCAAAGAAATTTATGGAGTTCACCGAAAAAAACTAACTTTTCAAAGAAATTCGTTTTCGTTCACAGTAAATAAATGTGTTTTGGCAAATTTTTGTCTTAGTAACTCCGCAGTAGTATTTTCGCTGGAATTTAATTTATGCCAGCCGCAAATCGAAAAGGTTTTTAGTAGGCATTATTGGAATTATTTGGTATTTTGAAACTGTTTTTCAATGATTTTGATAGCAAATCCTATATTACTGCGGAAAAATTCAAAATTTAGTTTTTTTTTCGTTCAACTTTGTTATGTGTGAAATTTTTGAGCCGTACGGGACGAAAAAATTGCGGCACAACTATTTGTCATGTTATTTTCTTTTTTAAATTTTTTGTATTTACTGAAAACTGCAGAAATTTGATTGAATTTATCCATATTTCAGATTAAAAAGGTTATTTCATCATCAGTTCATTAAGTTTTATACGCTAGTAGAAAATTAGACGGAATTGAAAAATGAAATGCATACACAAAATGTACCAAAGGTGTGACTGATACACTTCGAGGTAATGCCACATTTCCGAAGAAAGTTAATGTTTCTATGAAATATGTATTGTTTTGAGGAAAATGTCCGAATTGTTGTTCATTTTTTAAATAAATTTTATTAAATCATTATTATATTTGAGCTTTGAAAATAATAATGGAGAAAAAGTTTATTCATGAAAAATAACCAATATAAGGAACTACACCGTCATAGAGTAATTAATATATGTGAATATTTTTTCAATTCAAAAGATGATTTTTGAATTTTTTCTTTTTTTAGTTTAAAGAAAACATATGCAGCTTCCTTTTTAGAAACATTTTGAATTGGAATTTTTGTAGAAACTCTTAAATTTTGACAATTTAGTTGAAAATTCATTCGAACATTTTAACAAACTTTGTACAAAAATGCTTACAACACATTCGCCAAGCATGGGAATTTTCTGAAATTTTTTGTACCATCAAGCTGTATATCTATTTTAGGAATACTGAATATATTTCGTAAAAAAAAGTTAACAGTTTCATAAATAAATTAATAATTGTACGAAAACTTTTGTTAAATTTTCGAAACGCTTCCACACAAATATTGTCAAAATATGTAAAGTGACTACTATGCACTTCTCATCTTTTCGAAGTACGTGGAAAAACGGTGTTCGGTTTTTTTATAAATACTTACACACAATTTTAAGTGTATTTTCAGTGTTAAAAAATAAATAAAAATAAAGTGAACATGTCTGACTCCGCTGCCGTTGAAGCTACCGCGTCCCCAGTTGCTGCTGCCCCAGCTGCTGAGAAGAAGACAGCCAAGAAGGCTGCCGCCAAGGCAAAGAAACCATCTGCCACTCCATCTCATCCACCAACCCAACAAATGGTCGATGCTGCCATCAAAGCATTGAAGGAACGTGGTGGTTCATCTCTGCCCGCCATCAAGAAGTACTTGGCCGGTACCTATAAGGTTGATGCCCAAAAATTGGCTCCCTTCATCAAGAAGTATTTGAAGGGTGCTGTTGCCAGCGGAAAGTTGATCCAAACCAAGGGTAAGGGTGCTTCTGGTTCATTCAAATTGTCGCCAGCTGCTTCCAAGGAACCCAAACCGAAATCTGTCGAGAAGAAAAAGAAGGCACCAGTTGCTGGTGACAAGAAGAAGAAGGTTGCACCCAAGAAGGCCAAGGCTGCCGGTGAAAAGAAAGCTGTCGCCAAAAAACCATCTGCCGCCAAGAAGACCGCCGAAAAGAAAAAGACCGAGAAGGCGAAGGCAAAAACCGCCAAAAAGACCGGTACAGTCAAAGCTAAACCAGCAAAGGCTGCCCCCAAGGCCTCCGCAACAAAACCAAAGGCACCCAAGGCAAAGAGTGCTGCAGCGGCAAAACCAAAAAAGGCTTCTCCAGCAAAGAAGCCAGCTGCCAAGAAGGCCGCCGCCAAAAAGTAATTTTTCCCAAAAGAATTACTTCCAACATGATTTGTTTTCGATATTCGAAATATTTATATCTAACAGCCCTTTTCAGGGCTACAAATATTCTTCAAAAAAGAGACATGATTATGCAAATCAAACTAATCTTACTTATATACCTGACAATTTAGTAATGAAATTATTTTAGGTCAATAATAGTCTGTCGCAAATCAATTTTTCCTGGAATTCCACCACATATGGATTATGTCAGTCATAAAATAATCATATTACTTTGGTAAATTGAATTTTATCAAGTGCCGACGGCAAAACAACAAAATGATGCTTCTTTGAGAAAAATTCGTGGAAAACATTCAACGATCGACAGTTTTATGAAATGCCGACGGCAAAACAACAAGATTATTTTTCCTCGAAAAAAACTGTACATTTCTGTGAAAGACAAAAATTATCGAAATGCCGACGGCAAAACATGCATTTTTCTAGTGGCATTTTTTCTTTTTTTTCTGGGTAAATAGAGAATATTCTTCCATTTTACGCGATATTATATTAACTTAAATGTATTTATTTTTCCCTCAGAATGAATTTTATAAAATCTCTTTTCAAATATATTTTGTGGCCCTGAAAAGGGCCTTTGATTTGAAGGAAATGTATGCGACGAATGAAGAAAGCATTTACTTGGAGCTGGTGTATTTGGTGACAGCCTTGGTACCTTCACTGACAGCGTGCTTAGCCAACTCACCGGGCAACAAAAGACGGACAGCAGTTTGGATTTCCCGACTGGTGATGGTCGAACGTTTGTTGTAGTGAGCCAAACGAGATGCTTCGGCGGCAATACGTTCGAAGATATCATTAACGAAACTGTTCATGATGCTCATCGCCTTGGACGAAATACCAGTATCGGGATGTACTTGCTTCAACACTTTGTAAATGTAGATGGCATAACTCTCCTTGCGCTTGGTACGCCTCTTCGTCTTGTCACTCTTGGTGATGTTCTTCTGGGCTTTACCGGCCTTTTTCGCTGCTTTACCACTGGCTTTAGGAGGCATTTTTCACTTGAGTTTTTAAAATCACACAAACACTTTTAACACTGTTCACAATTTTGTCGTTTTGCCGTCGAATGCCCAACTTAAGTACAATTTCGTGCACACAATATTCGAGAGACGAGCAACGTTCGGCTCGCCAACGAAAAACAACCCTCATGGTGAGACGATGTGTACGAAAAAAGTATAAATACTCGTTGAAATAGCTCAGACTGTATCATTTGTGTTTTTCAGTGCTACAGTGTTAAATAAAAATAAATAAGTGAAAATGTCTGGTCGTGGTAAAGGTGGCAAAGTTAAGGGAAAGGCAAAGTCTCGTTCAAGCCGTGCTGGTCTGCAGTTCCCCGTCGGTCGTATCCATCGTTTGTTGCGCAAAGGCAACTATGCTGAGCGTGTTGGTGCCGGTGCCCCAGTCTACTTGGCTGCCGTCATGGAATATTTGGCTGCTGAAGTTTTGGAATTGGCTGGCAATGCTGCTCGCGACAACAAGAAGACCAGAATTATCCCCCGTCATTTGCAGTTGGCCATCCGTAACGATGAAGAATTGAACAAATTGTTGTCTGGTGTCACCATTGCTCAAGGTGGTGTTTTGCCAAACATCCAGGCTGTACTTTTGCCCAAGAAGACCGAAAAGAAAGCTTAAATTCTCTAACGATCAAACAAAATGTAAATACAGGCCATCGTATCCATTGCAACAATCCGTCCTTTTCAGGACGACAAAATCTATTCAAAAAGAGTCAAATCTTATCAAACATATTTAATTTTTATAAATGTATATCAATGGAAATTTTATTTTTTTTCGCATCACATGGTTGAATCAATCTCCGTGGTTCAGCAAAGAAATGTAGCATATGTTTGTGTGTGTGAATGGTAGTACAGTCAGACTCGCTTCTTTGAAAAACCATCTACGTCGTAGTTGTACACAGCACAGCAATGCACGATCGATACATACATAACAAATAAATGTGTGTGTGTCCGTAGAAATATGTATGTAAATTTCTGAACGGCAGAAACGATATTGCTTTATTATTTGTATTTAAAAAATAAATTTCCAGCAGAAAAGAAACATTGTCGCCTGACAAAAAAAAAAAGAAAAATATTTTCCCTTTTTTAAATGTAAAAAAACAATTCATGTAGAATATAATTTCTGTTTGGACATTATGGATACATACTCTGAAAAAGAAACTGCGTAGTAGATAGTTGAAGGGAAAATACTAAATACACATTCCCGCCGCTGTTGTACAGCGCCACATTCATGGAATGTGTATAGGTCATTTCATTTATTGTCAGTATGTATATGCATTTATTTTCAAAAATATAATAGAATTGGTAGTTGAAGAAATATTTTCTCTTTTAAAAAATATATTGTGGTCCTGAAAAGGACCGATTGTTTTTTAAAAGTAAAATTTGTTGAATTTTTCCATCCGAACGTCCGAATATGTGTTTAACCGCCGAAACCGTACAAAGTGCGGCCCTGTCTCTTCAAAGCGTAGACGACATCCATAGCGGTGACGGTTTTACGCTTGGCGTGTTCGGTGTATGTGACAGCATCACGGATGACATTTTCCAGGAAGACTTTCAGAACACCGCGAGTTTCTTCGTAGATCAATCCAGAAATACGCTTCACACCGCCACGACGAGCCAAACGTCTGATAGCTGGCTTGGTGATACCTTGGATGTTATCACGCAACACTTTACGATGACGTTTAGCGCCACCTTTACCCAAGCCTTTGCCACCTTTACCACGACCAGTCATTTTTCAGTATTTTTTTTTTAATTCACTTAACACTTCACAAACGATGCACAAGAACTAATAATTGTGAGCTACGTATCGCTCGTATTTATACAAAATGTTCACAGTGATGTGGACAATGCGAATGCGACGAGTGGTTGTTTCGTGGCATTCGTGTTGTGTTCGTATTGGCGTCGTGCGGCGTCGCATCGAAACCACCCCGATGGCTGGGTGTGTTTTTCTATAAAAGGTCGGTCGGTGTACGTTGGCTCGATTAATTCAGTGTTAACAGTGTTTGTGTTCAGATATAGTGAAGAAGAAAAGTGAAAAAAATGGCTCGTACTAAGCAAACTGCCCGTAAATCGACTGGTGGCAAGGCGCCCCGTAAACAATTGGCTACTAAGGCGGCACGCAAGAGCGCACCAGCCACCGGTGGTGTGAAGAAGCCACATCGTTTCCGTCCCGGCACCGTGGCTTTGCGTGAAATTCGTCGCTACCAGAAGAGTACCGAGCTGTTGATCCGCAAATTGCCCTTCCAACGTTTGGTGCGTGAGATCGCTCAGGACTTCAAGACCGACTTGCGTTTCCAGAGTTCGGCCGTTATGGCTCTGCAAGAGGCTAGCGAAGCGTACTTGGTCGGTCTATTCGAAGATACCAACTTGTGCGCCATCCATGCCAAGCGTGTGACCATCATGCCCAAAGACATTCAGTTGGCCAGACGTATTCGCGGAGAACGTGCTTAAATCAATGTTCATTTAACAACAGCAGGTCGTCAGAAATTAATATATATTTTTTTTTTGAAAAAAACAATCGGTCCTTTTCAGGACCACAAAGAGTCTTTTGATAAAAAGATAATAATTTTGTGATCGAGCGTTGATGTTGGCTGGCTGGCCGGCGGTGGTGCCTAGTAAATGAAGTGAATGTTTGATGTTTGGGAGTGGTGTTTTTTGGGGGGGCGACGAAATATGGATGGGAATGGATGGTATTTTGGATGGATGACTAATGAGAGAATGGTTTATTTTTCAGGAATGTTATTTTATTTTTCAGCGACGAAGGCGTTGGAGCACCAAATGAAGCGGAACTTTTGAATTTTGCAATAAAAAACATTTAGATTGTGGATTGTTTTGGAATTATTTGAAAAGCTTGTTGGTTTTTAGTTACTTTTTTATTTTTTGGGAGAAAATTATGGACATTTTTTTTATTTTGGCATACGTTGCGTACAAAAAAAATCGAAGCCAACATTTTATTGGGAAAAAAAATGAAAAAAGTCTAGATTTATTTGAAAAAAAATATGAAAAAGACTGAATTAGGCTATGTTTATTGAAAAAAAACTTTATTTGACTAACTTTTCAAAGAAATTTATGGAGTTCACCGAAAAAAACTAACTTTTCAAAGAAATTCGTTTTCGTTCACAGTAAATAAATGTGTTTTGGCAAATTTTTGTCTTAGTAACTCCGCAGTAGTATTTTCGCTGGAATTTAATTTATGCCAGCCGCAAATCGAAAAGGTTTTTAGTAGGCATTATTGGAATTATTTGGTATTTTGAAACTGTTTTTCAATGATTTTGATAGCAAATCCTATATTACTGCGGAAAAATTCAAAATTTAGTTTTTTTTTCGTTCAACTTTGTTATGTGTGAAATTTTTGAGCCGTACGGGACGAAAAAATTGCGGCACAACTATTTGTCATGTTATTTTCTTTTTTAAATTTTTTGTATTTACTGAAAACTGCAGAAATTTGATTGAATTTATCCATATTTCAGATTAAAAAGGTTATTTCATCATCAGTTCATTAAGTTTTATACGCTAGTAGAAAATTAGACGGAATTGAAAAATGAAATGCATACACAAAATGTACCAAAGGTGTGACTGATACACTTCGAGGTAATGCCACATTTCCGAAGAAAGTTAATGTTTCTATGAAATATGTATTGTTTTGAGGAAAATGTCCGAATTGTTGTTCATTTTTTAAATAAATTTTATTAAATCATTATTATATTTGAGCTTTGAAAATAATAATGGAGAAAAAGTTTATTCATGAAAAATAACCAATATAAGGAACTACACCGTCATAGAGTAATTAATATATGTGAATATTTTTTCAATTCAAAAGATGATTTTTGAATTTTTTCTTTTTTTAGTTTAAAGAAAACATATGCAGCTTCCTTTTTAGAAACATTTTGAATTGGAATTTTTGTAGAAACTCTTAAATTTTGACAATTTAGTTGAAAATTCATTCGAACATTTTAACAAACTTTGTACAAAAATGCTTACAACACATTCGCCAAGCATGGGAATTTTCTGAAATTTTTTGTACCATCAAGCTGTATATCTATTTTAGGAATACTGAATATATTTCGTAAAAAAAAGTTAACAGTTTCATAAATAAATTAATAATTGTACGAAAACTTTTGTTAAATTTTCGAAACGCTTCCACACAAATATTGTCAAAATATGTAAAGTGACTACTATGCACTTCTCATCTTTTCGAAGTACGTGGAAAAACGGTGTTCGGTTTTTTTATAAATACTTACACACAATTTTAAGTGTATTTTCAGTGTTAAAAAATAAATAAAAATAAAGTGAACATGTCTGACTCCGCTGCCGTTGAAGCTACCGCGTCCCCAGTTGCTGCTGCCCCAGCTGCTGAGAAGAAGACAGCCAAGAAGGCTGCCGCCAAGGCAAAGAAACCATCTGCCACTCCATCTCATCCACCAACCCAACAAATGGTCGATGCTGCCATCAAAGCATTGAAGGAACGTGGTGGTTCATCTCTGCCCGCCATCAAGAAGTACTTGGCCGGTACCTATAAGGTTGATGCCCAAAAATTGGCTCCCTTCATCAAGAAGTATTTGAAGGGTGCTGTTGCCAGCGGAAAGTTGATCCAAACCAAGGGTAAGGGTGCTTCTGGTTCATTCAAATTGTCGCCAGCTGCTTCCAAGGAACCCAAACCGAAATCTGTCGAGAAGAAAAAGAAGGCACCAGTTGCTGGTGACAAGAAGAAGAAGGTTGCACCCAAGAAGGCCAAGGCTGCCGGTGAAAAGAAAGCTGTCGCCAAAAAACCATCTGCCGCCAAGAAGACCGCCGAAAAGAAAAAGACCGAGAAGGCGAAGGCAAAAACCGCCAAAAAGACCGGTACAGTCAAAGCTAAACCAGCAAAGGCTGCCCCCAAGGCCTCCGCAACAAAACCAAAGGCACCCAAGGCAAAGAGTGCTGCAGCGGCAAAACCAAAAAAGGCTTCTCCAGCAAAGAAGCCAGCTGCCAAGAAGGCCGCCGCCAAAAAGTAATTTTTCCCAAAAGAATTACTTCCAACATGATTTGTTTTCGATATTCGAAATATTTATATCTAACAGCCCTTTTCAGGGCTACAAATATTCTTCAAAAAAGAGACATGATTATGCAAATCAAACTAATCTTACTTATATACCTGACAATTTAGTAATGAAATTATTTTAGGTCAATAATAGTCTGTCGCAAATCAATTTTTCCTGGAATTCCACCACATATGGATTATGTCAGTCATAAAATAATCATATTACTTTGGTAAATTGAATTTTATCAAGTGCCGACGGCAAAACAACAAAATGATGCTTCTTTGAGAAAAATTCGTGGAAAACATTCAACGATCGACAGTTTTATGAAATGCCGACGGCAAAACAACAAGATTATTTTTCCTCGAAAAAAACTGTACATTTCTGTGAAAGACAAAAATTATCGAAATGCCGACGGCAAAACATGCATTTTTCTAGTGGCATTTTTTCTTTTTTTTCTGGGTAAATAGAGAATATTCTTCCATTTTACGCGATATTATATTAACTTAAATGTATTTATTTTTCCCTCAGAATGAATTTTATAAAATCTCTTTTCAAATATATTTTGTGGCCCTGAAAAGGGCCTTTGATTTGAAGGAAATGTATGCGACGAATGAAGAAAGCATTTACTTGGAGCTGGTGTATTTGGTGACAGCCTTGGTACCTTCACTGACAGCGTGCTTAGCCAACTCACCGGGCAACAAAAGACGGACAGCAGTTTGGATTTCCCGACTGGTGATGGTCGAACGTTTGTTGTAGTGAGCCAAACGAGATGCTTCGGCGGCAATACGTTCGAAGATATCATTAACGAAACTGTTCATGATGCTCATCGCCTTGGACGAAATACCAGTATCGGGATGTACTTGCTTCAACACTTTGTAAATGTAGATGGCATAACTCTCCTTGCGCTTGGTACGCCTCTTCGTCTTGTCACTCTTGGTGATGTTCTTCTGGGCTTTACCGGCCTTTTTCGCTGCTTTACCACTGGCTTTAGGAGGCATTTTTCACTTGAGTTTTTAAAATCACACAAACACTTTTAACACTGTTCACAATTTTGTCGTTTTGCCGTCGAATGCCCAACTTAAGTACAATTTCGTGCACACAATATTCGAGAGACGAGCAACGTTCGGCTCGCCAACGAAAAACAACCCTCATGGTGAGACGATGTGTACGAAAAAAGTATAAATACTCGTTGAAATAGCTCAGACTGTATCATTTGTGTTTTTCAGTGCTACAGTGTTAAATAAAAATAAATAAGTGAAAATGTCTGGTCGTGGTAAAGGTGGCAAAGTTAAGGGAAAGGCAAAGTCTCGTTCAAGCCGTGCTGGTCTGCAGTTCCCCGTCGGTCGTATCCATCGTTTGTTGCGCAAAGGCAACTATGCTGAGCGTGTTGGTGCCGGTGCCCCAGTCTACTTGGCTGCCGTCATGGAATATTTGGCTGCTGAAGTTTTGGAATTGGCTGGCAATGCTGCTCGCGACAACAAGAAGACCAGAATTATCCCCCGTCATTTGCAGTTGGCCATCCGTAACGATGAAGAATTGAACAAATTGTTGTCTGGTGTCACCATTGCTCAAGGTGGTGTTTTGCCAAACATCCAGGCTGTACTTTTGCCCAAGAAGACCGAAAAGAAAGCTTAAATTCTCTAACGATCAAACAAAATGTAAATACAGGCCATCGTATCCATTGCAACAATCCGTCCTTTTCAGGACGACAAAATCTATTCAAAAAGAGTCAAATCTTATCAAACATATTTAATTTTTATAAATGTATATCAATGGAAATTTTATTTTTTTTCGCATCACATGGTTGAATCAATCTCCGTGGTTCAGCAAAGAAATGTAGCATATGTTTGTGTGTGTGAATGGTAGTACAGTCAGACTCGCTTCTTTGAAAAACCATCTACGTCGTAGTTGTACACAGCACAGCAATGCACGATCGATACATACATAACAAATAAATGTGTGTGTGTCCGTAGAAATATGTATGTAAATTTCTGAACGGCAGAAACGATATTGCTTTATTATTTGTATTTAAAAAATAAATTTCCAGCAGAAAAGAAACATTGTCGCCTGACAAAAAAAAAAAGAAAAATATTTTCCCTTTTTTAAATGTAAAAAAACAATTCATGTAGAATATAATTTCTGTTTGGACATTATGGATACATACTCTGAAAAAGAAACTGCGTAGTAGATAGTTGAAGGGAAAATACTAAATACACATTCCCGCCGCTGTTGTACAGCGCCACATTCATGGAATGTGTATAGGTCATTTCATTTATTGTCAGTATGTATATGCATTTATTTTCAAAAATATAATAGAATTGGTAGTTGAAGAAATATTTTCTCTTTTAAAAAATATATTGTGGTCCTGAAAAGGACCGATTGTTTTTTAAAAGTAAAATTTGTTGAATTTTTCCATCCGAACGTCCGAATATGTGTTTAACCGCCGAAACCGTACAAAGTGCGGCCCTGTCTCTTCAAAGCGTAGACGACATCCATAGCGGTGACGGTTTTACGCTTGGCGTGTTCGGTGTATGTGACAGCATCACGGATGACATTTTCCAGGAAGACTTTCAGAACACCGCGAGTTTCTTCGTAGATCAATCCAGAAATACGCTTCACACCGCCACGACGAGCCAAACGTCTGATAGCTGGCTTGGTGATACCTTGGATGTTATCACGCAACACTTTACGATGACGTTTAGCGCCACCTTTACCCAAGCCTTTGCCACCTTTACCACGACCAGTCATTTTTCAGTATTTTTTTTTTTAATTCACTTAACACTTCACAAACGATGCACAAGAACTAATAATTGTGAGCTACGTATCGCTCGTATTTATACAAAATGTTCACAGTGATGTGGACAATGCGAATGCGACGAGTGGTTGTTTCGTGGCATTCGTGTTGTGTTCGTATTGGCGTCGTGCGGCGTCGCATCGAAACCACCCCGATGGCTGGGTGTGTTTTTCTATAAAAGGTCGGTCGGTGTACGTTGGCTCGATTAATTCAGTGTTAACAGTGTTTGTGTTCAGATATAGTGAAGAAGAAAAGTGAAAAAAATGGCTCGTACTAAGCAAACTGCCCGTAAATCGACTGGTGGCAAGGCGCCCCGTAAACAATTGGCTACTAAGGCGGCACGCAAGAGCGCACCAGCCACCGGTGGTGTGAAGAAGCCACATCGTTTCCGTCCCGGCACCGTGGCTTTGCGTGAAATTCGTCGCTACCAGAAGAGTACCGAGCTGTTGATCCGCAAATTGCCCTTCCAACGTTTGGTGCGTGAGATCGCTCAGGACTTCAAGACCGACTTGCGTTTCCAGAGTTCGGCCGTTATGGCTCTGCAAGAGGCTAGCGAAGCGTACTTGGTCGGTCTATTCGAAGATACCAACTTGTGCGCCATCCATGCCAAGCGTGTGACCATCATGCCCAAAGACATTCAGTTGGCCAGACGTATTCGCGGAGAACGTGCTTAAATCAATGTTCATTTAACAACAGCAGGTCGTCAGAAATTAATATATATTTTTTTTTTGAAAAAAACAATCGGTCCTTTTCAGGACCACAAAGAGTCTTTTGATAAAAAGATAATAATTTTGTGATCGAGCGTTGATGTTGGTGGCGGTGGTGCCTAGTAAATGAAGTGAATGTTTGATGTTTTGAGTGGTGGTTTTTTGGGGGGCGACGAAATATGGATGGTATTTTGGATGGATGACCAATGAGAGAATGGTTTATTTTTCAGTTTTCAGGAATGTTATTTTATTTTTCAGCGACGAAGGCGTTGGAGCACCAAATGAAGCGGAACTTTTGAATTTTGCAATAAAAAACATTTAGATTGTGGATTGTTTTGGAATTATTTGAAAAGCTTGTTGGTTTTTAGTTACTTTTTTATTTTTTGGGAGAAAATTATGGACATTTTTTTTATTTTGGCATACGTTGCGTACAAAAAAAATCGAAGCCAACATTTTATTGGGAAAAAAAATGAAAAAAGTCTAGATTTATTTGAAAAAAAATATGAAAAAGACTGAATTAGGCTATGTTTATTGAAAAAAAACTTTATTTGACTAACTTTTCAAAGAAATTTATGGAGTTCACCGAAAAAAACTAACTTTTCAAAGAAATTCGTTTTCGTTCACAGTAAATAAATGTGTTTTGGCAAATTTTTGTCTTAGTAACTCCGCAGTAGTATTTTCGCTGGAATTTAATTTATGCCAGCCGCAAATCGAAAAGGTTTTTAGTAGGCATTATTGGAATTATTTGGTATTTTGAAACTGTTTTTCAATGATTTTGATAGCAAATCCTATATTACTGCGGAAAAATTCAAAATTTAGTTTTTTTTTCGTTCAACTTTGTTATGTGTGAAATTTTTGAGCCGTACGGGACGAAAAAATTGCGGCACAACTATTTGTCATGTTATTTTCTTTTTTAAATTTTTTGTATTTACTGAAAACTGCAGAAATTTGATTGAATTTATCCATATTTCAGATTAAAAAGGTTATTTCATCATCAGTTCATTAAGTTTTATACGCTAGTAGAAAATTAGACGGAATTGAAAAATGAAATGCATACACAAAATGTACCAAAGGTGTGACTGATACACTTCGAGGTAATGCCACATTTCCGAAGAAAGTTAATGTTTCTATGAAATATGTATTGTTTTGAGGAAAATGTCCGAATTGTTGTTCATTTTTTAAATAAATTTTATTAAATCATTATTATATTTGAGCTTTGAAAATAATAATGGAGAAAAAGTTTATTCATGAAAAATAACCAATATAAGGAACTACACCGTCATAGAGTAATTAATATATGTGAATATTTTTTCAATTCAAAAGATGATTTTTGAATTTTTTCTTTTTTTAGTTTAAAGAAAACATATGCAGCTTCCTTTTTAGAAACATTTTGAATTGGAATTTTTGTAGAAACTCTTAAATTTTGACAATTTAGTTGAAAATTCATTCGAACATTTTAACAAACTTTGTACAAAAATGCTTACAACACATTCGCCAAGCATGGGAATTTTCTGAAATTTTTTGTACCATCAAGCTGTATATCTATTTTAGGAATACTGAATATATTTCGTAAAAAAAAGTTAACAGTTTCATAAATAAATTAATAATTGTACGAAAACTTTTGTTAAATTTTCGAAACGCTTCCACACAAATATTGTCAAAATATGTAAAGTGACTACTATGCACTTCTCATCTTTTCGAAGTACGTGGAAAAACGGTGTTCGGTTTTTTTATAAATACTTACACACAATTTTAAGTGTATTTTCAGTGTTAAAAAATAAATAAAAATAAAGTGAACATGTCTGACTCCGCTGCCGTTGAAGCTACCGCGTCCCCAGTTGCTGCTGCCCCAGCTGCTGAGAAGAAGACAGCCAAGAAGGCTGCCGCCAAGGCAAAGAAACCATCTGCCACTCCATCTCATCCACCAACCCAACAAATGGTCGATGCTGCCATCAAAGCATTGAAGGAACGTGGTGGTTCATCTCTGCCCGCCATCAAGAAGTACTTGGCCGGTACCTATAAGGTTGATGCCCAAAAATTGGCTCCCTTCATCAAGAAGTATTTGAAGGGTGCTGTTGCCAGCGGAAAGTTGATCCAAACCAAGGGTAAGGGTGCTTCTGGTTCATTCAAATTGTCGCCAGCTGCTTCCAAGGAACCCAAACCGAAATCTGTCGAGAAGAAAAAGAAGGCACCAGTTGCTGGTGACAAGAAGAAGAAGGTTGCACCCAAGAAGGCCAAGGCTGCCGGTGAAAAGAAAGCTGTCGCCAAAAAACCATCTGCCGCCAAGAAGACCGCCGAAAAGAAAAAGACCGAGAAGGCGAAGGCAAAAACCGCCAAAAAGACCGGTACAGTCAAAGCTAAACCAGCAAAGGCTGCCCCCAAGGCCTCCGCAACAAAACCAAAGGCACCCAAGGCAAAGAGTGCTGCAGCGGCAAAACCAAAAAAGGCTTCTCCAGCAAAGAAGCCAGCTGCCAAGAAGGCCGCCGCCAAAAAGTAATTTTTCCCAAAAGAATTACTTCCAACATGATTTGTTTTCGATATTCGAAATATTTATATCTAACAGCCCTTTTCAGGGCTACAAATATTCTTCAAAAAAGAGACATGATTATGCAAATCAAACTAATCTTACTTATATACCTGACAATTTAGTAATGAAATTATTTTAGGTCAATAATAGTCTGTCGCAAATCAATTTTTCCTGGAATTCCACCACATATGGATTATGTCAGTCATAAAATAATCATATTACTTTGGTAAATTGAATTTTATCAAGTGCCGACGGCAAAACAACAAAATGATGCTTCTTTGAGAAAAATTCGTGGAAAACATTCAACGATCGACAGTTTTATGAAATGCCGACGGCAAAACAACAAGATTATTTTTCCTCGAAAAAAACTGTACATTTCTGTGAAAGACAAAAATTATCGAAATGCCGACGGCAAAACATGCATTTTTCTAGTGGCATTTTTTCTTTTTTTTCTGGGTAAATAGAGAATATTCTTCCATTTTACGCGATATTATATTAACTTAAATGTATTTATTTTTCCCTCAGAATGAATTTTATAAAATCTCTTTTCAAATATATTTTGTGGCCCTGAAAAGGGCCTTTGATTTGAAGGAAATGTATGCGACGAATGAAGAAAGCATTTACTTGGAGCTGGTGTATTTGGTGACAGCCTTGGTACCTTCACTGACAGCGTGCTTAGCCAACTCACCGGGCAACAAAAGACGGACAGCAGTTTGGATTTCCCGACTGGTGATGGTCGAACGTTTGTTGTAGTGAGCCAAACGAGATGCTTCGGCGGCAATACGTTCGAAGATATCATTAACGAAACTGTTCATGATGCTCATCGCCTTGGACGAAATACCAGTATCGGGATGTACTTGCTTCAACACTTTGTAAATGTAGATGGCATAACTCTCCTTGCGCTTGGTACGCCTCTTCGTCTTGTCACTCTTGGTGATGTTCTTCTGGGCTTTACCGGCCTTTTTCGCTGCTTTACCACTGGCTTTAGGAGGCATTTTTCACTTGAGTTTTTAAAATCACACAAACACTTTTAACACTGTTCACAATTTTGTCGTTTTGCCGTCGAATGCCCAACTTAAGTACAATTTCGTGCACACAATATTCGAGAGACGAACAACGTTCGGCTCGCCAACGAAAAACAACCCTCATGGTGAGACGATGTGTACGAAAAAAGTATAAATACTCGTTGAAATAGCTCAGACTGTATCATTTGTGTTTTTCAGTGCTACAGTGTTAAATAAAAATAAATAAGTGAAAATGTCTGGTCGTGGTAAAGGTGGCAAAGTTAAGGGAAAGGCAAAGTCTCGTTCAAGCCGTGCTGGTCTGCAGTTCCCCGTCGGTCGTATCCATCGTTTGTTGCGCAAAGGCAACTATGCTGAGCGTGTTGGTGCCGGTGCCCCAGTCTACTTGGCTGCCGTCATGGAATATTTGGCTGCTGAAGTTTTGGAATTGGCTGGCAATGCTGCTCGCGACAACAAGAAGACCAGAATTATCCCCCGTCATTTGCAGTTGGCCATCCGTAACGATGAAGAATTGAACAAATTGTTGTCTGGTGTCACCATTGCTCAAGGTGGTGTTTTGCCAAACATCCAGGCTGTACTTTTGCCCAAGAAGACCGAAAAGAAAGCTTAAATTCTCTAACGATCAAACAAAATGTAAATACAGGCCATCGTATCCATTGCAACAATCCGTCCTTTTCAGGACGACAAAATCTATTCAAAAAGAGTCAAATCTTATCAAACATATTTAATTTTTATAAATGTATATCAATGGAAATTTTATTTTTTTTCGCATCACATGGTTGAATCAATCTCCGTGGTTCAGCAAAGAAATGTAGCATATGTTTGTGTGTGTGAATGGTAGTACAGTCAGACTCGCTTCTTTGAAAAACCATCTACGTCGTAGTTGTACACAGCACAGCAATGCACGATCGATACATACATAACAAATAAATGTGTGTGTGTCCGTAGAAATATGTATGTAAATTTCTGAACGGCAGAAACGATATTGCTTTATTATTTGTATTTAAAAAATAAATTTCCAGCAGAAAAGAAACATTGTCGCCTGACAAAAAAAAAAAGAAAAATATTTTCCCTTTTTTAAATGTAAAAAAACAATTCATGTAGAATATAATTTCTGTTTGGACATTATGGATACATACTCTGAAAAAGAAACTGCGTAGTAGATAGTTGAAGGGAAAATACTAAATACACATTCCCGCCGCTGTTGTACAGCGCCACATTCATGGAATGTGTATAGGTCATTTCATTTATTGTCAGTATGTATATGCATTTATTTTCAAAAATATAATAGAATTGGTAGTTGAAGAAATATTTTCTCTTTTAAAAAATATATTGTGGTCCTGAAAAGGACCGATTGTTTTTTAAAAGTAAAATTTGTTGAATTTTTCCATCCGAACGTCCGAATATGTGTTTAACCGCCGAAACCGTACAAAGTGCGGCCCTGTCTCTTCAAAGCGTAGACGACATCCATAGCGGTGACGGTTTTACGCTTGGCGTGTTCGGTGTATGTGACAGCATCACGGATGACATTTTCCAGGAAGACTTTCAGAACACCGCGAGTTTCTTCGTAGATCAATCCAGAAATACGCTTCACACCGCCACGACGAGCCAAACGTCTGATAGCTGGCTTGGTGATACCTTGGATGTTATCACGCAACACTTTACGATGACGTTTAGCGCCACCTTTACCCAAGCCTTTGCCACCTTTACCACGACCAGTCATTTTTCAGTATTTTTTTTTTTAATTCACTTAACACTTCACAAACGATGCACAAGAACTAATAATTGTGAGCTACGTATCGCTCGTATTTATACAAAATGTTCACAGTGATGTGGACAATGCGAATGCGACGAGTGGTTGTTTCGTGGCATTCGTGTTGTGTTCGTATTGGCGTCGTGCGGCGTCGCATCGAAACCACCCCGATGGCTGGGTGTGTTTTTCTATAAAAGGTCGGTCGGTGTACGTTGGCTCGATTAATTCAGTGTTAACAGTGTTTGTGTTCAGATATAGTGAAGAAGAAAAGTGAAAAAAATGGCTCGTACTAAGCAAACTGCCCGTAAATCGACTGGTGGCAAGGCGCCCCGTAAACAATTGGCTACTAAGGCGGCACGCAAGAGCGCACCAGCCACCGGTGGTGTGAAGAAGCCACATCGTTTCCGTCCCGGCACCGTGGCTTTGCGTGAAATTCGTCGCTACCAGAAGAGTACCGAGCTGTTGATCCGCAAATTGCCCTTCCAACGTTTGGTGCGTGAGATCGCTCAGGACTTCAAGACCGACTTGCGTTTCCAGAGTTCGGCCGTTATGGCTCTGCAAGAGGCTAGCGAAGCGTACTTGGTCGGTCTATTCGAAGATACCAACTTGTGCGCCATCCATGCCAAGCGTGTGACCATCATGCCCAAAGACATTCAGTTGGCCAGACGTATTCGCGGAGAACGTGCTTAAATCAATGTTCATTTAACAACAGCAGGTCGTCAGAAATTAATATATATTTTTTTTTTGAAAAAAACAATCGGTCCTTTTCAGGACCACAAAGAGTCTTTTGATAAAAAGATAATAATTTTGTGATCGAGCGTTGATGTTGGTGGCGGTGGTGCCTAGTAAATGAAGTGAATGTTTGATGTTTTGAGTGGTGGTTTTTTGGGGGGCGACGAAATATGGATGGTATTTTGGATGGATGACCAATGAGAGAATGGTTTATTTTTCAGTTTTCAGGAATGTTATTTTATTTTTCAGCGACGAAGGCGTTGGAGCACCAAATGAAGCGGAACTTTTGAATTTTGCAATAAAAAACATTTAGATTGTGGATTGTTTTGGAATTATTTGAAAAGCTTGTTGGTTTTTAGTTACTTTTTTATTTTTTGGGAGAAAATTATGGACATTTTTTTTATTTTGGCATACGTTGCGTACAAAAAAAATCGAAGCCAACATTTTATTGGGAAAAAAAATGAAAAAAGTCTAGATTTATTTGAAAAAAAATATGAAAAAGACTGAATTAGGCTATGTTTATTGAAAAAAAACTTTATTTGACTAACTTTTCAAAGAAATTTATGGAGTTCACCGAAAAAAACTAACTTTTCAAAGAAATTCGTTTTCGTTCACAGTAAATAAATGTGTTTTGGCAAATTTTTGTCTTAGTAACTCCGCAGTAGTATTTTCGCTGGAATTTAATTTATGCCAGCCGCAAATCGAAAAGGTTTTTAGTAGGCATTATTGGAATTATTTGGTATTTTGAAACTGTTTTTCAATGATTTTGATAGCAAATCCTATATTACTGCGGAAAAATTCAAAATTTAGTTTTTTTTTCGTTCAACTTTGTTATGTGTGAAATTTTTGAGCCGTACGGGACGAAAAAATTGCGGCACAACTATTTGTCATGTTATTTTCTTTTTTAAATTTTTTGTATTTACTGAAAACTGCAGAAATTTGATTGAATTTATCCATATTTCAGATTAAAAAGGTTATTTCATCATCAGTTCATTAAGTTTTATACGCTAGTAGAAAATTAGACGGAATTGAAAAATGAAATGCATACACAAAATGTACCAAAGGTGTGACTGATACACTTCGAGGTAAT
Organism: Hydrotaea cyrtoneurina; assembly: GCA_958296145.1. Classification (NCBI taxonomy): domain Eukaryota; kingdom Metazoa; phylum Arthropoda; class Insecta; order Diptera; family Muscidae; genus Hydrotaea; species Hydrotaea cyrtoneurina. The sequence goes on along the minus strand of OY282514.1, from coordinate 67,304,000 downwards.
GCCACATTTCCGAAGAAAGTTAATGTTTCTATGAAATATGTATTGTTTTGAGGAAAATGTCCGAATTGTTGTTCATTTTTTAAATAAATTTTATTAAATCATTATTATATTTGAGCATTGAAAATAATAATGGAGAAAAAGTTTATTCATGAAAAATAACCAATATAAGGAACTACACCGTCATAGAGTAATTAATATATGTGAATATTTTTTCAATTCAAAAGATGATTTTTGAATTTTTTCTTTTTTTAGTTTAAAGAAAACATATGCAGCTTCCTTTTTAGAAACATTTTGAATTGGAATTTTTGTAGAAACTCTTTAATTTTGACAATTTAGTTGAAAATTCATTCGAACATTTTAACAAACTTTGTACAAAAATGCTTACAACACATTCGCCAAGCATGGGAATTTTCTGAAATTTTTTGTACCATCAAGCTGTATATCTATTTTAGGAATACTGAATATATTTCGTAAAAAAAAGTTAACAGTTTCATAAATAAATTAATAATTGTACGAAAACTTTTGTTAAATTTTCGAAACGCTTCCACACAAATATTGTCAAAATATGTAAAGTGACTACTATGCACTTCTCATCTTTTCGAAGTACGTGGAAAAACGGTGTTCGGTTTTTTTATAAATACTTACACACAATTTTAAGTGTATTTTCAGTGTTAAAAAATAAATAAAAATAAAGTGAACATGTCTGACTCCGCTGCCGTTGAAGCTACCGCGTCCCCAGTTGCTGCTGCCCCAGCTGCTGAGAAGAAGACAGCCAAGAAGGCTGCCGCCAAGGCAAAGAAACCATCTGCCACTCCATCTCATCCACCAACCCAACAAATGGTCGATGCTGCCATCAAAGCATTGAAGGAACGTGGTGGTTCATCTCTGCCCGCCATCAAGAAGTACTTGGCCGGTACCTATAAGGTTGATGCCCAAAAATTGGCTCCCTTCATCAAGAAGTATTTGAAGGGTGCTGTTGCCAGCGGAAAGTTGATCCAAACCAAGGGTAAGGGTGCTTCTGGTTCATTCAAATTGTCGCCAGCTGCTTCCAAGGAACCCAAACCGAAATCTGTCGAGAAGAAAAAGAAGGCACCAGTTGCTGGTGACAAGAAGAAGAAGGTTGCACCCAAGAAGGCCAAGGCTGCCGGTGAAAAGAAAGCTGTCGCCAAAAAACCATCTGCCGCCAAGAAGACCGCCGAAAAGAAAAAGACCGAGAAGGCGAAGGCAAAAACCGCCAAAAAGACCGGTACAGTCAAAGCTAAACCAGCAAAGGCTGCCCCCAAGGCCTCCGCAACAAAACCAAAGGCACCCAAGGCAAAGAGTGCTGCAGCGGCAAAACCAAAAAAGGCTTCTCCAGCAAAGAAGCCAGCTGCCAAGAAGGCCGCCGCCAAAAAGTAATTTTTCCCAAAAGAATTACTTCCAACATGATTTGTTTTCGATATTCGAAATATTTATATCTAACAGCCCTTTTCAGGGCTACAAATATTCTTCAAAAAAGAGACATGATTATGCAAATCAAACTAATCTTACTTATATACCTGACAATTTAGTAATGAAATTATTTTAGGTCAATAATAGTCTGTCGCAAATCAATTTTTCCTGGAATTCCACCACATATGGATTATGTCAGTCATAAAATAATCATATTACTTTGGTAAATTGAATTTTATCAAGTGCCGACGGCAAAACAACAAAATGATGCTTCTTTGAGAAAAATTCGTGGAAAACATTCAACGATCGACAGTTTTATGAAATGCCGACGGCAAAACAACAAGATTATTTTTCCTCGAAAAAAACTGTACATTTCTGTGAAAGACAAAAATTATCGAAATGCCGACGGCAAAACATGCATTTTTCTAGTGGCATTTTTTCTTTTTTTTCTGGGTAAATAGAGAATATTCTTCCATTTTACGCGATATTATATTAACTTAAATGTATTTATTTTTCCCTCAGAATGAATTTTATAAAATCTCTTTTCAAATATATTTTGTGGCCCTGAAAAGGGCCTTTGATTTGAAGGAAATGTATGCGACGAATGAAGAAAGCATTTACTTGGAGCTGGTGTATTTGGTGACAGCCTTGGTACCTTCACTGACAGCGTGCTTAGCCAACTCACCGGGCAACAAAAGACGGACAGCAGTTTGGATTTCCCGACTGGTGATGGTCGAACGTTTGTTGTAGTGAGCCAAACGAGATGCTTCGGCGGCAATACGTTCGAAGATATCATTAACGAAACTGTTCATGATGCTCATCGCCTTGGACGAAATACCAGTATCGGGATGTACTTGCTTCAACACTTTGTAAATGTAGATGGCATAACTCTCCTTGCGCTTGGTACGCCTCTTCGTCTTGTCACTCTTGGTGATGTTCTTCTGGGCTTTACCGGCCTTTTTCGCTGCTTTACCACTGGCTTTAGGAGGCATTTTTCACTTGAGTTTTTAAAATCACACAAACACTTTTAACACTGTTCACAATTTTGTCGTTTTGCCGTCGAATGCCCAACTTAAGTACAATTTCGTGCACACAATATTCGAGAGACGAGCAACGTTCGGCTCGCCAACGAAAAACAACCCTCATGGTGAGACGATGTGTACGAAAAAAGTATAAATACTCGTTGAAATAGCTCAGACTGTATCATTTGTGTTTTTCAGTGCTACAGTGTTAAATAAAAATAAATAAGTGAAAATGTCTGGTCGTGGTAAAGGTGGCAAAGTTAAGGGAAAGGCAAAGTCTCGTTCAAGCCGTGCTGGTCTGCAGTTCCCCGTCGGTCGTATCCATCGTTTGTTGCGCAAAGGCAACTATGCTGAGCGTGTTGGTGCCGGTGCCCCAGTCTACTTGGCTGCCGTCATGGAATATTTGGCTGCTGAAGTTTTGGAATTGGCTGGCAATGCTGCTCGCGACAACAAGAAGACCAGAATTATCCCCCGTCATTTGCAGTTGGCCATCCGTAACGATGAAGAATTGAACAAATTGTTGTCTGGTGTCACCATTGCTCAAGGTGGTGTTTTGCCAAACATCCAGGCTGTACTTTTGCCCAAGAAGACCGAAAAGAAAGCTTAAATTCTCTAACGATCAAACAAAATGTAAATACAGGCCATCGTATCCATTGCAACAATCCGTCCTTTTCAGGACGACAAAATCTATTCAAAAAGAGTCAAATCTTATCAAACATATTTAATTTTTATAAATGTATATCAATGGAAATTTTATTTTTTTTCGCATCACATGGTTGAATCAATCTCCGTGGTTCAGCAAAGAAATGTAGCATATGTTTGTGTGTGTGAATGGTAGTACAGTCAGACTCGCTTCTTTGAAAAACCATCTACGTCGTAGTTGTACACAGCACAGCAATGCACGATCGATACATACATAACAAATAAATGTGTGTGTGTCCGTAGAAATATGTATGTAAATTTCTGAACGGCAGAAACGATATTGCTTTATTATTTGTATTTAAAAAATAAATTTCCAGCAGAAAAGAAACATTGTCGCCTGACAAAAAAAAAAAAGAAAAATATTTTCCCTTTTTTAAATGTAAAAAAACAATTCATGTAGAATATAATTTCTGTTTGGACATTATGGATACATACTCTGAAAAAGAAACTGCGTAGTAGATAGTTGAAGGGAAAATACTAAATACACATTCCCGCCGCTGTTGTACAGCGCCACATTCATGGAATGTGTATAGGTCATTTCATTTATTGTCAGTATGTATATGCATTTATTTTCAAAAATATAATAGAATTGGTAGTTGAAGAAATATTTTCTCTTTTAAAAAATATATTGTGGTCCTGAAAAGGACCGATTGTTTTTTAAAAGTAAAATTTGTTGAATTTTTCCATCCGAACGTCCGAATATGTGTTTAACCGCCGAAACCGTACAAAGTGCGGCCCTGTCTCTTCAAAGCGTAGACGACATCCATAGCGGTGACGGTTTTACGCTTGGCGTGTTCGGTGTATGTGACAGCATCACGGATGACATTTTCCAGGAAGACTTTCAGAACACCGCGAGTTTCTTCGTAGATCAATCCAGAAATACGCTTCACACCGCCACGACGAGCCAAACGTCTGATAGCTGGCTTGGTGATACCTTGGATGTTATCACGCAACACTTTACGATGACGTTTAGCGCCACCTTTACCCAAGCCTTTGCCACCTTTACCACGACCAGTCATTTTTCAGTATTTTTTTTTTTAATTCACTTAACACTTCACAAACGATGCACAAGAACTAATAATTGTGAGCTACGTATCGCTCGTATTTATACAAAATGTTCACAGTGATGTGGACAATGCGAATGCGACGAGTGGTTGTTTCGTGGCATTCGTGTTGTGTTCGTATTGGCGTCGTGCGGCGTCGCATCGAAACCACCCCGATGGCTGGGTGTGTTTTTCTATAAAAGGTCGGTCGGTGTACGTTGGCTCGATTAATTCAGTGTTAACAGTGTTTGTGTTCAGATATAGTGAAGAAGAAAAGTGAAAAAAATGGCTCGTACTAAGCAAACTGCCCGTAAATCGACTGGTGGCAAGGCGCCCCGTAAACAATTGGCTACTAAGGCGGCACGCAAGAGCGCACCAGCCACCGGTGGTGTGAAGAAGCCACATCGTTTCCGTCCCGGCACCGTGGCTTTGCGTGAAATTCGTCGCTACCAGAAGAGTACCGAGCTGTTGATCCGCAAATTGCCCTTCCAACGTTTGGTGCGTGAGATCGCTCAGGACTTCAAGACCGACTTGCGTTTCCAGAGTTCGGCCGTTATGGCTCTGCAAGAGGCTAGCGAAGCGTACTTGGTCGGTCTATTCGAAGATACCAACTTGTGCGCCATCCATGCCAAGCGTGTGACCATCATGCCCAAAGACATTCAGTTGGCCAGACGTATTCGCGGAGAACGTGCTTAAATCAATGTTCATTTAACAACAGCAGGTCGTCAGAAATTAATATATATTTTTTTTTTGAAAAAAACAATCGGTCCTTTTCAGGACCACAAAGAGTCTTTTGATAAAAAGATAATAATTTTGTGATCGAGCGTTGATGTTGGTGGCGGTGGTGCCTAGTAAATGAAGTGAATGTTTGATGTTTTGAGTGGTGGTTTTTTGGGGGGCGACGAAATATGGATGGTATTTTGGATGGATGACCAATGAGAGAATGGTTTATTTTTCAGTTTTCAGGAATGTTATTTTATTTTTCAGCGACGAAGGCGTTGGAGCACCAAATGAAGCGGAACTTTTGAATTTTGCAATAAAAAACATTTAGATTGTGGATTGTTTTGGAATTATTTGAAAAGCTTGTTGGTTTTTAGTTACTTTTTTATTTTTTGGGAGAAAATTATGGACATTTTTTTTATTTTGGCATACGTTGCGTACAAAAAAAATCGAAGCCAACATTTTATTGGGAAAAAAAATGAAAAAAGTCTAGATTTATTTGAAAAAAAATATGAAAAAGACTGAATTAGGCTATGTTTATTGAAAAAAAACTTTATTTGACTAACTTTTCAAAGAAATTTATGGAGTTCACCGAAAAAAACTAACTTTTCAAAGAAATTCGTTTTCGTTCACAGTAAATAAATGTGTTTTGGCAAATTTTTGTCTTAGTAACTCCGCAGTAGTATTTTCGCTGGAATTTAATTTATGCCAGCCGCAAATCGAAAAGGTTTTTAGTAGGCATTATTGGAATTATTTGGTATTTTGAAACTGTTTTTCAATGATTTTGATAGCAAATCCTATATTACTGCGGAAAAATTCAAAATTTAGTTTTTTTTTCGTTCAACTTTGTTATGTGTGAAATTTTTGAGCCGTACGGGACGAAAAAATTGCGGCACAACTATTTGTCATGTTATTTTCTTTTTTAAATTTTTTGTATTTACTGAAAACTGCAGAAATTTGATTGAATTTATCCATATTTCAGATTAAAAAGGTTATTTCATCATCAGTTCATTAAGTTTTATACGCTAGTAGAAAATTAGACGGAATTGAAAAATGAAATGCATACACAAAATGTACCAAAGGTGTGACTGATACACTTCGAGGTAATGCCACATTTCCGAAGAAAGTTAATGTTTCTATGAAATATGTATTGTTTTGAGGAAAATGTCCGAATTGTTGTTCATTTTTTAAATAAATTTTATTAAATCATTATTATATTTGAGCTTTGAAAATAATAATGGAGAAAAAGTTTATTCATGAAAAATAACCAATATAAGGAACTACACCGTCATAGAGTAATTAATATATGTGAATATTTTTTCAATTCAAAAGATGATTTTTGAATTTTTTCTTTTTTTAGTTTAAAGAAAACATATGCAGCTTCCTTTTTAGAAACATTTTGAATTGGAATTTTTGTAGAAACTCTTAAATTTTGACAATTTAGTTGAAAATTCATTCGAACATTTTAACAAACTTTGTACAAAAATGCTTACAACACATTCGCCAAGCATGGGAATTTTCTGAAATTTTTTGTACCATCAAGCTGTATATCTATTTTAGGAATACTGAATATATTTCGTAAAAAAAAGTTAACAGTTTCATAAATAAATTAATAATTGTACGAAAACTTTTGTTAAATTTTCGAAACGCTTCCACACAAATATTGTCAAAATATGTAAAGTGACTACTATGCACTTCTCATCTTTTCGAAGTACGTGGAAAAACGGTGTTCGGTTTTTTTAGGCTTTGTTTTTTTGATAAATACTTACACACAATTTTAAGTGTATTTTCAGTGTTAAACCGTAAATAAAAAGTGAACATTTTACAGCTACCTGTGAAATAAGTGAAGTGAGAGTGTAATGGCTGAAGCAGGTAACTGCAGTGAAGCCGATCGTCGTACGGCTAAAAAGAAGCGAGTGGAGAGTGAGGAAGAAATTCCTAGAAGTTCCAACGTGGAACTTATGAAAACGATCGCTACCCTCCAAGCGGAGGTAGCAAAACTGAAGAAAGGGCTTGCAAAAGCCAAGCGTCGTTCTGCTGAGGTCCGCAAGCAGAACGAGTACCTAAACCTGAAGTTAGGTATTGTGTCCCCTAAGGACGCATTCCCCTTCAGTGATGAAGAAGGGATGGATATCGCTGACACACCGCAGGTGCAGCAAGACGTGGTCACACCGCAGGTGACACGTGTGGAGATTGTGGAGGCAACGCCGGCCCCGCAGGTCGTTGGCACAACGCAGGTGCAACGACCATTGAAGGAAGTGAGCTCACCACCTGAGCAACGGATTACAGCGACACCTGCAGTCCAGAAGAAGGCCAGCAGCAAGAAGCCAACAGCTGCTAACAACAACAAGAAAGTGGGTAAGAAGGCTATACCCGTTATAACGACTTACGACGTTAATGTAAAGGAATTGACAGGGAAGACCGAACGACTGCTGGGACACCGCAACTTTTCGGTACGCCTTGTCAACAAGGCCGTCGCCAATGTGTGTTTACACACCATCGACGACTTTCAGAAATTGAGGAGTATGCTCATTGAGCAGAAAGCCAAATTCTACACATATACCCCGAAAGGCATGAAGCCTTACGCCGTGGTTATCCACGGTTTATCGGGGGACTATGACGAGGCTGACCTTAGGGGCTACCTCAAGACTACCGGACTTAACCTTGAGATTACCAAGGTAATTAAGTTAGGTGGGGACAAGTGGCTGCTTCATTTCACGAAGCAGTCCGACATTCGGGGGTTCTACAAGATAGAATTTATTCTGTCTTGTAGAATTAGAATCCGCAAGGACCTCAAGAAGGGGGTTACGCAGTGTTTCAACTGCCAACGCTTCGGGCATGTTGCTGCTAACTGTGGCATGCCATACCGTTGCGTGAAGTGTGGTGGAACACACGGTCCAGGGAAGTGCTCGATCCCGACCAAGGACAAGTGTAACGGTGTTATATTCGTCACTGATCCAGTGACAGGCGCCGTTAAGCGCAGGGAAGAGTTCACACTTAAGTGTGTGAACTGTGGAGTGTCTGGGCATGCTGCTAGCTCTAAGAGCTGCCCTAAACGTCAGGCTATACTGACAAAACGGACGACGGAGAAATCCTCAACAGCGAGGTCTGTAGGGGGTCGTAAGGCGGAGACCGCGGCACCAAGCCGCATGATGCCTAGACCAGTCAGCAACGTGCGTAGCGGTATAAGCTACGCCGCTGCTGCAAGGGGTGCTCCTTTAAGAGGACCACCATTGAAACAGATGGAGACTATGGACTGTTTCGACAGGGATTGTCGCGACTTCTTCGGGTCGGGGTTCTTGGACTGCGCAATGAAGATGAGGTCTGTTGCCAAGGAATATCGTTCCTTGGCCAACAAAGAGGATAGAGCGAAGGCCTTACTGGCCGTTCTACAGGCAATAGCACTTGATGACTAGTCTCACCAAATGCATCCTCGTCAATGTTAACTCCCTTGTGTCAAGACATAGGAGACATTACTTTGACTTGTTCCTCAGGGAACATCGACCGGACATTGTTCTCATCGTAGAACACAAACTTAGACCGGTACATAAATTAGAATTTAGAGGGTATCTAGTGTATAGGCAGGATAGGATGGACCGCGCGGGGGGCGGGACTGCCATACTTATTAGGGATTCCATAAGATCTGAGAGGCTATCATTTGACTCCGGAGACATGGAAAACACTTGTGTTAGGATTAGGAAATGTGATGGAACATGGCTGACCATTGTCGCTTTGTACCGCACACCTCAGTGTACTTCAAGAATGTCGGATCTCGATCCCATACTGAGTATACTAGGTCAAGGGGATGTTTTGCTTGGGGGTGACCTCAATGCCAAACATCCCGATTGGGGGGGAACTGTCACGAACCCCGCGGGAAGAGACCTACGCGATTTTCTGCTAGGCTGTCCCGACCTTAGGATTGTAAACACTAATGGACCAACAAGATATGGCAATGGAACTAATTCCTTCATTGACATATTTATGGCCTCATTAGGACTTGTTTGCGAAAATGAGGACATTGGGCTCAGGACCCTGGACTTTGAATCTGACCACAGGGCGGTGGAACTTTCTTTTTCCAACAACGGACTTGAGCAAAGAGGTGAAAGAGAGGCTCTCTTTGACTTTAGTAGGATGGACATAGGCAGATTCAACTTGAACCTGAGCAACAGACTGGAAGGCCAACGCCTTCCTCTCGATCGAAATGTTACTACTGGGGACGTAGACCAGTGCGTGGGCGTCATGACCACGGCATTTCAACAGTCGATGGAAGAGACCATTCCCAGGATTACTCCTGGTCCGCGTGGGCTCAGAAAACTTCCTCCGCGAATAATTTCATTTATTCAGGAGAAGAAGCGGCTTAGGAGATTATTGCATAGAACCGGTGATCCCGGGCGACACAATATTATCAAAGCTGATATACGCAATCTGGATAGAATTATCCAAGGAGCTATATCAGTTTACGAAGAGGAAGGTTGGGCTGAGCGTCTTGCTAGCATTCAGGTCAACAGCAATACATTCAGCCGGGTTAAACGCGCGGCTGGAATTATTAATAGAAAACCAATGTCTGGGCTGTATGGACCAGACGGTACCCTTATATGGGGCGATTACGACAGGGCAAACATGCTCGCTGAAGTTGTACAGGGAGCGGCTCCTACTGTTCAGGACCATGACCAATCAGTATTTGAGGATACTGTGCGGGCTGAGGTTCTGTCCCTGGAGGATTCTAACCCCCTAGTGACTTTTGGTGAAACCTTTTCTGCTGATGGTTCAGTCCATAATTTTGGATATACTCAGCAGGATCACGGCTTCATAAAACCTGTGGACGTTGGTTCTGCCTTAAAAAGCAAAAGAAACAGCAAATCTTCGGGTATGGACGGTATTCCCGATATTGTCCTGAAAAAGACAGACTTTCCGATTTGGGCATTCCTAGCAGTGCTCTTTAATCACTGTCTTAACTTGGGCTATTTTCCCAGGGCTTGGAAGGAATCGGTTACGATTCCTATACCCAAACCTGGTGCTGACCCAAGGCTGAGTAGCAGCTACCGACCGATATCTCTCTTATCGGCCTTCGGTAAGCTTCTGGAGCATTTTTTGCTTTCCAGGATCAGAGAGACGTTAGAGGACCGTCGGATTTTACTGGACAATCAGTTCGGTTTCCGTTTAGGACACTCTACGTCACATGCACTTACAGTGCTCTCTGACTATGTCTCCAGGGCATTGAACAAGAGATACTCAACCATTGCGGTAAGCCTTGACTTCGCCAAGGCTTTCGACTCCGCGTGGCACGATGGTATCTTGTTCAAACTGAGTAGACTTGAGTTTGACAAAAACATTTGCAGACTCATTGCGAGCTTCCTCAGGGATCGCAAGTTTAGAGTAAAGGTTGGGGATGGGCTCTCGGAGAGTATGGACGTTGTGGCAGGGGTACCACAAGGCTCTCTCCTTGGACCGATCCTTTACAACCTTTTAGTATCGGACATTCCACAGCCACCACAGGGGGATTTACTCCTTGTGTACGCTGACGATATTCTTGTCGCCTCTTCGGGCCCTGTGGCCCACTCTATGAATATTAGGCTTAACTCCTACCTTTCCGAACTATCGGGTTACTTCGGAAAGTGGAAACTAAAGCTAAATGTCGCTAAATGCGACAGCATTATATTCAAAGGCAAGAAACTATCCCTCTTCCCGAACGCTAGGGCCTATAACCCTGTTGTAAGGATTGGGGATGACCTTATTCAGTCCTCTGACACCATGAAATATCTTGGTGTCATATATCAAGGGGACTTTAGATTCCACAAACACGTGGACTACATCTTAGTAAAGGTAAAACGTATTTACTATACCTACCTATCTCTCCTTAGGGGTAGAGGCCTCACTACCAGGATTAGGCTTTTGATCTATAAACAGATTATTAGACCTGTCCTAGCTTACGCCTTTCCGGCTTGGTTTGGAATATCGTCCAACCAAATGGAAAGACTAAGGAGATGGGAGCGTCGTATCCTGGTATCATGCCTTGGATTACGATGGACTCTTGATCAACGTGGTTTCTGGAGGCGTCCCTCCTGCAAAGACATATACGACAGTATAGACTTTGACAGGATTGACGTTTTCCTTATGAAATGCACACTTCGTTGTTTAGAGAAAGCAAGTTCTCTGGACAACGAATTGATTAAGACATCACTAACGCTGGACCACAGCCTTAGGAAGATACTAGAGGATGATTGGCTGCCACCTGCAGCTCTTCTGACTCTAGAGAGGGAGGGTCTCCTCTTTAGAGAGGATAAACTACTGTTTTTCCACAGGAGATACAGTAGTTATGACTTGGACGACCTTGTGTATAACACATACCAAGGACAATGACCAGAACGGGTCCATTAATTTTAAGTGTTTAATTAGTTTTAGTTAAGTGTTAATTAGTATTAAGTAAAATGTTTAGCAATTCCCAATTTTTGTAATTCTTTTTAAGGGAAATTAACGATTAACGTAACAAATTGTAATAGTGACATGCCTGTATTCCTACGGCATTTTTGAAATTAGTTTGTAGTTCTAGAAAAATACTTTATGTATGCTAGAAAACTATGTATTAGTGAACAATGTTAGCATTAAGCTTATTGAAATATTGTATTAAGGATTTTGAATGAATAAATAACCAAATTGTTCGGTTTTTTTATAAATACTTACACACAATTTTAAGTGTATTTTCAGTGTTAAAAAATAAATAAAAATAAAGTGAACATGTCTGACTCCGCTGCCGTTGAAGCTACCGCGTCCCCAGTTGCTGCTGCCCCAGCTGCTGAGAAGAAGACAGCCAAGAAGGCTGCCGCCAAGGCAAAGAAACCATCTGCCACTCCATCTCATCCACCAACCCAACAAATGGTCGATGCTGCCATCAAAGCATTGAAGGAACGTGGTGGTTCATCTCTGCCCGCCATCAAGAAGTACTTGGCCGGTACCTATAAGGTTGATGCCCAAAAATTGGCTCCCTTCATCAAGAAGTATTTGAAGGGTGCTGTTGCCAGCGGAAAGTTGATCCAAACCAAGGGTAAGGGTGCTTCTGGTTCATTCAAATTGTCGCCAGCTGCTTCCAAGGAACCCAAACCGAAATCTGTCGAGAAGAAAAAGAAGGCACCAGTTGCTGGTGACAAGAAGAAGAAGGTTGCACCCAAGAAGGCCAAGGCTGCCGGTGAAAAGAAAGCTGTCGCCAAAAAACCATCTGCCGCCAAGAAGACCGCCGAAAAGAAAAAGACCGAGAAGGCGAAGGCAAAAACCGCCAAAAAGACCGGTACAGTCAAAGCTAAACCAGCAAAGGCTGCCCCCAAGGCCTCCGCAACAAAACCAAAGGCACCCAAGGCAAAGAGTGCTGCAGCGGCAAAACCAAAAAAGGCTTCTCCAGCAAAGAAGCCAGCTGCCAAGAAGGCCGCCGCCAAAAAGTAATTTTTCCCAAAAGAATTACTTCCAACATGATTTGTTTTCGATATTCGAAATATTTATATCTAACAGCCCTTTTCAGGGCTACAAATATTCTTCAAAAAAGAGACATGATTATGCAAATCAAACTAATCTTACTTATATACCTGACAATTTAGTAATGAAATTATTTTAGGTCAATAATAGTCTGTCGCAAATCAATTTTTCCTGGAATTCCACCACATATGGATTATGTCAGTCATAAAATAATCATATTACTTTGGTAAATTGAATTTTATCAAGTGCCGACGGCAAAACAACAAAATGATGCTTCTTTGAGAAAAATTCGTGGAAAACATTCAACGATCGACAGTTTTATGAAATGCCGACGGCAAAACAACAAGATTATTTTTCCTCGAAAAAAACTGTACATTTCTGTGAAAGACAAAAATTATCGAAATGCCGACGGCAAAACATGCATTTTTCTAGTGGCATTTTTTCTTTTTTTTCTGGGTAAATAGAGAATATTCTTCCATTTTACGCGATATTATATTAACTTAAATGTATTTATTTTTCCCTCAGAATGAATTTTATAAAATCTCTTTTCAAATATATTTTGTGGCCCTGAAAAGGGCCTTTGATTTGAAGGAAATGTATGCGACGAATGAAGAAAGCATTTACTTGGAGCTGGTGTATTTGGTGACAGCCTTGGTACCTTCACTGACAGCGTGCTTAGCCAACTCACCGGGCAACAAAAGACGGACAGCAGTTTGGATTTCCCGACTGGTGATGGTCGAACGTTTGTTGTAGTGAGCCAAACGAGATGCTTCGGCGGCAATACGTTCGAAGATATCATTAACGAAACTGTTCATGATGCTCATCGCCTTGGACGAAATACCAGTATCGGGATGTACTTGCTTCAACACTTTGTAAATGTAGATGGCATAACTCTCCTTGCGCTTGGTACGCCTCTTCGTCTTGTCACTCTTGGTGATGTTCTTCTGGGCTTTACCGGCCTTTTTCGCTGCTTTACCACTGGCTTTAGGAGGCATTTTTCACTTGAGTTTTTAAAATCACACAAACACTTTTAACACTGTTCACAATTTTGTCGTTTTGCCGTCGAATGCCCAACTTAAGTACAATTTCGTGCACACAATATTCGAGAGACGAGCAACGTTCGGCTCGCCAACGAAAAACAACCCTCATGGTGAGACGATGTGTACGAAAAAAGTATAAATACTCGTTGAAATAGCTCAGACTGTATCATTTGTGTTTTTCAGTGCTACAGTGTTAAATAAAAATAAATAAGTGAAAATGTCTGGTCGTGGTAAAGGTGGCAAAGTTAAGGGAAAGGCAAAGTCTCGTTCAAGCCGTGCTGGTCTGCAGTTCCCCGTCGGTCGTATCCATCGTTTGTTGCGCAAAGGCAACTATGCTGAGCGTGTTGGTGCCGGTGCCCCAGTCTACTTGGCTGCCGTCATGGAATATTTGGCTGCTGAAGTTTTGGAATTGGCTGGCAATGCTGCTCGCGACAACAAGAAGACCAGAATTATCCCCCGTCATTTGCAGTTGGCCATCCGTAACGATGAAGAATTGAACAAATTGTTGTCTGGTGTCACCATTGCTCAAGGTGGTGTTTTGCCAAACATCCAGGCTGTACTTTTGCCCAAGAAGACCGAAAAGAAAGCTTAAATTCTCTAACGATCAAACAAAATGTAAATACAGGCCATCGTATCCATTGCAACAATCCGTCCTTTTCAGGACGACAAAATCTATTCAAAAAGAGTCAAATCTTATCAAACATATTTAATTTTTATAAATGTATATCAATGGAAATTTTATTTTTTTTCGCATCACATGGTTGAATCAATCTCCGTGGTTCAGCAAAGAAATGTAGCATATGTTTGTGTGTGTGAATGGTAGTACAGTCAGACTCGCTTCTTTGAAAAACCATCTACGTCGTAGTTGTACACAGCACAGCAATGCACGATCGATACATACATAACAAATAAATGTGTGTGTGTCCGTAGAAATATGTATGTAAATTTCTGAACGGCAGAAACGATATTGCTTTATTATTTGTATTTAAAAAATAAATTTCCAGCAGAAAAGAAACATTGTCGCCTGACAAAAAAAAAAAGAAAAATATTTTCCCTTTTTTAAATGTAAAAAAACAATTCATGTAGAATATAATTTCTGTTTGGACATTATGGATACATACTCTGAAAAAGAAACTGCGTAGTAGATAGTTGAAGGGAAAATACTAAATACACATTCCCGCCGCTGTTGTACAGCGCCACATTCATGGAATGTGTATAGGTCATTTCATTTATTGTCAGTATGTATATGCATTTATTTTCAAAAATATAATAGAATTGGTAGTTGAAGAAATATTTTCTCTTTTAAAAAATATATTGTGGTCCTGAAAAGGACCGATTGTTTTTTAAAAGTAAAATTTGTTGAATTTTTCCATCCGAACGTCCGAATATGTGTTTAACCGCCGAAACCGTACAAAGTGCGGCCCTGTCTCTTCAAAGCGTAGACGACATCCATAGCGGTGACGGTTTTACGCTTGGCGTGTTCGGTGTATGTGACAGCATCACGGATGACATTTTCCAGGAAGACTTTCAGAACACCGCGAGTTTCTTCGTAGATCAATCCAGAAATACGCTTCACACCGCCACGACGAGCCAAACGTCTGATAGCTGGCTTGGTGATACCTTGGATGTTATCACGCAACACTTTACGATGACGTTTAGCGCCACCTTTACCCAAGCCTTTGCCACCTTTACCACGACCAGTCATTTTTCAGTATTTTTTTTTTTAATTCACTTAACACTTCACAAACGATGCACAAGAACTAATAATTGTGAGCTACGTATCGCTCGTATTTATACAAAATGTTCACAGTGATGTGGACAATGCGAATGCGACGAGTGGTTGTTTCGTGGCATTCGTGTTGTGTTCGTATTGGCGTCGTGCGGCGTCGCATCGAAACCACCCCGATGGCTGGGTGTGTTTTTCTATAAAAGGTCGGTCGGTGTACGTTGGCTCGATTAATTCAGTGTTAACAGTGTTTGTGTTCAGATATAGTGAAGAAGAAAAGTGAAAAAAATGGCTCGTACTAAGCAAACTGCCCGTAAATCGACTGGTGGCAAGGCGCCCCGTAAACAATTGGCTACTAAGGCGGCACGCAAGAGCGCACCAGCCACCGGTGGTGTGAAGAAGCCACATCGTTTCCGTCCCGGCACCGTGGCTTTGCGTGAAATTCGTCGCTACCAGAAGAGTACCGAGCTGTTGATCCGCAAATTGCCCTTCCAACGTTTGGTGCGTGAGATCGCTCAGGACTTCAAGACCGACTTGCGTTTCCAGAGTTCGGCCGTTATGGCTCTGCAAGAGGCTAGCGAAGCGTACTTGGTCGGTCTATTCGAAGATACCAACTTGTGCGCCATCCATGCCAAGCGTGTGACCATCATGCCCAAAGACATTCAGTTGGCCAGACGTATTCGCGGAGAACGTGCTTAAATCAATGTTCATTTAACAACAGCAGGTCGTCAGAAATTAATATATATTTTTTTTTTGAAAAAAACAATCGGTCCTTTTCAGGACCACAAAGAGTCTTTTGATAAAAAGATAATAATTTTGTGATCGAGCGTTGATGTTGGTGGCGGTGGTGCCTAGTAAATGAAGTGAATGTTTGATGTTTTGAGTGGTGGTTTTTTGGGGGGCGACGAAATATGGATGGTATTTTGGATGGATGACCAATGAGAGAATGGTTTATTTTTCAGTTTTCAGGAATGTTATTTTATTTTTCAGCGACGAAGGCGTTGGAGCACCAAATGAAGCGGAACTTTTGAATTTTGCAATAAAAAACATTTAGATTGTGGATTGTTTTGGAATTATTTGAAAAGCTTGTTGGTTTTTAGTTACTTTTTTATTTTTTGGGAGAAAATTATGGACATTTTTTTTATTTTGGCATACGTTGCGTACAAAAAAAATCGAAGCCAACATTTTATTGGGAAAAAAAATGAAAAAAGTCTAGATTTATTTGAAAAAAAATATGAAAAAGACTGAATTAGGCTATGTTTATTGAAAAAAAACTTTATTTGACTAACTTTTCAAAGAAATTTATGGAGTTCACCGAAAAAAACTAACTTTTCAAAGAAATTCGTTTTCGTTCACAGTAAATAAATGTGTTTTGGCAAATTTTTGTCTTAGTAACTCCGCAGTAGTATTTTCGCTGGAATTTAATTTATGCCAGCCGCAAATCGAAAAGGTTTTTAGTAGGCATTATTGGAATTATTTGGTATTTTGAAACTGTTTTTCAATGATTTTGATAGCAAATCCTATATTACTGCGGAAAAATTCAAAATTTAGTTTTTTTTTCGTTCAACTTTGTTATGTGTGAAATTTTTGAGCCGTACGGGACGAAAAAATTGCGGCACAACTATTTGTCATGTTATTTTCTTTTTTAAATTTTTTGTATTTACTGAAAACTGCAGAAATTTGATTGAATTTATCCATATTTCAGATTAAAAAGGTTATTTCATCATCAGTTCATTAAGTTTTATACGCTAGTAGAAAATTAGACGGAATTGAAAAATGAAATGCATACACAAAATGTACCAAAGGTGTGACTGATACACTTCGAGGTAATGCCACATTTCCGAAGAAAGTTAATGTTTCTATGAAATATGTATTGTTTTGAGGAAAATGTCCGAATTGTTGTTCATTTTTTAAATAAATTTTATTAAATCATTATTATATTTGAGCTTTGAAAATAATAATGGAGAAAAAGTTTATTCATGAAAAATAACCAATATAAGGAACTACACCGTCATAGAGTAATTAATATATGTGAATATTTTTTCAATTCAAAAGATGATTTTTGAATTTTTTCTTTTTTTAGTTTAAAGAAAACATATGCAGCTTCCTTTTTAGAAACATTTTGAATTGGAATTTTTGTAGAAACTCTTAAATTTTGACAATTTAGTTGAAAATTCATTCGAACATTTTAACAAACTTTGTACAAAAATGCTTACAACACATTCGCCAAGCATGGGAATTTTCTGAAATTTTTTGTACCATCAAGCTGTATATCTATTTTAGGAATACTGAATATATTTCGTAAAAAAAAGTTAACAGTTTCATAAATAAATTAATAATTGTACGAAAACTTTTGTTAAATTTTCGAAACGCTTCCACACAAATATTGTCAAAATATGTAAAGTGACTACTATGCACTTCTCATCTTTTCGAAGTACGTGGAAAAACGGTGTTCGGTTTTTTTATAAATACTTACACACAATTTTAAGTGTATTTTCAGTGTTAAAAAATAAATAAAAATAAAGTGAACATGTCTGACTCCGCTGCCGTTGAAGCTACCGCGTCCCCAGTTGCTGCTGCCCCAGCTGCTGAGAAGAAGACAGCCAAGAAGGCTGCCGCCAAGGCAAAGAAACCATCTGCCACTCCATCTCATCCACCAACCCAACAAATGGTCGATGCTGCCATCAAAGCATTGAAGGAACGTGGTGGTTCATCTCTGCCCGCCATCAAGAAGTACTTGGCCGGTACCTATAAGGTTGATGCCCAAAAATTGGCTCCCTTCATCAAGAAGTATTTGAAGGGTGCTGTTGCCAGCGGAAAGTTGATCCAAACCAAGGGTAAGGGTGCTTCTGGTTCATTCAAATTGTCGCCAGCTGCTTCCAAGGAACCCAAACCGAAATCTGTCGAGAAGAAAAAGAAGGCACCAGTTGCTGGTGACAAGAAGAAGAAGGTTGCACCCAAGAAGGCCAAGGCTGCCGGTGAAAAGAAAGCTGTCGCCAAAAAACCATCTGCCGCCAAGAAGACCGCCGAAAAGAAAAAGACCGAGAAGGCGAAGGCAAAAACCGCCAAAAAGACCGGTACAGTCAAAGCTAAACCAGCAAAGGCTGCCCCCAAGGCCTCCGCAACAAAACCAAAGGCACCCAAGGCAAAGAGTGCTGCAGCGGCAAAACCAAAAAAGGCTTCTCCAGCAAAGAAGCCAGCTGCCAAGAAGGCCGCCGCCAAAAAGTAATTTTTCCCAAAAGAATTACTTCCAACATGATTTGTTTTCGATATTCGAAATATTTATATCTAACAGCCCTTTTCAGGGCTACAAATATTCTTCAAAAAAGAGACATGATTATGCAAATCAAACTAATCTTACTTATATACCTGACAATTTAGTAATGAAATTATTTTAGGTCAATAATAGTCTGTCGCAAATCAATTTTTCCTGGAATTCCACCACATATGGATTATGTCAGTCATAAAATAATCATATTACTTTGGTAAATTGAATTTTATCAAGTGCCGACGGCAAAACAACAAAATGATGCTTCTTTGAGAAAAATTCGTGGAAAACATTCAACGATCGACAGTTTTATGAAATGCCGACGGCAAAACAACAAGATTATTTTTCCTCGAAAAAAACTGTACATTTCTGTGAAAGACAAAAATTATCGAAATGCCGACGGCAAAACATGCATTTTTCTAGTGGCATTTTTTCTTTTTTTTCTGGGTAAATAGAGAATATTCTTCCATTTTACGCGATATTATATTAACTTAAATGTATTTATTTTTCCCTCAGAATGAATTTTATAAAATCTCTTTTCAAATATATTTTGTGGCCCTGAAAAGGGCCTTTGATTTGAAGGAAATGTATGCGACGAATGAAGAAAGCATTTACTTGGAGCTGGTGTATTTGGTGACAGCCTTGGTACCTTCACTGACAGCGTGCTTAGCCAACTCACCGGGCAACAAAAGACGGACAGCAGTTTGGATTTCCCGACTGGTGATGGTCGAACGTTTGTTGTAGTGAGCCAAACGAGATGCTTCGGCGGCAATACGTTCGAAGATATCATTAACGAAACTGTTCATGATGCTCATCGCCTTGGACGAAATACCAGTATCGGGATGTACTTGCTTCAACACTTTGTAAATGTAGATGGCATAACTCTCCTTGCGCTTGGTACGCCTCTTCGTCTTGTCACTCTTGGTGATGTTCTTCTGGGCTTTACCGGCCTTTTTCGCTGCTTTACCACTGGCTTTAGGAGGCATTTTTCACTTGAGTTTTTAAAATCACACAAACACTTTGTTAACACTGTTCACAATTTTGTCGTTTTGCCGTCGAATGCCCAACTTAAGTACAATTTCGTGCACACAATATTCGAGAGACGAGCAACGTTCGGCTCGCCAACGAAAAACAACCCTCATGGTGAGACGATGTGTACGAAAAAAGTATAAATACTCGTTGAAATAGCTCATACTGTATCATTTGTGTTTTTCAGTGCTACAGTGTTAAATAAAAAAAAAATAAGTGAAAATGTCTGGTCGTGGTAAAGGTGGCAAAGTTAAGGGAAAGGCAAAGTCCCGTTCAAGCCGTGCTGGTCTGCAGTTCCCCGTCGGTCGTATCCATCGTTTGTTGCGCAAAGGCAACTATGCTGAGCGTGTTGGTGCCGGTGCCCCAGTCTACTTGGCTGCCGTCATGGAATATTTGGCTGCTGAAGTTTTGGAATTGGCTGGCAATGCTGCTCGCGACAACAAGAAGACCAGAATTATCCCTCGTCATTTGCAGTTGGCCATCCGTAACGATGAAGAATTGAACAAATTGTTGTCTGGTGTCACCATTGCTCAAGGTGGTGTTTTGCCAAACATCCAGGCTGTACTTTTGCCCAAGAAGACCGAAAAGAAAGCTTAAATTCTCTAACGATCAAACAAAATGTAAATACAGGCCATCGTATCCATTGCAACAATCCGTCCTTTTCAGGACGACAAAATCTATTCAAAAAGAGTCAAATCTTATCAAACATATTTAATTTTTATAAATGTATATCAATGGAAATTTTATTTTTTTTCGCATCACATGGTTAAATCATCCTCCGTGGTTTAGCATATGTTTGTGTGTATGTGAGAAATGTGTGTGAATGGTAGTACAGTCAGACTCGCTTCTTTGAGAAACCATCTACGGCGTAGTTGTACACAGGCATGCACGATCGATACATACATAACAAATAAATGTGTGTGTGTCTGTAGAAATATGTATGTGAATTTCTGAACGGCAGAAACGATATTATTTTTATTTAAAAAATTAATTTCCAGCAGAAAAGAAACATTGTCTGACAAAAAAAAAGGAAAATATTTTCCCTTTTTTAAATGTAAAAAAACAATTCATGTAGAATATAATTTCTGTTTGGACATTATGGATACATACTCTGAAAAAGAAACTGCGTAGTAGATAGTTGAAGGGAAAATACTAAATACACATTCCCGCCGCTGTTGTACAGCACCACATTCATGGAATGTGTATAGGTCATTTCATTTATTGTCAGTATGTATATGCATTTATTTTCAAAAATATAATAGAATTGGTAGTTGAAGAAATATTTTCTCTTTTAAAAAATATATTGTGGTCCTGAAAAGGACCGATTGTTTTTTAAAAGTAAAATTTGTTGAATTTTTTCCATCCGAACGTCCGAATATGTGTTTAACCGCCGAAACCGTACAAAGTGCGGCCCTGTCTCTTCAAAGCGTAGACGACATCCATAGCGGTGACGGTTTTACGCTTGGCGTGTTCGGTGTATGTGACAGCATCACGGATGACATTTTCCAGGAAGACTTTCAGAACACCGCGAGTTTCTTCGTAGATCAATCCAGAAATACGCTTCACACCGCCACGACGAGCCAAACGTCTGATAGCTGGCTTGGTGATACCTTGGATGTTATCACGCAACACTTTACGATGACGTTTAGCGCCACCTTTACCCAAGCCTTTGCCACCTTTACCACGACCAGTCATTTTTCAGTATTTTTTTTTTTTTTTTTAATTCACTTAACACTTCACAAACGATGCACAAGAACTAATACTTGTGAGCTACGTATCGCTCGTATTTATACAAAATGTCGACAGTATTTTGGAGAATGCGAATGCGACGAGTGGTTGTTTCGTGGCATTCGTGTTGTGTTCGTATTGGCGTCGTGCGGCGTCGCATCGGAACCACCCCGATGGCTGGGTGTGTTTTTCTATAAAAGGTCGGTCGGTGTGCGTTGGCTCGATTAATTCAGTGTTAACAGTGTTTGTGTTCAGATATAGTGAAGAAGAAAAAAAGTGAAAAATGGCTCGTACTAAGCAAACTGCCCGTAAATCGACTGGTGGCAAGGCGCCCCGTAAACAATTGGCTACTAAGGCGGCACGCAAGAGCGCACCAGCCACCGGTGGTGTGAAGAAGCCACATCGTTTCCGTCCCGGCACCGTGGCTTTGCGTGAAATTCGTCGCTACCAGAAGAGTACCGAGCTGTTGATCCGCAAATTGCCCTTCCAACGTTTGGTGCGTGAGATCGCTCAGGACTTCAAGACCGACTTGCGTTTCCAGAGTTCGGCCGTTATGGCTCTGCAAGAGGCTAGCGAAGCGTACTTGGTCGGTCTATTCGAAGATACCAACTTGTGCGCCATCCATGCCAAGCGTGTGACCATCATGCCCAAAGACATTCAGTTGGCCAGACGTATTCGCGGAGAACGTGCTTAAATCAATGTTCATTTAACAACAGCAGGTCGTCAGAAATTAATATATATTTTTTTTTTGAAAAAAACAATCGGTCCTTTTCAGGACCACAAAGAGTCTTTTGATAAAAAGATAATAATTTTGTGATCGAGCGTTGATGTTGGCTGGCTGGCCGGCGGTGGTGCCTAGTAAATGAAGTGAATGTTTGATGTTTGGGAGTGGTGTTTTTTGGGGGGGCGACGAAATATGGATGGGAATGGATGGTATTTTGGATGGATGACCAATGAGAGAATGGTTTATTTTTCAGGAATGTTATTTTATTTTTCAGCGACGAAGGCGTTGGGCGACCAAATGAAGCGGAACTTTTGAATTTTGCAATAAAAAAATATATCGATTCGGAGTAGTTTTGGAATTATTTGAAAAGCTTGTTGGTTTTTAGTTACTTTTTTATTTTTTGGGAGAAAATTATGGACATTTTTTTTATTTTGGCATACGTTGCGTACAAAAAAAATCGGAGCCAACATTTTATTGGGAAAAAAAATGAAAAAAGTCTAGATTTATTGAAAAAAAATATGAAAAAGACTAAATTATGCTATGTTTATTGAAAAAAAACTTTATTTGGCTAACTTTTCAAAGAAATTCGTGGAGTTCACCGAAAAAAACCATATTTGACTAACTTTTCAAAGAAATTCGTAGAGTTCACATTAAATAAATGTGTTTTGGCAAATTCTTGTCTTAGTAACTCCGCAGTAGTATTTTCGCTGGAATTTAATTTATGCCAGCCGCAAATCGAAAAGGTTTTTAGTAGGCATTATTGGAATTATTTGGTATTTGGAAACTGTTTTTCAATGATTTTGATAGCAAACCCTATATTACTGTGGAAAAATTCCAAAATTTAGTTTATTTTTCGTTCAACTATGTTATGTGTGAAATTTTTTAGCCGTACGGAACGAAAAAATTGCGGCACAACTATTTGTCATGTTATTTTCTTTTTTAAATTTTTTGTATTTACTGAAAACTGCAGAAATTTGATTGAATTTATCCATATTTCAGATTAAAAAGGTTATTTCATCATCAGTTCATAAAGTTTTATACGCTAGTAGAAAATTAGACGGAATTGAAAAATGAAATGCATACACAAAATGTACCAAAGGTGTGACTGATACACTTCGAGGTAATGACACATTTCCGAAGAAAGTTAATGTTTCTATGAAATATGTATTTGTATATGTATTTGAGGAAAATGTCCGAATTGTTGTTCATTTTTTAAATAAATTTTATTAAATCATTATTATATTTGAGCTTTGAAAATAATAATGGAGAAAAAGTTTATTCATGAAAAATAACCAATATAAGGAACTACACCGTCATAGAGTAATTAATATATGTGAATATTTTTTCAATTCAAAAGATGATTTTTGAATTTTTTCTTTTTTTAGTTTAAAGAAAACATATGCAGCTTCCTTTTTAGAAACATTTTGAATTGGAATTTTTGTAGAAACTCTTAAATTTTGACAATTTAGTTGAAAATTCATTCGAACATTTTAACAAACTTTGTACAAAAATGCTTACAACACATTCGCCAAGCATGCGAATTTTCTGAAATTTTTTGTACCATCAAGCTGTATATCTATTTTAGGAATACTGAATATATTTCGTAAAAAAAAGTTAACAGTTTCATAAATAAATTAATAATTGTACGAAAACTTTTGTTAAATTTTCGAAACGCTTCCACACAAATATTGTCAAAATATGTAAAGTGACTACTATGCACTTCTCATCTTTTCGAAGTACGTGGAAAAACGGTGTTCGGTTTTTTTTAGTAAAACGTATTTACTATACCTACCTATCTCTCCTTAGGGGTAGAGGCCTCACTACCAGGATTAGGCTTTTGATCTATAAACAGATTATTAGACCTGTCCTAGCTTACGCCTTTCCGGCTTGGTTTGGAATATCGTCCAACCAAATGGAAAGACTAAGGAGATGGGAGCGTCGTATCCTGGTATCATGCCTTGGATTACGATGGACTCTTGATCAACGTGGTTTCTGGAGGCGTCCCTCCTGCAAAGACATATACGACAGTATAGACTTTGACAGGATTGACGTTTTCCTTATGAAATGCACACTTCGTTGTTTAGAGAAAGCAAGTTCTCTGGACAACGAATTGATTAAGACATCACTAACGCTGGACCACAGCCTTAGGAAGATACTAGAGGATGATTGGCTGCCACCTGCAGCTCTTCTGACTCTAGAGAGGGAGGGTCTCCTCTTTAGAGAGGATAAACTACTGTTTTTCCACAGGAGATACAGTAGTTATGACTTGGACGACCTTGTGTATAACACATACCAAGGACAATGACCAGAACGGGTCCATTAATTTTAAGTGTTTAATTAGTCTTAGTTAAGTGTTAATTAGTATTAAGTAAAATGTTTAGCAATTCCCAATTTTTGTAATTCTTTTTAAGGGAAATTAACGATTAACGTAACAAATTGTAATAGTGACATGCCTGTATTCCTACGGCATTTTTGAAATTAGTTTGTAGTTCTAGAAAAATACTTTATGTATGCTAGAAAACTATGTATTAGTGAACAATGTTAGCATTAAGCTTATTGAAATATTGTATTAAGGATTTTTGAATGAATAAATAACCAAATTGTTCGGTTTTTTTATAAATACTTACACATAATTTTTAGTGTATTCTCAGTGTTAAACAATAAAAAAAAAGTGAACATGTCTGACTCCGCTGCCGTTGAAGCTACCGCGTCCCCAGTTGCTGCTGCCCCAGCTGCTGAGAAGAAGACAGCCAAGAAGGCTGCCGCCAAGGCAAAGAAACCATCTGCCACTCCATCTCATCCACCAACCCAACAAATGGTCGATGCTGCCATCAAAGCATTGAAGGAACGTGGTGGTTCATCTCTGCCCGCCATCAAGAAGTACTTGGCCGGTACCTATAAGGTTGATGCCCAAAAATTGGCTCCCTTCATCAAGAAGTATTTGAAGGGTGCTGTTGCCAGCGGAAAGTTGATCCAAACCAAGGGTAAGGGTGCTTCTGGTTCATTCAAATTGTCGCCAGCTGCTTCCAAGGAACCCAAACCAAAATCTGTCGAGAAGAAAAAGAAGGCACCAGTTGCTGGTGACAAGAAGAAGAAGGTTGCACCCAAGAAGGCCAAGGCTGCCGGTGAAAAGAAAGCTGTCGCCAAAAAACCATCTGCCGCCAAGAAGACCGCCGAAAAGAAAAAGACCGAGAAGGCGAAGGCAAAAACCGCCAAAAAGACCGGTACAGTCAAAGCTAAACCAGCAAAGGCTGCCCCCAAGGCCTCCGCAACAAAACCAAAGGCACCCAAGGCAAAGAGTGCTGCAGCGGCAAAACCAAAAAAGGCTTCTCCAGCAAAGAAGCCAGCTGCCAAGAAGGCCGCCGCCAAAAAGTAATTTTTCCCAAAAGAATTACTTCCAACATGATTTGTTTTCGATATTCGAAATATTTATATCTAACAGCCCTTTTCAGGGCTACAAATATTCTTCAAAAAAGAGACATGATTATGCAAATCAAACTAATCTTACTTATATGTATACCTGACAATTTAATAATGAAATTGTTATTTTATTAGGTAACTGGTCAATAATAGTAGAAACAAATCCATTTTTCGTGGAATTCCACCACATATGGATTATGTCAGTCATAAAATAATCATATTACTTTGGTAAATTGAATTTTATCAAGTTCCGACGGCAAAACGATGCTTCTTTGAGAAAAATTCGTGGAAAACATTCAACGATCGACAGTTTTATGAAATGCCGACGGCAAAACAACAAGATTATTTTTCCTCGAAAAAAACTGTACATTTCTGTGAAAGACAAAAATTATCGAAATGCCGACGGCAAAACATGCATTTTTCTAGTGGCATTTTTTCTGGGTAAATAGAGAATATTCTTCCATTTTACGCGATATTATATTAACTTAAATGTATTTATTTATTTTTTTTCCCTCAGAATGAATTTTATAAAATCTCTTTTCAAATATATTTTGTGGCCCTGAAAAGGGCCTTTGATTTGAAGGAAATGTATGCGACGAATGAAGAAAGCATTTACTTGGAGCTGGTGTATTTGGTGACAGCCTTGGTACCTTCACTGACAGCGTGCTTAGCCAACTCACCGGGCAACAAAAGACGGACAGCAGTTTGGATTTCCCGACTGGTGATGGTCGAACGTTTGTTGTAGTGAGCCAAACGAGATGCTTCGGCGGCAATACGTTCGAAGATATCATTAACGAAACTGTTCATGATGCTCATCGCCTTGGACGAAATACCAGTATCGGGATGTACTTGCTTCAACACTTTGTAAATGTAGATGGCATAACTCTCCTTGCGCTTGGTACGCCTCTTCGTCTTGTCACTCTTGGTGATGTTCTTCTGGGCTTTACCGGCCTTTTTCGCTGCTTTACCACTGGCTTTAGGAGGCATTTTTCACTTGAGTTTTTAAAATCACACAAACACTTTGTTAACACTGTTCACAATTTTGTCGTTTTGCCGTCGAATGCCCAACTTAAGTACAATTTCGTGCACACAATATTCGAGAGACGAGCAACGTTCGGCTCGCCAACGAAAAACAACCCTCATGGTGAGACGATGTGTACGAAAAAAGTATAAATACTCGTTGAAATAGCTCATACTGTATCATTTGTGTTTTTCAGTGCTACAGTGTTAAATAAAAAAAAAATAAGTGAAAATGTCTGGTCGTGGTAAAGGTGGCAAAGTTAAGGGAAAGGCAAAGTCCCGTTCAAGCCGTGCTGGTCTGCAGTTCCCCGTCGGTCGTATCCATCGTTTGTTGCGCAAAGGCAACTATGCTGAGCGTGTTGGTGCCGGTGCCCCAGTCTACTTGGCTGCCGTCATGGAATATTTGGCTGCTGAAGTTTTGGAATTGGCTGGCAATGCTGCTCGCGACAACAAGAAGACCAGAATTATCCCTCGTCATTTGCAGTTGGCCATCCGTAACGATGAAGAATTGAACAAATTGTTGTCTGGTGTCACCATTGCTCAAGGTGGTGTTTTGCCAAACATCCAGGCTGTACTTTTGCCCAAGAAGACCGAAAAGAAAGCTTAAATTCTCTAACGATCAAACAAAATGTAAATACAGGCCATCGTATCCATTGCAACAATCCGTCCTTTTCAGGACGACAAAATCTATTCAAAAAGAGTCAAATCTTATCAAACATATTTAATTTTTATAAATGTATATCAATGGAAATTTTATTTTTTTTCGCATCACATGGTTAAATCATCCTCCGTGGTTTAGCATATGTTTGTGTGTATGTGAGAAATGTGTGTGAATGGTAGTACAGTCAGACTCGCTTCTTTGAGAAACCATCTACGGCGTAGTTGTACACAGGCATGCACGATCGATACATACATAACAAATAAATGTGTGTGTGTCTGTAGAAATATGTATGTGAATTTCTGAACGGCAGAAACGATATTATTTTTATTTAAAAAATTAATTTCCAGCAGAAAAGAAACATTGTCTGACAAAAAAAAAGGAAAATATTTTCCCTTTTTTAAATGTAAAAAAACAATTCATGTAGAATATAATTTCTGTTTGGACATTATGGATACATACTCTGAAAAAGAAACTGCGTAGTAGATAGTTGAAGGGAAAATACTAAATACACATTCCCGCCGCTGTTGTACAGCACCACATTCATGGAATGTGTATAGGTCATTTCATTTATTGTCAGTATGTATATGCATTTATTTTCAAAAATATAATAGAATTGGTAGTTGAAGAAATATTTTCTCTTTTAAAAAATATATTGTGGTCCTGAAAAGGACCGATTGTTTTTTAAAAGTAAAATTTGTTGAATTTTTTCCATCCGAACGTCCGAATATGTGTTTAACCGCCGAAACCGTACAAAGTGCGGCCCTGTCTCTTCAAAGCGTAGACGACATCCATAGCGGTGACGGTTTTACGCTTGGCGTGTTCGGTGTATGTGACAGCATCACGGATGACATTTTCCAGGAAGACTTTCAGAACACCGCGAGTTTCTTCGTAGATCAATCCAGAAATACGCTTCACACCGCCACGACGAGCCAAACGTCTGATAGCTGGCTTGGTGATACCTTGGATGTTATCACGCAACACTTTACGATGACGTTTAGCGCCACCTTTACCCAAGCCTTTGCCACCTTTACCACGACCAGTCATTTTTCAGTATTTTTTTTTTTTTTTTTAATTCACTTAACACTTCACAAACGATGCACAAGAACTAATACTTGTGAGCTACGTATCGCTCGTATTTATACAAAATGTCGACAGTATTTTGGAGAATGCGAATGCGACGAGTGGTTGTTTCGTGGCATTCGTGTTGTGTTCGTATTGGCGTCGTGCGGCGTCGCATCGGAACCACCCCGATGGCTGGGTGTGTTTTTCTATAAAAGGTCGGTCGGTGTGCGTTGGCTCGATTAATTCAGTGTTAACAGTGTTTGTGTTCAGATATAGTGAAGAAGAAAAAAAGTGAAAAATGGCTCGTACTAAGCAAACTGCCCGTAAATCGACTGGTGGCAAGGCGCCCCGTAAACAATTGGCTACTAAGGCGGCACGCAAGAGCGCACCAGCCACCGGTGGTGTGAAGAAGCCACATCGTTTCCGTCCCGGCACCGTGGCTTTGCGTGAAATTCGTCGCTACCAGAAGAGTACCGAGCTGTTGATCCGCAAATTGCCCTTCCAACGTTTGGTGCGTGAGATCGCTCAGGACTTCAAGACCGACTTGCGTTTCCAGAGTTCGGCCGTTATGGCTCTGCAAGAGGCTAGCGAAGCGTACTTGGTCGGTCTATTCGAAGATACCAACTTGTGCGCCATCCATGCCAAGCGTGTGACCATCATGCCCAAAGACATTCAGTTGGCCAGACGTATTCGCGGAGAACGTGCTTAAATCAATGTTCATTTAACAACAGCAGGTCGTCAGAAATTAATATATATTTTTTTTTTGAAAAAAACAATCGGTCCTTTTCAGGACCACAAAGAGTCTTTTGATAAAAAGATAATAATTTTGTGATCGAGCGTTGATGTTGGCTGGCTGGCCGGCGGTGGTGCCTAGTAAATGAAGTGAATGTTTGATGTTTGGGAGTGGTGTTTTTTGGGGGGGCGACGAAATATGGATGGGAATGGATGGTATTTTGGATGGATGACCAATGAGAGAATGGTTTATTTTTCAGGAATGTTATTTTATTTTTCAGCGACGAAGGCGTTGGGCGACCAAATGAAGCGGAACTTTTGAATTTTGCAATAAAAAAATATATCGATTCGGAGTAGTTTTGGAATTATTTGAAAAGCTTGTTGGTTTTTAGTTACTTTTTTATTTTTTGGGAGAAAATTATGGACATTTTTTTTATTTTGGCATACGTTGCGTACAAAAAAAATCGGAGCCAACATTTTATTGGGAAAAAAAATGAAAAAAGTCTAGATTTATTGAAAAAAAATATGAAAAAGACTAAATTATGCTATGTTTATTGAAAAAAAACTTTATTTGGCTAACTTTTCAAAGAAATTCGTGGAGTTCACCGAAAAAAACCATATTTGACTAACTTTTCAAAGAAATTCGTAGAGTTCACATTAAATAAATGTGTTTTGGCAAATTCTTGTCTTAGTAACTCCGCAGTAGTATTTTCGCTGGAATTTAATTTATGCCAGCCGCAAATCGAAAAGGTTTTTAGTAGGCATTATTGGAATTATTTGGTATTTGGAAACTGTTTTTCAATGATTTTGATAGCAAACCCTATATTACTGTGGAAAAATTCCAAAATTTAGTTTATTTTTCGTTCAACTATGTTATGTGTGAAATTTTTTAGCCGTACGGAACGAAAAAATTGCGGCACAACTATTTGTCATGTTATTTTCTTTTTTAAATTTTTTGTATTTACTGAAAACTGCAGAAATTTGATTGAATTTATCCATATTTCAGATTAAAAAGGTTATTTCATCATCAGTTCATAAAGTTTTATACGCTAGTAGAAAATTAGACGGAATTGAAAAATGAAATGCATACACAAAATGTACCAAAGGTGTGACTGATACACTTCGAGGTAATGACACATTTCCGAAGAAAGTTAATGTTTCTATGAAATATGTATTTGTATATGTATTTGAGGAAAATGTCCGAATTGTTGTTCATTTTTTAAATAAATTTTATTAAATCATTATTATATTTGAGCTTTGAAAATAATAATGGAGAAAAAGTTTATTCATGAAAAATAACCAATATAAGGAACTACACCGTCATAGAGTAATTAATATATGTGAATATTTTTTCAATTCAAAAGATGATTTTTGAATTTTTTCTTTTTTTAGTTTAAAGAAAACATATGCAGCTTCCTTTTTAGAAACATTTTGAATTGGAATTTTTGTAGAAACTCTTAAATTTTGACAATTTAGTTGAAAATTCATTCGAACATTTTAACAAACTTTGTACAAAAATGCTTACAACACATTCGCCAAGCATGCGAATTTTCTGAAATTTTTTGTACCATCAAGCTGTATATCTATTTTAGGAATACTGAATATATTTCGTAAAAAAAAGTTAACAGTTTCATAAATAAATTAATAATTGTACGAAAACTTTTGTTAAATTTTCGAAACGCTTCCACACAAATATTGTCAAAATATGTAAAGTGACTACTATGCACTTCTCATCTTTTCGAAGTACGTGGAAAAACGGTGTTCGGTTTTTTTACGGATAAATACTTACACACAATTTTCAGTGTATTCTCAGTGTTAAACAATAAAAAGTGAACGTTTTACAGCTACCTGTGAAATAAGTGAAGTGAGAGTGTAATGGCTGAAGCAGGTAACTGCAGTGAAGCCGATCGTCGTACGGCTAAAAAGAAGCGAGTGGAGAGTGAGGAAGAAATTCCTAGAAGTTCCAACGTGGAACTTATGAAAACGATCGCTACCCTCCAAGCGGAGGTAGCAAAACTGAAGAAAGGGCTTGCAAAAGCCAAGCGTCGTTCTGCTGAGGTCCGCAAGCAGAACGAGTACCTAAACCTGAAGTTAGGTATTGTGTCCCCTAAGGACGCATTCCCCTTCAGTGATGAAGAAGGGATGGATATCGCTGACACACCGCAGGTGCAGCAAGACGTGGTCACACCGCAGGTGACACGTGTGGAGATTGTGGAGGCAACGCCGGCCCCGCAGGTCGTTGGCACAACGCAGGTGCAACGACCATTGAAGGAAGTGAGCTCACCACCTGAGCAACGGATTACAGCGACACCTGCAGTCCAGAAGAAGGCCAGCAGCAAGAAGCCAACAGCTGCTAACAACAACAAGAAAGTGGGTAAGAAGGCTATACCCGTTATAACGACTTACGACGTTAATGTAAAGGAATTGACAGGGAAGACCGAACGACTGCTGGGACACCGCAACTTTTCGGTACGCCTTGTCAACAAGGCCGTCGCCAATGTGTGTTTACACACCATCGACGACTTTCAGAAATTGAGGAGTATGCTCATTGAGCAGAAAACCAAATTCTACACATATACCCCGAAAGGCATGAAGCCTTACGCCGTGGTTATCCACGGTTTATCGGGGGACTATGACGAGGCTGACCTTAGGGGCTACCTCAAGACTACCGGACTTAACCTTGAGATTACCAAGGTAATTAAGTTAGGTGGGGACAAGTGGCTGCTTCATTTCACGAAGCAGTCCGACATTCGGGGGTTCTACAAGATAGAATTTATTCTGTCTTGTAGAATTAGAATCCGCAAGGACCTCAAGAAGGGGGTTACGCAGTGTTTCAACTGCCAACGCTTCGGGCATGTTGCTGCTAACTGTGGCATGCCATACCGTTGCGTGAAGTGTGGTGGAACACATGGTCCAGGGAAGTGCTCGATCCCGACCAAGGACAAGTGTAACGGTGTAGTTTTCGTCACTGATCCAGTGACAGGCGCAGTTAAGCGCAGGGAAGAGTTCACACTTAAGTGTGTGAACTGTGGAGTGTCTGGGCATGCTGCTAGCTCTAAGAGCTGCCCTAAACGTCAGGCTATTCTGACAAAACGGACGACGGAGAAATCCTCAACAGCGAGGTCTGTAGGGGGTCGTAAGGCGGAGACCGCGGCACCAAGCCGCGTGTTGCCTAGACCAGTCAGCAACGTGCGTAGCGGTATAAGCTACGCCGCTGCTGCAAGGGGTGCTCCTTTAAGAGGACCACCATTAAAACAGATGGAGACAATGGACTGTTTTGACAGGGATTGTCGCGACTTCTTCGGGTCGGGGTTCTTGGACTGCGCAATGAAGATGAGATCTGTTGCTAAGGAATATCGTTCCTTGGCCAACAAGGAGGATAGAGCGAAGGCCTTACTGGCCGTACTACAGGCAATAGCACTTGATGACTAATCTCACCAAATGCATCCTCGTCAATGTTAACTCCCTTGTGTCAAGACATAGGAGACATTACTTTGACTTGTTCCTCAGGGAACATCGACCGGACATTGTTCTCATCGTAGAACACAAACTAAGACCGGTACATAAATTAGACTTTAGAGGGTACTTAGTGTATAGGCAGGATAGGATGGACCGCGCGGGGGGCGGGACTGCCATACTTATTAGGGATTCCATAAGATCTGAGAGGCTATCATTTGACTCCGGAGACATGGAAAACACTTGTGTTAGGATTAGGAAATGTGATGGAACATGGCTGACCATTGTCGCTCTGTACCGCACACCTCAGTGTACTTCAAGTATGTCGGATCTCGATCCCATACTGAGTATACTAGGTCAAGGGGACGTTTTGCTTGGGGGTGACCTCAATGCCAAACATCCCGATTGGGGGGGAACTGTCACGAACCCCGCGGGAAGAGACCTACGCGACTTTCTGCTAGGCTGTCCCGACCTCAGGATAGTAAACACTGATGGGCCTACAAGATATGGCAATGGAGTGAATTCCTTCATTGACATATTTATGGCTTCATTAGGACTTGTTTGCGAAAATGAGGACATTGGGCTCAGGACTCTGGACTTTGAATCTGACCACAGGGCGGTGGAACTTTCCTTTTCCAGCAACGGACTTGAGCAAAGAGGTGAAAGAGAGGCTCTCTTTGACTTTAGTAGGATGGACATAGGCAGATTCAACTTGAACCTGAGCAACAGACTGGAAGGCCAACGCCTTCCTCTCGATCGAAATGTTACCACTGGGGACGTAGACCAGTGCGTGGGCGTCATGACCACGGCATTTCAACAGTCGATGGAAGAGACCATTCCCAGGATTACTCCTGGACATCGTGGGCTCCGAAAACTTCCTCCGCGAATAATTTCATTTATTCAGGAGAAGAAGCGACTTAGGAGAATATTGCATAGAACCGGTGATCCCGGGCGACACAATATTATCAAAGCTGATATACGCAATCTGGATAGAATTATCCAAGGAGCTATATCAGTTTATGAAGAGGAATGTTGGGCTGAGCGTCTTGCTAGCATTCAGGTCAACAGCAAAACATACAGCCGGGTTAAACGCGCGGCTGGAGTTAATAATAGAAAGCCAATGTCTGGGCTGTATGGACCAGACGGTACCCTTGTATGGGGCGATTACGACAGGGCAAATATGCTCGCAGAAGTTGTTCAGGGAGCGGCTCCTACGGTTCAGGACCATGACCAATCAGTATTTGAGGATACTGTGCGGGCTGAGGTACTGTCCTTGGAGGACGCTAACCCCCTAGTAACTTTTGGTGAAACCTTTTCTGCTGATGGTTCAGTCCATAATTTTGGATATACTCAGCAGGATCACGGCTTCATAAAACCTGTGGACGTTGGTTCTGCCTTAAAAAGCAAAAGAAACAGCAAATCTTCGGGTATGGACGGTATTCCCGATATTGTCCTGAAAAAGACAGACTTTCCGATTTGGGCATTCCTAGCAGTGCTCTTTAATCACTGTCTTAACTTGGGCTATTTTCCCAGGGCTTGGAAGGAATCAGTTACGATTCCTATACCCAAACCTGGTGCTGACCCAAAGCTGAGTAGCAGCTACCGACCGATATCTCTCTTATCGGCCTTCGGTAAGCTTCTGGAGCATTTTTTGCTTTCCAGGATCAGAGAGACGTTAGAGGACCGTCGGATTTTACTGGACAATCAGTTCGGTTTCCGAATAGGACACTCTACGTCACATGCACTTACAGTGCTCTCTGACTATGTCTCCAGGGCATTGAACAAGAGATACTCTACCATTGCGGTAAGCCTTGACTTCGCCAAGGCTTTCGACTCCGCGTGGCACGATGGTATCTTGTTCAAACTGAGCAGACTTGAGTTTGACAAAAACATTTGCAGACTCATTGCGAGCTTCCTCAGGGATCGCAAGTTTAGAGTAAAGGTTGGGGATGGGCTCTCGGAGAGTATGGACGTTGTGGCAGGGGTACCACAAGGCTCTCTCCTTGGACCGATCCTTTACAACCTTTTAGTATCGGACATTCCACAGCCACCACAGGGAGATTTACTCCTTGTGTACGCTGACGATATTCTTGTCGCCTCTTCGGGCCCTGTGGCCCACTCTATGAATATAAGGCTTAACTCCTACCTTTCCGAACTATCGGGTTACTTCGGAATGTGGAAACTTAAGCTAAATGTCGCTAAATGCGACAGCATTATATTCAAAGGCAAGAAGCTATCCCTCTTCCCGAACGCTAGGGCCTATAACCCTGTTGTAAGGATTGGGGATGACCTAATTCAGTCTTCTGACACCATGAAGTATCTTGGTGTCATTTTTCAAGGGGACTTTAGATTCCACAAACACGTGGACTATATTTTAGTAAAGGTAAAACGTATTTACTATACTTACCTATCTGTCCTTAGGGGTAGAGGCCTCACTACCAGGATTAGGCTTTTGATCTATAAACAGATTATTAGACCTGTCCTAGCTTACGCCTTTCCGGCTTGGTTTGGAGTATCCTCCAGCCAAATGGAAAGACTAAGGATATGGGAGCGTCGTATCCTGGTATCATGCCTTGGATTGCGATGGACTCTTGATCAACGTGGTTTCTGGAGGCGTCCCTCCTGCAAAGACATATACGACAGTATAGACTTTGACAGGATTGACGTTTTCCTTATGAAATGCACACTTCGTTGTTTAGAGAAAGCAAGTTCTCTGGACAACGAATTGATTAAGACATCACTAAGGTTGGACCACAGCCTTAGGAAGCTACTAGAGGATGATTGGCTGCCACCTGCAGCTCTTCTGACTCTAGAGAGGGAGGGTCTCCTCTTTAGAGAGGACAAACTACTGTTTTTCCATAGGAGATACGGTAGTTATGACTTGGACGACCTTGTGTATAACACATACCAAGGTCACTGACCAGAACGGGTCTATTATTTTTTAAGTGTTTTTTAGTATTTAATTTAGTTTTAAGTATTATATTAGTCTTAAGTAAAATGTTTAGAAATCCCTATTTTTGTAATTCTTTTTAAGGGAAATTATTGATGAATGTAATTAAAATGTAATAATGACATGCCTGTAGTCCTACGGCATTTTCGAAACTAGTTTGTAGTTCTAGAAATATACTTTATGTATGCTAGAAATTTACGTAATATCGATCAATGTTAGCATTAAGCGTATTGAAATATTGTTTTAAGGATGTTGAATTAATAAATAAACCTAAACCGGTTCGGTTTTTTTATAAATACTTACACATAATTTTTAGTGTATTCTCAGTGTTAAACAATAAAAAAAAAGTGAACATGTCTGACTCCGCTGCCGTTGAAGCTACCGCGTCCCCAGTTGCTGCTGCCCCAGCTGCTGAGAAGAAGACAGCCAAGAAGGCTGCCGCCAAGGCAAAGAAACCATCTGCCACTCCATCTCATCCACCAACCCAACAAATGGTCGATGCTGCCATCAAAGCATTGAAGGAACGTGGTGGTTCATCTCTGCCCGCCATCAAGAAGTACTTGGCCGGTACCTATAAGGTTGATGCCCAAAAATTGGCTCCCTTCATCAAGAAGTATTTGAAGGGTGCTGTTGCCAGCGGAAAGTTGATCCAAACCAAGGGTAAGGGTGCTTCTGGTTCATTCAAATTGTCGCCAGCTGCTTCCAAGGAACCCAAACCAAAATCTGTCGAGAAGAAAAAGAAGGCACCAGTTGCTGGTGACAAGAAGAAGAAGGTTGCACCCAAGAAGGCCAAGGCTGCCGGTGAAAAGAAAGCTGTCGCCAAAAAACCATCTGCCGCCAAGAAGACCGCCGAAAAGAAAAAGACCGAGAAGGCGAAGGCAAAAACCGCCAAAAAGACCGGTACAGTCAAAGCTAAACCAGCAAAGGCTGCCCCCAAGGCCTCCGCAACAAAACCAAAGGCACCCAAGACAAAGAGTGCTGCAGCGGCAAAACCAAAAAAGGCTTCTCCAGCAAAGAAGCCAGCTGCCAAGAAGGCCGCCGCCAAAAAGTAATTTTTCCCAAAAGAATTACTTCCAACATGATTTGTTTTCGATATTCGAAATATTTATATCTAACAGCCCTTTTCAGGGCTACAAATATTCTTCAAAAAAGAGACATGATTATGCAAATCAAACTAATCTTACTTATATGTATACCTGACAATTTAATAATGAAATTGTTATTTTATTAGGTAACTGGTCAATAATAGTAGAAACAAATCCATTTTTCGTGGAATTCCACCACATATGGATTATGTCAGTCATAAAATAATCATATTACTTTGGTAAATTGAATTTTATCAAGTTCCGACGGCAAAACGATGCTTCTTTGAGAAAAATTCGTGGAAAACATTCAACGATCGACAGTTTTATGAAATGCCGACGGCAAAACAACAAGATTATTTTTCCTCGAAAAAAACTGTACATTTCTGTGAAAGACAAAAATTATCGAAATGCCGACGGCAAAACATGCATTTTTCTAGTGGCATTTTTTCTGGGTAAATAGAGAATATTCTTCCATTTTACGCGATATTATATTAACTTAAATGTATTTATTTATTTTTTTTCCCTCAGAATGAATTTTATAAAATCTCTTTTCAAATATATTTTGTGGCCCTGAAAAGGGCCTTTGATTTGAAGGAAATGTATGCGACGAATGAAGAAAGCATTTACTTGGAGCTGGTGTATTTGGTGACAGCCTTGGTACCTTCACTGACAGCGTGCTTAGCCAACTCACCGGGCAACAAAAGACGGACAGCAGTTTGGATTTCCCGACTGGTGATGGTCGAACGTTTGTTGTAGTGAGCCAAACGAGATGCTTCGGCGGCAATACGTTCGAAGATATCATTAACGAAACTGTTCATGATGCTCATCGCCTTGGACGAAATACCAGTATCGGGATGTACTTGCTTCAACACTTTGTAAATGTAGATGGCATAACTCTCCTTGCGCTTGGTACGCCTCTTCGTCTTGTCACTCTTGGTGATGTTCTTCTGGGCTTTACCGGCCTTTTTCGCTGCTTTACCACTGGCTTTAGGAGGCATTTTTCACTTGAGTTTTTAAAATCACACAAACACTTTGTTAACACTGTTCACAATTTTGTCGTTTTGCCGTCGAATGCCCAACTTAAGTACAATTTCGTGCACACAATATTCGAGAGACGAGCAACGTTCGGCTCGCCAACGAAAAACAACCCTCATGGTGAGACGATGTGTACGAAAAAAGTATAAATACTCGTTGAAATAGCTCATACTGTATCATTTGTGTTTTTCAGTGCTACAGTGTTAAATAAAAAAAAAATAAGTGAAAATGTCTGGTCGTGGTAAAGGTGGCAAAGTTAAGGGAAAGGCAAAGTCCCGTTCAAGCCGTGCTGGTCTGCAGTTCCCCGTCGGTCGTATCCATCGTTTGTTGCGCAAAGGCAACTATGCTGAGCGTGTTGGTGCCGGTGCCCCAGTCTACTTGGCTGCCGTCATGGAATATTTGGCTGCTGAAGTTTTGGAATTGGCTGGCAATGCTGCTCGCGACAACAAGAAGACCAGAATTATCCCTCGTCATTTGCAGTTGGCCATCCGTAACGATGAAGAATTGAACAAATTGTTGTCTGGTGTCACCATTGCTCAAGGTGGTGTTTTGCCAAACATCCAGGCTGTACTTTTGCCCAAGAAGACCGAAAAGAAAGCTTAAATTCTCTAACGATCAAACAAAATGTAAATACAGGCCATCGTATCCATTGCAACAATCCGTCCTTTTCAGGACGACAAAATCTATTCAAAAAGAGTCAAATCTTATCAAACATATTTAATTTTTATAAATGTATATCAATGGAAATTTTATTTTTTTTCGCATCACATGGTTAAATCATCCTCCGTGGTTTAGCATATGTTTGTGTGTATGTGAGAAATGTGTGTGAATGGTAGTACAGTCAGACTCGCTTCTTTGAGAAACCATCTACGGCGTAGTTGTACACAGGCATGCACGATCGATACATACATAACAAATAAATGTGTGTGTGTCTGTAGAAATATGTATGTGAATTTCTGAACGGCAGAAACGATATTATTTTTATTTAAAAAATTAATTTCCAGCAGAAAAGAAACATTGTCTGACAAAAAAAAAGGAAAATATTTTCCCTTTTTTAAATGTAAAAAAACAATTCATGTAGAATATAATTTCTGTTTGGACATTATGGATACATACTCTGAAAAAGAAACTGCGTAGTAGATAGTTGAAGGGAAAATACTAAATACACATTCCCGCCGCTGTTGTACAGCACCACATTCATGGAATGTGTATAGGTCATTTCATTTATTGTCAGTATGTATATGCATTTATTTTCAAAAATATAATAGAATTGGTAGTTGAAGAAATATTTTCTCTTTTAAAAAATATATTGTGGTCCTGAAAAGGACCGATTGTTTTTTAAAAGTAAAATTTGTTGAATTTTTTCCATCCGAACGTCCGAATATGTGTTTAACCGCCGAAACCGTACAAAGTGCGGCCCTGTCTCTTCAAAGCGTAGACGACATCCATAGCGGTGACGGTTTTACGCTTGGCGTGTTCGGTGTATGTGACAGCATCACGGATGACATTTTCCAGGAAGACTTTCAGAACACCGCGAGTTTCTTCGTAGATCAATCCAGAAATACGCTTCACACCGCCACGACGAGCCAAACGTCTGATAGCTGGCTTGGTGATACCTTGGATGTTATCACGCAACACTTTACGATGACGTTTAGCGCCACCTTTACCCAAGCCTTTGCCACCTTTACCACGACCAGTCATTTTTCAGTATTTTTTTTTTTTTTTTTAATTCACTTAACACTTCACAAACGATGCACAAGAACTAATACTTGTGAGCTACGTATCGCTCGTATTTATACAAAATGTCGACAGTATTTTGGAGAATGCGAATGCGACGAGTGGTTGTTTCGTGGCATTCGTGTTGTGTTCGTATTGGCGTCGTGCGGCGTCGCATCGGAACCACCCCGATGGCTGGGTGTGTTTTTCTATAAAAGGTCGGTCGGTGTGCGTTGGCTCGATTAATTCAGTGTTAACAGTGTTTGTGTTCAGATATAGTGAAGAAGAAAAAAAGTGAAAAATGGCTCGTACTAAGCAAACTGCCCGTAAATCGACTGGTGGCAAGGCGCCCCGTAAACAATTGGCTACTAAGGCGGCACGCAAGAGCGCACCAGCCACCGGTGGTGTGAAGAAGCCACATCGTTTCCGTCCCGGCACCGTGGCTTTGCGTGAAATTCGTCGCTACCAGAAGAGTACCGAGCTGTTGATCCGCAAATTGCCCTTCCAACGTTTGGTGCGTGAGATCGCTCAGGACTTCAAGACCGACTTGCGTTTCCAGAGTTCGGCCGTTATGGCTCTGCAAGAGGCTAGCGAAGCGTACTTGGTCGGTCTATTCGAAGATACCAACTTGTGCGCCATCCATGCCAAGCGTGTGACCATCATGCCCAAAGACATTCAGTTGGCCAGACGTATTCGCGGAGAACGTGCTTAAATCAATGTTCATTTAACAACAGCAGGTCGTCAGAAATTAATATATATTTTTTTTTTGAAAAAAACAATCGGTCCTTTTCAGGACCACAAAGAGTCTTTTGATAAAAAGATAATAATTTTGTGATCGAGCGTTGATGTTGGCTGGCTGGCCGGCGGTGGTGCCTAGTAAATGAAGTGAATGTTTGATGTTTGGGAGTGGTGTTTTTTGGGGGGGCGACGAAATATGGATGGGAATGGATGGTATTTTGGATGGATGACCAATGAGAGAATGGTTTATTTTTCAGGAATGTTATTTTATTTTTCAGCGACGAAGGCGTTGGGCGACCAAATGAAGCGGAACTTTTGAATTTTGCAATAAAAAAATATATCGATTCGGAGTAGTTTTGGAATTATTTGAAAAGCTTGTTGGTTTTTAGTTACTTTTTTATTTTTTGGGAGAAAATTATGGACATTTTTTTTATTTTGGCATACGTTGCGTACAAAAAAAATCGGAGCCAACATTTTATTGGGAAAAAAAATGAAAAAAGTCTAGATTTATTGAAAAAAAATATGAAAAAGACTAAATTATGCTATGTTTATTGAAAAAAAACTTTATTTGGCTAACTTTTCAAAGAAATTCGTGGAGTTCACCGAAAAAAACCATATTTGACTAACTTTTCAAAGAAATTCGTAGAGTTCACATTAAATAAATGTGTTTTGGCAAATTCTTGTCTTAGTAACTCCGCAGTAGTATTTTCGCTGGAATTTAATTTATGCCAGCCGCAAATCGAAAAGGTTTTTAGTAGGCATTATTGGAATTATTTGGTATTTGGAAACTGTTTTTCAATGATTTTGATAGCAAACCCTATATTACTGTGGAAAAATTCCAAAATTTAGTTTATTTTTCGTTCAACTATGTTATGTGTGAAATTTTTTAGCCGTACGGAACGAAAAAATTGCGGCACAACTATTTGTCATGTTATTTTCTTTTTTAAATTTTTTGTATTTACTGAAAACTGCAGAAATTTGATTGAATTTATCCATATTTCAGATTAAAAAGGTTATTTCATCATCAGTTCATAAAGTTTTATACGCTAGTAGAAAATTAGACGGAATTGAAAAATGAAATGCATACACAAAATGTACCAAAGGTGTGACTGATACACTTCGAGGTAATGACACATTTCCGAAGAAAGTTAATGTTTCTATGAAATATGTATTTGTATATGTATTTGAGGAAAATGTCCGAATTGTTGTTCATTTTTTAAATAAATTTTATTAAATCATTATTATATTTGAGCTTTGAAAATAATAATGGAGAAAAAGTTTATTCATGAAAAATAACCAATATAAGGAACTACACCGTCATAGAGTAATTAATATATGTGAATATTTTTTCAATTCAAAAGATGATTTTTGAATTTTTTCTTTTTTTAGTTTAAAGAAAACATATGCAGCTTCCTTTTTAGAAACATTTTGAATTGGAATTTTTGTAGAAACTCTTAAATTTTGACAATTTAGTTGAAAATTCATTCGAACATTTTAACAAACTTTGTACAAAAATGCTTACAACACATTCGCCAAGCATGCGAATTTTCTGAAATTTTTTGTACCATCAAGCTGTATATCTATTTTAGGAATACTGAATATATTTCGTAAAAAAAAGTTAACAGTTTCATAAATAAATTAATAATTGTACGAAAACTTTTGTTAAATTTTCGAAACGCTTCCACACAAATATTGTCAAAATATGTAAAGTGACTACTATGCACTTCTCATCTTTTCGAAGTACGTGGAAAAACGGTGTTCGGTTTTTTTAGATAAATACTTACACACAATTTTAAGTGTATTTTCAGTGTTAAACCGTAAATAAAAAGTGAACATTTTACAGCTACCTGTGAAATAAGTGAAGTGAGAGTGTAATGGCTGAAGCAGGTAACTGCAGTGAAGCCGATCGTCGTACGGCTAAAAAGAAGCGAGTGGAGAGTGAGGAAGAAATTCCTAGAAGTTCCAACGTGGAACTCATGAAAACTATCGCTACCCTCCAAGCGGAGGTAGCAAAATTGAAAAAAGGGCTTGCAAAAGCCAAGCGTCGTTCTGCTGAGGTCCGCAAGCAGAACGAGTACCTAAACCTGAAGTTAGGTATTGTGTCCCCTAAGGACGCATTCCCCTTCAGTGATGAAGAAGGGATGGAGGTCGCTGACACACCGCAGGTGCAGCAAGACGTGGTCACACCGCAGGTGACACGTGTGGATATTGCGGAGGCATCGCCGGCCCCGCAGGTCGTTGGCACAACGCAGGTGCAACGACCATTGAAGGAAGTGAGCTCACCACCTGAGCAACGGATTACAGCGACACCTGCAGTCCAGAAGAAGGCCAGCAGCAAGAAGCCAACAGCTGCTAACAACAACAAGAAAGTGGGTAAGAAGGCTATACCCGTTATAACGACTTACGACGTTAATGTAAAGGAATTGACAGGGAAGACCGAACGACTGCTGGGACACCGCAACTTTTCGGTACGCCTTGTCAACAAGGCCGTCGCCAATGTGTGTTTACACACCATCGACGACTTTCAGAAATTGAGGAGTATGCTCATTGAGCAGAAAGCCAAATTCTACACATATACCCCGAAAGGCATGAAGCCTTACGCCGTGGTTATCCACGGTTTATCGGGGGACTATGACGAGGCTGACCTTAGGGGCTACCTCAAGACTACCGGACTTAACCTTGAGATTACCAAGGTAATTAAGTTAGGTGGGGACAAGTGGCTGCTTCATTTCACGAAGCAGTCCGACATTCGGGGGTTCTACAAGATAGAATTTATTCTGTCTTGTAGAATTAGAATCCGCAAGGACCTCAAGAAGGGGGTTACGCAGTGTTTCAACTGCCAACGCTTCGGGCATGTTGCTGCTAACTGTGGCATGCCATACCGTTGCGTGAAGTGTGGTGGAACACATGGTCCAGGGAAGTGCTCGATCCCGACCAAGGACAAGTGTAACGGTGTAGTTTTCGTCACTGATCCAGTGACAGGCGCCGTTAAGCGCAGGGAAGAGTTCACACTTAAGTGTGTGAACTGTGGAGTGTCTGGGCATGCTGCTAGCTCTAAGAGCTGCCCTAAACGTCAGGCTATTCTGACAAAACGGACGACGGAGAAATCCTCAACAGCGAGGTCTGTAGGGGGTCGTAAGGCGGAGACCGCGGCACCAAGCCGCGTGTTGCCTAGACCAGTCAGCAACGT
This sequence comes from Hydrotaea cyrtoneurina, assembly GCA_958296145.1. Classification (NCBI taxonomy): domain Eukaryota; kingdom Metazoa; phylum Arthropoda; class Insecta; order Diptera; family Muscidae; genus Hydrotaea; species Hydrotaea cyrtoneurina. The sequence continues at coordinate 67,261,038 of OY282514.1, read as the reverse complement.
GCGTAGCGGTATAAGCTACGCCGCTGCTGCAAGGGGTGCTCCTTTAAGAGGACCACCATTAAAACAGATGGAGACAATGGACTGTTTTGACAGGGATTGTCGCGACTTCTTCGGGTCGGGGTTCTTGGACTGCGCAATGAAGATGAGATCTGTTGCTAAGGAATATCGTTCCTTGGCCAACAAGGAGGATAGAGCGAAGGCCTTACTGGCCGTACTACAGGCAATAGCACTTGATGACTAATCTCACCAAATGCATCCTCGTCAATGTTAACTCCCTTGTGTCAAGACATAGGAGACATTACTTTGACTTGTTCCTCAGGGAACATCGACCGGACATTGTTCTCATCGTAGAACACAAACTTAGACCGGTACATAAATTAGAATTTAGAGGGTATCTAGTGTATAGGCAGGATAGGATGGACCGCGGGGGAGGCGGGACTGCCATACTTATTAGGGATTCCATAAGATCTGAGAGGCTATCATTTGACTCCGGAGACATGGAAAACACTTGTGTTAGGATTAGGAAATGTGATGGAACATGGCTGACCATTGTCGCTTTGTACCGCACACCTCAGTGTACTTCAAGTATGTCGGATCTCGATCCCATACTGAGTATACTAGGTCAAGGGGATGTTTTGCTTGGGGGTGACCTCAATGCCAAACATCCCGATTGGGGGGGAACTGTCACGAACCCCGCGGGAAGAGACCTACGCGATTTTCTGCTAGGCTGTCCCGACCTTAGGATTGTAAACACTAATGGACCAACAAGATATGGCAATGGAACTAATTCCTTCATTGACATATTTATGGCCTCATTAGGACTTGTTTGCGAAAATGAGGACATTGGGCTCAGGACCCTGGACTTTGAATCTGACCACAGGGCGGTGGAACTTTCTTTTTCCAACAACGGACTTGAGCAAAGAGGTGAAAGAGAGGCTCTCTTTGACTTTAGTAGGATGGACATAGGCAGATTCAACTTGAACCTGAGCAACAGACTGGAAGGCCAACGCCTTCCTCTCGATCGAAATGTTACTACTGGGGACGTAGACCAGTGCGTGGGCGTCATGACCACGGCATTTCAACAGTCGATGGAAGAGACCATTCCCAGGATTACTCCTGGACCGCGTGGGCTCAGAAAACTTCCTCCGCGAATAATTTCATTTATTCAGGAGAAGAAGCGGCTTAGGAGATTATTGCATAGAACCGGTGATCCCGGGCGACACAATATTATCAAAGCTGATATACGCAATCTGGATAGAATTATCCAAGGAGCTATATCAGTTTACGAAGAGGAAGGTTGGGCTGAGCGTCTTGCTAGCATTCAGGTCAACAGCAATACATTCAGCCGGGTTAAACGCGCGGCTGGAATTATTAATAGAAAACCAATGTCTGGGCTGTATGGACCAGACGGTACCCTTATATGGGGCGATTACGACAGGGCAAACATGCTCGCTGAAGTTGTACAGGGAGCGGCTCCTACTGTTCAGGACCATGACCAATCAGTATTTGAGGATACTGTGCGGGCTGAGGTTCTGTCCCTGGAGGATTCTAACCCCCTAGTGACTTTTGGTGAAACCTTTTCTGCTGATGGTTCAGTCCATAATTTTGGATATACTCAGCAGGATCACGGCTTCATAAAACCTGTGGACGTTGGTTCTGCCTTAAAAAGCAAAAGAAACAGCAAATCTTCGGGTATGGACGGTATTCCCGATATTGTCCTGAAAAAGACAGACTTTCCGATTTGGGCATTCCTAGCAGTGCTCTTTAATCACTGTCTTAACTTGGGCTATTTTCCCAGGGCTTGGAAGGAATCGGTTACGATTCCTATACCCAAACCTGGTGCTGACCCAAGGCTGAGTAGCAGCTACCGACCGATATCTCTCTTATCGGCCTTCGGTAAGCTTCTGGAGCATTTTTTGCTTTCCAGGATCAGAGAGACGTTAGAGGACCGTCGGATTTTACTGGACAATCAGTTCGGTTTCCGTTTAGGACACTCTACGTCACATGCACTTACAGTGCTCTCTGACTATGTCTCCAGGGCATTGAACAAGAGATACTCTACCATTGCGGTAAGCCTTGACTTCGCCAAGGCTTTCGACTCCGCGTGGCACGATGGTATCTTGTTCAAACTGAGCAGACTTGAGTTTGACAAAAACATTTGCAGACTCATTGCGAGCTTCCTCAGGGATCGCAAGTTTAGAGTAAAGGTTGGGGATGGGCTCTCGGAGAGTATGGACGTTGTGGCAGGGGTACCACAAGGCTCTCTCCTTGGACCGATCCTTTACAACCTTTTAGTATCGGACATTCCACAGCCACCACAGGGGGATTTACTCCTTGTGTACGCTGACGATATTCTTGTCGCCTCTTCGGGCCCTGTGGCCCACTCTATGAATATTAGGCTTAACTCCTACCTTTCCGAACTATCGGGTTACTTCGGAAAGTGGAAACTAAAGCTAAATGTCGCTAAATGCGACAGCATTATATTCAAAGGCAAGAAACTATCCCTCTTCCCGAACGCTAGGGCCTATAACCCTGTTGTAAGGATTGGGGATGACCTTATTCAGTCCTCTGACACCATGAAATATCTTGGTGTCATATATCAAGGGGACTTTAGATTCCACAAACACGTGGACTACATCTTAGTAAAGGTAAAACGTATTTACTATACCTACCTATCTCTCCTTAGGGGTAGAGGCCTCACTACCAGGATTAGGCTTTTGATCTATAAACAGATTATTAGACCTGTCCTAGCTTACGCCTTTCCGGCTTGGTTTGGAATATCGTCCAACCAAATGGAAAGACTAAGGAGATGGGAGCGTCGTATCCTGGTATCATGCCTTGGATTACGATGGACTCTTGATCAACGTGGTTTCTGGAGGCGTCCCTCCTGCAAAGACATATACGACAGTATAGACTTTGACAGGATTGACGTTTTCCTTATGAAATGCACACTTCGTTGTTTAGAGAAAGCAAGTTCTCTGGACAACGAATTGATTAAGACATCACTAACGCTGGACCACAGCCTTAGGAAGATACTAGAGGATGATTGGCTGCCACCTGCAGCTCTTCTGACTCTAGAGAGGGAGGGTCTCCTCTTTAGAGAGGATAAACTACTGTTTTTCCACAGGAGATACAGTAGTTATGACTTGGACGACCTTGTGTATAACACATACCAAGGACAATGACCAGAACGGGTCCATTAATTTTAAGTGTTTAATTAGTCTTAGTTAAGTGTTAATTAGTATTAAGTAAAATGTTTAGCAATTCCCAATTTTTGTAATTCTTTTTAAGGGAAATTAACGATTAACGTAACAAATTGTAATAGTGACATGCCTGTATTCCTACGGCATTTTTGAAATTAGTTTGTAGTTCTAGAAAAATACTTTATGTATGCTAGAAAACTATGTATTAGTGAACAATGTTAGCATTAAGCTTATTGAAATATTGTATTAAGGATTTTTGAATGAATAAATAACCAAATTGTTCATTATTGTTCGGTTTTTTTATAAATACTTACACACAATTTTAAGTGTATTTTCAGTGTTAAAAAATAAATAAAAAAAAAGTGAACATGTCTGACTCCGCTGCCGTTGAAGCTACCGCGTCCCCAGTTGCTGCTGCCCCAGCTGCTGAGAAGAAGACAGCCAAGAAGGCTGCCGCCAAGGCAAAGAAACCATCTGCCACTCCATCTCATCCACCAACCCAACAAATGGTCGATGCTGCCATCAAAGCATTGAAGGAACGTGGTGGTTCATCTCTGCCCGCCATCAAGAAGTACTTGGCCGGTACCTATAAGGTTGATGCCCAAAAATTGGCTCCCTTCATCAAGAAGTATTTGAAGGGTGCTGTTGCCAGCGGAAAGTTGATCCAAACCAAGGGTAAGGGTGCTTCTGGTTCATTCAAATTGTCGCCAGCTGCTTCCAAGGAACCCAAACCAAAATCTGTCGAGAAGAAAAAGAAGGCACCAGTTGCTGGTGACAAGAAGAAGAAGGTTGCACCCAAGAAGGCCAAGGCTGCCGGTGAAAAGAAAGCCGTCGCCAAAAAACCATCTGCCGCCAAGAAGACCGCCGAAAAGAAAAAGACCGAGAAGGCAAAGGCAAAAACCGCCAAAAAGACCGGTACAGTCAAAGCTAAACCAGCAAAGGCTGCCCCCAAGGCCTCCGCAACAAAACCAAAGGCACCCAAGGCAAAGAGTGCTGCAGCGGCAAAACCAAAAAAGGCTTCTCCAGCAAAGAAGCCAGCTGCCAAGAAGGCCGCCGCCAAAAAGTAATTTTTCCCAAAAGAATTACTTCCAACATGATTTGTTTTCGATATTCGAAATATTTATATCTAACAGCCCTTTTCAGGGCTACAAATATTCTTCAAAAAAGAGACATGATTATGCAAATCAAACTAATCTTACTTATATGTATACCTGACAATTTAATAATGAAATTGTTATTTTATTAGGTAACTGGTCAATAATAGTAGAAACAAATCCATTTTTCGTGGAATTCCACCACATATGGATTATGTCAGTCATAAAATAATCATATTACTTTGCAAAATTGAATTTTATCAAGTGCCGACGGCAAAACGATTCTTCTTTGAGAAAAATTCGTGGAAAACATTCAACGATCGACAGTTTTATGAAATGCCGACGGCAAAACAACAAGATTATTTTTCCTCGAAAAAAACTGTACATTTCTGTGAAAGACAAAAATTATCGAAATGCCGACGGCAAAACATGCATTTTTCTAGTGGCCTTTTTTTTTTTTTTTTTCTGGGTAAATAGAGAATATTCTTCCATTTTACGCGATATTATATTAACTTAAATGTATTTATTTTTCCCTCAGAATGAATTTTATAAAATCTCTTTTCAAATATATTTTGTGGCCCTGAAAAGGGCCTTTGATTTGAAGGAAATGTATGCGACGAATGAAGAAAGCATTTACTTGGAGCTGGTGTATTTGGTGACAGCCTTGGTACCTTCACTGACAGCGTGCTTAGCCAACTCACCGGGCAACAAAAGACGGACAGCAGTTTGGATTTCCCGACTGGTGATGGTCGAACGTTTGTTGTAGTGAGCCAAACGAGATGCTTCGGCGGCAATACGTTCGAAGATATCATTAACGAAACTGTTCATGATGCTCATCGCCTTGGACGAAATACCAGTATCGGGATGTACTTGCTTCAACACTTTGTAAATGTAGATGGCATAACTCTCCTTGCGCTTGGTACGCCTCTTCGTCTTGTCACTCTTGGTGATGTTCTTCTGGGCTTTACCGGCCTTTTTCGCTGCTTTACCACTGGCTTTAGGAGGCATTTTTCACTTGAGTTTTTAAAATCACACAAACACTTTGTTAACACTGTTCACAATTTTGTCGTTTTGCCGTCGAATGCCCAACTTAAGTACAATTTCGTGCACACAATATTCGAGAGACGAGCAACGTTCGGCTCGCCAACGAAAAACAACCCTCATGGTGAGACGATGTGTACGAAAAAAGTATAAATACTCGTTGAAATAGCTCATACTGTATCATTTGTGTTTTTCAGTGCTACAGTGTTAAATAAAAATAAATAAGTGAAAATGTCTGGTCGTGGTAAAGGTGGCAAAGTTAAGGGAAAGGCAAAGTCCCGTTCAAGCCGTGCTGGTCTGCAGTTCCCCGTCGGTCGTATCCATCGTTTGTTGCGCAAAGGCAACTATGCTGAGCGTGTTGGTGCCGGTGCCCCAGTCTACTTGGCTGCCGTCATGGAATATTTGGCTGCTGAAGTTTTGGAATTGGCTGGCAATGCTGCTCGCGACAACAAGAAGACCAGAATTATCCCCCGTCATTTGCAGTTGGCCATCCGTAACGATGAAGAATTGAACAAATTGTTGTCTGGTGTCACCATTGCTCAAGGTGGTGTTTTGCCAAACATCCAGGCTGTACTTTTGCCCAAGAAGACCGAAAAGAAAGCTTAAATTCTCTAACGATCAAACAAAATGTAAATACAGGCCATCGTATCCATTGCAACAATCCGTCCTTTTCAGGACGACAAAATCTATTCAAAAAGAGTCAAATCTTATCAAACATATTTAATTTTTATAAATGTATATCAATGGAAATTTTATTTTTTTTCGCATCACATGGTTGAATCAATCTCCGTGGTTCAGCAAAGGAATGTAGCATATGTGTGTGTGTGTGTGTGAATGGTAGTACAGTCAGACTCGCTTCTTTGAAAAACCATCTACGGCGTAGTTGTACACAGCCATGCACGATCGATACATACATAACAAATAAATGTGTGTGTGTCCGTAGAAATATGTATGTGGATTTCTGAACGGCAGAAACGATATTATTTTTATTTAAAAAATTAATTTCCAGCAGAAAAGAAACATTGTCTGACAAAAAAAAAAAGGAAAATATTTTCCCTTTTTTAAATGTAAAAAAACAATTCATGTAGAATACAATTTCTGTTTGGACATTATGGATACATACTCTGAAAAAGAAACTGCGTAGTAGATAGTTGAAGGGAAAATACTAAATACACATTCCCGCCGCTGTTGTACAGCGCCACATTCATGGAATGTGTATAGGTCATATCATTTATTGTCTGTGTGTATATGCATTTATTTTCAAAAATATAATAGAATTGGTAGTTGAAGAAATATTTTCTCTTTTAAAAAATATATTGTGGTCCTGAAAAGGACCGATTGTTTTTTAAAAGTAAAATTTGTTGAATTTTTTCCATCCGAACGTCCGAATATGTGTTTAACCGCCGAAACCGTACAAAGTGCGGCCCTGTCTCTTCAAAGCGTAGACGACATCCATAGCGGTGACGGTTTTACGCTTGGCGTGTTCGGTGTATGTGACAGCATCACGGATGTCATTTTCCAGGAAGACTTTCAGAACACCGCGAGTTTCTTCGTAGATCAATCCAGAAATACGCTTCACACCGCCACGACGAGCCAAACGTCTGATAGCTGGCTTGGTGATACCTTGGATGTTATCACGCAACACTTTACGATGACGTTTAGCGCCACCTTTACCCAAGCCTTTGCCACCTTTACCACGACCAGTCATTTTTCAATATTTTTTTTTTAAGTCACTTAAACACTTCACAAATGATTCACAAGAACTAATACCGTTTGCTGGAACGCAACTCGTATTTATACAAAATGTTCACAGTGTTGTGGGCAATGCGAATGCGACGAGTGGTTGTTTCGTGGCATTCGTGTTGTGTTCGTATTGGCGTCGTGCGGCGTCGCATCGAAACCACCCCGATGGCTGGGTGTGTTTTTCTATAAAAGGTCGGTCGGTGTACGTTGGCTCGATTAATTCAGTGTTAACAGTGTTTGTGTTCAGATATAGTGAAGAAGAAAAGTGAAAAAAATGGCTCGTACTAAGCAAACTGCCCGTAAATCGACTGGTGGCAAGGCGCCCCGTAAACAATTGGCTACTAAGGCGGCACGCAAGAGCGCACCAGCCACCGGTGGTGTGAAGAAGCCACATCGTTTCCGTCCCGGCACCGTGGCTTTGCGTGAAATTCGTCGCTACCAGAAGAGTACCGAGCTGTTGATCCGCAAATTGCCCTTCCAACGTTTGGTGCGTGAGATCGCTCAGGACTTCAAGACCGACTTGCGTTTCCAGAGTTCGGCCGTTATGGCTCTGCAAGAGGCTAGCGAAGCGTACTTGGTCGGTCTATTCGAAGATACCAACTTGTGCGCCATCCATGCCAAGCGTGTGACCATCATGCCCAAAGACATTCAGTTGGCCAGACGTATTCGCGGAGAACGTGCTTAAATCAATGTTCATTTAACAACAGCAGGTCGTCAGAAATTAATATATATTTTTTTTTTGAAAAAAAACAATCGGTCCTTTTCAGGACCACAAAGAGTCTTTTGATAAAAAGATAATAATTTTGTAATCAAGCATATGATGTTGGCTGGCTGGCTGGCCGGCGGTGGTGCCTAGTAAATGAAGTGAATGTTTGATGTTTGGGAGTGGTGGTTTTTGGGGCGAAATATGCAGGGAAACGATGGTTTTTTGGATGGATGAAAAAATGAGAGAATGGTTTATTTTTCAGGAATGTTATTTTATTTTTCAGCGACGAAGGCGTTGGACGACCAAATGAAGCGGAACTTTTGAATTTTGCAATAAAAAACATTTAGATTGTGGATTGTTTTGGAATTATTTGAAAAGCTTGTTGGTTTTTAGTTACTTTTTTATTTTTTGGGAGAAAATTATGGACATTTTTTTTATTTTGGCATACGTTGCGTACAAAAAAAATCGAAGCCAACATTTTATTGGGAAAAAAAATGAAAAAAGTCTAGATTTATTGAAAAAAAATATGAAAAAGACTAAATTATGCTATGTTTATGGAAAAAAACTTTATTTGGCTAACTTTTCAAAGAAATTCGTGGAGTTCACCGAAAAAAACTAACTTTTCAAAGAAATTCGTTTTCGTTCACAGTAAATAAATGTGTTTGGCAAATTTTTGTTCTTAGTAACTCCGCGGTTGTATTTTCGCTGGAATTTAATTTATGCCAGCCGCAAATCGAAAAGGTTTTTAGTAGGCATTATTGGAATTATTTGGTATTTTGAAACTGTTTTTCAATGATTTTGATAGCAAACCCTATATTACTGCGGAAAAATTCAAAATTTAGTTTTTTTTTCGTTCAACTTTGTTATGTGTGAAATTTTTGAGCCTTACGGAACGAAAAAATTGCGGCACAACTATTTGTCATGTTATTTTCTTTTTTAAATTTTTTGTATTTACTGAAAACTGCAGAAATTTGATTGAATTTATCCATATTTCAGATTAAAAAGGTTATTTCATCATCAGTTCATAAAGTTTTATACGCTAGTAGAAAATTAGACGGAATTGAAAAATGAAATGCATACACAAAATGTACCAAAGGTGTGACTGATACACTTCGAGGTAATGACACATTTCCGAAGAAAGTTAATGTTTCTATGAAATATGTATTGTTTTGAGGAAAATGTCCGAATTGTTGTTCATTTTTTAAATAAATTTTATTAAATCATTATTATATTTGAGCTTTGAAAATAATAATGGAGAAAAAGTTTATTCATGAAAAATAACCAATATAAGGAACTACACCGTCATAGAGTAATTAATATATGTGAATATTTTTTCAATTCAAAAGATGATTTTTGAATTTTTTCTTTTTTTAGTTTAAAGAAAACATATGCAGCTTCCTTTTTAGAAACATTTTGAATTGGAATTTTTGTAGAAACTCTTAAATTTTGACAATTTAGTTGAAAATTCATTCGAACATTTTAACAAACTTTGTACAAAAATGCTTACAACACATTCGCCAAGCATGGGAATTTTCTGAAATTTTTTGTACCATCAAGCTGTATATCTATTTTAGGAATACTGAATATATTTCGTAAAAAAAAGTTAACAGTTTCATAAATAAGTTAATAATTGTACGAAAACTTTTGTTAAATTTTCGAAACGCTTCCACACAAATATTGTCAAAATATGTAAAGTGACTACTATGCACTTCTCATCTTTTCGAAGTACGTGGAAAAACGGTGTTCGGTTTTTTTATAAATACTTACACACAATTTTAAGTGTATTTTCAGTGTTAAAAAATAAATAAAAAAAAAGTGAACATGTCTGACTCCGCTGCCGTTGAAGCTACCGCGTCCCCAGTTGCTGCTGCCCCAGCTGCTGAGAAGAAGACAGCCAAGAAGGCTGCCGCCAAGGCAAAGAAACCATCTGCCACTCCATCTCATCCACCAACCCAACAAATGGTCGATGCTGCCATCAAAGCATTGAAGGAACGTGGTGGTTCATCTCTGCCCGCCATCAAGAAGTACTTGGCCGGTACCTATAAGGTTGATGCCCAAAAATTGGCTCCCTTCATCAAGAAGTATTTGAAGGGTGCTGTTGCCAGCGGAAAGTTGATCCAAACCAAGGGTAAGGGTGCTTCTGGTTCATTCAAATTGTCGCCAGCTGCTTCCAAGGAACCCAAACCAAAATCTGTCGAGAAGAAAAAGAAGGCACCAGTTGCTGGTGACAAGAAGAAGAAGGTTGCACCCAAGAAGGCCAAGGCTGCCGGTGAAAAGAAAGCCGTCGCCAAAAAACCATCTGCCGCCAAGAAGACCGCCGAAAAGAAAAAGACCGAGAAGGCAAAGGCAAAAACCGCCAAAAAGACCGGTACAGTCAAAGCTAAACCAGCAAAGGCTGCCCCCAAGGCCTCCGCAACAAAACCAAAGGCACCCAAGGCAAAGAGTGCTGCAGCGGCAAAACCAAAAAAGGCTTCTCCAGCAAAGAAGCCAGCTGCCAAGAAGGCCGCCGCCAAAAAGTAATTTTTCCCAAAAGAATTACTTCCAACATGATTTGTTTTCGATATTCGAAATATTTATATCTAACAGCCCTTTTCAGGGCTACAAATATTCTTCAAAAAAGAGACATGATTATGCAAATCAAACTAATCTTACTTATATGTATACCTGACAATTTAATAATGAAATTGTTATTTTATTAGGTAACTGGTCAATAATAGTAGAAACAAATCCATTTTTCGTGGAATTCCACCACATATGGATTATGTCAGTCATAAAATAATCATATTACTTTGCAAAATTGAATTTTATCAAGTGCCGACGGCAAAACGATTCTTCTTTGAGAAAAATTCGTGGAAAACATTCAACGATCGACAGTTTTATGAAATGCCGACGGCAAAACAACAAGATTATTTTTCCTCGAAAAAAACTGTACATTTCTGTGAAAGACAAAAATTATCGAAATGCCGACGGCAAAACATGCATTTTTCTAGTGGCCTTTTTTTTTTTTTTTTTCTGGGTAAATAGAGAATATTCTTCCATTTTACGCGATATTATATTAACTTAAATGTATTTATTTTTCCCTCAGAATGAATTTTATAAAATCTCTTTTCAAATATATTTTGTGGCCCTGAAAAGGGCCTTTGATTTGAAGGAAATGTATGCGACGAATGAAGAAAGCATTTACTTGGAGCTGGTGTATTTGGTGACAGCCTTGGTACCTTCACTGACAGCGTGCTTAGCCAACTCACCGGGCAACAAAAGACGGACAGCAGTTTGGATTTCCCGACTGGTGATGGTCGAACGTTTGTTGTAGTGAGCCAAACGAGATGCTTCGGCGGCAATACGTTCGAAGATATCATTAACGAAACTGTTCATGATGCTCATCGCCTTGGACGAAATACCAGTATCGGGATGTACTTGCTTCAACACTTTGTAAATGTAGATGGCATAACTCTCCTTGCGCTTGGTACGCCTCTTCGTCTTGTCACTCTTGGTGATGTTCTTCTGGGCTTTACCGGCCTTTTTCGCTGCTTTACCACTGGCTTTAGGAGGCATTTTTCACTTGAGTTTTTAAAATCACACAAACACTTTGTTAACACTGTTCACAATTTTGTCGTTTTGCCGTCGAATGCCCAACTTAAGTACAATTTCGTGCACACAATATTCGAGAGACGAGCAACGTTCGGCTCGCCAACGAAAAACAACCCTCATGGTGAGACGATGTGTACGAAAAAAGTATAAATACTCGTTGAAATAGCTCATACTGTATCATTTGTGTTTTTCAGTGCTACAGTGTTAAATAAAAATAAATAAGTGAAAATGTCTGGTCGTGGTAAAGGTGGCAAAGTTAAGGGAAAGGCAAAGTCCCGTTCAAGCCGTGCTGGTCTGCAGTTCCCCGTCGGTCGTATCCATCGTTTGTTGCGCAAAGGCAACTATGCTGAGCGTGTTGGTGCCGGTGCCCCAGTCTACTTGGCTGCCGTCATGGAATATTTGGCTGCTGAAGTTTTGGAATTGGCTGGCAATGCTGCTCGCGACAACAAGAAGACCAGAATTATCCCCCGTCATTTGCAGTTGGCCATCCGTAACGATGAAGAATTGAACAAATTGTTGTCTGGTGTCACCATTGCTCAAGGTGGTGTTTTGCCAAACATCCAGGCTGTACTTTTGCCCAAGAAGACCGAAAAGAAAGCTTAAATTCTCTAACGATCAAACAAAATGTAAATACAGGCCATCGTATCCATTGCAACAATCCGTCCTTTTCAGGACGACAAAATCTATTCAAAAAGAGTCAAATCTTATCAAACATATTTAATTTTTATAAATGTATATCAATGGAAATTTTATTTTTTTTCGCATCACATGGTTGAATCAATCTCCGTGGTTCAGCAAAGGAATGTAGCATATGTGTGTGTGTGTGTGTGAATGGTAGTACAGTCAGACTCGCTTCTTTGAAAAACCATCTACGGCGTAGTTGTACACAGCCATGCACGATCGATACATACATAACAAATAAATGTGTGTGTGTCCGTAGAAATATGTATGTGGATTTCTGAACGGCAGAAACGATATTATTTTTATTTAAAAAATTAATTTCCAGCAGAAAAGAAACATTGTCTGACAAAAAAAAAAAGGAAAATATTTTCCCTTTTTTAAATGTAAAAAAACAATTCATGTAGAATACAATTTCTGTTTGGACATTATGGATACATACTCTGAAAAAGAAACTGCGTAGTAGATAGTTGAAGGGAAAATACTAAATACACATTCCCGCCGCTGTTGTACAGCGCCACATTCATGGAATGTGTATAGGTCATATCATTTATTGTCTGTGTGTATATGCATTTATTTTCAAAAATATAATAGAATTGGTAGTTGAAGAAATATTTTCTCTTTTAAAAAATATATTGTGGTCCTGAAAAGGACCGATTGTTTTTTAAAAGTAAAATTTGTTGAATTTTTTCCATCCGAACGTCCGAATATGTGTTTAACCGCCGAAACCGTACAAAGTGCGGCCCTGTCTCTTCAAAGCGTAGACGACATCCATAGCGGTGACGGTTTTACGCTTGGCGTGTTCGGTGTATGTGACAGCATCACGGATGACATTTTCCAGGAAGACTTTCAGAACACCGCGAGTTTCTTCGTAGATCAATCCAGAAATACGCTTCACACCGCCACGACGAGCCAAACGTCTGATAGCTGGCTTGGTGATACCTTGGATGTTATCACGCAACACTTTACGATGACGTTTAGCGCCACCTTTACCCAAGCCTTTGCCACCTTTACCACGACCAGTCATTTTTCAATATTTTTTTTTTAAGTCACTTAAACACTTCACAAATGATTCACAAGAACTAATACCGTTTGCTGGAACGCAACTCGTATTTATACAAAATGTTCACAGTGTTGTGGGCAATGCGAATGCGACGAGTGGTTGTTTCGTGGCATTCGTGTTGTGTTCGTATTGGCGTCGTGCGGCGTCGCATCGAAACCACCCCGATGGCTGGGTGTGTTTTTCTATAAAAGGTCGGTCGGTGTACGTTGGCTCGATTAATTCAGTGTTAACAGTGTTTGTGTTCAGATATAGTGAAGAAGAAAAGTGAAAAAAATGGCTCGTACTAAGCAAACTGCCCGTAAATCGACTGGTGGCAAGGCGCCCCGTAAACAATTGGCTACTAAGGCGGCACGCAAGAGCGCACCAGCCACCGGTGGTGTGAAGAAGCCACATCGTTTCCGTCCCGGCACCGTGGCTTTGCGTGAAATTCGTCGCTACCAGAAGAGTACCGAGCTGTTGATCCGCAAATTGCCCTTCCAACGTTTGGTGCGTGAGATCGCTCAGGACTTCAAGACCGACTTGCGTTTCCAGAGTTCGGCCGTTATGGCTCTGCAAGAGGCTAGCGAAGCGTACTTGGTCGGTCTATTCGAAGATACCAACTTGTGCGCCATCCATGCCAAGCGTGTGACCATCATGCCCAAAGACATTCAGTTGGCCAGACGTATTCGCGGAGAACGTGCTTAAATCAATGTTCATTTAACAACAGCAGGTCGTCAGAAATTAATATATATTTTTTTTTTGAAAAAAAACAATCGGTCCTTTTCAGGACCACAAAGAGTCTTTTGATAAAAAGATAATAATTTTGTAATCAAGCATATGATGTTGGCTGGCTGGCTGGCCGGCGGTGGTGCCTAGTAAATGAAGTGAATGTTTGATGTTTGGGAGTGGTGGTTTTTGGGGCGAAATATGCAGGGAAACGATGGTTTTTTGGATGGATGAAAAAATGAGAGAATGGTTTATTTTTCAGGAATGTTATTTTATTTTTCAGCGACGAAGGCGTTGGACGACCAAATGAAGCGGAACTTTTGAATTTTGCAATAAAAAACATTTAGATTGTGGATTGTTTTGGAATTATTTGAAAAGCTTGTTGGTTTTTAGTTACTTTTTTATTTTTTGGGAGAAAATTATGGACATTTTTTTTATTTTGGCATACGTTGCGTACAAAAAAAATCGAAGCCAACATTTTATTGGGAAAAAAAATGAAAAAAGTCTAGATTTATTGAAAAAAAATATGAAAAAGACTAAATTATGCTATGTTTATGGAAAAAAACTTTATTTGGCTAACTTTTCAAAGAAATTCGTGGAGTTCACCGAAAAAAACTAACTTTTCAAAGAAATTCGTTTTCGTTCACAGTAAATAAATGTGTTTGGCAAATTTTTGTTCTTAGTAACTCCGCGGTTGTATTTTCGCTGGAATTTAATTTATGCCAGCCGCAAATCGAAAAGGTTTTTAGTAGGCATTATTGGAATTATTTGGTATTTTGAAACTGTTTTTCAATGATTTTGATAGCAAACCCTATATTACTGCGGAAAAATTCAAAATTTAGTTTTTTTTTCGTTCAACTTTGTTATGTGTGAAATTTTTGAGCCTTACGGAACGAAAAAATTGCGGCACAACTATTTGTCATGTTATTTTCTTTTTTAAATTTTTTGTATTTACTGAAAACTGCAGAAATTTGATTGAATTTATCCATATTTCAGATTAAAAAGGTTATTTCATCATCAGTTCATAAAGTTTTATACGCTAGTAGAAAATTAGACGGAATTGAAAAATGAAATGCATACACAAAATGTACCAAAGGTGTGACTGATACACTTCGAGGTAATGACACATTTCCGAAGAAAGTTAATGTTTCTATGAAATATGTATTGTTTTGAGGAAAATGTCCGAATTGTTGTTCATTTTTTAAATAAATTTTATTAAATCATTATTATATTTGAGCTTTGAAAATAATAATGGAGAAAAAGTTTATTCATGAAAAATAACCAATATAAGGAACTACACCGTCATAGAGTAATTAATATATGTGAATATTTTTTCAATTCAAAAGATGATTTTTGAATTTTTTCTTTTTTTAGTTTAAAGAAAACATATGCAGCTTCCTTTTTAGAAACATTTTGAATTGGAATTTTTGTAGAAACTCTTAAATTTTGACAATTTAGTTGAAAATTCATTCGAACATTTTAACAAACTTTGTACAAAAATGCT
This sequence comes from Hydrotaea cyrtoneurina, assembly GCA_958296145.1. NCBI lineage: Eukaryota > Metazoa > Arthropoda > Insecta > Diptera > Muscidae > Hydrotaea > Hydrotaea cyrtoneurina. Next base: position 67,245,710 of record OY282514.1, on the reverse strand, counting down.
TACAACACATTCGCCAAGCATGGGAATTTTCTGAAATTTTTTGTACCATCAAGCTGTATATCTATTTTAGGAATACTGAATATATTTCGTAAAAAAAAGTTAACAGTTTCATAAATAAGTTAATAATTGTACGAAAACTTTTGTTAAATTTTCGAAACGCTTCCACACAAATATTGTCAAAATATGTAAAGTGACTACTATGCACTTCTCATCTTTTCGAAGTACGTGGAAAAACGGTGTTCGGTTTTTTTTTCTTTTTTTAGTTTTTTGGATAAATACTTACACACAATTTTAAGTGTATTTTCAGTGTTAAACCGTAAATAAAAAGTGAACATTTTACAGCTACCTGTGAAATAAGTGAAGTGAGAGTGTAATGGCTGAAGCAGGTAACTGCAGTGAAGCCGATCGTCGTACGGCTAAAAAGAAGCGAGTGGAGAGTGAGGAAGAAATTCCTAGAAGTTCCAACGTGGAACTTATGAAAACGATCGCTACCCTCCAAGCGGAGGTAGCAAAACTGAAGAAAGGGCTCGCAAAAGCCAAGCGTCGTTCTGCTGAGGTCCGCAAGCAGAACGAGTACCTAAACCTGAAGTTAGGTATTGTGTCCCCTAAGGACGCATTCCCCTTCAGTGATGAAGAAGGGATGGATATCGCTGACACACCGCAGGTGCAGCAAGACGTGGTCACACCGCAGGTGACACGTGTGGAGATTGTGGAGGCAACGCCGGCCCCGCAGGTCGTTGGCACAACGCAGGTGCAACGACCATTGAAGGAAGTGAGCTCACCACCTGAGCAACGGATTACAGCGACACCTGCAGTCCAGAAGAAGGCCAGCAGCAAGAAGCCAACAGCTGCTAACAACAACAAGAAAGTGGGTAAGAAGGCTATACCCGTTATAACGACTTACGACGTTAATGTAAAGGAATTGACAGGGAAGACCGAACGACTGCTGGGACACCGCAACTTTTCGGTACGCCTTGTCAACAAGGCCGTCGCCAATGTGTGTTTACACACCATCGACGACTTTCAGAAATTGAGGAGTATGCTCATTGAGCAGAAAACCAAATTCTACACATATACCCCGAAAGGCATGAAGCCTTACGCCGTGGTTATCCACGGTTTATCGGGGGACTATGACGAGGCTGACCTTAGGGGCTACCTCAAGACTACCGGACTTAACCTTGAGATTACCAAGGTAATTAAGTTAGGTGGGGACAAGTGGCTGCTTCATTTCACGAAGCAGTCCGACATTCGGGGGTTCTACAAGATAGAATTTATTCTGTCTTGTAGAATTAGAATCCGCAAGGACCTCAAGAAGGGGGTTACGCAGTGTTTCAACTGCCAACGCTTCGGGCATGTTGCTGCTAACTGTGGCATGCCATACCGTTGCGTGAAGTGTGGTGGAACACATGGTCCAGGGAAGTGCTCGATCCCGACCAAGGACAAGTGTAACGGTGTAGTTTTCGTCACTGATCCAGTGACAGGCGCCGTTAAGCGCAGGGAAGAGTTCACACTTAAGTGTGTGAACTGTGGAGTGTCTGGGCATGCTGCTAGCTCTAAGAGCTGCCCTAAACGTCAGGCTATTCTGACAAAACGGACGACGGAGAAATCCTCAACAGCGAGGTCTGTAGGGGGTCGTAAGGCGGAGACCGCGGCACCAAGCCGCGTGTTGCCTAGACCAGTCAGCAACGTGCGTAGCGGTATAAGCTACGCCGCTGCTGCAAGGGGTGCTCCTTTAAGAGGACCACCATTAAAACAGATGGAGACAATGGACTGTTTTGACAGGGATTGTCGCGACTTCTTCGGGTCGGGGTTCTTGGACTGCGCAATGAAGATGAGATCTGTTGCTAAGGAATATCGTTCCTTGGCCAACAAGGAGGATAGAGCGAAGGCCTTACTGGCCGTACTACAGGCAATAGCACTTGATGACTAATCTCACCAAATGCATCCTCGTCAATGTTAACTCCCTTGTGTCAAGACATAGGAGACATTACTTTGACTTGTTCCTCAGGGAACATCGACCGGACATTGTTCTCATCGTAGAACACAAACTTAGACCGGTACATAAATTAGAATTTAGAGGGTATCTAGTGTATAGGCAGGATAGGATGGACCGCGGGGGAGGCGGGACTGCCATACTTATTAGGGATTCCATAAGATCTGAGAGGCTATCATTTGACTCCGGAGACATGGAAAACACTTGTGTTAGGATTAGGAAATGTGATGGAACATGGCTGACCATTGTCGCTTTGTACCGCACACCTCAGTGTACTTCAAGTATGTCGGATCTCGATCCCATACTGAGTATACTAGGTCAAGGGGATGTTTTGCTTGGGGGTGACCTCAATGCCAAACATCCCGATTGGGGGGGAACTGTCACGAACCCCGCGGGAAGAGACCTACGCGATTTTCTGCTAGGCTGTCCCGACCTTAGGATTGTAAACACTAATGGACCAACAAGATATGGCAATGGAACTAATTCCTTCATTGACATATTTATGGCCTCATTAGGACTTGTTTGCGAAAATGAGGACATTGGGCTCAGGACCCTGGACTTTGAATCTGACCACAGGGCGGTGGAACTTTCTTTTTCCAACAACGGACTTGAGCAAAGAGGTGAAAGAGAGGCTCTCTTTGACTTTAGTAGGATGGACATAGGCAGATTCAACTTGAACCTGAGCAACAGACTGGAAGGCCAACGCCTTCCTCTCGATCGAAATGTTACTACTGGGGACGTAGACCAGTGCGTGGGCGTCATGACCACGGCATTTCAACAGTCGATGGAAGAGACCATTCCCAGGATTACTCCTGGACCGCGTGGGCTCAGAAAACTTCCTCCGCGAATAATTTCATTTATTCAGGAGAAGAAGCGGCTTAGGAGATTATTGCATAGAACCGGTGATCCCGGGCGACACAATATTATCAAAGCTGATATACGCAATCTGGATAGAATTATCCAAGGAGCTATATCAGTTTACGAAGAGGAAGGTTGGGCTGAGCGTCTTGCTAGCATTCAGGTCAACAGCAATACATTCAGCCGGGTTAAACGCGCGGCTGGAATTATTAATAGAAAACCAATGTCTGGGCTGTATGGACCAGACGGTACCCTTATATGGGGCGATTACGACAGGGCAAACATGCTCGCTGAAGTTGTACAGGGAGCGGCTCCTACTGTTCAGGACCATGACCAATCAGTATTTGAGGATACTGTGCGGGCTGAGGTTCTGTCCCTGGAGGATTCTAACCCCCTAGTGACTTTTGGTGAAACCTTTTCTGCTGATGGTTCAGTCCATAATTTTGGATATACTCAGCAGGATCACGGCTTCATAAAACCTGTGGACGTTGGTTCTGCCTTAAAAAGCAAAAGAAACAGCAAATCTTCGGGTATGGACGGTATTCCCGATATTGTCCTGAAAAAGACAGACTTTCCGATTTGGGCATTCCTAGCAGTGCTCTTTAATCACTGTCTTAACTTGGGCTATTTTCCCAGGGCTTGGAAGGAATCGGTTACGATTCCTATACCCAAACCTGGTGCTGACCCAAGGCTGAGTAGCAGCTACCGACCGATATCTCTCTTATCGGCCTTCGGTAAGCTTCTGGAGCATTTTTTGCTTTCCAGGATCAGAGAGACGTTAGAGGACCGTCGGATTTTACTGGACAATCAGTTCGGTTTCCGTTTAGGACACTCTACGTCACATGCACTTACAGTGCTCTCTGACTATGTCTCCAGGGCATTGAACAAGAGATACTCTACCATTGCGGTAAGCCTTGACTTCGCCAAGGCTTTCGACTCCGCGTGGCACGATGGTATCTTGTTCAAACTGAGCAGACTTGAGTTTGACAAAAACATTTGCAGACTCATTGCGAGCTTCCTCAGGGATCGCAAGTTTAGAGTAAAGGTTGGGGATGGGCTCTCGGAGAGTATGGACGTTGTGGCAGGGGTACCACAAGGCTCTCTCCTTGGACCGATCCTTTACAACCTTTTAGTATCGGACATTCCACAGCCACCACAGGGGGATTTACTCCTTGTGTACGCTGACGATATTCTTGTCGCCTCTTCGGGCCCTGTGGCCCACTCTATGAATATTAGGCTTAACTCCTACCTTTCCGAACTATCGGGTTACTTCGGAAAGTGGAAACTAAAGCTAAATGTCGCTAAATGCGACAGCATTATATTCAAAGGCAAGAAACTATCCCTCTTCCCGAACGCTAGGGCCTATAACCCTGTTGTAAGGATTGGGGATGACCTTATTCAGTCCTCTGACACCATGAAATATCTTGGTGTCATATATCAAGGGGACTTTAGATTCCACAAACACGTGGACTACATCTTAGTAAAGGTAAAACGTATTTACTATACCTACCTATCTCTCCTTAGGGGTAGAGGCCTCACTACCAGGATTAGGCTTTTGATCTATAAACAGATTATTAGACCTGTCCTAGCTTACGCCTTTCCGGCTTGGTTTGGAATATCGTCCAACCAAATGGAAAGACTAAGGAGATGGGAGCGTCGTATCCTGGTATCATGCCTTGGATTACGATGGACTCTTGATCAACGTGGTTTCTGGAGGCGTCCCTCCTGCAAAGACATATACGACAGTATAGACTTTGACAGGATTGACGTTTTCCTTATGAAATGCACACTTCGTTGTTTAGAGAAAGCAAGTTCTCTGGACAACGAATTGATTAAGACATCACTAACGCTGGACCACAGCCTTAGGAAGATACTAGAGGATGATTGGCTGCCACCTGCAGCTCTTCTGACTCTAGAGAGGGAGGGTCTCCTCTTTAGAGAGGATAAACTACTGTTTTTCCACAGGAGATACAGTAGTTATGACTTGGACGACCTTGTGTATAACACATACCAAGGACAATGACCAGAACGGGTCCATTAATTTTAAGTGTTTAATTAGTCTTAGTTAAGTGTTAATTAGTATTAAGTAAAATGTTTAGCAATTCCCAATTTTTGTAATTCTTTTTAAGGGAAATTAACGATTAACGTAACAAATTGTAATAGTGACATGCCTGTATTCCTACGGCATTTTTGAAATTAGTTTGTAGTTCTAGAAAAATACTTTATGTATGCTAGAAAACTATGTATTAGTGAACAATGTTAGCATTAAGCTTATTGAAATATTGTATTAAGGATTTTTGAATGAATAAATAACCAAATTGTTCGGTTTTTTTATAAATACTTACACACAATTTTAAGTGTATTTTCAGTGTTAAAAAATAAATAAAAAAAAAGTGAACATGTCTGACTCCGCTGCCGTTGAAGCTACCGCGTCCCCAGTTGCTGCTGCCCCAGCTGCTGAGAAGAAGACAGCCAAGAAGGCTGCCGCCAAGGCAAAGAAACCATCTGCCACTCCATCTCATCCACCAACCCAACAAATGGTCGATGCTGCCATCAAAGCATTGAAGGAACGTGGTGGTTCATCTCTGCCCGCCATCAAGAAGTACTTGGCCGGTACCTATAAGGTTGATGCCCAAAAATTGGCTCCCTTCATCAAGAAGTATTTGAAGGGTGCTGTTGCCAGCGGAAAGTTGATCCAAACCAAGGGTAAGGGTGCTTCTGGTTCATTCAAATTGTCGCCAGCTGCTTCCAAGGAACCCAAACCAAAATCTGTCGAGAAGAAAAAGAAGGCACCAGTTGCTGGTGACAAGAAGAAGAAGGTTGCACCCAAGAAGGCCAAGGCTGCCGGTGAAAAGAAAGCCGTCGCCAAAAAACCATCTGCCGCCAAGAAGACCGCCGAAAAGAAAAAGACCGAGAAGGCAAAGGCAAAAACCGCCAAAAAGACCGGTACAGTCAAAGCTAAACCAGCAAAGGCTGCCCCCAAGGCCTCCGCAACAAAACCAAAGGCACCCAAGGCAAAGAGTGCTGCAGCGGCAAAACCAAAAAAGGCTTCTCCAGCAAAGAAGCCAGCTGCCAAGAAGGCCGCCGCCAAAAAGTAATTTTTCCCAAAAGAATTACTTCCAACATGATTTGTTTTCGATATTCGAAATATTTATATCTAACAGCCCTTTTCAGGGCTACAAATATTCTTCAAAAAAGAGACATGATTATGCAAATCAAACTAATCTTACTTATATGTATACCTGACAATTTAATAATGAAATTGTTATTTTATTAGGTAACTGGTCAATAATAGTAGAAACAAATCCATTTTTCGTGGAATTCCACCACATATGGATTATGTCAGTCATAAAATAATCATATTACTTTGCAAAATTGAATTTTATCAAGTGCCGACGGCAAAACGATTCTTCTTTGAGAAAAATTCGTGGAAAACATTCAACGATCGACAGTTTTATGAAATGCCGACGGCAAAACAACAAGATTATTTTTCCTCGAAAAAAACTGTACATTTCTGTGAAAGACAAAAATTATCGAAATGCCGACGGCAAAACATGCATTTTTCTAGTGGCCTTTTTTTTTTTTTTTTTCTGGGTAAATAGAGAATATTCTTCCATTTTACGCGATATTATATTAACTTAAATGTATTTATTTTTCCCTCAGAATGAATTTTATAAAATCTCTTTTCAAATATATTTTGTGGCCCTGAAAAGGGCCTTTGATTTGAAGGAAATGTATGCGACGAATGAAGAAAGCATTTACTTGGAGCTGGTGTATTTGGTGACAGCCTTGGTACCTTCACTGACAGCGTGCTTAGCCAACTCACCGGGCAACAAAAGACGGACAGCAGTTTGGATTTCCCGACTGGTGATGGTCGAACGTTTGTTGTAGTGAGCCAAACGAGATGCTTCGGCGGCAATACGTTCGAAGATATCATTAACGAAACTGTTCATGATGCTCATCGCCTTGGACGAAATACCAGTATCGGGATGTACTTGCTTCAACACTTTGTAAATGTAGATGGCATAACTCTCCTTGCGCTTGGTACGCCTCTTCGTCTTGTCACTCTTGGTGATGTTCTTCTGGGCTTTACCGGCCTTTTTCGCTGCTTTACCACTGGCTTTAGGAGGCATTTTTCACTTGAGTTTTTAAAATCACACAAACACTTTGTTAACACTGTTCACAATTTTGTCGTTTTGCCGTCGAATGCCCAACTTAAGTACAATTTCGTGCACACAATATTCGAGAGACGAGCAACGTTCGGCTCGCCAACGAAAAACAACCCTCATGGTGAGACGATGTGTACGAAAAAAGTATAAATACTCGTTGAAATAGCTCATACTGTATCATTTGTGTTTTTCAGTGCTACAGTGTTAAATAAAAATAAATAAGTGAAAATGTCTGGTCGTGGTAAAGGTGGCAAAGTTAAGGGAAAGGCAAAGTCCCGTTCAAGCCGTGCTGGTCTGCAGTTCCCCGTCGGTCGTATCCATCGTTTGTTGCGCAAAGGCAACTATGCTGAGCGTGTTGGTGCCGGTGCCCCAGTCTACTTGGCTGCCGTCATGGAATATTTGGCTGCTGAAGTTTTGGAATTGGCTGGCAATGCTGCTCGCGACAACAAGAAGACCAGAATTATCCCCCGTCATTTGCAGTTGGCCATCCGTAACGATGAAGAATTGAACAAATTGTTGTCTGGTGTCACCATTGCTCAAGGTGGTGTTTTGCCAAACATCCAGGCTGTACTTTTGCCCAAGAAGACCGAAAAGAAAGCTTAAATTCTCTAACGATCAAACAAAATGTAAATACAGGCCATCGTATCCATTGCAACAATCCGTCCTTTTCAGGACGACAAAATCTATTCAAAAAGAGTCAAATCTTATCAAACATATTTAATTTTTATAAATGTATATCAATGGAAATTTTATTTTTTTTCGCATCACATGGTTGAATCAATCTCCGTGGTTCAGCAAAGGAATGTAGCATATGTGTGTGTGTGTGTGTGAATGGTAGTACAGTCAGACTCGCTTCTTTGAAAAACCATCTACGGCGTAGTTGTACACAGCCATGCACGATCGATACATACATAACAAATAAATGTGTGTGTGTCCGTAGAAATATGTATGTGGATTTCTGAACGGCAGAAACGATATTATTTTTATTTAAAAAATTAATTTCCAGCAGAAAAGAAACATTGTCTGACAAAAAAAAAAAGGAAAATATTTTCCCTTTTTTAAATGTAAAAAAACAATTCATGTAGAATACAATTTCTGTTTGGACATTATGGATACATACTCTGAAAAAGAAACTGCGTAGTAGATAGTTGAAGGGAAAATACTAAATACACATTCCCGCCGCTGTTGTACAGCGCCACATTCATGGAATGTGTATAGGTCATATCATTTATTGTCTGTGTGTATATGCATTTATTTTCAAAAATATAATAGAATTGGTAGTTGAAGAAATATTTTCTCTTTTAAAAAATATATTGTGGTCCTGAAAAGGACCGATTGTTTTTTAAAAGTAAAATTTGTTGAATTGTTTCCATCCGAACGTCCGGATATGTGTTTAACCGCCGAAACCGTACAAAGTGCGGCCCTGTCTCTTCAAAGCGTAGACGACATCCATAGCGGTGACGGTTTTACGCTTGGCGTGTTCGGTGTATGTGACAGCATCACGGATGACATTTTCCAGGAAGACTTTCAGAACACCGCGAGTTTCTTCGTAGATCAATCCAGAAATACGCTTCACACCGCCACGACGAGCCAAACGTCTGATAGCTGGCTTGGTGATACCTTGGATGTTATCACGCAACACTTTACGATGACGTTTAGCGCCACCTTTACCCAAGCCTTTGCCACCTTTACCACGACCAGTCATTTTTCAATATTTTTTTTTTAAGTCACTTAAACACTTCACAAATGATTCACAAGAACTAATACCGTTTGCTGGAACGCAACTCGTATTTATACAAAATGTTCACAGTGTTGTGGGCAATGCGAATGCGACGAGTGGTTGTTTCGTGGCATTCGTGTTGTGTTCGTATTGGCGTCGTGCGGCGTCGCATCGAAACCACCCCGATGGCTGGGTGTGTTTTTCTATAAAAGGTCGGTCGGTGTACGTTGGCTCGATTAATTCAGTGTTAACAGTGTTTGTGTTCAGATATAGTGAAGAAGAAAAGTGAAAAAAATGGCTCGTACTAAGCAAACTGCCCGTAAATCGACTGGTGGCAAGGCGCCCCGTAAACAATTGGCTACTAAGGCGGCACGCAAGAGCGCACCAGCCACCGGTGGTGTGAAGAAGCCACATCGTTTCCGTCCCGGCACCGTGGCTTTGCGTGAAATTCGTCGCTACCAGAAGAGTACCGAGCTGTTGATCCGCAAATTGCCCTTCCAACGTTTGGTGCGTGAGATCGCTCAGGACTTCAAGACCGACTTGCGTTTCCAGAGTTCGGCCGTTATGGCTCTGCAAGAGGCTAGCGAAGCGTACTTGGTCGGTCTATTCGAAGATACCAACTTGTGCGCCATCCATGCCAAGCGTGTGACCATCATGCCCAAAGACATTCAGTTGGCCAGACGTATTCGCGGAGAACGTGCTTAAATCAATGTTCATTTAACAACAGCAGGTCGTCAGAAATTAATATATATTTTTTTTTTGAAAAAAAAACAATCGGTCCTTTTCAGGACCACAAAGAGTCTTTTGATAAAAAGATAATAATTTTGTAATCAAGCATATGATGTTGGCTGGCTGGCTGGCCGGCGGTGGTGCCTAGTAAATGAAGTGAATGTTTGATGTTTGGGAGTGGTGGTTTTTGGGGCGAAATATGCAGGGAAACGATGGTTTTTTGGATGGATGAAAAAATGAGAGAATGGTTTATTTTTCAGGAATGTTATTTTATTTTTCAGCGACGAAGGCGTTGGACGACCAAATGAAGCGGAACTTTTGAATTTTGCAATAAAAAACATTTAGATTGTGGATTGTTTTGGAATTATTTGAAAAGCTTGTTGGTTTTTAGTTACTTTTTTATTTTTTGGGAGAAAATTATGGACATTTTTTTTATTTTGGCATACGTTGCGTACAAAAAAAATCGAAGCCAACATTTTATTGGGAAAAAAAATGAAAAAAGTCTAGATTTATTGAAAAAAAATATGAAAAAGACTAAATTATGCTATGTTTATGGAAAAAAACTTTATTTGGCTAACTTTTCAAAGAAATTCGTGGAGTTCACCGAAAAAAACTAACTTTTCAAAGAAATTCGTTTTCGTTCACAGTAAATAAATGTGTTTGGCAAATTTTTGTTCTTAGTAACTCCGCGGTTGTATTTTCGCTGGAATTTAATTTATGCCAGCCGCAAATCGAAAAGGTTTTTAGTAGGCATTATTGGAATTATTTGGTATTTTGAAACTGTTTTTCAATGATTTTGATAGCAAACCCTATATTACTGCGGAAAAATTCAAAATTTAGTTTTTTTTTCGTTCAACTTTGTTATGTGTGAAATTTTTGAGCCTTACGGAACGAAAAAATTGCGGCACAACTATTTGTCATGTTATTTTCTTTTTTAAATTTTTTGTATTTACTGAAAACTGCAGAAATTTGATTGAATTTATCCATATTTCAGATTAAAAAGGTTATTTCATCATCAGTTCATAAAGTTTTATACGCTAGTAGAAAATTAGACGGAATTGAAAAATGAAATGCATACACAAAATGTACCAAAGGTGTGACTGATACACTTCGAGGTAATGCCACATTTCCGAAGAAAGTTAATGTTTCTATGAAATATGTATTGTTTTGAGGAAAATGTCCGAATTGTTGTTCATTTTTTAAATAAATTTTATTAAATCATTATTATATTTGAGCTTTGAAAATAATAATGGAGAAAAAGTTTATTCATGAAAAATAACCAATATAAGGAACTACACCGTCATAGAGTAATTAATATATGTGAATATTTTTTCAATTCAAAAGATGATTTTTGAATTTTTTCTTTTTTTAGTTTAAAGAAAACATATGCAGCTTCCTTTTTAGAAACATTTTGAATTGGAATTTTTGTAGAAACTCTTAAATTTTGACAATTTAGTTGAAAATTCATTCGAACATTTTAACAAACTTTGTACAAAAATGCTTACAACACATTCGCCAAGCATGGGAATTTTCTGAAATTTTTTGTACCATCAAGCTGTATATCTATTTTAGGAATACTGAATATATTTCGTAAAAAAAAGTTAACAGTTTCATAAATAAATTAATAATTGTACGAAAACTTTTGTTAAATTTTCGAAACGCTTCCACACAAATATTGTCAAAATATGTAAAGTGACTACTATGCACTTCTCATCTTTTCGAAGTACGTGGAAAAACGGTGTTCGGTTTTTTTTTCTTTTTTTAGTTTTTTGGATAAATACTTACACACAATTTTAAGTGTATTTTCAGTGTTAAACCGTAAATAAAAAGTGAACATTTTACAGCTACCTGTGAAATAAGTGAAGTGAGAGTGTAATGGCTGAAGCAGGTAACTGCAGTGAAGCCGATCGTCGTACGGCTAAAAAGAAGCGAGTGGAGAGTGAGGAAGAAATTCCTAGAAGTTCCAACGTGGAACTTATGAAAACGATCGCTACCCTCCAAGCGGAGGTAGCAAAACTGAAGAAAGGGCTTGCAAAAGCCAAGCGTCGTTCTGCTGAGGTCCGCAAGCAGAACGAGTACCTAAACCTGAAGTTAGGTATTGTGTCCCCTAAGGACGCATTCCCCTTCAGTGATGAAGAAGGGATGGATATCGCTGACACACCGCAGGTGCAGCAAGACGTGGTCACACCGCAGGTGACACGTGTGGAGATTGTGGAGGCAACGCCGGCCCCGCAGGTCGTTGGCACAACGCAGGTGCAACGACCATTGAAGGAAGTGAGCTCACCACCTGAGCAACGGATTACAGCGACACCTGCAGTCCAGAAGAAGGCCAGCAGCAAGAAGCCAACAGCTGCTAACAACAACAAGAAAGTGGGTAAGAAGGCTATACCCGTTATAACGACTTACGACGTTAATGTAAAGGAATTGACAGGGAAGACCGAACGACTGCTGGGACACCGCAACTTTTCGGTACGCCTTGTCAACAAGGCCGTCGCCAATGTGTGTTTACACACCATCGACGACTTTCAGAAATTGAGGAGTATGCTCATTGAGCAGAAAGCCAAATTCTACACATATACCCCGAAAGGCATGAAGCCTTACGCCGTGGTTATCCACGGTTTATCGGGGGACTATGACGAGGCTGACCTTAGGGGCTACCTCAAGACTACCGGACTTAACCTTGAGATTACCAAGGTAATTAAGTTAGGTGGGGACAAGTGGCTGCTTCATTTCACGAAGCAGTCCGACATTCGGGGGTTCTACAAGATAGAATTTATTCTGTCTTGTAGAATTAGAATCCGCAAGGACCTCAAGAAGGGGGTTACGCAGTGTTTCAACTGCCAACGCTTCGGGCATGTTGCTGCTAACTGTGGCATGCCATACCGTTGCGTGAAGTGTGGTGGAACACACGGTCCAGGGAAGTGCTCGATCCCGACCAAGGACAAGTGTAACGGTGTTATATTCGTCACTGATCCAGTGACAGGCGCCGTTAAGCGCAGGGAAGAGTTCACACTTAAGTGTGTGAACTGTGGAGTGTCTGGGCATGCTGCTAGCTCTAAGAGCTGCCCTAAACGTCAGGCTATACTGACAAAACGGACGACGGAGAAATCCTCAACAGCGAGGTCTGTAGGGGGTCGTAAGGCGGAGACCGCGGCACCAAGCCGCATGATGCCTAGACCAGTCAGCAACGTGCGTAGCGGTATAAGCTACGCCGCTGCTGCAAGGGGTGCTCCTTTAAGAGGACCACCATTGAAACAGATGGAGACTATGGACTGTTTCGACAGGGATTGTCGCGACTTCTTCGGGTCGGGGTTCTTGGACTGCGCAATGAAGATGAGGTCTGTTGCCAAGGAATATCGTTCCTTGGCCAACAAAGAGGATAGAGCGAAGGCCTTACTGGCCGTTCTACAGGCAATAGCACTTGATGACTAGTCTCACCAAATGCATCCTCGTCAATGTTAACTCCCTTGTGTCAAGACATAGGAGACATTACTTTGACTTGTTCCTCAGGGAACATCGACCGGACATTGTTCTCATCGTAGAACACAAACTTAGACCGGTACATAAATTAGAATTTAGAGGGTATCTAGTGTATAGGCAGGATAGGATGGACCGCGCGGGGGGCGGGACTGCCATACTTATTAGGGATTCCATAAGATCTGAGAGGCTATCATTTGACTCCGGAGACATGGAAAACACTTGTGTTAGGATTAGGAAATGTGATGGAACATGGCTGACCATTGTCGCTTTGTACCGCACACCTCAGTGTACTTCAAGAATGTCGGATCTCGATCCCATACTGAGTATACTAGGTCAAGGGGATGTTTTGCTTGGGGGTGACCTCAATGCCAAACATCCCGATTGGGGGGGAACTGTCACGAACCCCGCGGGAAGAGACCTACGCGATTTTCTGCTAGGCTGTCCCGACCTTAGGATTGTAAACACTAATGGACCAACAAGATATGGCAATGGAACTAATTCCTTCATTGACATATTTATGGCCTCATTAGGACTTGTTTGCGAAAATGAGGACATTGGGCTCAGGACCCTGGACTTTGAATCTGACCACAGGGCGGTGGAACTTTCTTTTTCCAACAACGGACTTGAGCAAAGAGGTGAAAGAGAGGCTCTCTTTGACTTTAGTAGGATGGACATAGGCAGATTCAACTTGAACCTGAGCAACAGACTGGAAGGCCAACGCCTTCCTCTCGATCGAAATGTTACTACTGGGGACGTAGACCAGTGCGTGGGCGTCATGACCACGGCATTTCAACAGTCGATGGAAGAGACCATTCCCAGGATTACTCCTGGTCCGCGTGGGCTCAGAAAACTTCCTCCGCGAATAATTTCATTTATTCAGGAGAAGAAGCGGCTTAGGAGATTATTGCATAGAACCGGTGATCCCGGGCGACACAATATTATCAAAGCTGATATACGCAATCTGGATAGAATTATCCAAGGAGCTATATCAGTTTACGAAGAGGAAGGTTGGGCTGAGCGTCTTGCTAGCATTCAGGTCAACAGCAATACATTCAGCCGGGTTAAACGCGCGGCTGGAATTATTAATAGAAAACCAATGTCTGGGCTGTATGGACCAGACGGTACCCTTATATGGGGCGATTACGACAGGGCAAACATGCTCGCTGAAGTTGTACAGGGAGCGGCTCCTACTGTTCAGGACCATGACCAATCAGTATTTGAGGATACTGTGCGGGCTGAGGTTCTGTCCCTGGAGGATTCTAACCCCCTAGTGACTTTTGGTGAAACCTTTTCTGCTGATGGTTCAGTCCATAATTTTGGATATACTCAGCAGGATCACGGCTTCATAAAACCTGTGGACGTTGGTTCTGCCTTAAAAAGCAAAAGAAACAGCAAATCTTCGGGTATGGACGGTATTCCCGATATTGTCCTGAAAAAGACAGACTTTCCGATTTGGGCATTCCTAGCAGTGCTCTTTAATCACTGTCTTAACTTGGGCTATTTTCCCAGGGCTTGGAAGGAATCGGTTACGATTCCTATACCCAAACCTGGTGCTGACCCAAGGCTGAGTAGCAGCTACCGACCGATATCTCTCTTATCGGCCTTCGGTAAGCTTCTGGAGCATTTTTTGCTTTCCAGGATCAGAGAGACGTTAGAGGACCGTCGGATTTTACTGGACAATCAGTTCGGTTTCCGTTTAGGACACTCTACGTCACATGCACTTACAGTGCTCTCTGACTATGTCTCCAGGGCATTGAACAAGAGATACTCAACCATTGCGGTAAGCCTTGACTTCGCCAAGGCTTTCGACTCCGCGTGGCACGATGGTATCTTGTTCAAACTGAGTAGACTTGAGTTTGACAAAAACATTTGCAGACTCATTGCGAGCTTCCTCAGGGATCGCAAGTTTAGAGTAAAGGTTGGGGATGGGCTCTCGGAGAGTATGGACGTTGTGGCAGGGGTACCACAAGGCTCTCTCCTTGGACCGATCCTTTACAACCTTTTAGTATCGGACATTCCACAGCCACCACAGGGGGATTTACTCCTTGTGTACGCTGACGATATTCTTGTCGCCTCTTCGGGCCCTGTGGCCCACTCTATGAATATTAGGCTTAACTCCTACCTTTCCGAACTATCGGGTTACTTCGGAAAGTGGAAACTAAAGCTAAATGTCGCTAAATGCGACAGCATTATATTCAAAGGCAAGAAACTATCCCTCTTCCCGAACGCTAGGGCCTATAACCCTGTTGTAAGGATTGGGGATGACCTTATTCAGTCCTCTGACACCATGAAATATCTTGGTGTCATATATCAAGGGGACTTTAGATTCCACAAACACGTGGACTACATCTTAGTAAAGGTAAAACGTATTTACTATACCTACCTATCTCTCCTTAGGGGTAGAGGCCTCACTACCAGGATTAGGCTTTTGATCTATAAACAGATTATTAGACCTGTCCTAGCTTACGCCTTTCCGGCTTGGTTTGGAATATCGTCCAACCAAATGGAAAGACTAAGGAGATGGGAGCGTCGTATCCTGGTATCATGCCTTGGATTACGATGGACTCTTGATCAACGTGGTTTCTGGAGGCGTCCCTCCTGCAAAGACATATACGACAGTATAGACTTTGACAGGATTGACGTTTTCCTTATGAAATGCACACTTCGTTGTTTAGAGAAAGCAAGTTCTCTGGACAACGAATTGATTAAGACATCACTAACGCTGGACCACAGCCTTAGGAAGATACTAGAGGATGATTGGCTGCCACCTGCAGCTCTTCTGACTCTAGAGAGGGAGGGTCTCCTCTTTAGAGAGGATAAACTACTGTTTTTCCACAGGAGATACAGTAGTTATGACTTGGACGACCTTGTGTATAACACATACCAAGGACAATGACCAGAACGGGTCCATTAATTTTAAGTGTTTAATTAGTTTTAGTTAAGTGTTAATTAGTATTAAGTAAAATGTTTAGCAATTCCCAATTTTTGTAATTCTTTTTAAGGGAAATTAACGATTAACGTAACAAATTGTAATAGTGACATGCCTGTATTCCTACGGCATTTTTGAAATTAGTTTGTAGTTCTAGAAAAATACTTTATGTATGCTAGAAAACTATGTATTAGTGAACAATGTTAGCATTAAGCTTATTGAAATATTGTATTAAGGATTTTGAATGAATAAATAACCAAATTGTTCGGTTTTTTTAACCTTGTGTATAACACATACCAAGGTCACTGACCAGAACGGGTCTATTATTTTTTAAGTGTTTTTTAGTATTTAATTTAGTTTTAAGTATTATATTAGTTTTAAGTAAAATGTTTAGAAATCCCTATTTTTGTAATTCTTTTTAAGGGAAATTATTGATGAATGTAATTAAAATGTAATAATGACATGCCTGTAGTCCTACGGCATTTTCGAAACTAGTTTGTAGTTCTAGAAATATACTTTATGTATGCTAGAAATTTACGTAATATCGATCAATGTTAGCATTAAGCGTATTGAAATATTGTTTTAAGGATGTTGAATTAATAAATAAACCTAACTGTTCGGTTTTTTTATAAATACTTACACACAATTTTAAGTGTATTTTCAGTGTTAAAAAATAAATAAAAAAAAAGTGAACATGTCTGACTCCGCTGCCGTTGAAGCTACCGCGTCCCCAGTTGCTGCTGCCCCAGCTGCTGAGAAGAAGACAGCCAAGAAGGCTGCCGCCAAGGCAAAGAAACCATCTGCCACTCCATCTCATCCACCAACCCAACAAATGGTCGATGCTGCCATCAAAGCATTGAAGGAACGTGGTGGTTCATCTCTGCCCGCCATCAAGAAGTACTTGGCCGGTACCTATAAGGTTGATGCCCAAAAATTGGCTCCCTTCATCAAGAAGTATTTGAAGGGTGCTGTTGCCAGCGGAAAGTTGATCCAAACCAAGGGTAAGGGTGCTTCTGGTTCATTCAAATTGTCGCCAGCTGCTTCCAAGGAACCCAAACCAAAATCTGTCGAGAAGAAAAAGAAGGCACCAGTTGCTGGTGACAAGAAGAAGAAGGTTGCACCCAAGAAGGCCAAGGCTGCCGGTGAAAAGAAAGCCGTCGCCAAAAAACCATCTGCCGCCAAGAAGACCGCCGAAAAGAAAAAGACCGAGAAGGCAAAGGCAAAAACCGCCAAAAAGACCGGTACAGTCAAAGCTAAACCAGCAAAGGCTGCCCCCAAGGCCTCCGCAACAAAACCAAAGGCACCCAAGGCAAAGAGTGCTGCAGCGGCAAAACCAAAAAAGGCTTCTCCAGCAAAGAAGCCAGCTGCCAAGAAGGCCGCCGCCAAAAAGTAATTTTTCCCAAAAGAATTACTTCCAACATGATTTGTTTTCGATATTCGAAATATTTATATCTAACAGCCCTTTTCAGGGCTACAAATATTCTTCAAAAAAGAGACATGATTATGCAAATCAAACTAATCTTACTTATATGTATACCTGACAATTTAATAATGAAATTGTTATTTTATTAGGTAACTGGTCAATAATAGTAGAAACAAATCCATTTTTCGTGGAATTCCACCACATATGGATTATGTCAGTCATAAAATAATCATATTACTTTGCAAAATTGAATTTTATCAAGTGCCGACGGCAAAACGATTCTTCTTTGAGAAAAATTCGTGGAAAACATTCAACGATCGACAGTTTTATGAAATGCCGACGGCAAAACAACAAGATTATTTTTCCTCGAAAAAAACTGTACATTTCTGTGAAAGACAAAAATTATCGAAATGCCGACGGCAAAACATGCATTTTTCTAGTGGCCTTTTTTTTTTTTTTTTTCTGGGTAAATAGAGAATATTCTTCCATTTTACGCGATATTATATTAACTTAAATGTATTTATTTTTCCCTCAGAATGAATTTTATAAAATCTCTTTTCAAATATATTTTGTGGCCCTGAAAAGGGCCTTTGATTTGAAGGAAATGTATGCGACGAATGAAGAAAGCATTTACTTGGAGCTGGTGTATTTGGTGACAGCCTTGGTACCTTCACTGACAGCGTGCTTAGCCAACTCACCGGGCAACAAAAGACGGACAGCAGTTTGGATTTCCCGACTGGTGATGGTCGAACGTTTGTTGTAGTGAGCCAAACGAGATGCTTCGGCGGCAATACGTTCGAAGATATCATTAACGAAACTGTTCATGATGCTCATCGCCTTGGACGAAATACCAGTATCGGGATGTACTTGCTTCAACACTTTGTAAATGTAGATGGCATAACTCTCCTTGCGCTTGGTACGCCTCTTCGTCTTGTCACTCTTGGTGATGTTCTTCTGGGCTTTACCGGCCTTTTTCGCTGCTTTACCACTGGCTTTAGGAGGCATTTTTCACTTGAGTTTTTAAAATCACACAAACACTTTGTTAACACTGTTCACAATTTTGTCGTTTTGCCGTCGAATGCCCAACTTAAGTACAATTTCGTGCACACAATATTCGAGAGACGAGCAACGTTCGGCTCGCCAACGAAAAACAACCCTCATGGTGAGACGATGTGTACGAAAAAAGTATAAATACTCGTTGAAATAGCTCATACTGTATCATTTGTGTTTTTCAGTGCTACAGTGTTAAATAAAAATAAATAAGTGAAAATGTCTGGTCGTGGTAAAGGTGGCAAAGTTAAGGGAAAGGCAAAGTCCCGTTCAAGCCGTGCTGGTCTGCAGTTCCCCGTCGGTCGTATCCATCGTTTGTTGCGCAAAGGCAACTATGCTGAGCGTGTTGGTGCCGGTGCCCCAGTCTACTTGGCTGCCGTCATGGAATATTTGGCTGCTGAAGTTTTGGAATTGGCTGGCAATGCTGCTCGCGACAACAAGAAGACCAGAATTATCCCCCGTCATTTGCAGTTGGCCATCCGTAACGATGAAGAATTGAACAAATTGTTGTCTGGTGTCACCATTGCTCAAGGTGGTGTTTTGCCAAACATCCAGGCTGTACTTTTGCCCAAGAAGACCGAAAAGAAAGCTTAAATTCTCTAACGATCAAACAAAATGTAAATACAGGCCATCGTATCCATTGCAACAATCCGTCCTTTTCAGGACGACAAAATCTATTCAAAAAGAGTCAAATCTTATCAAACATATTTAATTTTTATAAATGTATATCAATGGAAATTTTATTTTTTTTCGCATCACATGGTTGAATCAATCTCCGTGGTTCAGCAAAGGAATGTAGCATATGTGTGTGTGTGTGTGTGAATGGTAGTACAGTCAGACTCGCTTCTTTGAAAAACCATCTACGGCGTAGTTGTACACAGCCATGCACGATCGATACATACATAACAAATAAATGTGTGTGTGTCCGTAGAAATATGTATGTGGATTTCTGAACGGCAGAAACGATATTATTTTTATTTAAAAAATTAATTTCCAGCAGAAAAGAAACATTGTCTGACAAAAAAAAAAAGGAAAATATTTTCCCTTTTTTAAATGTAAAAAAACAATTCATGTAGAATACAATTTCTGTTTGGACATTATGGATACATACTCTGAAAAAGAAACTGCGTAGTAGATAGTTGAAGGGAAAATACTAAATACACATTCCCGCCGCTGTTGTACAGCGCCACATTCATGGAATGTGTATAGGTCATATCATTTATTGTCTGTGTGTATATGCATTTATTTTCAAAAATATAATAGAATTGGTAGTTGAAGAAATATTTTCTCTTTTAAAAAATATATTGTGGTCCTGAAAAGGACCGATTGTTTTTTAAAAGTAAAATTTGTTGAATTTTTTCCATCCGAACGTCCGAATATGTGTTTAACCGCCGAAACCGTACAAAGTGCGGCCCTGTCTCTTCAAAGCGTAGACGACATCCATAGCGGTGACGGTTTTACGCTTGGCGTGTTCGGTGTATGTGACAGCATCACGGATGACATTTTCCAGGAAGACTTTCAGAACACCGCGAGTTTCTTCGTAGATCAATCCAGAAATACGCTTCACACCGCCACGACGAGCCAAACGTCTGATAGCTGGCTTGGTGATACCTTGGATGTTATCACGCAACACTTTACGATGACGTTTAGCGCCACCTTTACCCAAGCCTTTGCCACCTTTACCACGACCAGTCATTTTTCAATATTTTTTTTTTAAGTCACTTAAACACTTCACAAATGATTCACAAGAACTAATACCGTTTGCTGGAACGCAACTCGTATTTATACAAAATGTTCACAGTGTTGTGGGCAATGCGAATGCGACGAGTGGTTGTTTCGTGGCATTCGTGTTGTGTTCGTATTGGCGTCGTGCGGCGTCGCATCGAAACCACCCCGATGGCTGGGTGTGTTTTTCTATAAAAGGTCGGTCGGTGTACGTTGGCTCGATTAATTCAGTGTTAACAGTGTTTGTGTTCAGATATAGTGAAGAAGAAAAGTGAAAAAAATGGCTCGTACTAAGCAAACTGCCCGTAAATCGACTGGTGGCAAGGCGCCCCGTAAACAATTGGCTACTAAGGCGGCACGCAAGAGCGCACCAGCCACCGGTGGTGTGAAGAAGCCACATCGTTTCCGTCCCGGCACCGTGGCTTTGCGTGAAATTCGTCGCTACCAGAAGAGTACCGAGCTGTTGATCCGCAAATTGCCCTTCCAACGTTTGGTGCGTGAGATCGCTCAGGACTTCAAGACCGACTTGCGTTTCCAGAGTTCGGCCGTTATGGCTCTGCAAGAGGCTAGCGAAGCGTACTTGGTCGGTCTATTCGAAGATACCAACTTGTGCGCCATCCATGCCAAGCGTGTGACCATCATGCCCAAAGACATTCAGTTGGCCAGACGTATTCGCGGAGAACGTGCTTAAATCAATGTTCATTTAACAACAGCAGGTCGTCAGAAATTAATATATATTTTTTTTTTGAAAAAAAACAATCGGTCCTTTTCAGGACCACAAAGAGTCTTTTGATAAAAAGATAATAATTTTGTAATCAAGCATATGATGTTGGCTGGCTGGCTGGCCGGCGGTGGTGCCTAGTAAATGAAGTGAATGTTTGATGTTTGGGAGTGGTATTTTGAATTAATCGAGCCAACGCTAAGCGCTAATGCTCATTTATTTCCAAATCTTTCCTTACTATTACTATTTACATTTGTAATTCTATAATCTTAACATAACATGTTTTTCCTAACGTATTACATACTTATCTAGGAATATATTAAATAATTGAATTAAAATTAATGCCTGGTCAGGCCAGCCCATTGGTCACTCATTTGTTTTAAATTAAAATTTTTCATGCTAAAGCATGATTTTGCCAAGAAAAAGGAAAAAACTTGGGACACACTCATTTCTATTTTTTATCTAATACTAATTAATACTAAGCTTAAGATCTAGAGGGCTGAGCCCGAAAAACAAAACACAACAAACAAACAAAACGGAAGTAATTAATTCATGTTAAAATAATAAAATTAGAAGAAAAGAAGAAAAGGAAAATATTTACATTATTTACAGACCATGCCAAGGAATTGTTTCATTGGAGTTACCCCTCAGTCACTGCGTAATATTATACACCGTATTTTGAATGTCATACGTACCGAACCGTCTGTGGTAGAACATGATTCGGTCGTTCCCATCGATAAGTGCTCCCTCATCACGTAGATGCACAAGGCACATCGGTGAGAGATAGCCGCGAGCCGCCCGCCTACGGGAAAACTCCTCCCTGGTGGTACACTGTGCCCTCACCATGCTGTTTGGATGGCCCGGGCACTTCAGGAGGTGGCTGATGCCAACCTCCGTCATGAATCTGTCAATTCTGACGATTCCACTTTTCTCATAAATTTCTTTGCAAGAGGGGCTGGTGTAGTCTCCCTGTTCTGTCCTCCTGGTCCTTAGGCCCAGGCAGTATCTCAACATTTTTCTTTCTAGTATTCTCAGTAGCTCCATCTGATGGGACGATATTGAGAACCATATCGGAAAGGCGTACGCGATTGTCGGTCTTACCACCTGCTTATAGATCGCAATCTTTATTTTCTTGGCCAGGCCGCCCCTTCTGCTCAATGTCCTCTGGTACGTCCTGAAGACCGCTCCTGCTTTCGACCTGATATTTTTTATGTGTGCAGTGAAGGACATATTACCTTGGAATACAACTCCAAGATACTTCAGGTAATCTGTATTTTCTATTATTTGCCCTGCAATCGCGATTGAGGGGACAAATTGTCTGGAGTTTCTATACAAGTTTCCTTTTTTCCCCTTGAATATAATGGATCTGCACTTACTAATATTAAGCTTTAACTTCCATTCGATGAAGTATTGGCCAAGTGTGTCCAAATATTGTACTACCTTTCTCTCTGCAATTCTTGCTCTGGCATGCGTAGCCGCGACTAAAATGTCGTCAGCGTATATGATTATTAGCTGACCATCTGGGGGCTCTGGTATGTCCGCCAGGTAAAGGTTGTATAAGACTGGGCCTAGAACAGATCCCTGTGGTACTCCAGCCGTCACATTCTTACGTCTCGATCTGGCTCCTTCCAGGGAAACTGAGAAAGTCCTTTCTTTTAGGTAGTTTTCAATTATGTTGGTCAGATGTACCCCGAACCCATACATGTCGCGCATTTTTCTAACGATTCCTTCCTGCCAGACGGTATCGAAAGCCTTTTCAAAGTCCAGACTGACCGCTATTGTTGGACTTCTGGCGTTGAATCCACTCGATATTTTGCCTGATAGTGCCATTAGAGCATGGGTTGTCGAGGTCTGTTTTCTGAAGCCAAACTGGAATTCTTTTATGATATTATTCATCTCAATATGTTCGTTTATTCTCTCCAATATAAAAACTTCAAACAGTTTTCCGATGTTGGAGAGAAGTGAGATTGGCCTATAACTAATTGGGACCGTAGGGTCTTTTCCGGGTTTTAAGATCGGAACCATTTTCGAGCCCTTCCATTTCGTGGGGAAATAACCTAAATTTAGGCAATGATTAAAAACTGTCGCTATGAATTCCCAGAACTGGTAGTCAGTTTTTCTTAAAATGTAGTTTGGTATACCATCATCACCGCAACTCTTTTTATTGTTTAGCCTGCGAAGAACTGCTCCCACTTCTGATGGCCGAATGAAATTTAGCGGCGCACGCGGTGAACCCTCTATCACCTCCCCATCCGCCAGGACATTGTCGCCAAACCCCACCATAGCTTCATGCGCAGATCCCGTCCAGTTATCACTCGCAGATGCTACACTCGACTGGACCCCTGCAAAGCAATCAGCCATGGTGTTTGCCCTGTCCTCTGCGGACATCATTCTGCGGCCCTGGCCATCCAGCAGGTCTCCAATACGGCGTCTGTTCCCCGCGCCACTCAAGGCTTTTACCCTTCGGAACATATTTTCGTCCGGTGTAATCCGACTCAGGAAGTGCATATAATTTTCCTCCTCAAATATAGCTATCTTCCGCTGGATTATTTTATCCATATTCTTTATAATGGCACTGAGTGTAATGGCCTCCTGGGAGTCAATTATACGGTAACGGCGCCTTCGCAGATTCTTCTTTTGACGAATGAGGTGCTTTATATCAGGTGGTAGTTCCTTGAGCAAACCGTTTCTTGGTCTAAATTTGCGGATACTGAAGTTCATTGCCTCGTCGAAAGCCCCTGTCATACCCTCTATTGTGACATCAATTTCGTCCGTGGTGACATTCCGATTTTTCGGCAAAGGAAAACGCATTAGTCCTTCCATAAGTTTGTTGTTGAAATCCGCGACCTTTACACTTTTATAGTCGAAGATTTCCGCTATTTCTTGCCTCTCAAGTCTGTCTACTATGCCCTCCATCATAACTGCTCTATGGTCCGAGGGGTAGTCCAGTGTGGTCAATCCGCTCCAATGCTGAGCCCTATTGCTCAAGCTTATGCCTGTTGTCACTAGGAAAAAATCTATAAAGGATTGCGATCTCGGCGTGACCCTAGTGGGTCCGTTTGTGTGCCTCAGCTCAATTGTGGGGTTTGTGCCCAGCCAGTCCTGCAGCACCTTACCACTAATACCATCGATACTATCCCCCCACTGTGTATGCCTCGCATTAAGATCCGCCCCGATTATTGCCTGGTCACTCCCAACTACGTTCGCAACCAGATCGAGATCGGTCTCCCTTATAGTCCCTGCTGGCCTTCTATACAATGACATAAGGACTATGCGCGTACCATTAAGCGCCCTAACTCTAACCACTGTCCCTTCGATATTTCCCAGATCAGCCGTGATCCTTTCCCCCTTTATCCCTTCTTTTAGGAAAACTGCCGTTCCACCTCCTTTCTCATCCAGTCGATCCTGTCTATATATCCTGTATCCTCTTAGTTCAAAATAGTGTCTGTTGGCGAAATGATGTTCTGCCACCAGGATAACATCTGGCCTATGTTGATTCGCAAATAGTTGTAGTTGATGCCTCCTAGCCAAAGACACCAACGAGTTTACATTTATGAATATGCATTTTAGCGTAGCCATTTTTTAATTATTCAGCTTAAGGCTGAGAAGCAGGCCAAACATCGACTGCGTTCTCTCCTCATCGGTCTTGAGCTGCCGGTATACACCAGCAAAGTCTCCAATCTTGTTCATGCACGTGAGAAAATCACTACCCAGCAACCTTTTGCAATCCTTGTCGAAAACACCCATCGCTCGGCTAGCCTGGGCGTAGGCAGAATTGGCAACATTGGCCCCTATCGTTCGACCCCCCTGGGCGTGGGACACGGTGATGTTTGTCCCAGCACGCGCGACACTGGCAAAAGATTTTCCAGCCATTACCGGAGAGGGGGCAATAAATTGCGAAACATTTGTGTCCCTTCCCATAGTTCCGGGTCCCATTTTTCGGCGTCTGCCCAAAATCTCCAATCTCTTGGGGCAGTTTTTGTCGCTGGCGACATGACCGTCCCTGCCACAGTTAATGCAGTGCACAGGTTTTCCCACATCCTTTATTATTTTTCCCGTGGTGGGGTCCGTGGTAACACTCTCTGTTACTTCCTCGTTCTTCCCAGGCACCTGGCAGTTCCCCGGTCCGTGCGATTCTCCACATTTCACACACCGATAGGGCATATTGCAGTTTGACGAGACGTGGCCAAACCGCTGACAGTTATGGCACTGAATAAGTCCCGCCTGTTTATATCCGTCTATCCTCACCTTACTATTAAGCAGATACTGCAGTTTTCTAAATGATTTTATATCTGACCCATTGTCCAGTTGGACCAGCCACCTGTCACCCTTGAGTTTGACTATTTTTAGTATCTTTAAGTCCATTTCTTTTTCCTCAATAAATGACTTAAGGTCGTCCTCATCATAGGTCTCTGATAACCCTTTCACCATAAGGGTGCACGGCTTCAGATCCCTTGGTGTAAAGGTGAAGAAGTCGATCTTCTCTCTCTCCAATAATTCTTTAACCCTGGCATGGTCCTCAATTTTTCCTAATTTAAGGCTAATAAGATTTCTATTTATAATATTTATTGAGAACAATTTGTGTCCCAATATTCTAATTATTTCGTTTGTAATAGTTTTAACGTTATTGTTATATATTTTAATGACCGGTGGGCTAGCCTTACCTTTATTTCCATCCTGTTGTGGCTGCTGCTGATGTTGTTGTTGTCTCTGCTGCTGATGTTGTTGTTGTCCCTGCTGCTGGTATTGTGGTTGTTGTCTCTGCTGCTGATATTGTGGTTGTTGTATATGCTGCTGTTGTTGTTGTTGCTGCTGATGTTGTTGCTGCTGCATTTGTTGTTGTTGCTGCTGCATTTGTTGTTGTTGCTGCTCCGTTTGTTGTTGTTGCTTGTGCATTTGTTGTTGTTGCTGCTGCATTTGTTGTCGTGTTTGCTGCTGCTGTTGTTGTTGCTGAGTTTGATGCTGTTGTTGCTGTTCGGTATTATCTCTTGATACCATGCATTTTTCGAAGATTTCCTCACATGCCATTGTGATTTCATCCGACTCTTCGCCGACCGGTATTCCGTCTTTTTTTGCTTCGCTGGCTTCTTTGGCCCAATCATCGGGTATGCGAAGATTTACACACACATTTCCGTTTGCAGCTTGTGCTTCCAATCCTTTAATTTTTTCGTTGAGCTTATCGATAGTCCTGTTAAGTTCATCAATTGTCGATAAGTACTTTAAGTTTAAGTACTGTATGTTTTTGTCTGGTCCATCACCAGACTTATTTTTTCTTTTTCTCCTTCGTTCATTATTCACCGTAGTGAACCCTTCCGTCGAGCTATCCGACATTTTTGCTTCGCTTGTAGCTTTAGTTGACACTATGGATCCATTTTCGTTGATATTTCCACCAGAAGCCATAAACAGTAAATGTTAGGCGATTCTCACTTTTTTTTAATGTTTTGAGTTTTGCTTTTCGAAAAGTCACTACTAGGCGATTCTCACTTTTTTTAATGATAATATTTTTTGGAAAATGTTTTTCTACTCAAACGCATTTTAGCCCAAGGCATAAAATTTGCTTTAAACTTCACTTCAAGTTGTCACTTTTTATTACACTTGGCTTTTTTAATTCACTTAACACTTCACAAACGATGCACAAGAACTCATCAATCAATCCTTTTGGGAGTGGTGGTTTTTGGGGCGAAATATGCAGGGAAACGATGGTTTTTTGGATGGATGAAAAAATGAGAGAATGGTTTATTTTTCAGGAATGTTATTTTATTTTTCAGCGACGAAGGCGTTGGACGACCAAATGAAGCGGAACTTTTGAATTTTGCAATAAAAAACATTTAGATTGTGGATTGTTTTGGAATTATTTGAAAAGCTTGTTGGTTTTTAGTTACTTTTTTATTTTTTGGGAGAAAATTATGGACATTTTTTTTATTTTGGCATACGTTGCGTACAAAAAAAATCGAAGCCAACATTTTATTGGGAAAAAAAATGAAAAAAGTCTAGATTTATTGAAAAAAAATATGAAAAAGACTAAATTATGCTATGTTTATGGAAAAAAACTTTATTTGGCTAACTTTTCAAAGAAATTCGTGGAGTTCACCGAAAAAAACTAACTTTTCAAAGAAATTCGTTTTCGTTCACAGTAAATAAATGTGTTTGGCAAATTTTTGTTCTTAGTAACTCCGCGGTTGTATTTTCGCTGGAATTTAATTTATGCCAGCCGCAAATCGAAAAGGTTTTTAGTAGGCATTATTGGAATTATTTGGTATTTTGAAACTGTTTTTCAATGATTTTGATAGCAAACCCTATATTACTGCGGAAAAATTCAAAATTTAGTTTTTTTTTCGTTCAACTTTGTTATGTGTGAAATTTTTGAGCCTTACGGAACGAAAAAATTGCGGCACAACTATTTGTCATGTTATTTTCTTTTTTAAATTTTTTGTATTTACTGAAAACTGCAGAAATTTGATTGAATTTATCCATATTTCAGATTAAAAAGGTTATTTCATCATCAGTTCATAAAGTTTTATACGCTAGTAGAAAATTAGACGGAATTGAAAAATGAAATGCATACACAAAATGTACCAAAGGTGTGACTGATACACTTCGAGGTAATGACACATTTCCGAAGAAAGTTAATGTTTCTATGAAATATGTATTGTTTTGAGGAAAATGTCCGAATTGTTGTTCATTTTTTAAATAAATTTTATTAAATCATTATTATATTTGAGCTTTGAAAATAATAATGGAGAAAAAGTTTATTCATGAAAAATAACCAATATAAGGAACTACACCGTCATAGAGTAATTAATATATGTGAATATTTTTTCAATTCAAAAGATGATTTTTGAATTTTTTCTTTTTTTAGTTTAAAGAAAACATATGCAGCTTCCTTTTTAGAAACATTTTGAATTGGAATTTTTGTAGAAACTCTTAAATTTTGACAATTTAGTTGAAAATTCATTCGAACATTTTAACAAACTTTGTACAAAAATGCTTACAACACATTCGCCAAGCATGGGAATTTTCTGAAATTTTTTGTACCATCAAGCTGTATATCTATTTTAGGAATACTGAATATATTTCGTAAAAAAAAGTTAACAGTTTCATAAATAAGTTAATAATTGTACGAAAACTTTTGTTAAATTTTCGAAACGCTTCCACACAAATATTGTCAAAATATGTAAAGTGACTACTATGCACTTCTCATCTTTTCGAAGTACGTGGAAAAACGGTGTTCGGTTTTTTTATAAATACTTACACACAATTTTAAGTGTATTTTCAGTGTTAAAAAATAAATAAAAAAAAAGTGAACATGTCTGACTCCGCTGCCGTTGAAGCTACCGCGTCCCCAGTTGCTGCTGCCCCAGCTGCTGAGAAGAAGACAGCCAAGAAGGCTGCCGCCAAGGCAAAGAAACCATCTGCCACTCCATCTCATCCACCAACCCAACAAATGGTCGATGCTGCCATCAAAGCATTGAAGGAACGTGGTGGTTCATCTCTGCCCGCCATCAAGAAGTACTTGGCCGGTACCTATAAGGTTGATGCCCAAAAATTGGCTCCCTTCATCAAGAAGTATTTGAAGGGTGCTGTTGCCAGCGGAAAGTTGATCCAAACCAAGGGTAAGGGTGCTTCTGGTTCATTCAAATTGTCGCCAGCTGCTTCCAAGGAACCCAAACCAAAATCTGTCGAGAAGAAAAAGAAGGCACCAGTTGCTGGTGACAAGAAGAAGAAGGTTGCACCCAAGAAGGCCAAGGCTGCCGGTGAAAAGAAAGCCGTCGCCAAAAAACCATCTGCCGCCAAGAAGACCGCCGAAAAGAAAAAGACCGAGAAGGCAAAGGCAAAAACCGCCAAAAAGACCGGTACAGTCAAAGCTAAACCAGCAAAGGCTGCCCCCAAGGCCTCCGCAACAAAACCAAAGGCACCCAAGGCAAAGAGTGCTGCAGCGGCAAAACCAAAAAAGGCTTCTCCAGCAAAGAAGCCAGCTGCCAAGAAGGCCGCCGCCAAAAAGTAATTTTTCCCAAAAGAATTACTTCCAACATGATTTGTTTTCGATATTCGAAATATTTATATCTAACAGCCCTTTTCAGGGCTACAAATATTCTTCAAAAAAGAGACATGATTATGCAAATCAAACTAATCTTACTTATATGTATACCTGACAATTTAATAATGAAATTGTTATTTTATTAGGTAACTGGTCAATAATAGTAGAAACAAATCCATTTTTCGTGGAATTCCACCACATATGGATTATGTCAGTCATAAAATAATCATATTACTTTGCAAAATTGAATTTTATCAAGTGCCGACGGCAAAACGATTCTTCTTTGAGAAAAATTCGTGGAAAACATTCAACGATCGACAGTTTTATGAAATGCCGACGGCAAAACAACAAGATTATTTTTCCTCGAAAAAAACTGTACATTTCTGTGAAAGACAAAAATTATCGAAATGCCGACGGCAAAACATGCATTTTTCTAGTGGCCTTTTTTTTTTTTTTTTTCTGGGTAAATAGAGAATATTCTTCCATTTTACGCGATATTATATTAACTTAAATGTATTTATTTTTCCCTCAGAATGAATTTTATAAAATCTCTTTTCAAATATATTTTGTGGCCCTGAAAAGGGCCTTTGATTTGAAGGAAATGTATGCGACGAATGAAGAAAGCATTTACTTGGAGCTGGTGTATTTGGTGACAGCCTTGGTACCTTCACTGACAGCGTGCTTAGCCAACTCACCGGGCAACAAAAGACGGACAGCAGTTTGGATTTCCCGACTGGTGATGGTCGAACGTTTGTTGTAGTGAGCCAAACGAGATGCTTCGGCGGCAATACGTTCGAAGATATCATTAACGAAACTGTTCATGATGCTCATCGCCTTGGACGAAATACCAGTATCGGGATGTACTTGCTTCAACACTTTGTAAATGTAGATGGCATAACTCTCCTTGCGCTTGGTACGCCTCTTCGTCTTGTCACTCTTGGTGATGTTCTTCTGGGCTTTACCGGCCTTTTTCGCTGCTTTACCACTGGCTTTAGGAGGCATTTTTCACTTGAGTTTTTAAAATCACACAAACACTTTGTTAACACTGTTCACAATTTTGTCGTTTTGCCGTCGAATGCCCAACTTAAGTACAATTTCGTGCACACAATATTCGAGAGACGAGCAACGTTCGGCTCGCCAACGAAAAACAACCCTCATGGTGAGACGATGTGTACGAAAAAAGTATAAATACTCGTTGAAATAGCTCATACTGTATCATTTGTGTTTTTCAGTGCTACAGTGTTAAATAAAAATAAATAAGTGAAAATGTCTGGTCGTGGTAAAGGTGGCAAAGTTAAGGGAAAGGCAAAGTCCCGTTCAAGCCGTGCTGGTCTGCAGTTCCCCGTCGGTCGTATCCATCGTTTGTTGCGCAAAGGCAACTATGCTGAGCGTGTTGGTGCCGGTGCCCCAGTCTACTTGGCTGCCGTCATGGAATATTTGGCTGCTGAAGTTTTGGAATTGGCTGGCAATGCTGCTCGCGACAACAAGAAGACCAGAATTATCCCCCGTCATTTGCAGTTGGCCATCCGTAACGATGAAGAATTGAACAAATTGTTGTCTGGTGTCACCATTGCTCAAGGTGGTGTTTTGCCAAACATCCAGGCTGTACTTTTGCCCAAGAAGACCGAAAAGAAAGCTTAAATTCTCTAACGATCAAACAAAATGTAAATACAGGCCATCGTATCCATTGCAACAATCCGTCCTTTTCAGGACGACAAAATCTATTCAAAAAGAGTCAAATCTTATCAAACATATTTAATTTTTATAAATGTATATCAATGGAAATTTTATTTTTTTTCGCATCACATGGTTGAATCAATCTCCGTGGTTCAGCAAAGGAATGTAGCATATGTGTGTGTGTGTGTGTGAATGGTAGTACAGTCAGACTCGCTTCTTTGAAAAACCATCTACGGCGTAGTTGTACACAGCCATGCACGATCGATACATACATAACAAATAAATGTGTGTGTGTCCGTAGAAATATGTATGTGGATTTCTGAACGGCAGAAACGATATTATTTTTATTTAAAAAATTAATTTCCAGCAGAAAAGAAACATTGTCTGACAAAAAAAAAAAGGAAAATATTTTCCCTTTTTTAAATGTAAAAAAACAATTCATGTAGAATACAATTTCTGTTTGGACATTATGGATACATACTCTGAAAAAGAAACTGCGTAGTAGATAGTTGAAGGGAAAATACTAAATACACATTCCCGCCGCTGTTGTACAGCGCCACATTCATGGAATGTGTATAGGTCATATCATTTATTGTCTGTGTGTATATGCATTTATTTTCAAAAATATAATAGAATTGGTAGTTGAAGAAATATTTTCTCTTTTAAAAAATATATTGTGGTCCTGAAAAGGACCGATTGTTTTTTAAAAGTAAAATTTGTTGAATTTTTTCCATCCGAACGTCCGAATATGTGTTTAACCGCCGAAACCGTACAAAGTGCGGCCCTGTCTCTTCAAAGCGTAGACGACATCCATAGCGGTGACGGTTTTACGCTTGGCGTGTTCGGTGTATGTGACAGCATCACGGATGACATTTTCCAGGAAGACTTTCAGAACACCGCGAGTTTCTTCGTAGATCAATCCAGAAATACGCTTCACACCGCCACGACGAGCCAAACGTCTGATAGCTGGCTTGGTGATACCTTGGATGTTATCACGCAACACTTTACGATGACGTTTAGCGCCACCTTTACCCAAGCCTTTGCCACCTTTACCACGACCAGTCATTTTTCAATATTTTTTTTTTAAGTCACTTAAACACTTCACAAATGATTCACAAGAACTAATACCGTTTGCTGGAACGCAACTCGTATTTATACAAAATGTTCACAGTGTTGTGGGCAATGCGAATGCGACGAGTGGTTGTTTCGTGGCATTCGTGTTGTGTTCGTATTGGCGTCGTGCGGCGTCGCATCGAAACCACCCCGATGGCTGGGTGTGTTTTTCTATAAAAGGTCGGTCGGTGTACGTTGGCTCGATTAATTCAGTGTTAACAGTGTTTGTGTTCAGATATAGTGAAGAAGAAAAGTGAAAAAAATGGCTCGTACTAAGCAAACTGCCCGTAAATCGACTGGTGGCAAGGCGCCCCGTAAACAATTGGCTACTAAGGCGGCACGCAAGAGCGCACCAGCCACCGGTGGTGTGAAGAAGCCACATCGTTTCCGTCCCGGCACCGTGGCTTTGCGTGAAATTCGTCGCTACCAGAAGAGTACCGAGCTGTTGATCCGCAAATTGCCCTTCCAACGTTTGGTGCGTGAGATCGCTCAGGACTTCAAGACCGACTTGCGTTTCCAGAGTTCGGCCGTTATGGCTCTGCAAGAGGCTAGCGAAGCGTACTTGGTCGGTCTATTCGAAGATACCAACTTGTGCGCCATCCATGCCAAGCGTGTGACCATCATGCCCAAAGACATTCAGTTGGCCAGACGTATTCGCGGAGAACGTGCTTAAATCAATGTTCATTTAACAACAGCAGGTCGTCAGAAATTAATATATATTTTTTTTTTGAAAAAAAACAATCGGTCCTTTTCAGGACCACAAAGAGTCTTTTGATAAAAAGATAATAATTTTGTAATCAAGCATATGATGTTGGCTGGCTGGCTGGCCGGCGGTGGTGCCTAGTAAATGAAGTGAATGTTTGATGTTTGGGAGTGGTGGTTTTTGGGGCGAAATATGCAGGGAAACGATGGTTTTTTGGATGGATGAAAAAATGAGAGAATGGTTTATTTTTCAGGAATGTTATTTTATTTTTCAGCGACGAAGGCGTTGGACGACCAAATGAAGCGGAACTTTTGAATTTTGCAATAAAAAACATTTAGATTGTGGATTGTTTTGGAATTATTTGAAAAGCTTGTTGGTTTTTAGTTACTTTTTTATTTTTTGGGAGAAAATTATGGACATTTTTTTTATTTTGGCATACGTTGCGTACAAAAAAAATCGAAGCCAACATTTTATTGGGAAAAAAAATGAAAAAAGTCTAGATTTATTGAAAAAAAATATGAAAAAGACTAAATTATGCTATGTTTATGGAAAAAAACTTTATTTGGCTAACTTTTCAAAGAAATTCGTGGAGTTCACCGAAAAAAACTAACTTTTCAAAGAAATTCGTTTTCGTTCACAGTAAATAAATGTGTTTGGCAAATTTTTGTTCTTAGTAACTCCGCGGTTGTATTTTCGCTGGAATTTAATTTATGCCAGCCGCAAATCGAAAAGGTTTTTAGTAGGCATTATTGGAATTATTTGGTATTTTGAAACTGTTTTTCAATGATTTTGATAGCAAACCCTATATTACTGCGGAAAAATTCAAAATTTAGTTTTTTTTTCGTTCAACTTTGTTATGTGTGAAATTTTTGAGCCTTACGGAACGAAAAAATTGCGGCACAACTATTTGTCATGTTATTTTCTTTTTTAAATTTTTTGTATTTACTGAAAACTGCAGAAATTTGATTGAATTTATCCATATTTCAGATTAAAAAGGTTATTTCATCATCAGTTCATAAAGTTTTATACGCTAGTAGAAAATTAGACGGAATTGAAAAATGAAATGCATACACAAAATGTACCAAAGGTGTGACTGATACACTTCGAGGTAATGACACATTTCCGAAGAAAGTTAATGTTTCTATGAAATATGTATTGTTTTGAGGAAAATGTCCGAATTGTTGTTCATTTTTTAAATAAATTTTATTAAATCATTATTATATTTGAGCTTTGAAAATAATAATGGAGAAAAAGTTTATTCATGAAAAATAACCAATATAAGGAACTACACCGTCATAGAGTAATTAATATATGTGAATATTTTTTCAATTCAAAAGATGATTTTTGAATTTTTTCTTTTTTTAGTTTAAAGAAAACATATGCAGCTTCCTTTTTAGAAACATTTTGAATTGGAATTTTTGTAGAAACTCTTAAATTTTGACAATTTAGTTGAAAATTCATTCGAACATTTTAACAAACTTTGTACAAAAATGCTTACAACACATTCGCCAAGCATGGGAATTTTCTGAAATTTTTTGTACCATCAAGCTGTATATCTATTTTAGGAATACTGAATATATTTCGTAAAAAAAAGTTAACAGTTTCATAAATAAGTTAATAATTGTACGAAAACTTTTGTTAAATTTTCGAAACGCTTCCACACAAATATTGTCAAAATATGTAAAGTGACTACTATGCACTTCTCATCTTTTCGAAGTACGTGGAAAAACGGTGTTCGGTTTTTTTATAAATACTTACACACAATTTTAAGTGTATTTTCAGTGTTAAAAAATAAATAAAAAAAAAGTGAACATGTCTGACTCCGCTGCCGTTGAAGCTACCGCGTCCCCAGTTGCTGCTGCCCCAGCTGCTGAGAAGAAGACAGCCAAGAAGGCTGCCGCCAAGGCAAAGAAACCATCTGCCACTCCATCTCATCCACCAACCCAACAAATGGTCGATGCTGCCATCAAAGCATTGAAGGAACGTGGTGGTTCATCTCTGCCCGCCATCAAGAAGTACTTGGCCGGTACCTATAAGGTTGATGCCCAAAAATTGGCTCCCTTCATCAAGAAGTATTTGAAGGGTGCTGTTGCCAGCGGAAAGTTGATCCAAACCAAGGGTAAGGGTGCTTCTGGTTCATTCAAATTGTCGCCAGCTGCTTCCAAGGAACCCAAACCAAAATCTGTCGAGAAGAAAAAGAAGGCACCAGTTGCTGGTGACAAGAAGAAGAAGGTTGCACCCAAGAAGGCCAAGGCTGCCGGTGAAAAGAAAGCTGTCGCCAAAAAACCATCTGCCGCCAAGAAGACCGCCGAAAAGAAAAAGACCGAGAAGGCGAAGGCAAAAATCGCCAAAAAGACCGGTACAGTCAAAGCTAAACCAGCAAAGGCTGCCCCCAAGGCCTCCGCGACAAAACCAAAGGCACCCAAGGCAAAGAGTGCTGCAGCGGCAAAACCAAAAAAGGCTTCTCCAGCAAAGAAACCAGCTGCCAAGAAGGCCGCCGCCAAAAAGTAATTTTTTCCACCACAAATTCCTTTCAACATGATATTCCAAATATCTATGTCTAACAGCCCTTTTCAGGGCTACAAATATTCTTCAAAAAGAGACTTAATTATCCAAATCAAACTAATCCCTTTTTGACCCTACTTACTACCTACGATTCCCTTTTCAATTCATTATTCCACTACCCAACCACCAATCACCTACTCTGCCCCCTGCTCTTCGACCATCCGCATCCGACGCATCCAATTATATCAAACAAACAAACACAAATACCTACCATCTCATACCAAATACCCACAATTAATATTTCGCAGAATCATGATCTTAGTCATAAAATAGTCATATTGCTGCATACCTTGGTAGATTGTATTTTATGAAGTGCCGACGGAAAAACACCAAGAAGATCCTCGAAAAAAAAAAACACTGTACATTTCTGCGAAAGACAAAAATTATCGAAATGCCGACGGCAAAACATGCATTTTTCTAGTGGCATTTTTTTTTTCTGGGTAAATAGAGAATATTCTTCCATTTTACGCGATATTATATTAACTTAAATGTATTTATTTTTCCCTCAGAATGAATTTTATAAAATCTCTTTTCAAATATATTTTGTGGCCCTGAAAAGGGCCTTTGATTTGAAGGAAATGTATGCGACGAATGAAGAAAGCATTTACTTGGAGCTGGTGTATTTGGTGACAGCCTTGGTACCTTCACTGACAGCGTGCTTAGCCAACTCACCGGGCAACAAAAGACGGACAGCAGTTTGGATTTCCCGACTGGTGATGGTCGAACGTTTGTTGTAGTGAGCCAAACGAGATGCTTCGGCGGCAATACGTTCGAAGATATCATTAACGAAACTGTTCATGATGCTCATCGCCTTGGACGAAATACCAGTATCGGGATGTACTTGCTTCAACACTTTGTAAATGTAGATGGCATAACTCTCCTTGCGCTTGGTACGCCTCTTCGTCTTGTCACTCTTGGTGATGTTCTTCTGGGCTTTACCGGCCTTTTTCGCTGCTTTACCACTGGCTTTAGGAGGCATTTTTCACTTGAGTTTTTAAAATCACACAAACACTTTTAACACTGTTCACAATTTTGTCGTTTTGCCGGCAAATGCCCAACTTAAGTACAATTTCGTGCACACAATATTCGAGAGACGAGCAACGTTCGGCTCGCCAACGAAAAACAACCCTCATGGTGAGACGATGTGTACGAAAAAAGTATAAATACTCGTTGAAATAGCTCATACTGTATCATTTGTGTTTTTCAGTGCTACAGTGTTAAATAAAAAAAAAATAAGTGAAAATGTCTGGTCGTGGTAAAGGTGGCAAAGTTAAGGGAAAGGCAAAGTCCCGTTCAAGCCGTGCTGGTCTGCAGTTCCCCGTCGGTCGTATCCATCGTTTGTTGCGCAAAGGCAACTATGCTGAGCGTGTTGGTGCCGGTGCCCCAGTCTACTTGGCTGCCGTCATGGAATATTTGGCTGCTGAAGTTTTGGAATTGGCTGGCAATGCTGCTCGCGACAACAAGAAGACCAGAATTATCCCCCGTCATTTGCAGTTGGCCATCCGTAACGATGAAGAATTGAACAAATTGTTGTCTGGTGTCACCATTGCTCAAGGTGGTGTTTTGCCAAACATCCAGGCTGTACTTTTGCCCAAGAAGACCGAAAAGAAAGCTTAAATTCTCTAACGATCAAACGAAATGTAAATACAGGCCATCGTATCCATTGCAACAATCCGTCCTTTTCAGGACGACAAAATCTATTCAAAAAGAGTCAAATCTTATCAAACATATTTAATTTTTATAAATGTATATCAATGGAAATTTTATTTTTTTTCGCATCACATGGTTAAATCATCCTCCGTGGTTTAGCATATGTTTGTGTGTATGTGAGAAATGTGTGTGAATGGTAGTACAGTCAGACTCGCTTCTTTGAAAAACCATCTACGTCGTAGTTGTACACAGGCATGCACGATCGATACATACATAAATAAATGTGTGTGTGTCCGTTGAAATATGTATGTAAATTTCTGAACGGCAGAAACGATATTATTTTTATTTAAAAAATTAATTTCCAGCAGAAAAGAAACATTGTCTGCAAAAAAAAAAGAAAAATATTTTCCCTTTTTTAAATGTAAAAAAACAATTCATGTAGAATATAATTTCTGTTTGGACATGGATGGATACATACTCTGAAAAAGAAACTGCGTAGTAGATAGTTGAAGGGAAAATACTAAATACACATTCCCGCCGCTGTTGTACAGCGCCACATTCATGGAATGTGTATAGGTCATTTCATTTATTGTCTGTATGTATATGCATTTATTCTCAAAAATATAATAGAATTGGTAGTTGAATAAATATTTTCTCTTTTAAAAAATATATTGTGGTCCTGAAAAGGACCGATTGTTTTTTAAATGTAAAATTTGTTGAATTTTTCCATCCGAATGTGTTTAACCGCCGAAACCGTACAAAGTGCGGCCCTGTCTCTTCAAAGCGTAGACGACATCCATAGCGGTGACGGTTTTACGCTTGGCGTGTTCGGTGTATGTGACAGCATCACGGATGACATTTTCCAGGAATACTTTCAGAACACCGCGAGTTTCTTCGTAGATCAATCCAGAAATACGCTTCACACCGCCACGACGAGCCAAACGTCTGATAGCTGGCTTGGTGATACCTTGGATGTTATCACGCAACACTTTACGATGACGTTTTGCGCCACCTTTTCCCAATCCTTTGCCACCTTTACCACGACCAGTCATTTTTCAATATTTTTTTTTTAAGTCACTTAAACACTTCACAAATGATTCACAAGAACTAATACCGTTTGCTAATTCAATTTTTTTTTTTGCTGCTGCTAATTCAATTTATTTCCCAATTCACTTATATATACTTACAAAGTCATTCTAGTTACCTACTCCTAACATACATGCGTATTTTTCTAGGAACATTACTATATCATATATATTATACTAAATTTGTGGCAAGGCCAGCCCATTTAATCTTTCGTTTATTATTATGGTACTCAGTTAATCTACCGTTAAAAAGGGTTCAAAAAACGGGATACTCTCTTGTGGATAATTTTTAAAACTAATATTATACTTATTATTTACAAATTAAATCTAAAGGGCTATGCCCGAAAACAAAACAAATAACAATTCAGTGTGAGTAGTAATAGTAATATGTACAAAGTAGAGAAGAAAGAAAATAATATTTACAAAATAAAGATAAAGAAGGAAAATAATAATAATAATAATAATTCATTTAAGAGGCATTTCTAGAAAAGTCATTGGGCTGTATTGTATACCAGGTCGTTGAAGCCGTACGTCCCGTAACGCCTGTGGTAGAATAAAATTCTGTTCTGTGAATCATACAGGAGACCCTCGTCACGCAGATGCAGAAGGCACATCGACGACATGTAACCATCCACCGAAAGCACTCGACTGAACTCCTCCCTCGTCATGCATAGTCTACGAACCATACCATTCGGGTGGGAAGTGCATCTCATGAGGTGACCGATGGCGCACCCAGCCATGACCCAATCAACCCGGCACATGTCAGCTCTTCTGTAAATTTCAGCGCAGGAGGGGCTGATATAGTGTCCCTGTACCGACCTTCTTCTCCTGAGGCCGAGGCAATATGTCAGGATCCTTCTCTCCAGCTTCCTCACCCTCTCCATCTGACTTGATGAGACTGCAAACCATATCGGGAATGCGTAGGAGACTGTAGGCCTCACCACCTGCCGATATATTGCCAACTTCACTTTTTCACTTAGTCCACTCCTCCTGGTGAACACCCGCTGATATGCCTTGAATGCTGCCATCCCCTTGCCAACGACATCGTCAACGTGACTCTTAAAAGTCATATCCTCCTGGAAGACTACCCCCAGATACTTCATATTCGTGGCGTTCTGGATCACCTCACCAGCTATATATATCGAGGGGACGTACCCACGTGCGTTTCTATATAGCCTGGACCTTTTGCCTTTAAAAATCACGGACCGACACTTGTCTATATTCAGCCGTAAGCCCCATCTGTTGAAGTATTCTGAGAGTACCTCCAGGTATTCGTTGAGTCTCCGTTCGGCTATTCGGGCTCGGGCATGTGTCGCTGCAATAAGGATATCATCCGCGTATACGATCATCAGCTGGCCATTTGTGGGTTGTGGTATGTCCGCCAAGAATAGGTTGTATAGGACTGGACCCAGTACCGAACCCTGAGGGACCCCTGCCATTACACTATGTGATATGGACCTAGATTCCCCAAGGCAAACGGCAAAAGTTCTGTCCCTCAGATAGTTGTCAATCAGTCTTATTATGCATTCTCCAAAACCGTAAGCATTTCGCATCTTCATAATAAGTCCATCTTGCCAGACCGTGTCGAAAGCCTTGCTGAAGTCGAGGCTGACCGCAATCGTAGGGCTCCGATTATTTAGGCCATCGATGATTTTTCCACTTAGTACCATCAATGCATGGGTGGTTGATGTCGCCTTCCTGAACCCGAATTGGAAATCTTTCAGAATACTTTCAGCCTCTATATGCGCATTAATGCGATCCAGTAACACTATCTCAAACAGTTTGCCAATGCTGGAGAGTAGTGAAATCGGCCTGTAGTTAGTTGGATCCGTCGGATTTTTTCCTGGTTTCAACACTGGGACCACCCTAGAGCCCTTCCACTTCGTGGGGAAGTAGCCTATGTTGATGCAGTGATTAAAAACCACAGCCAAAAACTCCCAGGTCCTATTATCTGTTCTCCTCAAAACAAAATTTGGAATACCATCGTCCCCACAGCTCTTTTTATTGTTCAGACCACGAATAATATTCCCTATTTCCGCAGGTCTTATAAAGTCCGCCGGTGCCCGCACAAGTCTTTCGATCGACGATCCATCTGCTAGGACCTGGTCTCCAAACACCAACGTGGCCACGTGGTTATTCATCGTGTATGGTGTCCTTGATGACACTGCGGCATCTCTCTGAATATCAGAGAAACATTTTGCTAGGATGTTTGCCTTCTGCGGTTCAGTTATTATTCTTTGGCCATGGTGGTTTATCAAATCGCTGATCTCCGGTCTCGCACTTGCACCACAATACGACTTAACCTGTCGGAACATGTTTTGGTCCATCCGGATTTTACTCAGGAATCTTAGCTGGTTTTCCTCTTCAAACATTTTTATTCGGTCCTGAATTATTTTATCGAGGTTTCTTAAGATGGCACCTAGGGTAATCGCTTCATTATGGTCTAAAATCCGACGAATCCTCCTTCGAAGTGTCTTTTTCCTTGCTATGAGTTGAAGTATATCCTGGGGCAGCTCTTCGAGGAATCCACTTCTAGGTCTAAATTTTTGGATACTTTCTTCCATTGCCATTCCAAATGCACTGGATAGTCCCTCTATGGCAAGGTCAATGTCCATTGTACCAACATTAGCATTCCTCGGGAGTTGGTATGGCTCCATTTCTTCAGACAGCTTCTCGTTAAAAACAGCGGTGCTCATGCTTCTATAGTTGTAGTATTCCCGAGGCGGCTGCCTCTCAAGCCGCTCCATAGCAACCTCGATGAGCACTGCCCTATGATCTGAGTTATAGTCCAGCGTTCTCAATCCATTACGGGCCTGTGCATCATCCATCAGCCTGAGTCCTGTTGTCTTCACAAATATATCGATGAAAGAGTTTGTCGTCATGGTACTCCTCGTAGGCCCATCTGTTGGTACGATCTCC
Organism: Hydrotaea cyrtoneurina; assembly: GCA_958296145.1. Classification (NCBI taxonomy): domain Eukaryota; kingdom Metazoa; phylum Arthropoda; class Insecta; order Diptera; family Muscidae; genus Hydrotaea; species Hydrotaea cyrtoneurina. The sequence goes on along the minus strand of OY282514.1, from coordinate 67,205,163 downwards.
ACCATCGGACTTGACTCCAGCCACTCCTTTAGTCTCCTTCCTTTCGCGTTGACTGAATTGCCACCCCAAAGTTCATGCTTCGCATTGAGGTCACCACCTATTATGGCCTCGCCATCTCCAATAATTCCTCCAATACTTTCCAGGTCCTCGATCCTCAAAACATCTCCCGGTCTGCAGTAGAGTGACATAATTACAATATGTCTACCACCGAGTCCTCTGATTCTTACAATCGTGTTTTCGATATTTCCTAGGTTCGTCGTCAAGCGCTCCCCCCTTATTGACTCTCTCAGGAAGATAGCCGTTCCGCCCCTTAATCGGTCAACTTTATTCTGCCTGTATGCTCTGTATCCTCTCAGCTCAAACTGATGCGCAGCTGAGAGCCCATGTTCCGCCAACATAAGTACATCCGGCTTGTGTGTGTTTGTAAACACCTGCAGATAGTGCCTCCTATGTCTGGACACTATCGAATTCACATTGACGAAAATGCACTTCAGTTTACCCATCCAGACGCAGGGATAGTAACAGCCCAAACATAGACTGACTCCTTTCATCGTCCGACTTCAGCCGCCGGTAGGATACAGCAAACTCTCCTATCTTCTCCATACAGGTCAAGAAGTTCTGTCCAAGGAGTCTTCGGCAATCTTTGTCGAATTCACTCATCGCCTGACCCGCCTTCGCAGAAATCCCCGTTCGGGACGGGGGAGCAGTATTCGATGGCTTCAAATTTGACTTTGCTACATTTGCGTATGACCTTCCGTCAAATGTAGCCTGGGGGATCGGTGCACGGGAAACATTTCTGGTCCTGTCAGGCTGCCTTCTTCCATTCATTTGCAATGCTAGCTCCATTCTCCTGGGGCAGTCCTTCGCACTTGCCACATGACCATCCTTACTGCAGTTAGCGCAGTGAACAGGTCGACCTCTACTTCTTATTATCTTTCCTGTTCCGGGGTCAGTGATAAAGTTTTCTTGCACGTCAGTGTCCTTGCTAGGGAGGGCACATTTTCCCGGTCCATGCGGTTCTGCACACTTGACACATCTGTACTCCATCCGGCAGTTGGTGGAGATATGACCAAATCGTTGACAGTTCCGGCACTGTATCAGCCCCTCTTGTCTGTATCTTTCAATTTTAATTTTACTATTCAGCAGATATTGTAGTCTTCTGAAGGCACCAATGTCCGAGTCGTTGCTGAGCTGCACTATCCATCGATCACCTCTCAGCTTCACAATCTTTAAAATTTCCAATTTCATTTTCTTCTCCTCAATGAATGACCGCAAGTCGTCGATATCATACGTCTCAGAGAGCCCTTTTACAATTAGGGTGCACGGCTTCAAGTCCCTGGGCGTATACGTAAAGAAGGCAATGCCCTCTTTTTCTAAAAATGCCTTGACCAGTACATGGTCCTCATTCCTACTTAATCTAAGACCTAGCATATTTTTATTTAAAATTGTCATGGAGAACAACTTGTGCCCTAATACCCCGCACAATTTAACTGTCAAATCTTTTACGTTTACATTATAAATTTTAATTATGGGTGGGCTGGCCTTACCTAATTTCGATGTTTTGCTCCTCTCGTTCAAGACTTCCTTGTCCCGTAGTTGACCATCATTTGGATTTTCTGGCATCCTCTGTTGCACGCTGCTTTCCTTCGCTGTATTCGCTGGATTTGCAGTTTCCTCAATAACATCATACGCCATAGCAAGGTCTTCGGCTGCCTTGCTAGCATAGTCGTTCATGTTGTTCATTTTATCTGCTTCAGCAGCCCAATCGTTGGGTATGTGTATGTCGACACTTACGTTTCCGCCGGCTATTTTTGCCGTCAGCTCTTCTTTTTCTAGCGTAATTTTCTCCAACATTATACGCAGTTCATTTATAGTTTTTTGCAATTCGTCAATGGTGGCCATAAACTTCATGCGCTCAAATTGGTACTCCTTGTCGGAACCATTTCCGGATTTCTTTTTTCTCTTCCTATGTTGTGCTTTCGTGACAGTTTGGTAGTCATCAGCCGTGCTACCGTTGTCTGACATGACCACTTTGCGATAGAGAACTGTAGTGTGTGAAGGCCTTCTATGCGATTCTCAAATTTTCAACGATCACAAGAAAAAGTTCGTTTCTTAAGTCTTTTCACTGTCGATTTCAATAGTGTTTTTAACTTTACTGGTTTTTGCCACGACCAGTCATTTTTCAATATTTTTTTTTTAAGTCACTTAAACACTTCACAAATGATTCACAAGAACTAATACCGTTTGCTGGAACGCAACTCGTATTTATACAAAATGTTCACAGTGTTGTGGGCAATGCAAATGAAACGAGTGGTTGTTTAATGGTATTCGGGTTGTGTTCGTGTATCCGTCGTGTAGTGATCGTGTGTACATATCGGACATGAAAGAAATCACCCCTAAGTCATGATGTCGACTTTTTCTATAAAAGGTCGGTAGATGTGCGCAGCACGTTTAATTCAGTTTAAACAGTGTTTGTGTTCAGATATAGTGAAGAAAAGTGAAAAATGGCTCGTACTAAGCAAACTGCCCGTAAATCGACTGGTGGCAAAGCGCCCAGAAAACAATTGGCAACTAAGGCTGCACGCAAGAGCGCACCAGCAACCGGTGGTGTTAAGAAGCCACATCGTTTTCGTCCTGGCACAGTGGCTTTGCGTGAAATTCGTCGCTACCAGAAGAGTACCGAATTGTTGATCCGCAAATTGCCCTTCCAACGTTTGGTGCGTGAGATCGCTCAAGATTTCAAGACCGACTTGCGTTTCCAGAGCTCGGCCGTTATGGCTCTACAAGAAGCTAGCGAAGCATACTTGGTCGGTTTGTTCGAAGATACCAATTTGTGTGCCATCCATGCAAAACGTGTCACCATCATGCCCAAAGACATCCAATTGGCCAGACGTATTCGTGGAGAACGTGCATAAATAAATGATTTTTTTTCTTCATTTGTTTTTAACACCATTCTTTTTTCAAAAAAAACAATCGGTCCTTTTCAGGACCACAAATTGAATTATGAAAAAGAGAATATTATTTTAAAACCAACATGTTTCCCATAATAAATAAATTTTTCCTAAGATGTTTTTTTTCAGCAATGTTTATGAAATGATGTTCTAGAATTTTTTTTCTTTTAGCTCTTTGATTGCTAATTTAGTTCGACTTCTGAGTATTTTATGTTATGTTTGTTTATATTTTGCAATGAACACATCTTCGACAACCTTCATTAATTGTTTCTCAAATATTTCTAGTTATATTATGAATAATAGCAAAAATAAAAATATTCAAATAGTCTATCAGTAGATAGACTATAATATTCATAATATATTATATTATGAATAATAGCAAAAATAAAAATATTCAAATAGTCTATCAGTAGAACGTAAAATTTAAGTATTTACCAAATTCAACAACAATTGTTCACAACATTTTGTTGATTTCATTTCTAATCTTCCCTTCCGCACAAAAAAAGTTTGTTATTGCATAGGCAGAATATTTTTTTCAATTTACATATATTATTACATATGTATGTATGCATTTTTTTCTAAATGTGCTATTTAGAAAATGTATACTTAAACACCTCAAAATTTTAATAAGTTTTGTACATATAGGACTTTTTTTACAAATTGATTACTCTTATACAATATCTAAGCTATCGAAATAAATGCAGTTTTTTCTGTTTAAATAAATTTCATAGATAATTCGTTATTCGCGGAAAAAATGAACTTACGTTTTCCTATATATTACTGCCGACGAGTTTATATACATAGATACAAATTTCCGTCGGTCAAAAGATATTTTCTGAAAATATTATTGATTTATTTTAAGGAAAACACATAAAGGTTGACTACTGATTACATTTTTATTTGAAACATTAACAAAAAACCATAAATTTTCACAATTTATCAAAAAAAAATTCTGAAAATTTTAACAATCTCTGCACTAAATTGATTATAACTGATAAACAATGAATGCAAAATATCTGAAATAATCATTTCCAGAATGCTGTATATCTATTATAACTATTCTGGTTGTTTTTTCTGACAAACATCCAGGTAATATAATAAATAAATCCATAATTGTGCGAAAACTTTTGTAGAATTGTAAATGAGTTCCCATTTAAATCGTGTCAAACTCTATGTGGACTACTATGCACTTCTCATGTTTTTTAAGTATATGGAAATCGCGATAAATTTTTTTTTTGTATAGAATTTTACACAGAAATTGTGAGTGTATTGTGCGAGTTTTTTTTTTACAAATAAATAAGAGTTAAAATGTCTGAATCCGCTGCCGTTGAAGCTACCGCGTCCCCAGTTGCTGCTGCCCCAGCTGCTGAGAAGAAGACAGCCAAGAAGGCTGCCGCCAAGGCAAAGAAACCATCTGCCACTCCATCTCATCCACCAACCCAACAAATGGTCGATGCTGCCATCAAAGCATTGAAGGAACGTGGTGGTTCATCTCTGCCCGCCATCAAGAAGTACTTGGCCGGTACCTATAAGGTTGATGCCCAAAAATTGGCTCCCTTCATCAAGAAGTATTTGAAGGGTGCTGTTGCCAGCGGAAAGTTGATCCAAACCAAGGGTAAGGGTGCTTCTGGTTCATTCAAATTGTCGCCAGCTGCTTCCAAGGAACCCAAACCAAAATCTGTCGAGAAGAAAAAGAAGGCACCAGTTGCTGGTGACAAGAAGAAGAAGGTTGCACCCAAGAAGGCCAAGGCTGCCGGTGAAAAGAAAGCTGTCGCCAAAAAACCATCTGCCGCCAAGAAGACCGCCGAAAAGAAAAAGACCGAGAAGGCGAAGGCAAAAATCGCCAAAAAGACCGGTACAGTCAAAGCTAAACCAGCAAAGGCTGCCCCCAAGGCCTCCGCGACAAAACCAAAGGCACCCAAGGCAAAGAGTGCTGCAGCGGCAAAACCAAAAAAGGCTTCTCCAGCAAAGAAACCAGCTGCCAAGAAGGCCGCCGCCAAAAAGTAATTTTTTCCACCACAAATTCCTTTCAACATGATATTCCAAATATCTATGTCTAACAGCCCTTTTCAGGGCTACAAATATTCTTCAAAAAGAGACTTAATTATCCAAATCAAACTAATCCCTTTTTGACCCTACTTACTACCTACGATTCCCTTTTCAATTCATTATTCCACTACCCAACCACCAATCACCTACTCTGCCCCCTGCTCTTCGACCATCCGCATCCGACGCATCCAATTATATCAAACAAACAAACACAAATACCTACCATCTCATACCAAATACCCACAATTAATATTTCGCAGAATCATGATCTTAGTCATAAAATAGTCATATTGCTGCATACCTTGGTAGATTGTATTTTATGAAGTGCCGACGGAAAAACACCAAGAAGATCCTCGAAAAAAAAAAACACTGTACATTTCTGCGAAAGACAAAAATTATCGAAATGCCGACGGCAAAACATGCATTTTTCTAGTGGCATTTTTTTTTTCTGGGTAAATAGAGAATATTCTTCCATTTTACGCGATATTATATTAACTTAAATGTATTTATTTTTTTTTTTCCCCCCTCAGAATGAATTTTTTAAAATCTCTTTTCAAATATATTTTGTGGCCCTGAAAAGGGCCTTTGATTTGAAGGAAATGTATGCGACGAATGAAGAAAGCATTTACTTGGAGCTGGTGTATTTGGTGACAGCCTTGGTACCTTCACTGACAGCGTGCTTAGCCAACTCACCGGGCAACAAAAGACGGACAGCAGTTTGGATTTCCCGACTGGTGATGGTCGAACGTTTGTTGTAGTGAGCCAAACGAGATGCTTCGGCGGCAATACGTTCGAAGATATCATTAACGAAACTGTTCATGATGCTCATCGCCTTGGACGAAATACCAGTATCGGGATGTACTTGCTTCAACACTTTGTAAATGTAGATGGCATAACTCTCCTTGCGCTTGGTACGCCTCTTCGTCTTGTCACTCTTGGTGATGTTCTTCTGGGCTTTACCGGCCTTTTTCGCTGCTTTACCACTGGCTTTAGGAGGCATTTTTCACTTGAGTTTTTAAAATCACACAAACACTTTTAACACTGTTCACAATTTTGTCGTTTTGCCGTCGAATGCCCAACTTAAGTACAATTTCGTGCACACAATATTCGAGAGACGAGCAACGTTCGGCTCGCCAACGAAAAACAACCCTCATGGTGAGACGATGTGTACGAAAAAAAGTATAAATACTCGTTGAAATAGCTCAGACTGTATCATAGTATCTTTTTAACAGTGGAAGAGTGAGGACGTTAAATATAAATAATAAAAAAGTGCAGTGAAATACCGAAAAAACAAAAAGTGATAAAACAGTCACGATGGCTGACTCAGGTAGTAGTGAGGTTAACCGTCCTACGACGAGCAAAAAAGTCAGAATTAGTGACCCGTGTGAAGCGGGTACCAGCTACGAGGAATTGATGGAAACCATCAATGCCCTCAGAACCGAGGTAGCGAAACTCAAAAAAAGTCTCGCCAAGCAGAGGCGTCGCGCCTCAGAAAGTAAACGTCAGAGTGATTACCTGAATTTTAAGGTAAATGTCGCTTCTGACAAAGAGATGTGCCCATTTTCGGAAGAAGAAATGGATGACGCTGACACGCCGCCAGTGCAGCAAGACGTGGGCACACAGCTAGTGCCACGTATTGAAGAAGTGAAAGTACCTCCAACCCCGCAGGTACTCAACAAGGAAAGGCAGCATGAAGCACAGCCGGTGCCACAGATGGAAGAAGTGGAAGTACCTCCAGCCCCGCAGGTACTCAACAAAAAAAGACAGCACGATGCAGCTGCAAACACACCAACTACGCCGCAGTTACAGGCGAAAAAAAGTAAGGTTTCCCACACCCAGGGAAACCCCACATCATATAATGGTAAGTCTATACCCTCAATTACCATCTACAACATCAATGTGAGGGAAATGACTGTTGTCATAGACCGACTACTCGGACATGACAACTACACGTACAAGGTGATCAATAAAACGATCACCAGTATAAGGGTGTCTAAATTAATAGACTACCAAAAGGTGAAAACCCTATTGGAGGAACGGAAGTATAACTTCCACACCCACACTCCAAAAGCACTGCTGCCCCATTCAGCAGTAATTGAAGGCTTGTCCTTCACATACAGTGAAGAGGATGTCACAGACTTCCTCCAAACTAAATTAAATACAAAGACGGACATTGTAGGAGTTTCAAAGCTCTACAACGACAGATGGTTGGTCAGGCTTTCGAAAGAGTCGGACATAAGAGCCTTCTACAAGGTGCGGGTGATTCTGCGTTGCAGAGTACGAATCCGCAAAAACAAACCTAAAAAGCTGCTACAGTGTTTCAACTGTCAGCGATTTGGACATGTGGCCAGTAACTGTGGCATGCCGTTCCGGTGTGTGAAATGCAGTCAGTCACATGGACCAGGTAAATGTGCCATCCCCCCAAAGGGCGTGAACAACCCAGAGGTTGATTCCAATACCCTGGGTAACGAGGGAAATGCGACAGTGGTACAGCCATTAAAATGTGCCAACTGTGACAAAGACGGACATGTGGCTAGCTCCCCGAACTGTCCCAAGCGACTTGCCATACTGGCAAAAAAAACAAAAAATAACGTGAGCAAGGGGAAATCACCTTCCCCTAGCAGCGCACTCCGCCCTGGCGTTTCATACGCTGCGGCCGCTGGTGCTTCCCGTACCCGCGAACCTGCAACGGTGAGGCAGGGAATCAAGGACGGGTCCCTAGGCAATGCTATGGCGAATAGCATTAGCATTTTCGAAGACTGCAAGAGGTTCTTCGGCAAAAGTTTCCTCGAATGCATGGGGAAAGTAAACGAATTCGGTCAGGAATATAAGACACTGACCAATGACAATGACAGATCTATGGCCGTCTTTGGCCTTATGATGACCCTCAGAAATGATGACTAAGTGCATTTTTCTGAACGCCAATTCAATTGTCTCTAGACACAAGAGACACTACCTGCAGATATTTTTGGATCAACAGCGACCAGACGTTTTGCTCCTAGCGGAGCACAAATTAACTCCTAGACACGTAATAGGGTTTAGGGGATATAATATTGTACGACAGAACCGAAATCAGGGCCGTGGCGGAGGCACGGCTATCTTGATTAGGGACAATATACAATATGAGAGGATCTTTCTTCAATTAGGCAATATTGAAAATACAGCTGTTAGAATACGAGGGGGGAACAGACAGATCATCACTATGATCTCAATGTATCTACGACCTGAAGATCAACTGACTGTAACGGACCTGGATCCGATACTAGATCTACTGATCAGTGGGGAGGTCCTTATTGGAACTGACCTAAATGCAAAGCACCCCTACCTGGGAGGTACACTTACCAACCAAAGGGGTAACCTGCTAAATGACTTCTTGTTGAGTTGTCCTGATCTGGCCATTTGCCGAACGGACGGACCAACAAGACCAAATGTGGTTAATGACTCATACATTGACTACTTCATGGCATCCTCTGGTCTCATCCTGGAGGACCGACCTAACGGTCTGAGAACATTTAACTATGAATCAGACCATAAGGCCGTAGAAATTATAATTCAGTGGGGTAACCTTGAACAGAGACCACAGGCGACTCGATTCGACTTTGATCGTATGAATGTAGGGCGTTTTAATGAACTGCTCCAGCAGGGACTTGACGGTCGCGAACTTCCACCTGACCGGAATGTTACGACTCAGGAGATCGACCTTTGCGTTGACCAAATGAGTTCGGCGTTCCGCGACGCAATGGAGGGTTCAATTCCTAAAGTAACAATTGGAGGAGGGAAACTTAGGAAACTTCCTCCCTTTATCATGGGATTTATACGTGAGAAGAAAAGAGTGACTCGGACCTTGTACAGGACTGGCGACCCCAGTAGACATGGTGTATTAAGGGCTACAATCAGGAACCTGGACAGAATAATCCAGGGATCCATAGCTAAATTTGAGCGTGACCACTGGACCAACCACCTCCAGGCAATTGAAGTCAATAACATGACATTTAAGAAGGTAAAAAGCGCCACTGGCTGCCATGGCAGACAGCCAATTAGCGACCTCACTGACGTCAATGGTACCTTGACTTCAGATGACGGCCAAAAAGCCAATATACTTGCGGAGAGTCTTCGTAGTGTATACACTGTAGCGGGTGGAACAACTGACGCATCCTTCGATGAACACGTCAGGGACACCGTTACACAATACGAGAACCATATACCGATGGTGACATTTGGTGTGGATCTTTCCGCAGATGGCACCATCAGGGGAGATGGGACCGAATGGACTGATCACGGGTTTGTAAAACCCGCGGACATTGGGAAAGCTCTCCAAAAAAGAGCAAATAAAAGGTCCAGTGGGGTAGACGGGATCCCTGACTTTGTGTTAAGGAAAACCGGTACTGTTATCTGGACTTTTATTACGGTAGTATTTAACCATTGCATTAATAGTGGTTACTTTCCGACAACTTGGAAGGAGGCACTCGTGGTTCCCATTCTGAAAAAGGATACTGATCCTAAACAGAGTGGGAGCTACAGGCCGATCTCCTTGTTGTCGCCCTTCGGGAAACTGTTAGAAAATTTCATTCTGACAAGAATTAGAAGGACGATTCAGGATAGGGGTATACTGAAAGACAACCAATTTGGGTTTAAACCTGGACATGGTACATACCATGCCCTGACTGTTCTTAGCGACTATATTGTCGCCGGGCTGAACAGAAGATGTGCGACAATTGCCGTTAGTTTGGACTTCTCCAAAGCTTTCGACACGGCCTGGCAGGACGGCATTTTATATAAAATGCAACTGTATGGGTTCGATACACAAACATGTAGGATGGTGGCTGACTTCTTGAGAGGGCGCTCCTTCAAGGTCAAGGTCGGTGATCGTGTATCCGATAGACATATGGTTCTAGCAGGGGTCCCGCAGGGCTCTCTGCTGGGGCCAGTGTTATATAATATACTCGTTAGCGACATTCCAGATCCCCCCGCAGGGGACCTGTTATTAATATATGCTGACGACATATTAATAGCTTCATGTGGGCCCAGGGCCAGCACATCGAACAAAAGACTCAATTTATATCTCACCACAGTATCGAACTACTTCGAGAAATGGAAATTGAGACTTAACATTGGCAAATGTCATGGTATAATCTTTAAGGGGAAGCTTGGAAGAATATACCCTAATGCCAGAAAATACTCCCCCGCCATCAAAATAGGCGACCGGACAATATCCTCTAGTGACAGATTAAAATACCTCGGTGTTATCTTTCACGAAAAATTTGAATTCTACAGGCATATAGATTATATCCTGAATAAGGCAAAACGGGCGTACTTTGCATACAACCATCTCCTTCGACGCAAAGGAGCTTTGTCATCTAAAGTAAGGCTTCTAATTTACCAGCAAGTAATTAGGCCCATAATATCCTATGCATTCCCTATTTGGTTCGGAATCTCTTCCAGCCAAATGGAAAGGCTCAGGATTTGGGAAAGAAGGATCCTCTCAACATGTTTGGGCCTCCGGTGGACATTACACACGGACGGAACATACAGGAGACCATCCTGTAAAACCATCTATAGCATGATAAACTTCGATAGAATCGATGTTTTCATGATACGTAATGCCATCACATTTCTAGAAAGGAGTTCCTCCCTAGAAAACAGCATGGTTGAGGACTGCTTAAGTCGAGACATCGACTTAGACTCATTTCTGCCGACAGGCTATCTACCACCAGCCGCCCTTTTGGCTTTTAATACGGACGGGCGACTCTTTATAGAGGATAAACTTCTGTTCTATCACAGAAGGATAAACTCTTATGATCTAAGTGACACGGTGTACATCACACACCAATAATTTTATTGTTTTTTAGTTTTAAGTTATTTAGTTTGTTAAGTTATTTTTAAGTATTTAAAAAATTATGAATTACCCATTTTTTAATGATAATTTTTATGGGAAAATGTAACTGATGGTCAAAAATAAAGTTATAACAAACCAATGACTTGACAGCAGCAAGCTGCGTCACATATATAATTAAGAGCAGTAGATCTAGGAATATACATAAGTATGATAGATAAATTAAGTATGAAGTTAGCATAAGACCGCCATATATATAGCAATTTTTTATCAATAAAGGTCAAATTTTAAAAGCAAAAAAAAAGCTCAGACTGTATCATTTGTGTTTTTCAGTGCTACAGTGTTAAATAAAAAAAAATAAGTGAAAATGTCTGGTCGTGGTAAAGGTGGCAAAGTTAAGGGAAAGGCAAAGTCCCGTTCAAGCCGTGCTGGTCTGCAGTTCCCCGTCGGTCGTATCCATCGTTTGTTGCGCAAAGGCAACTATGCTGAGCGTGTTGGTGCCGGTGCCCCAGTCTACTTGGCTGCCGTCATGGAATATTTGGCTGCTGAAGTTTTGGAATTGGCTGGCAATGCTGCTCGCGACAACAAGAAGACCAGAATTATCCCTCGTCATTTGCAGTTGGCCATCCGTAACGATGAAGAATTGAACAAATTGTTGTCTGGTGTCACCATTGCTCAAGGTGGTGTTTTGCCAAACATCCAGGCTGTACTTTTGCCCAAAAAGACCGAAAAGAAAGCTTAAATTCTCTAACGATCAAACAAAATGTAAATACAGGCCATCGTATCCATTGCAACAATCCGTCCTTTTCAGGACGACAAAATCTATTCAAAAAGAGTCAAATCTTATCAAACATATTTATTTTTTGTAAATGTATATCAATGGAAATTTTATTTTTTTTCGCATCACATGGTTAAATCATCCTCCGTGGTTTAGCATATGTTTGTGTGTATGTGAGAAATGTGTGTGAATGGTAGTACAGTCAGACTCGCTTCTTTGAAAAACCATCTACGTCGTAGTTGTACACAGGCATGCACGATCGATACATACATAACAAATAAATGTGTGTGTGTCCGTAGAAATATGTATGTGAATTTCTGAACGGCAGAAACGATATTATTTTTATTTAAAAAATTAATTTCCAGCAGAAAAGAAACATTGTCTGCAAAAAAAAAAGAAAAATATTTTCCCTTTTTTAAATGTAAAAAAACAATTCATGTAGAATATAATTTCTGTTTGGACATGGATGGATACATACTCTGAAAAAGAAACTGCGTAGTAGATAGTTGAAGGGAAAATACTAAATACACATTCCCGCCGCTGTTGTACAGCGCCACATTCATGGAATGTGTATAGGTCATTTCATTTATTGTCTGTATGTATATGCATTTATTCTCAAAAATATAATAGAATTGGTAGTTGAATAAATATTTTCTCTTTTAAAAAATATATTGTGGTCCTGAAAAGGACCGATTGTTTTTTAAATGTAAAATTTGTTGAATTTTTCCATCCGAATGTGTTTAACCGCCGAAACCGTACAAAGTGCGGCCCTGTCTCTTCAAAGCGTAGACGACATCCATAGCGGTGACGGTTTTACGCTTGGCGTGTTCGGTGTATGTGACAGCATCACGGATGACATTTTCCAGGAATACTTTCAGAACACCGCGAGTTTCTTCGTAGATCAATCCAGAAATACGCTTCACACCGCCACGACGAGCCAAACGTCTGATAGCTGGCTTGGTGATACCTTGGATGTTATCACGCAACACTTTACGATGACGTTTTGCGCCACCTTTTCCCAATCCTTTGCCACCTTTACCACGACCAGTCATTTTTCAATATTTTTTTTTTAAGTCACTTAAACACTTCACAAATGATTCACAAGAACTAATACCGTTTGCTGGAACGCAACTCGTATTTATACAAAATGTTCACAGTGTTGTGGGCAATGCAAATGAAACGAGTGGTTGTTTAATGGTATTCGGGTTGTGTTCGTGTATCCGTCGTGTAGTGATCGTGTGTACATATCGGACATGAAAGAAATCACCCCTAAGTCATGATGTCGACTTTTTCTATAAAAGGTCGGTAGATGTGCGCAGCACGTTTAATTCAGTTTAAACAGTGTTTGTGTTCAGATATAGTGAAGAAAAGTGAAAAATGGCTCGTACTAAGCAAACTGCCCGTAAATCGACTGGTGGCAAAGCGCCCAGAAAACAATTGGCAACTAAGGCTGCACGCAAGAGCGCACCAGCAACCGGTGGTGTTAAGAAGCCACATCGTTTTCGTCCTGGCACAGTGGCTTTGCGTGAAATTCGTCGCTACCAGAAGAGTACCGAATTGTTGATCCGCAAATTGCCCTTCCAACGTTTGGTGCGTGAGATCGCTCAAGATTTCAAGACCGACTTGCGTTTCCAGAGCTCGGCCGTTATGGCTCTACAAGAAGCTAGCGAAGCATACTTGGTCGGTTTGTTCGAAGATACCAATTTGTGTGCCATCCATGCAAAACGTGTCACCATCATGCCCAAAGACATCCAATTGGCCAGACGTATTCGTGGAGAACGTGCATAAATAAATGATTTTTTTTCTTCATTTGTTTTTAACACCATTCTTTTTTCAAAAAAAACAATCGGTCCTTTTCAGGACCACAAATTGAATTATGAAAAAGAGAATATTATTTTAAAACCAACATGTTTCCCATAATAAATAAATTTTTCCTAAGATGTTTTTTTTCAGCAATGTTTATGAAATGATGTTCTAGAATTTTTTTTCTTTTAGCTCTTTGATTGCTAATTTAGTTCGACTTCTGAGTATTTTATGTTATGTTTGTTTATATTTTGCAATGAACACATCTTCGACAACCTTCATTAATTGTTTCTCAAATATTTCTAGTTATATTATGAATAATAGCAAAAATAAAAATATTCAAATAGTCTATCAGTAGATAGACTATAATATTCATAATATATTATATTATGAATAATAGCAAAAATAAAAATATTCAAATAGTCTATCAGTAGAACGTAAAATTTAAGTATTTACCAAATTCAACAACAATTGTTCACAACATTTTGTTGATTTCATTTCTAATCTTCCCTTCCGCACAAAAAAAGTTTGTTATTGCATAGGCAGAATATTTTTTTCAATTTACATATATTATTACATATGTATGTATGCATTTTTTTCTAAATGTGCTATTTAGAAAATGTATACTTAAACACCTCAAAATTTTAATAAGTTTTGTACATATAGGACTTTTTTTACAAATTGATTACTCTTATACAATATCTAAGCTATCGAAATAAATGCAGTTTTTTCTGTTTAAATAAATTTCATAGATAATTCGTTATTCGCGGAAAAAATGAACTTACGTTTTCCTATATATTACTGCCGACGAGTTTATATACATAGATACAAATTTCCGTCGGTCAAAAGATATTTTCTGAAAATATTATTGATTTATTTTAAGGAAAACACATAAAGGTTGACTACTGATTACATTTTTATTTGAAACATTAACAAAAAACCATAAATTTTCACAATTTATCAAAAAAAAATTCTGAAAATTTTAACAATCTCTGCACTAAATTGATTATAACTGATAAACAATGAATGCAAAATATCTGAAATAATCATTTCCAGAATGCTGTATATCTATTATAACTATTCTGGTTGTTTTTTCTGACAAACATCCAGGTAATATAATAAATAAATCCATAATTGTGCGAAAACTTTTGTAGAATTGTAAATGAGTTCCCATTTAAATCGTGTCAAACTCTATGTGGACTACTATGCACTTCTCATGTTTTTTAAGTATATGGAAATCGCGATAAATTTTTTTTTTGTATAGAATTTTACACAGAAATTGTGAGTGTATTGTGCGAGTTTTTTTTTTACAAATAAATAAGAGTTAAAATGTCTGAATCCGCTGCCGTTGAAGCTACCGCGTCCCCAGTTGCTGCTGCCCCAGCTGCTGAGAAGAAGACAGCCAAGAAGGCTGCCGCCAAGGCAAAGAAACCATCTGCCACTCCATCTCATCCACCAACCCAACAAATGGTCGATGCTGCCATCAAAGCATTGAAGGAACGTGGTGGTTCATCTCTGCCCGCCATCAAGAAGTACTTGGCCGGTACCTATAAGGTTGATGCCCAAAAATTGGCTCCCTTCATCAAGAAGTATTTGAAGGGTGCTGTTGCCAGCGGAAAGTTGATCCAAACCAAGGGTAAGGGTGCTTCTGGTTCATTCAAATTGTCGCCAGCTGCTTCCAAGGAACCCAAACCAAAATCTGTCGAGAAGAAAAAGAAGGCACCAGTTGCTGGTGACAAGAAGAAGAAGGTTGCACCCAAGAAGGCCAAGGCTGCCGGTGAAAAGAAAGCTGTCGCCAAAAAACCATCTGCCGCCAAGAAGACCGCCGAAAAGAAAAAGACCGAGAAGGCGAAGGCAAAAATCGCCAAAAAGACCGGTACAGTCAAAGCTAAACCAGCAAAGGCTGCCCCCAAGGCCTCCGCGACAAAACCAAAGGCACCCAAGGCAAAGAGTGCTGCAGCGGCAAAACCAAAAAAGGCTTCTCCAGCAAAGAAACCAGCTGCCAAGAAGGCCGCCGCCAAAAAGTAATTTTTTCCACCACAAATTCCTTTCAACATGATATTCCAAATATCTATGTCTAACAGCCCTTTTCAGGGCTACAAATATTCTTCAAAAAGAGACTTAATTATCCAAATCAAACTAATCCCTTTTTGACCCTACTTACTACCTACGATTCCCTTTTCAATTCATTATTCCACTACCCAACCACCAATCACCTACTCTGCCCCCTGCTCTTCGACCATCCGCATCCGACGCATCCAATTATATCAAACAAACAAACACAAATACCTACCATCTCATACCAAATACCCACAATTAATATTTCGCAGAATCATGATCTTAGTCATAAAATAGTCATATTGCTGCATACCTTGGTAGATTGTATTTTATGAAGTGCCGACGGAAAAACACCAAGAAGATCCTCGAAAAAAAAAAACACTGTACATTTCTGCGAAAGACAAAAATTATCGAAATGCCGACGGCAAAACATGCATTTTTCTAGTGGCATTTTTTTTTTCTGGGTAAATAGAGAATATTCTTCCATTTTACGCGATATTATATTAACTTAAATGTATTTATTTTTTTTTTTCCCCCCTCAGAATGAATTTTTTAAAATCTCTTTTCAAATATATTTTGTGGCCCTGAAAAGGGCCTTTGATTTGAAGGAAATGTATGCGACGAATGAAGAAAGCATTTACTTGGAGCTGGTGTATTTGGTGACAGCCTTGGTACCTTCACTGACAGCGTGCTTAGCCAACTCACCGGGCAACAAAAGACGGACAGCAGTTTGGATTTCCCGACTGGTGATGGTCGAACGTTTGTTGTAGTGAGCCAAACGAGATGCTTCGGCGGCAATACGTTCGAAGATATCATTAACGAAACTGTTCATGATGCTCATCGCCTTGGACGAAATACCAGTATCGGGATGTACTTGCTTCAACACTTTGTAAATGTAGATGGCATAACTCTCCTTGCGCTTGGTACGCCTCTTCGTCTTGTCACTCTTGGTGATGTTCTTCTGGGCTTTACCGGCCTTTTTCGCTGCTTTACCACTGGCTTTAGGAGGCATTTTTCACTTGAGTTTTTAAAATCACACAAACACTTTTAACACTGTTCACAATTTTGTCGTTTTGCCGTCGAATGCCCAACTTAAGTACAATTTCGTGCACACAATATTCGAGAGACGAGCAACGTTCGGCTCGCCAACGAAAAACAACCCTCATGGTGAGACGATGTGTACGAAAAAAAGTATAAATACTCGTTGAAATAGCTCAGACTGTATCATTTGTGTTTTTCAGTGCTACAGTGTTAAATAAAAAAAAATAAGTGAAAATGTCTGGTCGTGGTAAAGGTGGCAAAGTTAAGGGAAAGGCAAAGTCCCGTTCAAGCCGTGCTGGTCTGCAGTTCCCCGTCGGTCGTATCCATCGTTTGTTGCGCAAAGGCAACTATGCTGAGCGTGTTGGTGCCGGTGCCCCAGTCTACTTGGCTGCCGTCATGGAATATTTGGCTGCTGAAGTTTTGGAATTGGCTGGCAATGCTGCTCGCGACAACAAGAAGACCAGAATTATCCCTCGTCATTTGCAGTTGGCCATCCGTAACGATGAAGAATTGAACAAATTGTTGTCTGGTGTCACCATTGCTCAAGGTGGTGTTTTGCCAAACATCCAGGCTGTACTTTTGCCCAAAAAGACCGAAAAGAAAGCTTAAATTCTCTAACGATCAAACAAAATGTAAATACAGGCCATCGTATCCATTGCAACAATCCGTCCTTTTCAGGACGACAAAATCTATTCAAAAAGAGTCAAATCTTATCAAACATATTTATTTTTTGTAAATGTATATCAATGGAAATTTTATTTTTTTTCGCATCACATGGTTAAATCATCCTCCGTGGTTTAGCATATGTTTGTGTGTATGTGAGAAATGTGTGTGAATGGTAGTACAGTCAGACTCGCTTCTTTGAAAAACCATCTACGTCGTAGTTGTACACAGGCATGCACGATCGATACATACATAACAAATAAATGTGTGTGTGTCCGTAGAAATATGTATGTGAATTTCTGAACGGCAGAAACGATATTATTTTTATTTAAAAAATTAATTTCCAGCAGAAAAGAAACATTGTCTGCAAAAAAAAAAGAAAAATATTTTCCCTTTTTTAAATGTAAAAAAACAATTCATGTAGAATATAATTTCTGTTTGGACATGGATGGATACATACTCTGAAAAAGAAACTGCGTAGTAGATAGTTGAAGGGAAAATACTAAATACACATTCCCGCCGCTGTTGTACAGCGCCACATTCATGGAATGTGTATAGGTCATTTCATTTATTGTCTGTATGTATATGCATTTATTCTCAAAAATATAATAGAATTGGTAGTTGAATAAATATTTTCTCTTTTAAAAAATATATTGTGGTCCTGAAAAGGACCGATTGTTTTTTAAATGTAAAATTTGTTGAATTTTTCCATCCGAATGTGTTTAACCGCCGAAACCGTACAAAGTGCGGCCCTGTCTCTTCAAAGCGTAGACGACATCCATAGCGGTGACGGTTTTACGCTTGGCGTGTTCGGTGTATGTGACAGCATCACGGATGACATTTTCCAGGAATACTTTCAGAACACCGCGAGTTTCTTCGTAGATCAATCCAGAAATACGCTTCACACCGCCACGACGAGCCAAACGTCTGATAGCTGGCTTGGTGATACCTTGGATGTTATCACGCAACACTTTACGATGACGTTTTGCGCCACCTTTTCCCAATCCTTTGCCACCTTTACCACGACCAGTCATTTTTCAATATTTTTTTTTTAAGTCACTTAAACACTTCACAAATGATTCACAAGAACTAATACCGTTTGCTGGAACGCAACTCGTATTTATACAAAATGTTCACAGTGTTGTGGGCAATGCAAATGAAACGAGTGGTTGTTTAATGGTATTCGGGTTGTGTTCGTGTATCCGTCGTGTAGTGATCGTGTGTACATATCGGACATGAAAGAAATCACCCCTAAGTCATGATGTCGACTTTTTCTATAAAAGGTCGGTAGATGTGCGCAGCACGTTTAATTCAGTTTAAACAGTGTTTGTGTTCAGATATAGTGAAGAAAAGTGAAAAATGGCTCGTACTAAGCAAACTGCCCGTAAATCGACTGGTGGCAAAGCGCCCAGAAAACAATTGGCAACTAAGGCTGCACGCAAGAGCGCACCAGCAACCGGTGGTGTTAAGAAGCCACATCGTTTTCGTCCTGGCACAGTGGCTTTGCGTGAAATTCGTCGCTACCAGAAGAGTACCGAATTGTTGATCCGCAAATTGCCCTTCCAACGTTTGGTGCGTGAGATCGCTCAAGATTTCAAGACCGACTTGCGTTTCCAGAGCTCGGCCGTTATGGCTCTACAAGAAGCTAGCGAAGCATACTTGGTCGGTTTGTTCGAAGATACCAATTTGTGTGCCATCCATGCAAAACGTGTCACCATCATGCCCAAAGACATCCAATTGGCCAGACGTATTCGTGGAGAACGTGCATAAATAAATGATTTTTTTTCTTCATTTGTTTTTAACACCATTCTTTTTTCAAAAAAAACAATCGGTCCTTTTCAGGACCACAAATTGAATTATGAAAAAGAGAATATTATTTTAAAACCAACATGTTTCCCATAATAAATAAATTTTTCCTAAGATGTTTTTTTTCAGCAATGTTTATGAAATGATGTTCTAGAATTTTTTTTCTTTTAGCTCTTTGATTGCTAATTTAGTTCGACTTCTGAGTATTTTATGTTATGTTTGTTTATATTTTGCAATGAACACATCTTCGACAACCTTCATTAATTGTTTCTCAAATATTTCTAGTTATATTATGAATAATAGCAAAAATAAAAATATTCAAATAGTCTATCAGTAGATAGACTATAATATTCATAATATATTATATTATGAATAATAGCAAAAATAAAAATATTCAAATAGTCTATCAGTAGAACGTAAAATTTAAGTATTTACCAAATTCAACAACAATTGTTCACAACATTTTGTTGATTTCATTTCTAATCTTCCCTTCCGCACAAAAAAAGTTTGTTATTGCATAGGCAGAATATTTTTTTCAATTTACATATATTATTACATATGTATGTATGCATTTTTTTCTAAATGTGCTATTTAGAAAATGTATACTTAAACACCTCAAAATTTTAATAAGTTTTGTACATATAGGACTTTTTTTACAAATTGATTACTCTTATACAATATCTAAGCTATCGAAATAAATGCAGTTTTTTCTGTTTAAATAAATTTCATAGATAATTCGTTATTCGCGGAAAAAATGAACTTACGTTTTCCTATATATTACTGCCGACGAGTTTATATACATAGATACAAATTTCCGTCGGTCAAAAGATATTTTCTGAAAATATTATTGATTTATTTTAAGGAAAACACATAAAGGTTGACTACTGATTACATTTTTATTTGAAACATTAACAAAAAACCATAAATTTTCACAATTTATCAAAAAAAAATTCTGAAAATTTTAACAATCTCTGCACTAAATTGATTATAACTGATAAACAATGAATGCAAAATATCTGAAATAATCATTTCCAGAATGCTGTATATCTATTATAACTATTCTGGTTGTTTTTTCTGACAAACATCCAGGTAATATAATAAATAAATCCATAATTGTGCGAAAACTTTTGTAGAATTGTAAATGAGTTCCCATTTAAATCGTGTCAAACTCTATGTGGACTACTATGCACTTCTCATGTTTTTTAAGTATATGGAAATCGCGATAAATTTTTTTTTTGTATAGAATTTTACACAGAAATTGTGAGTGTATTGTGCGAGTTTTTTTTTTACAAATAAATAAGAGTTAAAATGTCTGAATCCGCTGCCGTTGAAGCTACCGCGTCCCCAGTTGCTGCTGCCCCAGCTGCTGAGAAGAAGACAGCCAAGAAGGCTGCCGCCAAGGCAAAGAAACCATCTGCCACTCCATCTCATCCACCAACCCAACAAATGGTCGATGCTGCCATCAAAGCATTGAAGGAACGTGGTGGTTCATCTCTGCCCGCCATCAAGAAGTACTTGGCCGGTACCTATAAGGTTGATGCCCAAAAATTGGCTCCCTTCATCAAGAAGTATTTGAAGGGTGCTGTTGCCAGCGGAAAGTTGATCCAAACCAAGGGTAAGGGTGCTTCTGGTTCATTCAAATTGTCGCCAGCTGCTTCCAAGGAACCCAAACCAAAATCTGTCGAGAAGAAAAAGAAGGCACCAGTTGCTGGTGACAAGAAGAAGAAGGTTGCACCCAAGAAGGCCAAGGCTGCCGGTGAAAAGAAAGCTGTCGCCAAAAAACCATCTGCCGCCAAGAAGACCGCCGAAAAGAAAAAGACCGAGAAGGCGAAGGCAAAAATCGCCAAAAAGACCGGTACAGTCAAAGCTAAACCAGCAAAGGCTGCCCCCAAGGCCTCCGCGACAAAACCAAAGGCACCCAAGGCAAAGAGTGCTGCAGCGGCAAAACCAAAAAAGGCTTCTCCAGCAAAGAAACCAGCTGCCAAGAAGGCCGCCGCCAAAAAGTAATTTTTTCCACCACAAATTCCTTTCAACATGATATTCCAAATATCTATGTCTAACAGCCCTTTTCAGGGCTACAAATATTCTTCAAAAAGAGACTTAATTATCCAAATCAAACTAATCCCTTTTTGACCCTACTTACTACCTACGATTCCCTTTTCAATTCATTATTCCACTACCCAACCACCAATCACCTACTCTGCCCCCTGCTCTTCGACCATCCGCATCCGACGCATCCAATTATATCAAACAAACAAACACAAATACCTACCATCTCATACCAAATACCCACAATTAATATTTCGCAGAATCATGATCTTAGTCATAAAATAGTCATATTGCTGCATACCTTGGTAGATTGTATTTTATGAAGTGCCGACGGAAAAACACCAAGAAGATCCTCGAAAAAAAAAAACACTGTACATTTCTGCGAAAGACAAAAATTATCGAAATGCCGACGGCAAAACATGCATTTTTCTAGTGGCATTTTTTTTTTCTGGGTAAATAGAGAATATTCTTCCATTTTACGCGATATTATATTAACTTAAATGTATTTATTTTTTTTTTTCCCCCCTCAGAATGAATTTTTTAAAATCTCTTTTCAAATATATTTTGTGGCCCTGAAAAGGGCCTTTGATTTGAAGGAAATGTATGCGACGAATGAAGAAAGCATTTACTTGGAGCTGGTGTATTTGGTGACAGCCTTGGTACCTTCACTGACAGCGTGCTTAGCCAACTCACCGGGCAACAAAAGACGGACAGCAGTTTGGATTTCCCGACTGGTGATGGTCGAACGTTTGTTGTAGTGAGCCAAACGAGATGCTTCGGCGGCAATACGTTCGAAGATATCATTAACGAAACTGTTCATGATGCTCATCGCCTTGGACGAAATACCAGTATCGGGATGTACTTGCTTCAACACTTTGTAAATGTAGATGGCATAACTCTCCTTGCGCTTGGTACGCCTCTTCGTCTTGTCACTCTTGGTGATGTTCTTCTGGGCTTTACCGGCCTTTTTCGCTGCTTTACCACTGGCTTTAGGAGGCATTTTTCACTTGAGTTTTTAAAATCACACAAACACTTTTAACACTGTTCACAATTTTGTCGTTTTGCCGGCAAATGCCCAACTTAAGTACAATTTCGTGCACACAATATTCGAGAGACGAGCAACGTTCGGCTCGCCAACGAAAAACAACCCTCATGGTGAGACGATGTGTACGAAAAAAAGTATAAATACTCGTTGAAATAGCTCAGACTGTATCATTTGTGTTTTTCAGTGCTACAGTGTTAAATAAAAAAAAATAAGTGAAAATGTCTGGTCGTGGTAAAGGTGGCAAAGTTAAGGGAAAGGCAAAGTCCCGTTCAAGCCGTGCTGGTCTGCAGTTCCCCGTCGGTCGTATCCATCGTTTGTTGCGCAAAGGCAACTATGCTGAGCGTGTTGGTGCCGGTGCCCCAGTCTACTTGGCTGCCGTCATGGAATATTTGGCTGCTGAAGTTTTGGAATTGGCTGGCAATGCTGCTCGCGACAACAAGAAGACCAGAATTATCCCTCGTCATTTGCAGTTGGCCATCCGTAACGATGAAGAATTGAACAAATTGTTGTCTGGTGTCACCATTGCTCAAGGTGGTGTTTTGCCAAACATCCAGGCTGTACTTTTGCCCAAAAAGACCGAAAAGAAAGCTTAAATTCTCTAACGATCAAACAAAATGTAAATACAGGCCATCGTATCCATTGCAACAATCCGTCCTTTTCAGGACGACAAAATCTATTCAAAAAGAGTCAAATCTTATCAAACATATTTATTTTTTGTAAATGTATATCAATGGAAATTTTATTTTTTTTCGCATCACATGGTTAAATCATCCTCCGTGGTTTAGCATATGTTTGTGTGTATGTGAGAAATGTGTGTGAATGGTAGTACAGTCAGACTCGCTTCTTTGAAAAACCATCTACGTCGTAGTTGTACACAGGCATGCACGATCGATACATACATAACAAATAAATGTGTGTGTGTCCGTAGAAATATGTATGTGAATTTCTGAACGGCAGAAACGATATTATTTTTATTTAAAAAATTAATTTCCAGCAGAAAAGAAACATTGTCTGCAAAAAAAAAAGAAAAATATTTTCCCTTTTTTAAATGTAAAAAAACAATTCATGTAGAATATAATTTCTGTTTGGACATGGATGGATACATACTCTGAAAAAGAAACTGCGTAGTAGATAGTTGAAGGGAAAATACTAAATACACATTCCCGCCGCTGTTGTACAGCGCCACATTCATGGAATGTGTATAGGTCATTTCATTTATTGTCTGTATGTATATGCATTTATTCTCAAAAATATAATAGAATTGGTAGTTGAATAAATATTTTCTCTTTTAAAAAATATATTGTGGTCCTGAAAAGGACCGATTGTTTTTTAAATGTAAAATTTGTTGAATTTTTCCATCCGAATGTGTTTAACCGCCGAAACCGTACAAAGTGCGGCCCTGTCTCTTCAAAGCGTAGACGACATCCATAGCGGTGACGGTTTTACGCTTGGCGTGTTCGGTGTATGTGACAGCATCACGGATGACATTTTCCAGGAATACTTTCAGAACACCGCGAGTTTCTTCGTAGATCAATCCAGAAATACGCTTCACACCGCCACGACGAGCCAAACGTCTGATAGCTGGCTTGGTGATACCTTGGATGTTATCACGCAACACTTTACGATGACGTTTTGCGCCACCTTTTCCCAATCCTTTGCCACCTTTACCACGACCAGTCATTTTTCAATATTTTTTTTTTAAGTCACTTAAACACTTCACAAATGATTCACAAGAACTAATACCGTTTGCTGGAACGCAACTCGTATTTATACAAAATGTTCACAGTGTTGTGGGCAATGCAAATGAAACGAGTGGTTGTTTAATGGTATTCGGGTTGTGTTCGTGTATCCGTCGTGTAGTGATCGTGTGTACATATCGGACATGAAAGAAATCACCCCTAAGTCATGATGTCGACTTTTTCTATAAAAGGTCGGTAGATGTGCGCAGCACGTTTAATTCAGTTTAAACAGTGTTTGTGTTCAGATATAGTGAAGAAAAGTGAAAAATGGCTCGTACTAAGCAAACTGCCCGTAAATCGACTGGTGGCAAAGCGCCCAGAAAACAATTGGCAACTAAGGCTGCACGCAAGAGCGCACCAGCAACCGGTGGTGTTAAGAAGCCACATCGTTTTCGTCCTGGCACAGTGGCTTTGCGTGAAATTCGTCGCTACCAGAAGAGTACCGAATTGTTGATCCGCAAATTGCCCTTCCAACGTTTGGTGCGTGAGATCGCTCAAGATTTCAAGACCGACTTGCGTTTCCAGAGCTCGGCCGTTATGGCTCTACAAGAAGCTAGCGAAGCATACTTGGTCGGTTTGTTCGAAGATACCAATTTGTGTGCCATCCATGCAAAACGTGTCACCATCATGCCCAAAGACATCCAATTGGCCAGACGTATTCGTGGAGAACGTGCATAAATAAATGATTTTTTTTCTTCATTTGTTTTTAACACCATTCTTTTTTCAAAAAAAACAATCGGTCCTTTTCAGGACCACAAATTGAATTATGAAAAAGAGAATATTATTTTAAAACCAACATGTTTCCCATAATAAATAAATTTTTCCTAAGATGTTTTTTTTCAGCAATGTTTATGAAATGATGTTCTAGAATTTTTTTTCTTTTAGCTCTTTGATTGCTAATTTAGTTCGACTTCTGAGTATTTTATGTTATGTTTGTTTATATTTTGCAATGAACACATCTTCGACAACCTTCATTAATTGTTTCTCAAATATTTCTAGTTATATTATGAATAATAGCAAAAATAAAAATATTCAAATAGTCTATCAGTAGATAGACTATAATATTCATAATATATTATATTATGAATAATAGCAAAAATAAAAATATTCAAATAGTCTATCAGTAGAACGTAAAATTTAAGTATTTACCAAATTCAACAACAATTGTTCACAACATTTTGTTGATTTCATTTCTAATCTTCCCTTCCGCACAAAAAAAGTTTGTTATTGCATAGGCAGAATATTTTTTTCAATTTACATATATTATTACATATGTATGTATGCATTTTTTTCTAAATGTGCTATTTAGAAAATGTATACTTAAACACCTCAAAATTTTAATAAGTTTTGTACATATAGGACTTTTTTTACAAATTGATTACTCTTATACAATATCTAAGCTATCGAAATAAATGCAGTTTTTTCTGTTTAAATAAATTTCATAGATAATTCGTTATTCGCGGAAAAAATGAACTTACGTTTTCCTATATATTACTGCCGACGAGTTTATATACATAGATACAAATTTCCGTCGGTCAAAAGATATTTTCTGAAAATATTATTGATTTATTTTAAGGAAAACACATAAAGGTTGACTACTGATTACATTTTTATTTGAAACATTAACAAAAAACCATAAATTTTCACAATTTATCAAAAAAAAATTCTGAAAATTTTAACAATCTCTGCACTAAATTGATTATAACTGATAAACAATGAATGCAAAATATCTGAAATAATCATTTCCAGAATGCTGTATATCTATTATAACTATTCTGGTTGTTTTTTCTGACAAACATCCAGGTAATATAATAAATAAATCCATAATTGTGCGAAAACTTTTGTAGAATTGTAAATGAGTTCCCATTTAAATCGTGTCAAACTCTATGTGGACTACTATGCACTTCTCATGTTTTTTAAGTATATGGAAATCGCGATAAATTTTTTTTTTGTATAGAATTTTACACAGAAATTGTGAGTGTATTGTGCGAGTTTTTTTTTTACAAATAAATAAGAGTTAAAATGTCTGAATCCGCTGCCGTTGAAGCTACCGCGTCCCCAGTTGCTGCTGCCCCAGCTGCTGAGAAGAAGACAGCCAAGAAGGCTGCCGCCAAGGCAAAGAAACCATCTGCCACTCCATCTCATCCACCAACCCAACAAATGGTCGATGCTGCCATCAAAGCATTGAAGGAACGTGGTGGTTCATCTCTGCCCGCCATCAAGAAGTACTTGGCCGGTACCTATAAGGTTGATGCCCAAAAATTGGCTCCCTTCATCAAGAAGTATTTGAAGGGTGCTGTTGCCAGCGGAAAGTTGATCCAAACCAAGGGTAAGGGTGCTTCTGGTTCATTCAAATTGTCGCCAGCTGCTTCCAAGGAACCCAAACCAAAATCTGTCGAGAAGAAAAAGAAGGCACCAGTTGCTGGTGACAAGAAGAAGAAGGTTGCACCCAAGAAGGCCAAGGCTGCCGGTGAAAAGAAAGCTGTCGCCAAAAAACCATCTGCCGCCAAGAAGACCGCCGAAAAGAAAAAGACCGAGAAGGCGAAGGCAAAAATCGCCAAAAAGACCGGTACAGTCAAAGCTAAACCAGCAAAGGCTGCCCCCAAGGCCTCCGCGACAAAACCAAAGGCACCCAAGGCAAAGAGTGCTGCAGCGGCAAAACCAAAAAAGGCTTCTCCAGCAAAGAAACCAGCTGCCAAGAAGGCCGCCGCCAAAAAGTAATTTTTTCCACCACAAATTCCTTTCAACATGATATTCCAAATATCTATGTCTAACAGCCCTTTTCAGGGCTACAAATATTCTTCAAAAAGAGACTTAATTATCCAAATCAAACTAATCCCTTTTTGACCCTACTTACTACCTACGATTCCCTTTTCAATTCATTATTCCACTACCCAACCACCAATCACCTACTCTGCCCCCTGCTCTTCGACCATCCGCATCCGACGCATCCAATTATATCAAACAAACAAACACAAATACCTACCATCTCATACCAAATACCCACAATTAATATTTCGCAGAATCATGATCTTAGTCATAAAATAGTCATATTGCTGCATACCTTGGTAGATTGTATTTTATGAAGTGCCGACGGAAAAACACCAAGAAGATCCTCGAAAAAAAAAAACACTGTACATTTCTGCGAAAGACAAAAATTATCGAAATGCCGACGGCAAAACATACATTTTTCTAGTGGCATTTTTTTTTTCTGGGTAAATAGAGAATATTCTTCCATTTTACGCGATATTATATTAACTTAAATGTATTTATTTTTTTTTTTCCCCCCTCAGAATGAATTTTTTAAAATCTCTTTTCAAATATATTTTGTGGCCCTGAAAAGGGCCTTTGATTTGAAGGAAATGTATGCGACGAATGAAGAAAGCATTTACTTGGAGCTGGTGTATTTGGTGACAGCCTTGGTACCTTCACTGACAGCGTGCTTAGCCAACTCACCGGGCAACAAAAGACGGACAGCAGTTTGGATTTCCCGACTGGTGATGGTCGAACGTTTGTTGTAGTGAGCCAAACGAGATGCTTCGGCGGCAATACGTTCGAAGATATCATTAACGAAACTGTTCATGATGCTCATCGCCTTGGACGAAATACCAGTATCGGGATGTACTTGCTTCAACACTTTGTAAATGTAGATGGCATAACTCTCCTTGCGCTTGGTACGCCTCTTCGTCTTGTCACTCTTGGTGATGTTCTTCTGGGCTTTACCGGCCTTTTTCGCTGCTTTACCACTGGCTTTAGGAGGCATTTTTCACTTGAGTTTTTAAAATCACACAAACACTTTTAACACTGTTCACAATTTTGTCGTTTTGCCGTCGAATGCCCAACTTAAGTACAATTTCGTGCACACAATATTCGAGAGACGAGCAACGTTCGGCTCGCCAACGAAAAACAACCCTCATGGTGAGACGATGTGTACGAAAAAAAGTATAAATACTCGTTGAAATAGCTCAGACTGTATCATTTGTGTTTTTCAGTGCTACAGTGTTAAATAAAAAAAAATAAGTGAAAATGTCTGGTCGTGGTAAAGGTGGCAAAGTTAAGGGAAAGGCAAAGTCCCGTTCAAGCCGTGCTGGTCTGCAGTTCCCCGTCGGTCGTATCCATCGTTTGTTGCGCAAAGGCAACTATGCTGAGCGTGTTGGTGCCGGTGCCCCAGTCTACTTGGCTGCCGTCATGGAATATTTGGCTGCTGAAGTTTTGGAATTGGCTGGCAATGCTGCTCGCGACAACAAGAAGACCAGAATTATCCCTCGTCATTTGCAGTTGGCCATCCGTAACGATGAAGAATTGAACAAATTGTTGTCTGGTGTCACCATTGCTCAAGGTGGTGTTTTGCCAAACATCCAGGCTGTACTTTTGCCCAAAAAGACCGAAAAGAAAGCTTAAATTCTCTAACGATCAAACAAAATGTAAATACAGGCCATCGTATCCATTGCAACAATCCGTCCTTTTCAGGACGACAAAATCTATTCAAAAAGAGTCAAATCTTATCAAACATATTTATTTTTTGTAAATGTATATCAATGGAAATTTTATTTTTTTTCGCATCACATGGTTAAATCATCCTCCGTGGTTTAGCATATGTTTGTGTGTATGTGAGAAATGTGTGTGAATGGTAGTACAGTCAGACTCGCTTCTTTGAAAAACCATCTACGTCGTAGTTGTACACAGGCATGCACGATCGATACATACATAACAAATAAATGTGTGTGTGTCCGTAGAAATATGTATGTGAATTTCTGAACGGCAGAAACGATATTATTTTTATTTAAAAAATTAATTTCCAGCAGAAAAGAAACATTGTCTGCAAAAAAAAAAGAAAAATATTTTCCCTTTTTTAAATGTAAAAAAACAATTCATGTAGAATATAATTTCTGTTTGGACATGGATGGATACATACTCTGAAAAAGAAACTGCGTAGTAGATAGTTGAAGGGAAAATACTAAATACACATTCCCGCCACTGTTGTACAGCGCCACATTCATGGAATGTGTATAGGTCATTTCATTTATTGTCTGTATGTATATGCATTTATTCTCAAAAATATAATAGAATTGGTAGTTGAATAAATATTTTCTCTTTTAAAAAATATATTGTGGTCCTGAAAAGGACCGATTGTTTTTTAAATGTAAAATTTGTTGAATTTTTCCATCCGAATGTGTTTAACCGCCGAAACCGTACAAAGTGCGGCCCTGTCTCTTCAAAGCGTAGACGACATCCATAGCGGTGACGGTTTTACGCTTGGCGTGTTCGGTGTATGTGACAGCATCACGGATGACATTTTCCAGGAATACTTTCAGAACACCGCGAGTTTCTTCGTAGATCAATCCAGAAATACGCTTCACACCGCCACGACGAGCCAAACGTCTGATAGCTGGCTTGGTGATACCTTGGATGTTATCACGCAACACTTTACGATGACGTTTTGCGCCACCTTTTCCCAATCCTTTGCCACCTTTACCACGACCAGTCATTTTTCAATATTTTTTTTTTAAGTCACTTAAACACTTCACAAATGATTCACAAGAACTAATACCGTTTGCTGGAACGCAACTCGTATTTATACAAAATGTTCACAGTGTTGTGGGCAATGCAAATGAAACGAGTGGTTGTTTAATGGTATTCGGGTTGTGTTCGTGTATCCGTCGTGTAGTGATCGTGTGTACATATCGGACATGAAAGAAATCACCCCTAAGTCATGATGTCGACTTTTTCTATAAAAGGTCGGTAGATGTGCGCAGCACGTTTAATTCAGTTTAAACAGTGTTTGTGTTCAGATATAGTGAAGAAAAGTGAAAAATGGCTCGTACTAAGCAAACTGCCCGTAAATCGACTGGTGGCAAAGCGCCCAGAAAACAATTGGCAACTAAGGCTGCACGCAAGAGCGCACCAGCAACCGGTGGTGTTAAGAAGCCACATCGTTTTCGTCCTGGCACAGTGGCTTTGCGTGAAATTCGTCGCTACCAGAAGAGTACCGAATTGTTGATCCGCAAATTGCCCTTCCAACGTTTGGTGCGTGAGATCGCTCAAGATTTCAAGACCGACTTGCGTTTCCAGAGCTCGGCCGTTATGGCTCTACAAGAAGCTAGCGAAGCATACTTGGTCGGTTTGTTCGAAGATACCAATTTGTGTGCCATCCATGCAAAACGTGTCACCATCATGCCCAAAGACATCCAATTGGCCAGACGTATTCGTGGAGAACGTGCATAAATAAATGATTTTTTTTCTTCATTTGTTTTTAACACCATTCTTTTTTCAAAAAAAACAATCGGTCCTTTTCAGGACCACAAATTGAATTATGAAAAAGAGAATATTATTTTAAAACCAACATGTTTCCCATAATAAATAAATTTTTCCTAAGATGTTTTTTTTCAGCAATGTTTATGAAATGATGTTCTAGAATTTTTTTTCTTTTAGCTCTTTGATTGCTAATTTAGTTCGACTTCTGAGTATTTTATGTTATGTTTGTTTATATTTTGCAATGAACACATCTTCGACAACCTTCATTAATTGTTTCTCAAATATTTCTAGTTATATTATGAATAATAGCAAAAATAAAAATATTCAAATAGTCTATCAGTAGATAGACTATAATATTCATAATATATTATATTATGAATAATAGCAAAAATAAAAATATTCAAATAGTCTATCAGTAGAACGTAAAATTTAAGTATTTACCAAATTCAACAACAATTGTTCACAACATTTTGTTGATTTCATTTCTAATCTTCCCTTCCGCACAAAAAAAGTTTGTTATTGCATAGGCAGAATATTTTTTTCAATTTACATATATTATTACATATGTATGTATGCATTTTTTTCTAAATGTGCTATTTAGAAAATGTATACTTAAACACCTCAAAATTTTAATAAGTTTTGTACATATAGGACTTTTTTTACAAATTGATTACTCTTATACAATATCTAAGCTATCGAAATAAATGCAGTTTTTTCTGTTTAAATAAATTTCATAGATAATTCGTTATTCGCGGAAAAAATGAACTTACGTTTTCCTATATATTACTGCCGACGAGTTTATATACATAGATACAAATTTCCGTCGGTCAAAAGATATTTTCTGAAAATATTATTGATTTATTTTAAGGAAAACACATAAAGGTTGACTACTGATTACATTTTTATTTGAAACATTAACAAAAAACCATAAATTTTCACAATTTATCAAAAAAAAATTCTGAAAATTTTAACAATCTCTGCACTAAATTGATTATAACTGATAAACAATGAATGCAAAATATCTGAAATAATCATTTCCAGAATGCTGTATATCTATTATAACTATTCTGGTTGTTTTTTCTGACAAACATCCAGGTAATATAATAAATAAATCCATAATTGTGCGAAAACTTTTGTAGAATTGTAAATGAGTTCCCATTTAAATCGTGTCAAACTCTATGTGGACTACTATGCACTTCTCATGTTTTTTAAGTATATGGAAATCGCGATAAATTTTTTTTTTGTATAGAATTTTACACAGAAATTGTGAGTGTATTGTGCGAGTTTTTTTTTTACAAATAAATAAGAGTTAAAATGTCTGAATCCGCTGCCGTTGAAGCTACCGCGTCCCCAGTTGCTGCTGCCCCAGCTGCTGAGAAGAAGACAGCCAAGAAGGCTGCCGCCAAGGCAAAGAAACCATCTGCCACTCCATCTCATCCACCAACCCAACAAATGGTCGATGCTGCCATCAAAGCATTGAAGGAACGTGGTGGTTCATCTCTGCCCGCCATCAAGAAGTACTTGGCCGGTACCTATAAGGTTGATGCCCAAAAATTGGCTCCCTTCATCAAGAAGTATTTGAAGGGTGCTGTTGCCAGCGGAAAGTTGATCCAAACCAAGGGTAAGGGTGCTTCTGGTTCATTCAAATTGTCGCCAGCTGCTTCCAAGGAACCCAAACCAAAATCTGTCGAGAAGAAAAAGAAGGCACCAGTTGCTGGTGACAAGAAGAAGAAGGTTGCACCCAAGAAGGCCAAGGCTGCCGGTGAAAAGAAAGCTGTCGCCAAAAAACCATCTGCCGCCAAGAAGACCGCCGAAAAGAAAAAGACCGAGAAGGCGAAGGCAAAAATCGCCAAAAAGACCGGTACAGTCAAAGCTAAACCAGCAAAGGCTGCCCCCAAGGCCTCCGCGACAAAACCAAAGGCACCCAAGGCAAAGAGTGCTGCAGCGGCAAAACCAAAAAAGGCTTCTCCAGCAAAGAAACCAGCTGCCAAGAAGGCCGCCGCCAAAAAGTAATTTTTTCCACCACAAATTCCTTTCAACATGATATTCCAAATATCTATGTCTAACAGCCCTTTTCAGGGCTACAAATATTCTTCAAAAAGAGACTTAATTATCCAAATCAAACTAATCCCTTTTTGACCCTACTTACTACCTACGATTCCCTTTTCAATTCATTATTCCACTACCCAACCACCAATCACCTACTCTGCCCCCTGCTCTTCGACCATCCGCATCCGACGCATCCAATTATATCAAACAAACAAACACAAATACCTACCATCTCATACCAAATACCCACAATTAATATTTCGCAGAATCATGATCTTAGTCATAAAATAGTCATATTGCTGCATACCTTGGTAGATTGTATTTTATGAAGTGCCGACGGAAAAACACCAAGAAGATCCTCGAAAAAAAAAAACACTGTACATTTCTGCGAAAGACAAAAATTATCGAAATGCCGACGGCAAAACATGCATTTTTCTAGTGGCATTTTTTTTTTCTGGGTAAATAGAGAATATTCTTCCATTTTACGCGATATTATATTAACTTAAATGTATTTATTTTTTTTTTTCCCCCCTCAGAATGAATTTTTTAAAATCTCTTTTCAAATATATTTTGTGGCCCTGAAAAGGGCCTTTGATTTGAAGGAAATGTATGCGACGAATGAAGAAAGCATTTACTTGGAGCTGGTGTATTTGGTGACAGCCTTGGTACCTTCACTGACAGCGTGCTTAGCCAACTCACCGGGCAACAAAAGACGGACAGCAGTTTGGATTTCCCGACTGGTGATGGTCGAACGTTTGTTGTAGTGAGCCAAACGAGATGCTTCGGCGGCAATACGTTCGAAGATATCATTAACGAAACTGTTCATGATGCTCATCGCCTTGGACGAAATACCAGTATCGGGATGTACTTGCTTCAACACTTTGTAAATGTAGATGGCATAACTCTCCTTGCGCTTGGTACGCCTCTTCGTCTTGTCACTCTTGGTGATGTTCTTCTGGGCTTTACCGGCCTTTTTCGCTGCTTTACCACTGGCTTTAGGAGGCATTTTTCACTTGAGTTTTTAAAATCACACAAACACTTTTAACACTGTTCACAATTTTGTCGTTTTGCCGTCGAATGCCCAACTTAAGTACAATTTCGTGCACACAATATTCGAGAGACGAGCAACGTTCGGCTCGCCAACGAAAAACAACCCTCATGGTGAGACGATGTGTACGAAAAAAAGTATAAATACTCGTTGAAATAGCTCAGACTGTATCATTTGTGTTTTTCAGTGCTACAGTGTTAAATAAAAAAAAATAAGTGAAAATGTCTGGTCGTGGTAAAGGTGGCAAAGTTAAGGGAAAGGCAAAGTCCCGTTCAAGCCGTGCTGGTCTGCAGTTCCCCGTCGGTCGTATCCATCGTTTGTTGCGCAAAGGCAACTATGCTGAGCGTGTTGGTGCCGGTGCCCCAGTCTACTTGGCTGCCGTCATGGAATATTTGGCTGCTGAAGTTTTGGAATTGGCTGGCAATGCTGCTCGCGACAACAAGAAGACCAGAATTATCCCTCGTCATTTGCAGTTGGCCATCCGTAACGATGAAGAATTGAACAAATTGTTGTCTGGTGTCACCATTGCTCAAGGTGGTGTTTTGCCAAACATCCAGGCTGTACTTTTGCCCAAAAAGACCGAAAAGAAAGCTTAAATTCTCTAACGATCAAACAAAATGTAAATACAGGCCATCGTATCCATTGCAACAATCCGTCCTTTTCAGGACGACAAAATCTATTCAAAAAGAGTCAAATCTTATCAAACATATTTATTTTTTGTAAATGTATATCAATGGAAATTTTATTTTTTTTCGCATCACATGGTTAAATCATCCTCCGTGGTTTAGCATATGTTTGTGTGTATGTGAGAAATGTGTGTGAATGGTAGTACAGTCAGACTCGCTTCTTTGAAAAACCATCTACGTCGTAGTTGTACACAGGCATGCACGATCGATACATACATAACAAATAAATGTGTGTGTGTCCGTAGAAATATGTATGTGAATTTCTGAACGGCAGAAACGATATTATTTTTATTTAAAAAATTAATTTCCAGCAGAAAAGAAACATTGTCTGCAAAAAAAAAAGAAAAATATTTTCCCTTTTTTAAATGTAAAAAAACAATTCATGTAGAATATAATTTCTGTTTGGACATGGATGGATACATACTCTGAAAAAGAAACTGCGTAGTAGATAGTTGAAGGGAAAATACTAAATACACATTCCCGCCACTGTTGTACAGCGCCACATTCATGGAATGTGTATAGGTCATTTCATTTATTGTCTGTATGTATATGCATTTATTCTCAAAAATATAATAGAATTGGTAGTTGAATAAATATTTTCTCTTTTAAAAAATATATTGTGGTCCTGAAAAGGACCGATTGTTTTTTAAATGTAAAATTTGTTGAATTTTTCCATCCGAATGTGTTTAACCGCCGAAACCGTACAAAGTGCGGCCCTGTCTCTTCAAAGCGTAGACGACATCCATAGCGGTGACGGTTTTACGCTTGGCGTGTTCGGTGTATGTGACAGCATCACGGATGACATTTTCCAGGAATACTTTCAGAACACCGCGAGTTTCTTCGTAGATCAATCCAGAAATACGCTTCACACCGCCACGACGAGCCAAACGTCTGATAGCTGGCTTGGTGATACCTTGGATGTTATCACGCAACACTTTACGATGACGTTTTGCGCCACCTTTTCCCAATCCTTTGCCACCTTTACCACGACCAGTCATTTTTCAATATTTTTTTTTTAAGTCACTTAAACACTTCACAAATGATTCACAAGAACTAATACCGTTTGCTGGAACGCAACTCGTATTTATACAAAATGTTCACAGTGTTGTGGGCAATGCAAATGAAACGAGTGGTTGTTTAATGGTATTCGGGTTGTGTTCGTGTATCCGTCGTGTAGTGATCGTGTGTACATATCGGACATGAAAGAAATCACCCCTAAGTCATGATGTCGACTTTTTCTATAAAAGGTCGGTAGATGTGCGCAGCACGGTTCGACATATTAATAGCTTCATGTGGGCCCAGGGCCAGCACATCGAACAAAAGACTCAATTTATATCTCACCACAGTATCGAACTACTTCGAGAAATGGAAATTGAGACTTAACATTGGCAAATGTCATGGTATAATCTTTAAGGGGAAGCTTGGAAGAATATACCCTAATGCCAGAAAATACTCCCCCGCCATCAAAATAGGCGACCGGACAATATCCTCTAGTGACAGATTAAAATACCTCGGTGTTATCTTTCACGAAAAATTTGAATTCTACAGGCATATAGATTATATCCTGAATAAGGCAAAACGGGCGTACTTTGCATACAACCATCTCCTTCGACGCAAAGGAGCTTTGTCATCTAAAGTAAGGCTTCTAATTTACCAGCAAGTAATTAGGCCCATAATATCCTATGCATTCCCTATTTGGTTCGGAATCTCTTCCAGCCAAATGGAAAGGCTCAGGATTTGGGAAAGAAGGATCCTCTCAACATGTTTGGGCCTCCGGTGGACATTACACACGGACGGAACATACAGGAGACCATCCTGTAAAACCATCTATAGCATGATAAACTTCGATAGAATCGATGTTTTCATGATACGTAATGCCATCACATTTCTAGAAAGGAGTTCCTCCCTAGAAAACAGCATGGTTGAGGACTGCTTAAGTCGAGACATCGACTTAGACTCATTTCTGCCGATAGGCTATCTACCACCAGCCGCCCTTTTGGCTTTTAATACGGACGGGCGACTCTTTATAGAGGATAAACTTCTGTTCTATCACAGAAGGATAAACTCTTATGATCTAAGTGACACGGTGTACATCACGCACCAATAATTTTATTGTTTTTTAGTTTTAAGTTAATTAGTTTGTTAAGTTAGTTTTAAGTATTTAAAAAATTATGAATTACCCATTTTTTAATGATAATTTTTATGGGAAAATGTAACTGATGGTCAAAATAAATTTATAACAAACCAATGACTTGACAGCAGCAAGCTGCGTCACATATATAATTAAGAGCAGTAGATCTAGGAATATACATAAGTATGATAGATAAATTAAGTATGAAGTTAGCATAAGACCGCCATATATATAGCAATTTTTTATCAATAAAGGTCAAATTTTAAAAGCAAAAAAGCGCAGCACGTTTAATTCAGTTTAAACAGTGTTTGTGTTCAGATATAGTGAAGAAAAGTGAAAAATGGCTCGTACTAAGCAAACTGCCCGTAAATCGACTGGTGGCAAAGCGCCCAGAAAACAATTGGCAACTAAGGCTGCACGCAAGAGCGCACCAGCAACCGGTGGTGTTAAGAAGCCACATCGTTTTCGTCCTGGCACAGTGGCTTTGCGTGAAATTCGTCGCTACCAGAAGAGTACCGAATTGTTGATCCGCAAATTGCCCTTCCAACGTTTGGTGCGTGAGATCGCTCAAGATTTCAAGACCGACTTGCGTTTCCAGAGCTCGGCCGTTATGGCTCTACAAGAAGCTAGCGAAGCATACTTGGTCGGTTTGTTCGAAGATACCAATTTGTGTGCCATCCATGCAAAACGTGTCACCATCATGCCCAAAGACATCCAATTGGCCAGACGTATTCGTGGAGAACGTGCATAAATAAATGATTTTTTTTCTTCATTTGTTTTTAACACCATTCTTTTTTCAAAAAAAACAATCGGTCCTTTTCAGGACCACAAATTGAATTATGAAAAAGAGAATATTATTTTAAAACCAACATGTTTCCCATAATAAATAAATTTTTCCTAAGATGTTTTTTTTCAGCAATGTTTATGAAATGATGTTCTAGAATTTTTTTTCTTTTAGCTCTTTGATTGCTAATTTAGTTCGACTTCTGAGTATTTTATGTTATGTTTGTTTATATTTTGCAATGAACACATCTTCGACAACCTTCATTAATTGTTTCTCAAATATTTCTAGTTATATTATGAATAATAGCAAAAATAAAAATATTCAAATAGTCTATCAGTAGATAGACTATAATATTCATAATATATTATATTATGAATAATAGCAAAAATAAAAATATTCAAATAGTCTATCAGTAGAACGTAAAATTTAAGTATTTACCAAATTCAACAACAATTGTTCACAACATTTTGTTGATTTCATTTCTAATCTTCCCTTCCGCACAAAAAAAGTTTGTTATTGCATAGGCAGAATATTTTTTTCAATTTACATATATTATTACATATGTATGTATGCATTTTTTTCTAAATGTGCTATTTAGAAAATGTATACTTAAACACCTCAAAATTTTAATAAGTTTTGTACATATAGGACTTTTTTTACAAATTGATTACTCTTATACAATATCTAAGCTATCGAAATAAATGCAGTTTTTTCTGTTTAAATAAATTTCATAGATAATTCGTTATTCGCGGAAAAAATGAACTTACGTTTTCCTATATATTACTGCCGACGAGTTTATATACATAGATACAAATTTCCGTCGGTCAAAAGATATTTTCTGAAAATATTATTGATTTATTTTAAGGAAAACACATAAAGGTTGACTACTGATTACATTTTTATTTGAAACATTAACAAAAAACCATAAATTTTCACAATTTATCAAAAAAAAATTCTGAAAATTTTAACAATCTCTGCACTAAATTGATTATAACTGATAAACAATGAATGCAAAATATCTGAAATAATCATTTCCAGAATGCTGTATATCTATTATAACTATTCTGGTTGTTTTTTCTGACAAACATCCAGGTAATATAATAAATAAATCCATAATTGTGCGAAAACTTTTGTAGAATTGTAAATGAGTTCCCATTTAAATCGTGTCAAACTCTATGTGGACTACTATGCACTTCTCATGTTTTTTAAGTATATGGAAATCGCGATAAATTTTTTTTTTGTATAGAATTTTACACAGAAATTGTGAGTGTATTGTGCGAGTTTTTTTTTTACAAATAAATAAGAGTTAAAATGTCTGAATCCGCTGCCGTTGAAGCTACCGCGTCCCCAGTTGCTGCTGCCCCAGCTGCTGAGAAGAAGACAGCCAAGAAGGCTGCCGCCAAGGCAAAGAAACCATCTGCCACTCCATCTCATCCACCAACCCAACAAATGGTCGATGCTGCCATCAAAGCATTGAAGGAACGTGGTGGTTCATCTCTGCCCGCCATCAAGAAGTACTTGGCCGGTACCTATAAGGTTGATGCCCAAAAATTGGCTCCCTTCATCAAGAAGTATTTGAAGGGTGCTGTTGCCAGCGGAAAGTTGATCCAAACCAAGGGTAAGGGTGCTTCTGGTTCATTCAAATTGTCGCCAGCTGCTTCCAAGGAACCCAAACCAAAATCTGTCGAGAAGAAAAAGAAGGCACCAGTTGCTGGTGACAAGAAGAAGAAGGTTGCACCCAAGAAGGCCAAGGCTGCCGGTGAAAAGAAAGCTGTCGCCAAAAAACCATCTGCCGCCAAGAAGACCGCCGAAAAGAAAAAGACCGAGAAGGCGAAGGCAAAAATCGCCAAAAAGACCGGTACAGTCAAAGCTAAACCAGCAAAGGCTGCCCCCAAGGCCTCCGCGACAAAACCAAAGGCACCCAAGGCAAAGAGTGCTGCAGCGGCAAAACCAAAAAAGGCTTCTCCAGCAAAGAAACCAGCTGCCAAGAAGGCCGCCGCCAAAAAGTAATTTTTTCCACCACAAATTCCTTTCAACATGATATTCCAAATATCTATGTCTAACAGCCCTTTTCAGGGCTACAAATATTCTTCAAAAAGAGACTTAATTATCCAAATCAAACTAATCCCTTTTTGACCCTACTTACTACCTACGATTCCCTTTTCAATTCATTATTCCACTACCCAACCACCAATCACCTACTCTGCCCCCTGCTCTTCGACCATCCGCATCCGACGCATCCAATTATATCAAACAAACAAACACAAATACCTACCATCTCATACCAAATACCCACAATTAATATTTCGCAGAATCATGATCTTAGTCATAAAATAGTCATATTGCTGCATACCTTGGTAGATTGTATTTTATGAAGTGCCGACGGAAAAACACCAAGAAGATCCTCGAAAAAAAAAAACACTGTACATTTCTGCGAAAGACAAAAATTATCGAAATGCCGACGGCAAAACATGCATTTTTCTAGTGGCATTTTTTTTTTCTGGGTAAATAGAGAATATTCTTCCATTTTACGCGATATTATATTAACTTAAATGTATTTATTTTTTTTTTTCCCCCCTCAGAATGAATTTTTTAAAATCTCTTTTCAAATATATTTTGTGGCCCTGAAAAGGGCCTTTGATTTGAAGGAAATGTATGCGACGAATGAAGAAAGCATTTACTTGGAGCTGGTGTATTTGGTGACAGCCTTGGTACCTTCACTGACAGCGTGCTTAGCCAACTCACCGGGCAACAAAAGACGGACAGCAGTTTGGATTTCCCGACTGGTGATGGTCGAACGTTTGTTGTAGTGAGCCAAACGAGATGCTTCGGCGGCAATACGTTCGAAGATATCATTAACGAAACTGTTCATGATGCTCATCGCCTTGGACGAAATACCAGTATCGGGATGTACTTGCTTCAACACTTTGTAAATGTAGATGGCATAACTCTCCTTGCGCTTGGTACGCCTCTTCGTCTTGTCACTCTTGGTGATGTTCTTCTGGGCTTTACCGGCCTTTTTCGCTGCTTTACCACTGGCTTTAGGAGGCATTTTTCACTTGAGTTTTTAAAATCACACAAACACTTTTAACACTGTTCACAATTTTGTCGTTTTGCCGTCGAATGCCCAACTTAAGTACAATTTCGTGCACACAATATTCGAGAGACGAGCAACGTTCGGCTCGCCAACGAAAAACAACCCTCATGGTGAGACGATGTGTACGAAAAAAAGTATAAATACTCGTTGAAATAGCTCAGACTGTATCATTTGTGTTTTTCAGTGCTACAGTGTTAAATAAAAAAAAATAAGTGAAAATGTCTGGTCGTGGTAAAGGTGGCAAAGTTAAGGGAAAGGCAA
Organism: Hydrotaea cyrtoneurina; assembly: GCA_958296145.1. NCBI lineage: Eukaryota > Metazoa > Arthropoda > Insecta > Diptera > Muscidae > Hydrotaea > Hydrotaea cyrtoneurina. Next base: position 67,165,037 of record OY282514.1, on the reverse strand, counting down.
AGTCCCGTTCAAGCCGTGCTGGTCTGCAGTTCCCCGTCGGTCGTATCCATCGTTTGTTGCGCAAAGGCAACTATGCTGAGCGTGTTGGTGCCGGTGCCCCAGTCTACTTGGCTGCCGTCATGGAATATTTGGCTGCTGAAGTTTTGGAATTGGCTGGCAATGCTGCTCGCGACAACAAGAAGACCAGAATTATCCCTCGTCATTTGCAGTTGGCCATCCGTAACGATGAAGAATTGAACAAATTGTTGTCTGGTGTCACCATTGCTCAAGGTGGTGTTTTGCCAAACATCCAGGCTGTACTTTTGCCCAAAAAGACCGAAAAGAAAGCTTAAATTCTCTAACGATCAAACAAAATGTAAATACAGGCCATCGTATCCATTGCAACAATCCGTCCTTTTCAGGACGACAAAATCTATTCAAAAAGAGTCAAATCTTATCAAACATATTTATTTTTTGTAAATGTATATCAATGGAAATTTTATTTTTTTTCGCATCACATGGTTAAATCATCCTCCGTGGTTTAGCATATGTTTGTGTGTATGTGAGAAATGTGTGTGAATGGTAGTACAGTCAGACTCGCTTCTTTGAAAAACCATCTACGTCGTAGTTGTACACAGGCATGCACGATCGATACATACATAACAAATAAATGTGTGTGTGTCCGTAGAAATATGTATGTGAATTTCTGAACGGCAGAAACGATATTATTTTTATTTAAAAAATTAATTTCCAGCAGAAAAGAAACATTGTCTGCAAAAAAAAAAGAAAAATATTTTCCCTTTTTTAAATGTAAAAAAACAATTCATGTAGAATATAATTTCTGTTTGGACATGGATGGATACATACTCTGAAAAAGAAACTGCGTAGTAGATAGTTGAAGGGAAAATACTAAATACACATTCCCGCCACTGTTGTACAGCGCCACATTCATGGAATGTGTATAGGTCATTTCATTTATTGTCTGTATGTATATGCATTTATTCTCAAAAATATAATAGAATTGGTAGTTGAATAAATATTTTCTCTTTTAAAAAATATATTGTGGTCCTGAAAAGGACCGATTGTTTTTTAAATGTAAAATTTGTTGAATTTTTCCATCCGAATGTGTTTAACCGCCGAAACCGTACAAAGTGCGGCCCTGTCTCTTCAAAGCGTAGACGACATCCATAGCGGTGACGGTTTTACGCTTGGCGTGTTCGGTGTATGTGACAGCATCACGGATGACATTTTCCAGGAATACTTTCAGAACACCGCGAGTTTCTTCGTAGATCAATCCAGAAATACGCTTCACACCGCCACGACGAGCCAAACGTCTGATAGCTGGCTTGGTGATACCTTGGATGTTATCACGCAACACTTTACGATGACGTTTTGCGCCACCTTTTCCCAATCCTTTGCCACCTTTACCACGACCAGTCATTTTTCAATATTTTTTTTTTAAGTCACTTAAACACTTCACAAATGATTCACAAGAACTAATACCGTTTGCTGGAACGCAACTCGTATTTATACAAAATGTTCACAGTGTTGTGGGCAATGCAAATGAAACGAGTGGTTGTTTAATGGTATTCGGGTTGTGTTCGTGTATCCGTCGTGTAGTGATCGTGTGTACATATCGGACATGAAAGAAATCACCCCTAAGTCATGATGTCGACTTTTTCTATAAAAGGTCGGTAGATGTGCGCAGCACGTTTAATTCAGTTTAAACAGTGTTTGTGTTCAGATATAGTGAAGAAAAGTGAAAAATGGCTCGTACTAAGCAAACTGCCCGTAAATCGACTGGTGGCAAAGCGCCCAGAAAACAATTGGCAACTAAGGCTGCACGCAAGAGCGCACCAGCAACCGGTGGTGTTAAGAAGCCACATCGTTTTCGTCCTGGCACAGTGGCTTTGCGTGAAATTCGTCGCTACCAGAAGAGTACCGAATTGTTGATCCGCAAATTGCCCTTCCAACGTTTGGTGCGTGAGATCGCTCAAGATTTCAAGACCGACTTGCGTTTCCAGAGCTCGGCCGTTATGGCTCTACAAGAAGCTAGCGAAGCATACTTGGTCGGTTTGTTCGAAGATACCAATTTGTGTGCCATCCATGCAAAACGTGTCACCATCATGCCCAAAGACATCCAATTGGCCAGACGTATTCGTGGAGAACGTGCATAAATAAATGATTTTTTTTCTTCATTTGTTTTTAACACCATTCTTTTTTCAAAAAAAACAATCGGTCCTTTTCAGGACCACAAATTGAATTATGAAAAAGAGAATATTATTTTAAAACCAACATGTTTCCCATAATAAATAAATTTTTCCTAAGATGTTTTTTTTCAGCAATGTTTATGAAATGATGTTCTAGAATTTTTTTTCTTTTAGCTCTTTGATTGCTAATTTAGTTCGACTTCTGAGTATTTTATGTTATGTTTGTTTATATTTTGCAATGAACACATCTTCGACAACCTTCATTAATTGTTTCTCAAATATTTCTAGTTATATTATGAATAATAGCAAAAATAAAAATATTCAAATAGTCTATCAGTAGATAGACTATAATATTCATAATATATTATATTATGAATAATAGCAAAAATAAAAATATTCAAATAGTCTATCAGTAGAACGTAAAATTTAAGTATTTACCAAATTCAACAACAATTGTTCACAACATTTTGTTGATTTCATTTCTAATCTTCCCTTCCGCACAAAAAAAGTTTGTTATTGCATAGGCAGAATATTTTTTTCAATTTACATATATTATTACATATGTATGTATGCATTTTTTTCTAAATGTGCTATTTAGAAAATGTATACTTAAACACCTCAAAATTTTAATAAGTTTTGTACATATAGGACTTTTTTTACAAATTGATTACTCTTATACAATATCTAAGCTATCGAAATAAATGCAGTTTTTTCTGTTTAAATAAATTTCATAGATAATTCGTTATTCGCGGAAAAAATGAACTTACGTTTTCCTATATATTACTGCCGACGAGTTTATATACATAGATACAAATTTCCGTCGGTCAAAAGATATTTTCTGAAAATATTATTGATTTATTTTAAGGAAAACACATAAAGGTTGACTACTGATTACATTTTTATTTGAAACATTAACAAAAAACCATAAATTTTCACAATTTATCAAAAAAAAATTCTGAAAATTTTAACAATCTCTGCACTAAATTGATTATAACTGATAAACAATGAATGCAAAATATCTGAAATAATCATTTCCAGAATGCTGTATATCTATTATAACTATTCTGGTTGTTTTTTCTGACAAACATCCAGGTAATATAATAAATAAATCCATAATTGTGCGAAAACTTTTGTAGAATTGTAAATGAGTTCCCATTTAAATCGTGTCAAACTCTATGTGGACTACTATGCACTTCTCATGTTTTTTAAGTATATGGAAATCGCGATAAATTTTTTTTTTGTATAGAATTTTACACAGAAATTGTGAGTGTATTGTGCGAGTTTTTTTTTTACAAATAAATAAGAGTTAAAATGTCTGAATCCGCTGCCGTTGAAGCTACCGCGTCCCCAGTTGCTGCTGCCCCAGCTGCTGAGAAGAAGACAGCCAAGAAGGCTGCCGCCAAGGCAAAGAAACCATCTGCCACTCCATCTCATCCACCAACCCAACAAATGGTCGATGCTGCCATCAAAGCATTGAAGGAACGTGGTGGTTCATCTCTGCCCGCCATCAAGAAGTACTTGGCCGGTACCTATAAGGTTGATGCCCAAAAATTGGCTCCCTTCATCAAGAAGTATTTGAAGGGTGCTGTTGCCAGCGGAAAGTTGATCCAAACCAAGGGTAAGGGTGCTTCTGGTTCATTCAAATTGTCGCCAGCTGCTTCCAAGGAACCCAAACCAAAATCTGTCGAGAAGAAAAAGAAGGCACCAGTTGCTGGTGACAAGAAGAAGAAGGTTGCACCCAAGAAGGCCAAGGCTGCCGGTGAAAAGAAAGCTGTCGCCAAAAAACCATCTGCCGCCAAGAAGACCGCCGAAAAGAAAAAGACCGAGAAGGCGAAGGCAAAAATCGCCAAAAAGACCGGTACAGTCAAAGCTAAACCAGCAAAGGCTGCCCCCAAGGCCTCCGCGACAAAACCAAAGGCACCCAAGGCAAAGAGTGCTGCAGCGGCAAAACCAAAAAAGGCTTCTCCAGCAAAGAAACCAGCTGCCAAGAAGGCCGCCGCCAAAAAGTAATTTTTTCCACCACAAATTCCTTTCAACATGATATTCCAAATATCTATGTCTAACAGCCCTTTTCAGGGCTACAAATATTCTTCAAAAAGAGACTTAATTATCCAAATCAAACTAATCCCTTTTTGACCCTACTTACTACCTACGATTCCCTTTTCAATTCATTATTCCACTACCCAACCACCAATCACCTACTCTGCCCCCTGCTCTTCGACCATCCGCATCCGACGCATCCAATTATATCAAACAAACAAACACAAATACCTACCATCTCATACCAAATACCCACAATTAATATTTCGCAGAATCATGATCTTAGTCATAAAATAGTCATATTGCTGCATACCTTGGTAGATTGTATTTTATGAAGTGCCGACGGAAAAACACCAAGAAGATCCTCGAAAAAAAAAAACACTGTACATTTCTGCGAAAGACAAAAATTATCGAAATGCCGACGGCAAAACATGCATTTTTCTAGTGGCATTTTTTTTTTCTGGGTAAATAGAGAATATTCTTCCATTTTACGCGATATTATATTAACTTAAATGTATTTATTTTTTTTTTTCCCCCCTCAGAATGAATTTTTTAAAATCTCTTTTCAAATATATTTTGTGGCCCTGAAAAGGGCCTTTGATTTGAAGGAAATGTATGCGACGAATGAAGAAAGCATTTACTTGGAGCTGGTGTATTTGGTGACAGCCTTGGTACCTTCACTGACAGCGTGCTTAGCCAACTCACCGGGCAACAAAAGACGGACAGCAGTTTGGATTTCCCGACTGGTGATGGTCGAACGTTTGTTGTAGTGAGCCAAACGAGATGCTTCGGCGGCAATACGTTCGAAGATATCATTAACGAAACTGTTCATGATGCTCATCGCCTTGGACGAAATACCAGTATCGGGATGTACTTGCTTCAACACTTTGTAAATGTAGATGGCATAACTCTCCTTGCGCTTGGTACGCCTCTTCGTCTTGTCACTCTTGGTGATGTTCTTCTGGGCTTTACCGGCCTTTTTCGCTGCTTTACCACTGGCTTTAGGAGGCATTTTTCACTTGAGTTTTTAAAATCACACAAACACTTTTAACACTGTTCACAATTTTGTCGTTTTGCCGTCGAATGCCCAACTTAAGTACAATTTCGTGCACACAATATTCGAGAGACGAGCAACGTTCGGCTCGCCAACGAAAAACAACCCTCATGGTGAGACGATGTGTACGAAAAAAAGTATAAATACTCGTTGAAATAGCTCAGACTGTATCATTTGTGTTTTTCAGTGCTACAGTGTTAAATAAAAAAAAATAAGTGAAAATGTCTGGTCGTGGTAAAGGTGGCAAAGTTAAGGGAAAGGCAAAGTCCCGTTCAAGCCGTGCTGGTCTGCAGTTCCCCGTCGGTCGTATCCATCGTTTGTTGCGCAAAGGCAACTATGCTGAGCGTGTTGGTGCCGGTGCCCCAGTCTACTTGGCTGCCGTCATGGAATATTTGGCTGCTGAAGTTTTGGAATTGGCTGGCAATGCTGCTCGCGACAACAAGAAGACCAGAATTATCCCTCGTCATTTGCAGTTGGCCATCCGTAACGATGAAGAATTGAACAAATTGTTGTCTGGTGTCACCATTGCTCAAGGTGGTGTTTTGCCAAACATCCAGGCTGTACTTTTGCCCAAAAAGACCGAAAAGAAAGCTTAAATTCTCTAACGATCAAACAAAATGTAAATACAGGCCATCGTATCCATTGCAACAATCCGTCCTTTTCAGGACGACAAAATCTATTCAAAAAGAGTCAAATCTTATCAAACATATTTATTTTTTGTAAATGTATATCAATGGAAATTTTATTTTTTTTCGCATCACATGGTTAAATCATCCTCCGTGGTTTAGCATATGTTTGTGTGTATGTGAGAAATGTGTGTGAATGGTAGTACAGTCAGACTCGCTTCTTTGAAAAACCATCTACGTCGTAGTTGTACACAGGCATGCACGATCGATACATACATAACAAATAAATGTGTGTGTGTCCGTAGAAATATGTATGTGAATTTCTGAACGGCAGAAACGATATTATTTTTATTTAAAAAATTAATTTCCAGCAGAAAAGAAACATTGTCTGCAAAAAAAAAAGAAAAATATTTTCCCTTTTTTAAATGTAAAAAAACAATTCATGTAGAATATAATTTCTGTTTGGACATGGATGGATACATACTCTGAAAAAGAAACTGCGTAGTAGATAGTTGAAGGGAAAATACTAAATACACATTCCCGCCACTGTTGTACAGCGCCACATTCATGGAATGTGTATAGGTCATTTCATTTATTGTCTGTATGTATATGCATTTATTCTCAAAAATATAATAGAATTGGTAGTTGAATAAATATTTTCTCTTTTAAAAAATATATTGTGGTCCTGAAAAGGACCGATTGTTTTTTAAATGTAAAATTTGTTGAATTTTTCCATCCGAATGTGTTTAACCGCCGAAACCGTACAAAGTGCGGCCCTGTCTCTTCAAAGCGTAGACGACATCCATAGCGGTGACGGTTTTACGCTTGGCGTGTTCGGTGTATGTGACAGCATCACGGATGACATTTTCCAGGAATACTTTCAGAACACCGCGAGTTTCTTCGTAGATCAATCCAGAAATACGCTTCACACCGCCACGACGAGCCAAACGTCTGATAGCTGGCTTGGTGATACCTTGGATGTTATCACGCAACACTTTACGATGACGTTTTGCGCCACCTTTTCCCAATCCTTTGCCACCTTTACCACGACCAGTCATTTTTCAATATTTTTTTTTTAAGTCACTTAAACACTTCACAAATGATTCACAAGAACTAATACCGTTTGCTGGAACGCAACTCGTATTTATACAAAATGTTCACAGTGTTGTGGGCAATGCAAATGAAACGAGTGGTTGTTTAATGGTATTCGGGTTGTGTTCGTGTATCCGTCGTGTAGTGATCGTGTGTACATATCGGACATGAAAGAAATCACCCCTAAGTCATGATGTCGACTTTTTCTATAAAAGGTCGGTAGATGTGCGCAGCACGTTTAATTCAGTTTAAACAGTGTTTGTGTTCAGATATAGTGAAGAAAAGTGAAAAATGGCTCGTACTAAGCAAACTGCCCGTAAATCGACTGGTGGCAAAGCGCCCAGAAAACAATTGGCAACTAAGGCTGCACGCAAGAGCGCACCAGCAACCGGTGGTGTTAAGAAGCCACATCGTTTTCGTCCTGGCACAGTGGCTTTGCGTGAAATTCGTCGCTACCAGAAGAGTACCGAATTGTTGATCCGCAAATTGCCCTTCCAACGTTTGGTGCGTGAGATCGCTCAAGATTTCAAGACCGACTTGCGTTTCCAGAGCTCGGCCGTTATGGCTCTACAAGAAGCTAGCGAAGCATACTTGGTCGGTTTGTTCGAAGATACCAATTTGTGTGCCATCCATGCAAAACGTGTCACCATCATGCCCAAAGACATCCAATTGGCCAGACGTATTCGTGGAGAACGTGCATAAATAAATGATTTTTTTTCTTCATTTGTTTTTAACACCATTCTTTTTTCAAAAAAAACAATCGGTCCTTTTCAGGACCACAAATTGAATTATGAAAAAGAGAATATTATTTTAAAACCAACATGTTTCCCATAATAAATAAATTTTTCCTAAGATGTTTTTTTTCAGCAATGTTTATGAAATGATGTTCTAGAATTTTTTTTCTTTTAGCTCTTTGATTGCTAATTTAGTTCGACTTCTGAGTATTTTATGTTATGTTTGTTTATATTTTGCAATGAACACATCTTCGACAACCTTCATTAATTGTTTCTCAAATATTTCTAGTTATATTATGAATAATAGCAAAAATAAAAATATTCAAATAGTCTATCAGTAGATAGACTATAATATTCATAATATATTATATTATGAATAATAGCAAAAATAAAAATATTCAAATAGTCTATCAGTAGAACGTAAAATTTAAGTATTTACCAAATTCAACAACAATTGTTCACAACATTTTGTTGATTTCATTTCTAATCTTCCCTTCCGCACAAAAAAAGTTTGTTATTGCATAGGCAGAATATTTTTTTCAATTTACATATATTATTACATATGTATGTATGCATTTTTTTCTAAATGTGCTATTTAGAAAATGTATACTTAAACACCTCAAAATTTTAATAAGTTTTGTACATATAGGACTTTTTTTACAAATTGATTACTCTTATACAATATCTAAGCTATCGAAATAAATGCAGTTTTTTCTGTTTAAATAAATTTCATAGATAATTCGTTATTCGCGGAAAAAATGAACTTACGTTTTCCTATATATTACTGCCGACGAGTTTATATACATAGATACAAATTTCCGTCGGTCAAAAGATATTTTCTGAAAATATTATTGATTTATTTTAAGGAAAACACATAAAGGTTGACTACTGATTACATTTTTATTTGAAACATTAACAAAAAACCATAAATTTTCACAATTTATCAAAAAAAAATTCTGAAAATTTTAACAATCTCTGCACTAAATTGATTATAACTGATAAACAATGAATGCAAAATATCTGAAATAATCATTTCCAGAATGCTGTATATCTATTATAACTATTCTGGTTGTTTTTTCTGACAAACATCCAGGTAATATAATAAATAAATCCATAATTGTGCGAAAACTTTTGTAGAATTGTAAATGAGTTCCCATTTAAATCGTGTCAAACTCTATGTGGACTACTATGCACTTCTCATGTTTTTTAAGTATATGGAAATCGCGATAAATTTTTTTTTTGTATAGAATTTTACACAGAAATTGTGAGTGTATTGTGCGAGTTTTTTTTTTACAAATAAATAAGAGTTAAAATGTCTGAATCCGCTGCCGTTGAAGCTACCGCGTCCCCAGTTGCTGCTGCCCCAGCTGCTGAGAAGAAGACAGCCAAGAAGGCTGCCGCCAAGGCAAAGAAACCATCTGCCACTCCATCTCATCCACCAACCCAACAAATGGTCGATGCTGCCATCAAAGCATTGAAGGAACGTGGTGGTTCATCTCTGCCCGCCATCAAGAAGTACTTGGCCGGTACCTATAAGGTTGATGCCCAAAAATTGGCTCCCTTCATCAAGAAGTATTTGAAGGGTGCTGTTGCCAGCGGAAAGTTGATCCAAACCAAGGGTAAGGGTGCTTCTGGTTCATTCAAATTGTCGCCAGCTGCTTCCAAGGAACCCAAACCAAAATCTGTCGAGAAGAAAAAGAAGGCACCAGTTGCTGGTGACAAGAAGAAGAAGGTTGCACCCAAGAAGGCCAAGGCTGCCGGTGAAAAGAAAGCTGTCGCCAAAAAACCATCTGCCGCCAAGAAGACCGCCGAAAAGAAAAAGACCGAGAAGGCGAAGGCAAAAATCGCCAAAAAGACCGGTACAGTCAAAGCTAAACCAGCAAAGGCTGCCCCCAAGGCCTCCGCGACAAAACCAAAGGCACCCAAGGCAAAGAGTGCTGCAGCGGCAAAACCAAAAAAGGCTTCTCCAGCAAAGAAACCAGCTGCCAAGAAGGCCGCCGCCAAAAAGTAATTTTTTCCACCACAAATTCCTTTCAACATGATATTCCAAATATCTATGTCTAACAGCCCTTTTCAGGGCTACAAATATTCTTCAAAAAGAGACTTAATTATCCAAATCAAACTAATCCCTTTTTGACCCTACTTACTACCTACGATTCCCTTTTCAATTCATTATTCCACTACCCAACCACCAATCACCTACTCTGCCCCCTGCTCTTCGACCATCCGCATCCGACGCATCCAATTATATCAAACAAACAAACACAAATACCTACCATCTCATACCAAATACCCACAATTAATATTTCGCAGAATCATGATCTTAGTCATAAAATAGTCATATTGCTGCATACCTTGGTAGATTGTATTTTATGAAGTGCCGACGGAAAAACACCAAGAAGATCCTCGAAAAAAAAAAACACTGTACATTTCTGCGAAAGACAAAAATTATCGAAATGCCGACGGCAAAACATGCATTTTTCTAGTGGCATTTTTTTTTTCTGGGTAAATAGAGAATATTCTTCCATTTTACGCGATATTATATTAACTTAAATGTATTTATTTTTTTTTTTCCCCCCTCAGAATGAATTTTTTAAAATCTCTTTTCAAATATATTTTGTGGCCCTGAAAAGGGCCTTTGATTTGAAGGAAATGTATGCGACGAATGAAGAAAGCATTTACTTGGAGCTGGTGTATTTGGTGACAGCCTTGGTACCTTCACTGACAGCGTGCTTAGCCAACTCACCGGGCAACAAAAGACGGACAGCAGTTTGGATTTCCCGACTGGTGATGGTCGAACGTTTGTTGTAGTGAGCCAAACGAGATGCTTCGGCGGCAATACGTTCGAAGATATCATTAACGAAACTGTTCATGATGCTCATCGCCTTGGACGAAATACCAGTATCGGGATGTACTTGCTTCAACACTTTGTAAATGTAGATGGCATAACTCTCCTTGCGCTTGGTACGCCTCTTCGTCTTGTCACTCTTGGTGATGTTCTTCTGGGCTTTACCGGCCTTTTTCGCTGCTTTACCACTGGCTTTAGGAGGCATTTTTCACTTGAGTTTTTAAAATCACACAAACACTTTTAACACTGTTCACAATTTTGTCGTTTTGCCGTCGAATGCCCAACTTAAGTACAATTTCGTGCACACAATATTCGAGAGACGAGCAACGTTCGGCTCGCCAACGAAAAACAACCCTCATGGTGAGACGATGTGTACGAAAAAAAGTATAAATACTCGTTGAAATAGCTCAGACTGTATCATTTGTGTTTTTCAGTGCTACAGTGTTAAATAAAAAAAAATAAGTGAAAATGTCTGGTCGTGGTAAAGGTGGCAAAGTTAAGGGAAAGGCAAAGTCCCGTTCAAGCCGTGCTGGTCTGCAGTTCCCCGTCGGTCGTATCCATCGTTTGTTGCGCAAAGGCAACTATGCTGAGCGTGTTGGTGCCGGTGCCCCAGTCTACTTGGCTGCCGTCATGGAATATTTGGCTGCTGAAGTTTTGGAATTGGCTGGCAATGCTGCTCGCGACAACAAGAAGACCAGAATTATCCCTCGTCATTTGCAGTTGGCCATCCGTAACGATGAAGAATTGAACAAATTGTTGTCTGGTGTCACCATTGCTCAAGGTGGTGTTTTGCCAAACATCCAGGCTGTACTTTTGCCCAAAAAGACCGAAAAGAAAGCTTAAATTCTCTAACGATCAAACAAAATGTAAATACAGGCCATCGTATCCATTGCAACAATCCGTCCTTTTCAGGACGACAAAATCTATTCAAAAAGAGTCAAATCTTATCAAACATATTTATTTTTTGTAAATGTATATCAATGGAAATTTTATTTTTTTTCGCATCACATGGTTAAATCATCCTCCGTGGTTTAGCATATGTTTGTGTGTATGTGAGAAATGTGTGTGAATGGTAGTACAGTCAGACTCGCTTCTTTGAAAAACCATCTACGTCGTAGTTGTACACAGGCATGCACGATCGATACATACATAACAAATAAATGTGTGTGTGTCCGTAGAAATATGTATGTGAATTTCTGAACGGCAGAAACGATATTATTTTTATTTAAAAAATTAATTTCCAGCAGAAAAGAAACATTGTCTGCAAAAAAAAAAGAAAAATATTTTCCCTTTTTTAAATGTAAAAAAACAATTCATGTAGAATATAATTTCTGTTTGGACATGGATGGATACATACTCTGAAAAAGAAACTGCGTAGTAGATAGTTGAAGGGAAAATACTAAATACACATTCCCGCCACTGTTGTACAGCGCCACATTCATGGAATGTGTATAGGTCATTTCATTTATTGTCTGTATGTATATGCATTTATTCTCAAAAATATAATAGAATTGGTAGTTGAATAAATATTTTCTCTTTTAAAAAATATATTGTGGTCCTGAAAAGGACCGATTGTTTTTTAAATGTAAAATTTGTTGAATTTTTCCATCCGAATGTGTTTAACCGCCGAAACCGTACAAAGTGCGGCCCTGTCTCTTCAAAGCGTAGACGACATCCATAGCGGTGACGGTTTTACGCTTGGCGTGTTCGGTGTATGTGACAGCATCACGGATGACATTTTCCAGGAATACTTTCAGAACACCGCGAGTTTCTTCGTAGATCAATCCAGAAATACGCTTCACACCGCCACGACGAGCCAAACGTCTGATAGCTGGCTTGGTGATACCTTGGATGTTATCACGCAACACTTTACGATGACGTTTTGCGCCACCTTTTCCCAATCCTTTGCCACCTTTACCACGACCAGTCATTTTTCAATATTTTTTTTTTAAGTCACTTAAACACTTCACAAATGATTCACAAGAACTAATACCGTTTGCTGGAACGCAACTCGTATTTATACAAAATGTTCACAGTGTTGTGGGCAATGCAAATGAAACGAGTGGTTGTTTAATGGTATTCGGGTTGTGTTCGTGTATCCGTCGTGTAGTGATCGTGTGTACATATCGGACATGAAAGAAATCACCCCTAAGTCATGATGTCGACTTTTTCTATAAAAGGTCGGTAGATGTGCGCAGCACGTTTAATTCAGTTTAAACAGTGTTTGTGTTCAGATATAGTGAAGAAAAGTGAAAAATGGCTCGTACAAAGCAAACTGCCCGTAAATCGACTGGTGGCAAAGCGCCCAGAAAACAATTGGCAACTAAGGCTGCACGCAAGAGCGCACCAGCAACCGGTGGTGTTAAGAAGCCACATCGTTTTCGTCCTGGCACAGTGGCTTTGCGTGAAATTCGTCGCTACCAGAAGAGTACCGAATTGTTGATCCGCAAATTGCCCTTCCAACGTTTGGTGCGTGAGATCGCTCAAGATTTCAAGACCGACTTGCGTTTCCAGAGCTCGGCCGTTATGGCTCTACAAGAAGCTAGCGAAGCATACTTGGTCGGTTTGTTCGAAGATACCAATTTGTGTGCCATCCATGCAAAACGTGTCACCATCATGCCCAAAGACATCCAATTGGCCAGACGTATTCGTGGAGAACGTGCATAAATAAATGATTTTTTTTCTTCATTTGTTTTTAACACCATTCTTTTTTCAAAAAAAACAATCGGTCCTTTTCAGGACCACAAATTGAATTATGAAAAAGAGAATATTATTTTAAAACCAACATGTTTCCCATAATAAATAAATTTTTCCTAAGATGTTTTTTTTCAGCAATGTTTATGAAATGATGTTCTAGAATTTTTTTTCTTTTAGCTCTTTGATTGCTAATTTAGTTCGACTTCTGAGTATTTTATGTTATGTTTGTTTATATTTTGCAATGAACACATCTTCGACAACCTTCATTAATTGTTTCTCAAATATTTCTAGTTATATTATGAATAATAGCAAAAATAAAAATATTCAAATAGTCTATCAGTAGATAGACTATAATATTCATAATATATTATATTATGAATAATAGCAAAAATAAAAATATTCAAATAGTCTATCAGTAGAACGTAAAATTTAAGTATTTACCAAATTCAACAACAATTGTTCACAACATTTTGTTGATTTCATTTCTAATCTTCCCTTCCGCACAAAAAAAGTTTGTTATTGCATAGGCAGAATATTTTTTTCAATTTACATATATTATTACATATGTATGTATGCATTTTTTTCTAAATGTGCTATTTAGAAAATGTATACTTAAACACCTCAAAATTTTAATAAGTTTTGTACATATAGGACTTTTTTTACAAATTGATTACTCTTATACAATATCTAAGCTATCGAAATAAATGCAGTTTTTTCTGTTTAAATAAATTTCATAGATAATTCGTTATTCGCGGAAAAAATGAACTTACGTTTTCCTATATATTACTGCCGACGAGTTTATATACATAGATACAAATTTCCGTCGGTCAAAAGATATTTTCTGAAAATATTATTGATTTATTTTAAGGAAAACACATAAAGGTTGACTACTGATTACATTTTTATTTGAAACATTAACAAAAAACCATAAATTTTCACAATTTATCAAAAAAAAATTCTGAAAATTTTAACAATCTCTGCACTAAATTGATTATAACTGATAAACAATGAATGCAAAATATCTGAAATAATCATTTCCAGAATGCTGTATATCTATTATAACTATTCTGGTTGTTTTTTCTGACAAACATCCAGGTAATATAATAAATAAATCCATAATTGTGCGAAAACTTTTGTAGAATTGTAAATGAGTTCCCATTTAAATCGTGTCAAACTCTATGTGGACTACTATGCACTTCTCATGTTTTTTAAGTATATGGAAATCGCGATAAATTTTTTTTTTGTATAGAATTTTACACAGAAATTGTGAGTGTATTGTGCGAGTTTTTTTTTTACAAATAAATAAGAGTTAAAATGTCTGAATCCGCTGCCGTTGAAGCTACCGCGTCCCCAGTTGCTGCTGCCCCAGCTGCTGAGAAGAAGACAGCCAAGAAGGCTGCCGCCAAGGCAAAGAAACCATCTGCCACTCCATCTCATCCACCAACCCAACAAATGGTCGATGCTGCCATCAAAGCATTGAAGGAACGTGGTGGTTCATCTCTGCCCGCCATCAAGAAGTACTTGGCCGGTACCTATAAGGTTGATGCCCAAAAATTGGCTCCCTTCATCAAGAAGTATTTGAAGGGTGCTGTTGCCAGCGGAAAGTTGATCCAAACCAAGGGTAAGGGTGCTTCTGGTTCATTCAAATTGTCGCCAGCTGCTTCCAAGGAACCCAAACCAAAATCTGTCGAGAAGAAAAAGAAGGCACCAGTTGCTGGTGACAAGAAGAAGAAGGTTGCACCCAAGAAGGCCAAGGCTGCCGGTGAAAAGAAAGCTGTCGCCAAAAAACCATCTGCCGCCAAGAAGACCGCCGAAAAGAAAAAGACCGAGAAGGCGAAGGCAAAAATCGCCAAAAAGACCGGTACAGTCAAAGCTAAACCAGCAAAGGCTGCCCCCAAGGCCTCCGCGACAAAACCAAAGGCACCCAAGGCAAAGAGTGCTGCAGCGGCAAAACCAAAAAAGGCTTCTCCAGCAAAGAAACCAGCTGCCAAGAAGGCCGCCGCCAAAAAGTAATTTTTTCCACCACAAATTCCTTTCAACATGATATTCCAAATATCTATGTCTAACAGCCCTTTTCAGGGCTACAAATATTCTTCAAAAAGAGACTTAATTATCCAAATCAAACTAATCCCTTTTTGACCCTACTTACTACCTACGATTCCCTTTTCAATTCATTATTCCACTACCCAACCACCAATCACCTACTCTGCCCCCTGCTCTTCGACCATCCGCATCCGACGCATCCAATTATATCAAACAAACAAACACTTTTTGCTGTGAGAAGTGAATAGGGATTCAATTTTTTGGTATTTGGAATCATGAGAAGAGAATAGAAGGCCTTTTTCGGATACTCGAAAACATGAGAAGTGAATAGGGAGTCACATTCATTCATAATTTTTATGAAGTTTGATTTTAGAGTTTAGTTTTAGGCTGCTAAATAGAGTATATGAGTTTTTTTTACCACATTCATATTCTTTCTTTTGTATATTTCACTAAAGAAAATAACATAATTTTAGGATGCTGAATAAAAACATAACAGTTAACAGTAGGGCAGACGTCCCAATGCGGTTGCTGAACACTTCCAAGAGAGGGCGTACGTGAATTGCAACATGAGTTTTTGTTCGTTTTCTGATTGAATTCGTTTTATACATAATTTTAGGATGCTGAATAAAAACATAACAGTTAACAGTAGGGAAGACGTCCCAATGCGGTTGCTGAACACTTCCAAGAGAGGGCGTACGTGAATTTCAACGTACTTGGTTTGGAAAGTAAGTTTTATAGTTTAAGTAAAGAATCTACAAAATCTTAGAAGTTGGATATTCTTTGTTTGGACACCCATGTATTTCGGTTTTATGGTCCATGGGTCCGTCCCCTATAACCCCCTAATAACCGAGTACATCTGTTAACCGGAAAGGAAACCCAAAATGGAAAACAACAGCAATTATTATTTAAATCACACTTACATTGGTCTTTGAAAATCGATTCGATGACCGAATTGTTTCATGGTGTGGACGTTATGTATTCGATTTTCAACTTTTGGGTTAACTATTGTAGTAAATATCGTATTCAAAATATTCAACATATCCATTGTCAAATGAGTTGCCATGTGATCCATACAATCGACTTCGGCTTTATTTGCGCTATAAAACATTGATTGCGTCAAACATTGATTCCATATTTGCTGGTTTATTGACATGTGTTTAGTATATTCGTCGACATGGAAACAGTTGCTCATCAATTGTAATATATTCATCCGGTCTATAGTTTCTGCGTTACCTAAGATTCTCCTCATAAACATATAGAGCTCTTTGTATAATTTCATCCAAGTTGCGGATATAAGTTTTGATTATATTCTAATGCAATATTCTCCTTAGGTGTTTCATCTCCTGAAAAATGAAATTATTTGAGTAGGAATCCTGCGAATAGACTCTACCTTTTATTTTCGAAATGCAGTGGTCATAGCGTCCACGCATTTTCGTCATTCAAAATGATCCGTCGTTTAATCAGAATATTCGGCGAAACTACGTTGAAATATTCAGCACAAATGTTATTGAAATATTCACCACAAATTGTTTTGACGATAGCTTAAAGAATACTTTTAGGCACACGCAAAAAATGAAATTGCAACAATTTATGATTTATGCCCTCATTTTATAAAACGTAACGTACAAAACATTTCCAAAAACGTCAAGTTTAACATTTTGTATTTCGTTTGCGTTTCATTCAAGCAACAGCCCATTCTATAAATCAATAACAAACGTTTTCCAATGCAAAAACTGTCATAATCGACAAATAAACGTAACGATATACAGAATTCAATGAAACGAAAACTACGTTGCGGTTCGAACAGAAACGAAATTTACGTTTACGTTTTATAAAATGAGGCCATAAAACCATTAAAACTGACATTTTTGGAAACGTTTTAAAAGTTACGTCACACATTTATAGGATTTACAGTCAATTTTGACAAATAACGATAAAAATAAATAGTTTATACAAAAAAGTGCAAATGTGCTAACATATCTCAATTTTTAGTCATATGGCCGGTTGATCGCAAGACAACCTATAGAGCAAATTTGCTAGCACAGTGCACTTAGGCATCCCCTGAGTGTTAGCCAACAAAAAGTATGTTTTTTATGTATGCTTCAGTAAATCACACAAGTTTAATAAATAGTGTTGCCTCGATAGTTGTTTATAATATACAAATATTGTCAGATTTGACAAACAGAATTTCCCTTTCAAATGTGGAACTCTAAGCCACATATCCGATATTATGTCTTGTGTCTTCTAGAAGAATAATTGCGTAAATAAGAGCCAGTGTGTGTCCAATTGTTTTTTTAATAAAAACAGAGTATATTTGGTTTTTAGTTGTATACAAACAATATCCTTAATTATAACAGTGAATACTCGTATATTAAGAATTATTAGTAATAAATCCATTGCTGGTATGTAGTATATAACTTGACAAAAACTATTTCTGCGGAATAAGATTTTTTACTTTATTTCACATTGTAATTTAAAACGGGATTTTGTTAGAGTAAATATGAAAAATATCCACACTATAAATTTATTTATTTCTATATATATTCTATTCAGAATGAATTTCGAACATTTTGTTAATATTAATTTCGAAATTAAGATCTTAAAAGTACATACATATGTATTTATACATACTATACAATGCGTGTAACTATATTCGATGTATCCAAGGTGATCTATACTTGGAAATGTCGCAATGTTTGCCGGTGAATTCCGGTGTCGAGTGTGATGTGTTATGAGTTACCAATTACTTAGTTAAATACGTCTTTTTTAAGCGTAGTCGCGTCCACTTTCCAATTTTCTCATCTGTAGTTGAAGAAAGATGTTTTAATAGACAAAAATCTAGGGTTGAGTTGAATATGACATAAAGAAAATGGTACATAAATCCATTAATTTAAATTTTGATTTGTAAAATAAACATTCAAGTGCATATTTGTATGTATAGATGAGTGTGTACGATATAAGTGTGAAACTGTAATAGAATATTAATTACACGGTCGATATAATCAAGAAAAATGTCCTTTCCCCGGGACTTATATACTTGAGCGAAATAGATATTGTATACAAACTTCCAACGTGCCTATCCTAAATACTGGGACACTTTTGGAGAACACCATTCTAGATACCGATGAAAAACAAACTTAAATAATCACCCCTATTCCGAGTTCTTACCCGTACAACTATTTCCTAAAGTGAATCTCCGCCGAACGGCTGTTCGAGCAACGCCTCAGTCAACGTTTAGTGGGGTTCTCTCGGAATACTCAATACTTTTAAAGTTCCAATATGTCGTGAGTGGATATGTTTTCCAATCTTTTACTTTTTAAATAACAAAACCAATGTTATTTTTTTCGTTCGCCAAGATATTCTACGAGTTGCCTAGTATCGTACTTTGTATGAAGTGGCCTAGTAGTGCCAAGATAAGAAGATTGCTAAACCATTTTCAAATAGTACCAATTTGTATGTTATATGAAACACGATTTCAAAATTTAAATGTAAATATGGAACTAGTAAATTATCGAAGAATACATTTGTATTGAACCTACATTAAAATGGCAACTTACAACAATAAATTAGAGGTAAATAGTATTCATGTGATGTCTGACATTTCCGTGCCGGCTTATAAATGTGGTGCAGTTTCTGTCCTCTAAGAAAATGACTCGATATTTTCGAGTCATATAAATTCTACCAATTGGTGAGAAAGGATACATATTTCTGCATTTAATACTTACTGATGGGAATGACGTTACGTTCATGCTGTTAGAATTCAATATTTAAGTATCTGGTCAAAAAGTACGAAATTTTTGTTTAGACCATCTTCTCAATTTTTTTACCGAAGGAAAAAATTTAAAAAAAAAAAAATAGAAATAATATATGTACAAAAACATTGTCAATGGCCTTTTTTGAATTCTTCGTTAACACAAATTTAAAATGCGAAAAATTTGTGATGGGCGGAACAAGCCAGCCCAATTTAAAGAGTTTAAAATGTATGAAAGATTCGGCCGGCGGGTGTTAACAATGAGTTCATTAACACAATAATAAAGCATATGTTTAGGCGCCGCTGATATGAAGTTAACGTTCATCCACTACATGCCTTTACGCCGATAAAATTAATAATAATAAAGCTGAGAACAAAAAAAAAAATATCCGAATACCTGGCACTTCGCACTATACATTTATCGTTAAGAAATAGGACACAAGTAATTATTTTTTTGATTTTAGTGTAATCTTGCGTATACCGTTGGATGTGACATATCGGGGCTCTGAAATGTATTCATTGTCGGTTTCACCTTGTAAATATCGGTGACTTTATCCTTTGCGATCCCACTATAAATACTAAGTGTCGATCTGTGAGTATACAAATTATATCATGTACAGCCCACAGATTTAAGAGAAGTTGCCGGTTTGCGCCTTTAAAGGTATGTTGAAACTCGCTGAAAGGAAACTTAAAATAGAGTGCGATAACTTCTAGTATGGTGCGACAAACGACCTTGTCCGTAAACTGTCCGCATTAAGAACCCAGTTACTGCAGATATGTGTACAAAGATGTTACTCTAAACGATGTACTCATATAACGTGTAGTTGTCTAGTGTATTTCTGTATTTGTTTTTATGAAGAAAGTATTGCCAAAACGGGAATGGATTATGTTTTCAGTGACCAAACAACCAACCCTCACCTCGCGTTCATCGGCATCGGTCCTGTATTTGTTCGATACTTCACTAACCTTTGGCTCTGCGGGTTTTTCCAAAATTTGAGTGTAAATTAGAGCCGCTGCTATACCGCCCAGAATTGGACCGGCCCAGTAGACCCAATGAGCAGCCCAATTGTTTGTCACAAATGCTGTACCAACGGTACGAGCGGGATTCATACTAGCACCAGTGTAATGGATGGTACCCAAATGGCCCAA
Organism: Hydrotaea cyrtoneurina; assembly: GCA_958296145.1. Taxonomy (NCBI): domain Eukaryota; kingdom Metazoa; phylum Arthropoda; class Insecta; order Diptera; family Muscidae; genus Hydrotaea; species Hydrotaea cyrtoneurina. The sequence goes on along the minus strand of OY282514.1, from coordinate 67,144,814 downwards.
AGTGACGGCCATGCCAATTGCCAAGGGAGCAGTATAACGAGAATCTGTAAATTACACATGGCAGATAATATGTCATTCAAAATTTCAATACAAATACTAACCAGGTTTATTAGCATCACAGGCACCGAATACGGTTAATACCAACACCAAACCTAAGAAGAACTCAATACCAAGTCCTTGGAGTTCAGTTATGTTGGCAGCTAAATTTGTGTGACCCAAGCCATTATAGTTGTCCTCATGAATGAGGGTCTATTGAAAAGAAATCAAAATAAAAATATATAAAGGTACATTGGGGTGAATAAAAGTTTCCTTGGCGTATATACGCCTTGGAGCAGCAATTGCAAACAATATTTTATTTCGTTGATCATATTTACCCTAACAGCTGCTGTGCCGGCTATTGCTCCCAAACACTGGAAGATAATATACAGTACAGATCGTAAAACACTGATGCGGCCGGCAACTAACATTCCCATTGTTACAGCTGGATTTACGTGACCACCGCTAAGATGACCAACAACCTGAAATTTGGTATTCATATGAAAGCTGATGTGGCAAGTTCGCATAAGGCAAAACTGTGGATATAAAAGAATTTCGTAGCTCACTTCAGCTAAAACTGTTGACGTTTTCGGAATTAATTAAATTTATCATGGATTTAAGAACGGATGATACTGCGATGTTCAGAAAATTTGATAATGAAATTATTTTTTTTTTATTTTTATTTATTAATTACAATACAAAGTAAATTTTTATTCTAATTTTGTGTCCAAGGGTAAACCGGGTGACAACGACCATTTGGCTTGATTTTTGCAGCGACAGACCAAAGCCTCTGGTGGGAATCGAACCCACAACCCCCACGCTGATAGGCAAGCACGCTACCAACTCGCCTACCGGGGCGCTTGATATTTATTTTATTTTTATATTTCTTTCCCGATAAAAGTTCCATTTCTTACTTAGTTTTTGACATATTTGTTTGACTTAACACAAATTAATTTGCCTTCCAATTTTTATTTATGTCAGTTGTATTTCAAATTATCGGATTAGAGTTTACAAAAATTTTAAATTTCTTGTGTTTTCCTTTGGTCGTTATTTTTTGGTGATTTGTTTCTTATCACAAATTAAAATTACTTCGAACATTTTGCACTGAGCACCGAATGATAGCATTTGGTTTTGTTACCAAGAAAATCAATTCTAATTCATTTGATATTAATATATCAGGAATAATGAATAATTGGTAAACGTTGGACAATGTTACCAAGGGTCGCATCAAAGACTATATTTATACTCTTTGTTATAGACAAGAAGCGTTGTAATTCATGGTTGTTGAACTATCTGCATACTTTTCGGAGGTATAGTAATACAATTTATTTGTTTTCTTTCTTTCTATCTATTTTTTTTTAAAAGTACCCATATGTTTTCAATTGATTTATGGAAACATTTGGAGGAAAATGCAGTCAAAATTATAAAATTGTATGGGAAAATGAAAAACAAAATATACTTTTGAACAAATTTCCCCCACTTTTTTGCAATAGTTATACACAGTTCGAAAGACCAAATGTCCGCCTTTCCAAAAATGATTGGAATTTTAAGAACGACGTAAAATGGTGCACCTGATGTCTATTCAAGAGCAGAAAGTCAGCGTTTTTAGTCATCGGTTTTGTTAATACCTCAACTGGGACTACCACATATAAAAGTCAGTTTCAAACTCTACACGTAAAATATCTATTTTTTCTGAAAATATAATATTTCTTTATATTTGACATTTGACCGCGACTTTTAACATATCCAAACGACCGGTAATTAGAAAATCTGAACAAAGGTGAACTTATTAAACGAAATTCAAAAGTGACAGATGAGAAATTTCTACTAAGTAGAAGGTTATATTTATCGCGTACTCATAATTAGCTGAAGATATACGAATACATATTATCGCTACCGCATTACCGTAATGGCCATAAAAACGCCCAGACCAAACGCGAGGGCTTTGAATGTGCCATCTTCTGGCTGTGTACATGCGCCAACGGCAAAAAAGTTCAATATTAAATTTCCTAAAAATTAGAAAAAGGAATTATGTTATGAGTATTTATGGTATGCATGACTGCGTGCATACATGTGCATGTTGTAGTTAGTTACCAACTTACCAATAAATTCGCCTATAAGTGATTGCCACAAACGAAATTCCTTAGATTTCAATTCATTGATGCCCAACGTGTATTCGAATTTTCCGGCCATATTTCTGCTGCTGCTTGAAAAACAATGAAAACAATCCGAGACTTTTTCCAAAACTGCAAGAAATAACAAATGAAAAAACAAATTGTGTCATTACGAGTGCATTTTTTTTAGTACATGTGTCTAGAAACATTTTTAATGCGTTCTCAAATTATTTATCCGGGTGCAAATACTGTATATTCCAACATGTACATGTCTAGAAATATTTTAAATGCGTTCTCAAAATATTCATACGGTATGTATTCAAATTTTATATGGACGATTGCAGCAATTTTCTTTCGTTTTACTGTGCGGTTTTGGTTTAGGGTACGTGCATAAATTGTTCCATTTTATGCCCGCAATTGTTGCAATAAAAGTCAATGAATAATTTTTGGCATATTCGCAGATTTATTGACACATTGGGTCGGTCCCACACTATGTACATCATCTATTATAGTCCATGATTTATTTTCATAGTTTTTAATTTCTTAACAACAAGTTGCAAAGCTGTGAATGATAATCGTGACAACATTGAACGAGAACATTGATTAAGTCATTTCACTACAGTGTCAAATGCAAAAGACTATGACACAATCATTATCTGATATCATAAAGCAAGAATGAGTTTTAATTGAAACGCGTCATCTGTGTATTTTTAAGATCAAGTTTCGATGTTTTTTTATAGTGCTTGGTTTTTTGAAGTTTTACTTGGTTTATTTGCACTATTTTAATGTTTTGTCATTTGGATCCTTACTTAATGTCGCATAAAATCTCGGAACTGCAATGCACATTACATTACGGTAAGTGAGTATCGGAGCCATGTAAAGTGGCTCTAAAGTTGACAAAATTTAAAGAATTGGACTACCAATTGAATTACGAATACGACTTTCGACGTGTTTGAAGGTTCCATTAATTGCAACGGATGGAAAATTGAAGAAACAGTTGTCATTAAAAAAACAGTGAGAAAGTTTCAGTCGGGTAAACCCTCACCCTAAGTAAACGGATAACAGTCTCATATTCCAAAGTATCCGAAATCCAAAAGTGGGTCTGGTGACCTAAAAAGTCATGAATCGAATTTGGTTCAAAGACACCTATGGCCTAAAGTGAATATTTCTATATGTTACACTTTGGAGTCGTATCAAATAAATATCTACCCTCCTACACGTAGGGTTAGGCTACAATAAGATACGTATACCTTATGTACGTTTGGGCTATCAGCTCGAAAATTTTTCGTAATTTTGACGATTTTTTCGCAAGAAAACAATTGAAAACGCTAAAAGATGAAAACCGATTAACCCCTTAATTTACAGAAATTTAAACATTGGACTTTTTTAATGACATTTTCAGGAACATCTTATTTTATCTAAATAAAAAAACGATATATTTTTGGACACTTTCTAAAAACCCTCTTTTTGATACTTTTTTGATAGAGGGAGGCCTTGGGAAAATTTTTAAAGAAATTTTTTAGTTTGCTAATAGAACAGACCTTTAATAAAAACACAAATTTAATTATAATTTTTATGTTTACTCAAAGTTTAGAAATGATAAATGTGTGTTTACAAACACGGCGGTAATAAATGCGTTAATCTAGTAAGCTGCGTTTGTGTCAATTTGTACGGCACGCATTAATACTCGTATAAGGTGTTTTAAAAAAACTCAACTCCAACGATTTGTATGATTAACTTTACTTTTTATTATATCTAAATACGTACATATGTATGAATTTGAAGTACTATTTATTTTTAAAAAAAGTCGTTGTTTTCTTCTATTAAACAAAAAGGTTTTTTTTCGCTAAATTTTATAATTTTTTAAAAACAAATATCGTAATATGTTTTTTTTTGTTTGTTTTGCATTGAACCCATACGACTGACATATATTTTTTATTGGAAAATGTTCATTTTATTACTGTTTCCAATATTGTTGTCATTTAAAGCAAACATGTTTGTATGAACGACAATAAGTGACTCAAGAATAAGGACGAGTTCTCAAAACACAAACAGGCACGCTATTGAAAGCTCGTTTTATAGAGAAGTGCAGAAATAAGTGAAACGGAATGTGTACTTAAACATCGTTAAATTGAAGTTGGACTTGAAACATCGACATTGCTAAAGATGGTGATTTTGATAAATACATATGTAAATGTACAATATCATTCATTTAAAAAATAAGTCTAGACAAATGTAGTTTGAGTTATTGACTGAGAAATATTTAAATTAGGTGAAGTCACATGTTGGCATGTTGAAGCGGCGAACACGATTCTGAATGTCATTTGGTATTTGCACTGGAGCTTAGGCTTTATTGAAATCGTTTGACCAAATAAGGGATTTCTTGGCGTGTGAGTGATTACAATTTTTTTTAGGAATTAAAGACAACTAATAATAAAAAAAAAATTAATCACAATTGACGAAAACAAATCTTTCTGTGGTATACACAAGCAACCTCGCATGTGATTTCATGACATTTTCAGGAAAGACAAAATACATTTTTTGAGCTCATAAACATTTTTTTATGTTTTTAATGAATATGTAGAACCTGATCATATTTTTGCAATTTAGCGTTTTCAACCTTAACTTAGTTCCATCTTCTAAGTCTACCGAGGATTTAACTCATGGCCTTTAGGAAAGAATAGTTCCAAGGTTGGTCGCCAATATATCAAATCTTGGTCTAAACGCTACGAGTGGTCAAACATAATTGCTTGATGCGACTAAATAAGGTATAAGGATAACGAGTAAATTGTGTTTTGTTTCATATCGACGGAAAAATTCATTGATTCATTCTCATAGACTCAGTGTCTTCAAATTCTTCAGCCCTTTAAGTCAGATCATCCAATATGTTGTAAACGTGCCTAAGCTTGAATATACGAGTATAGAGCGGCAAACATCGATAGCATTTAAAGGGTCTGGGTATACGTTCATTAAATGTAATGCATCGAAGCAATGATAGATATGTTTAGGCCGAATTGTTTCTTGAGTCACGGTGTAAGATTTTTATTAAACTGTGTTTTGCCAAACCACGTTGCACAAAAACATTCAGGACAATACGAGATCGTATAGAAATCAAAACACACTACATTTTGTAACATATTACAATTGTGCAGAACACATTGACTTGAAAGACACTGGAGTATAACAAATACGCGGGAAAGGATGGAAAAAATATATTATTTTCTAAAATATGTTACATGGCCATTGGAGTTCAATAATATCAGTTCCGATTTAAGTATATCACCATATAAATGTAAAAATAGTATTTATAAATGTGAAAATATTATTTGTAAATGTGAAAATATTATTTGATTCTTCAGCTATGATTCTGTAAAGAAGAAGATTCAATATAAAAGAAAATTCAGACAGATTATTGACTCTATCTGCATTTTATTCTAAACTATGTACAAATAAACTCTAACAAGACCCTAGTTCAAAAATTATTCATTTGAATTTGTGTGATTTTTAAACAACAATCTCTTTTGGACAGATTCAATCAATGCCGTTTGTAATATTAGTTTCCAGCTAGGCATTTGTAAACCAAACAAAAATATTCATTTTAATTTCAAACAAGTTAAGGCACCCTTCAGCCCAGCAGGTTGTAGAAAAATTACTGTTGCCAATGAACAAAACTAGAATATGTGTGTATTTCCACTGAATGCTGTAACGCCTAGAACTTGATACGGGTGTTTGTCATTATTTGTTTCCATAATCATGCACAAACTATTTCCTATTTTAATTGTATTTCCTGTGAATACTAATATTTCAAACGAATAGCAGGCGAAACATTTTCCCATCGGTGCTCTAACACTGAATAGTAAATAGATAATTCTAATTATTTAATAATTTACGTGAGATTGAAATCATGCCATGACAGTATCAGAAAATCATTAAAAAAATAGACTTAACAACAACAACAACAACGATGTAATCATAAAATGTTCTCAAGAAAAAAATGACTATTTAATTCATTTGATCTATACTTTGCTCGGCAGAAACTGATGCTCAAAAGCAGCCGCAATAAATCCATATCGTGCCGAAGACAATGTAAGCTCAAGTTAACTTTAACAGAGCGAACACAATAAAATAGACGAACAAAATACGAGAGCAGTTCTATGTTAACAGATGAAGAAACGTAAAAGGTGTTTATTTCATTCAATAGAAATAAATGCTACTTGAGGAATTAGGGCAATAGCCTGAACCGGTTGATCGATGATTACAATCTTCAGTTAATGATTCATTTTTTTCCTTTTTGTTTTTATTTTTCGAGAACACATATATATACAAAGTATGTGTATGATTATCGTATCGTTTGAGATACTCTATGGTTGTTACGGAGGCTGCTTTGTCAGTGTCAAAGTTGTTGTTTGTACCGAAATTATATTTAACAAGTATTGGAAATTGAAAACTTGTTCAAGCCAATTATGTTCATAAACTTGAGAAGAACAAAAAACCAAATAGAATAACAACAATTACAAATGAAATGAACATACATACATGTTTGTTTTATGTACAAGTGCAGAAATTCTAAATAAATACAAAAGAAACGTGTATCGCCTAAAGTTGAATGAAAATTTAACAAATACTAAACATATGTGCATATTAGGGTGGCCCGAAAACACACTGTATAAAAAGCTACTGAATGTACATAGCATCATGTATATCATCAATTGTATACTCCATCCATCATTGATAGTGTTCCCCCGACAGTATTCGGTCTGCCTATTGTCCAATACTTAATTAATATATCCGATGGTCATTTTCTGACTGATAATATCGTACTGTTAAAATTTTATAAATATACACCCACTACTTTGGCCGAAGTAATTTTCTTTAAGAACACTTTTCTGATTGATAATATTATTCCTTTAACGTTTTAACGATCGGACCGTTATTTTTTATGTTTTTTTTACAAATGCTGTTAATTTGTTCCTAGGATGTATTTCTTTAACTGACTGTAATACATATAAATCGACGACGTTGGAGTGATAGATGGGCTTCTATTACAAAACAATCCAAGGTATAAATTTGTCTTTCGTTGGTAAGCACCAAGGTGCATTGCCTTCCCATGAGTGTAGGATGTTGAAATAGCCAATAATTTTTTAAAACTATCTCATACCTACTGTTTTTCTATCTAAAGACGAGCCACGCTAATATACATATATATCCATGGCATTTATGGAAACAACCAAATGACATAATTTTGTTTTATATACTTATTTACGCAATTATAAAATTTGAAGTGTACCAAAGTATGTACATATGTGGTAACGATTATAATGAAATGTGGCTCAAGTAGGTTCACATAGTCAACAGTGGCACGAGCTCTGGGAATGTTTAGTTTAGTTATTGGACAGTATGAACCAGAGTTATTGCGTTTGAATGGATTAAAGAAAAATCAGTAAACAAATACATTTCTTTTGCAAATAAATTGGGAAGTTAACATTTGTGGACGGCCGTAGTGTGCTAGGTAGTAAGTGGACTATAACACAAGTAAATCCAAGTTCAAAACCGGTACAAGTATGTGTGTAATCTCTAAGCCATGTAAAAATTCTCCAGAAATTTGTTATATTTTACTCCGAAAACGCGTACGAATGTAGCGTTCGTCACACAGTATTTGCCCATATGTAACATTCAGTATAATGTTAGCCTTTTCCAGAGAACTCACTTCAACCCATTAACGCTTTCTGTCCCCATACGAGGACACCTGCTTAAAGCCGGACAGATATAAGAAGAACCATTACTAACCATTAGTAATAAAAACCAGCTGCAAACTACGTGTAGAAAAAAAATAATAGAACAGAAGCAAAAACAAGTGTGAATAAAAGTGAACTAAAAAATTTTCTTTTTTTTGTTAAAATACTTTTACTTAATGCCCAATGAATTAATAAAACGCTACGAAAGCAATGGATTACCTGTAGTTTGTTTTTGGGCGTTAATGGGTTAAGATACAAACTAAATTTTTTGTTTCTCAAATTCCATGAATGAAAAGACAGTGAACTTCTCTCAAATGAGCTGTGCACGATATAATTGTGACCACCCACTGACAGGGATCTACTGCTCCGAACGGCTAATGATTTTCTAGAGAAGTTTTATGTGGCTTGGAGATTGCTAGCATTTACGACGTGGAAAAATAGCCGCTGAAAAATATTTAATGGTCTTACCCGGTTTTGAACCTGGGTTTACTTGTGCGATAGTCGCACACACTACCTACAACATCACGGCCGTCCACATATGTGATATTTTTTTTAGTTATTTTTGTATTCATATTGCCAGTTCGTCGTAACAAAATACAATGTCTCGATGGACTAGTCGATCCTTATTTTAAATAATTTAATTTTCATATCATCATAAATTACCACTCCGTATGTGATTCCAATATCTGATGAAGTAAAATATCTCTGGAGCAGTTTTATGTGGCTTTAGAGATTAATCTTATTCTTAATCGACGGCATTTTCGAGGCTGCAAATTTGGCACGTGGGTCAGAACATTTAATAAGTAATTTATAAAACATTTCTACATAATGCGATTACGCTGCTATCATTTTGTTTTTTGGGGGGGTTGACAAATTAAAAATGTCAAAAACATTAATTTTTCGGCTTGGTGTTCCGGAACGGATTGGCCGATTTGTACGAATTTGGGTCATATGAAAGAGAACACTATGGTGTACGTTATGTAGTCAAAAATTAATTTAAAATTTTTTTTTTATTTTTTTTTTATTTTTTATATTTATGTATATATTTTTTTTCCCGATCACCCTTTTACTTACTACCCTCCTAAGAATAAAAACAAATCTCCATTTTGGGTTGAGATATTTAGCTTTTCCGATCCATATCTTTCACGCCTTAAAATTAAATATTTTTTAAAAATTACAAAAATCATTTTAAGATATGTGGCAGTTGCAAATGGGTCTTAACACAAAAATCTGAATCTGTTTCACGGTTCTGAATCTTTTATAAATTTTTGGCGCTTTCAGGATACCAGTATATGCCTGTATATATATATATATAGCTAAATCTCAACTGATTTTTGGTTTCTTGCCAGATTTACCGGAAAGAAGAGACGTACGATATATAATTTATGTAAGTAAACGGCCGTGGTGTGGTAGGTAGAAGAACGCGAGTTCAAAACCGGGTAAGACCATCCAAAATTTTTCAGCGACTGTTTTCTACCTCGCAAATGCTGGCGACTAGACGATTAAGAGAGTAATCTCCAAGCCATTTAAAACTTTTCTAGAATAACATTAGCCGTTCGGAGCCGGCTATAAACAGTTGGTCCCGGTCAGTGAGTTTACAAATTATATCGTACACAGCTCACTGATTCGGGAGAAGTTCCCCGTCTGTTCCATTCATAAAATGTTAAGGGAAATAAGTAAGAAAACTGTAGAACTATGTGTATTCATTTTTTTTTTTAAATTTATTCGCCATTTTTCAGCTTAAGTGATGTTATTACACATAATGTGAACTTCATAAGAACACATGTGTTCTTATCAGTCGGTAACTGAGAAATTTGCCAAAGTCGGAGTCTGTAATTGAAAAAGTTGCTCGACTCCGACTTTTATTTATTTACATTTCCTTAATAGGTTTTATCTTCGACCTTTAGGTATATTTTGGTTAATGTTAAAATTAAATAAATATAACAGCAGACCTCGAGCTCGATTATTATTAACATTTACCAAAATTTACATTTCCCATAAAATAAATTAAAAACAAATTAATCTGTATATATTTTTATAATTTTAAATATTTTCGAAATTTTATTATCGAACAGCTGTAGTCATAGTCGCTGGAGTTAGATTAGAGCTATTTAAAAATGCTGGAGTCGGTGTCGAGCAATTTCGTCGTGGAGTCGAGCCGAAATCCCAGATTCGTTTAAGAATATTCTGTCGCACGTACTACCGTCCAAAAATAATAATTTTACTGTTGCCATACTGTTATACATACAATATTATATTCCTCAGATTCGGCAAGAATGTGGTGAAGTTTGTCATATATTAGGCGGCGCCCAACTTTAGCTTTTCGTTATTGGTTTTATCTGTGTAAGTTTTTTTCTTGTAGAAACCTATTGCATACTCGGAAAGTTTCCAAAGAACATGAAATATAATGTTGTCGCTCCCCTTTCTTATGATCAGACTTTGAGTAAGCTATTCTACGCACTCACATTCAGTGCGGTCGTGACTACTCGAAATTAAATATCAAAAGCGAAAATGATATTTATCTGTTATTATCTCTCATTAAAATGCAATATATTTTATAAAATCGCATAAAATGAACAATATTTGTCGACAATAAAATATTTGTTATCGTGTGACATAACAATATACGAACATAAAATAAAAAAAAAAAAATAATAGCGATTTTAACGCCTTGGATAATAACGTCATTAAAAAATGAGTGTTATATACGGAACAATTGCTATCTTTTTGATCATATGAATTCATATTTATTTAAATTGTTTGCATTTAAAACAATTAACAAAAATTCAATTAAAACTACAACAACAATATGTTCTCTTCTTCAAATACTATAATAAGATTGGAAACAATGTACAATATGTTGGTTTGGCTGTATGTATTGCAAACACAAGACACTTTTGCTCGTCGTCTCATGATTGCATTCTCTATGGCCCATATTGACTACTTTTTTTGATCGTGTTTCACTATATAAATATTATACAATCTAGCAATTCTTACAAGTGGAATTAACATGCTGGTGCTAATCTCTTGTGAAGAATTCCTCTTGATCTTGAGAAAGAAGAGGAGAAAAACAACAACATTCATCGGCTATGGTAATTTTCATTAATATACTCGTAAGTAACGTACTTGAGGCATGCAAATCAATCATTGTTCGTTGGGGCAAACGGACCCAAACGGAATGTCTGATAAAGTGCAGTTCAGTTAATTAATATGTCATTTAGCAGTTCGTTAATGTTCATTATACGAGTTGAGGGATATGTCACATAATTTGAACAAATTGTTTTTGGGATCCCGTCTTGTACAATTTGGGTATTTTCTATGTATATGTGTAGAAAAAGTTCCCCAATTTTATTTTTAAAATTATTTTCGTCAATTGTAAATAGGTTTGGAAAATGACCTGTTAGGTTTTGATTGAGAGCCAATTCAAGATTCAACTAAAAAATTAATCAATTTCCATTAGTGTATTGCTATTTTGATCCAAAACAAGTAGGTTTTAATAAATGATCTATTAAAATAATCGGAGAATTTATCATTTATGCAAAATAAAATGTTTAAAATTGTAGACCAGTGTTAACGTAAATAGTTTACTGAATCAACCAAACATGTCGTAAACATTTCATGCGAGTGCAATATTAGGTTCGCATCGTCTTTAATGTCATAACAGAAAATCGTGCGTTACTCTCTGTAGTTTGTTTGCTACTGTAAATAGGATTTCGACAGATTGCTTACATCCCATAAAAAGGTAAAATTTTACTCGCCATTCAAATATTCTAAAAAATTATTGTGTACGTGCTCAATGGGCATTTAGACATTCCATTATTTATTGTAGCCGAGAAATTGAATGACATTCAAAAGCGTTTAATTTATAGATGCTGTTTTTATTTACATTTTTTTTTTAAATTATAGGCAACATGAAAATGAATACTTTTCATTCAAAATGTTATATAAAGGTCTGAGAATACAAAATAATCATCGCCATCATATACATACATTTAAATCAAGACGTGGAACTTTAAAAAAGCCAAATAATAGGAAATAGTTCAAACATGAAAAACAAGTGATATGTTTATCATAACGATTTCGTCTAGTTCGGTATAAAAAGCGATACCGTTGTACTGTCCTACAAAGGATTGATGTCATTAAAAATCATCAAAACAATCGAACATTACATTTGCTTTAAAAACTAAAAACATATGTGTATGTTTTTTATATTTTTATCGAAACAATTTTCCATAAATCAGGAGCGTGTTAAAGTACTCCAATCTAAAACACAGTTTAATTATAATACCGTACTGCACGTTTACCTTACACCCTGTAAATGTTGAAAAGGGGCGGAAAACAATTTCATGACTTAAGTTTATATTTTTATTCCATCGAAACTAACAAAAGGGACATAATTTTCAATTTAGCTCTACCGTAAGTGTATATGTTAGTATTTGTATTTATTTTATATGTGTATTTAGGGCTGATTTCCGTAAAATGAATTCAATCGTTCGTTATATAATATTGGCGCCCTAAACCGACATTTCTCGTGCGTTCCATATGTTATTGTCCATTTTTGACAATTTGTAACGAACGAACGAATTCGTTTTATGGAAACAGACAGTAAGGCTCTACGAGAAAAGCTCCAAGTGCAAAATAACTGACGAATTCTCGAAAATAGTTGAAAAATTCCACAACAATGCCACAACAATGCACAGTGAATCGTTTAATATAGGCAAGACAAAACAAATTCATAGTGTAATTTCGATATGATATGTATAGGTAAGTTTTGTCAGATGTCCAGTAACGGAAAATAATTACTTTTGAATAAGCTGTTTATTTTATGTATTATAAAATTATCCCATTTTTGGCCTGCAAAAAAATTGTACATAGAAAACTATTTTTTCTTTGTCTTTTCGATTTTTAATTTATTGGTTACATATGTTATAGAAAGGTTAAAGTATTATTTATAGAATTACTATTTTTGCATGTTGAAGTGAGATCTTTTTCTTTAAGGAAAAAATCTAAAAGAGACAGTACCTTTTGAATATTGCGAAGACTAGTTCATCTGAAGGACTATTTTGCAAAATTGTATGTATCTTGAATTCGCACTGCATTAAAATCTTAATGGCTATGTATACTTTTTTTTTATATTTTTTCACTTAAAGGTCACAAGGGCAAAAAAACTTCATAAAGTGAATAATTTGCGGTGGTTGGCCTTAAAGTTCAGAGAAATCTTTATGAGAGAAATCTAATTCCTACATGGTAATATCTTGCTTAGACATACTCTTTTCGTTATTAACATGATCAGATGTAATATTTTGTAATTATACTTATTCACGTGTCGTTCGTATCGTAATGATGTAATGAGCAAAATAATGAGAGTTTTCTGTCTTCAATATTGAAGTTTGGTAGAAAGTATTCTCGCTCTCGCACGTACCAGATTGAGCCATATAATCATTATTTCTGAAAGTATCTATGAAATGCCAAAATGAACGCCAGAAGACGGAAAAAAGTAAGGAAAAAATTAAATGCTCAATCACCAAAATGAAAAACATTTTGAAGAAATTAATGAAGTTTTACAATAGTGTGATGTAACATTTTGCTTTCATAGCCAAGACCTCAACGCATTTTTATTTTCTTCAAAAAATAGTTAATAGTACGGTCTAACCAGCGATTATAGAATTTAGATTGATTATAATTTGACATGTACAATCATTGGTCTGCTTTTAACTGGATATGGTAAAAATTACCGATTGGTTACGTCTACGTGACTTACGTTTGTTTGAATAATTCTTCCATTAGTTTGGAAATTTTGAGAGTAAGTGCATAAAATAACACCGTCCGACTGGCATAACCCACACTCTTATTATGTTGCACATACAAATATATGTATTACACCTACACTTAAATCGTATTAAGAGAGTATGGAAGTATGTAAATTGAGGTTAAATATGTGATTTAAATGAATAAAATCCTATCCACAAATAAGCAGACAACTTGTCGCATGTCATCTGTTTTAGACACTCGTTGTTGTTTCTCCCTCTGTCCATTTGTGTGTTTTCGTTTGTTTAACTGTCATCAGTAGACAGTATTTTCAATTGGTAACAACTAATTTTGTCACTTCCAATTGCAATGTTTTGATCACGCATTTAGATAAGACACCATGGAAAACATGGCACACATACCAATTATTATACACACAAGTGATGGGTCATATACATACTCGTACTATGCACAAAATAAATTTACTACATACAGACAAACGTGCAGTTTTATGTAGGCAGACACATTCATTCATTGATGCCATCCAAAAGATACGTACGTACGCCACACGTATTCATTGACGAAGCACTTTCTTGTAGTACTAAAGTACATGTGTTCGAATGTGGATGGTACCACACCAAGAAAACTGGCAAAGTGCTGCCAACGACGTCGATATAGAGCCATAATTTGTAATCAAAATACTGGTTAACGAGTCATAAAAGTGACATAAATGAACAGACCTCTGTCATATGCACATTTGTCTGTACAAATGTTAATATGTTTGAACAATTATGGTTTTAATTGAAGATAAATTAGATTCATTTAGCATAATTATATAATCATTTGTCGTCTCATTTCGTGATATTTCTATTTTTTGAGTAGAGGCGATATAAATACATATGTATATAAAACTCCCTACATTCACCTTATACATTAAATGCTGACTGAATATAACTGACTTATATAATTAGTACCTTATTAAGAATAACTTTATCCATTGTATTACGATACTACTGAATCCTTTTGCTCCTAACAAAAAATTGTTAATGCATCAATTGTAGTTCTCGTATTCGACCGATATGGCTTGTCCGGGCCATCTAGACGAATTCTTTCACTATCTCACTCTTGAGCGCCCTTTGCGCGGTCAAAATACATGACAACAACCTCGAGAACGTGTGCATGAAACTTTCAACGTATACGGCGCGTAATGCATTCACTGTGTTGTATATTGAAAGTATCGGTGAGGGGTGGCACTTTTTTGGGAGTGTGTTTGAAGACAAAGAAAAATTACAAGAGGATGAGAACACGAAGCATTTGGATAAAAGAGTGGCTAAAAAAGAGGAAAGAATTTTCCTTTTCAGCTTCTGCTTATTTTTCAATAAAACATCCAATTGTCCATCTGCCCTTTTAATATCGCAAAGTCCACGCAACTAGCGACATTTTCGAAATCACAACAAAAATGACAAATGTCATTCAATCAACTCCGTACAAATATCAAAGCATGACAGAAAATCCAAATATTTTGATTTTATTTCAAGCAACATCGGTGTGACGCGTACACTCAATTTTTACTAATACTATTGTAGTGCGGTCCATGCATTTTAACCGTGTAAAGGGCGCTTTAGAACCACCGGCCCCGAGAATGTCGCCTTTCTTTCATTTCTAGAAAGATACAATCATAAGATTGATCTGAGTTCTTCTCGATACATGAAAAAGCTACTCCATATATTTCCTAGTCAATTGTCTGTTATATGCGATCATTGTCTAGATAGTCAAGAAGTTTCAACGACTTCTATCAAGCTGTGGACGTCACTGCCTCTAGGTTTAAACCACATGTGATTTTTATTTCTCTAGTATGTGAACATTTTCTATATAGTTTATAACATTTAACGATTAATAACAGACTGTGGTGGGCACTGTCTAGATTTCACGATGTTTTTAACCAAATGTGGTTAACAATTTCTGACTGTGAACACTGGGCCAGATTCCAAGTTGTGCGGCATAAATTCAAAATTTTTGTTAGAACCAAAATTTACCTAATTAAATTGTTTATAAGAATATACTTGGGATGTTGGGCAATCATAAAAAATGTTGATGTTATGGCAAACCAGAAACATTGGCGTTGCCTAAAAAGTCATAGAGGCAAACGGTTTTGTTGAAATTGTGGCAAATTTTTTGCGTTTGATTTAAAAATAATTCTTAAGAATGGAAATTAATGATCAAGGTATGTAGAGCGTGTAAATTAAAAAAATGTTTTCATTTGTCTGTGCCAAATGTTATTTTTTGTAGGGTTGTCTGGGGGTTTTTTTCTTTACACAAGTAAACCCAGGTTCAAAACCGGGTAAGACCATCAAACATTTTTCAGCGACTGTTTTCCACCTCGCAAATGCTGGCGACTTGACGATTAAGAGAGTAATCTCCAAGCCATTTAAAACTTCTTTAGAATAACATTAGCCGTTCGGAGCCGGCTTTAAAACAGTGATTATTCACATTTATATCTCGCACAGCTCACTGATTCGGGTACGTCTGTTCCTTCATGAACTGTAAGCATTTGCCCAATTTTTGTAGGAGATTTTTCATTAATTTTTTTGCTATTTTTTTTTTTTACCATTTTTCATATTTTTTGGTTGGTTTTAATTTTGGGTATTTCCTGGATTGCTGCATTGAATTTAAGATTCGTGCACTTATTGTTAGGCTCCTAAAGAGCAAATCCAATTACAATCAATAAAGCGTATATAAGAAAGTGACTCAATATATTTTCGACGATTTCGATATTTTCCACATTAACTGCCTGTTTCCATAAAACGAAATCGTTCGTTACATCAATTTTGGAAGCGTTATAAAATGGATGTCAGACATTATTGAATTGTGATTTTCAGATATATTTTAGATATCGACATATGGAACACAATCGCAAACGAAGAAGATCTCATCACTGATAAAAATCCATTTTATTTGGGCATTTAATTTTGACAATTAGCAACGAACAAACAAATTCGATTTATGGAAACAGGCAGTAAGTCCTTTTACTTTTATTTTTTTTTTTATTTTTCATGCGATTTCCCCAGTATACAGAAAAATGTATAACACTTAATAAACCTTTGATAAGACTTTCTGAAATTTTCTTGAAAGTGAATATTTTCACATTGATGCTTTTAGATCCAAGCCACATAAATTATACGAGATTTATAATACGCCAAAGTGAATATCATATAACTCGATATTCAAAAACATTTTTAATAGGTGTAAAGTATGTTTTTATAAGTTATAATTTTAGAATATAATAAACAACAACAGGGAAAACGCACTGGTGAGTGTACACCACCAATACAGCACTGATTCATTGTGATATTCCAAACCACAGATTACTTCAGCTTTTTTCAAATTAAATATGTACATTATTTTTGTGTACATGAATTTCATTTTATTTTTAGAGTTTGACAGTAAAATCGTAAAAGTCAAAGAACAATGGCAACTTTTTATTGTGTTAATCAATGCACAATCAACCATATAGTCTTGAAAATATCTGATTTATATGATTTTTCATTGCGTGTCTAAACGAAGCTGTCAATTCAGATATTAGTTGTTGGTGAAAGAAATTGAAAATAGCAACATACGATAAATGTGTCTATAAAACAAAAATAAAATACCTGTTGCACTTGTGGTGTTGAGTTTGTTTTACAATCGAAATTACCTTCTGTTATTTTCGTTTTTCAGAATAATTACACGTTAATATGTCACTAGAGTATGTACATTACTAGGGTGTACAAACATTTTGTTTTTGTTCAACCTGATTTTTCGAACGTATTTTTGAAATTGTCTTTAAGATTTTCTGGAAAAGATAGGATTTTCTTTAAAAATTAAAATCTTTTCAAAAGAAAAATTTTCGATCTTTTAGCTACAATACATTAAATTGTTTTGCAATGTACGTAAACTGCCAAACGTTCCCTAACATTTATAAACTCCTTGATTTTTAGGGAATGTATTGCAGAAACGTCGTAATCGATACACAAAGTATCGAATTGCCCGATACATCAAACAACGAATCAGTTGTTACTATGGACATCCAACGTTTTTGGACACCCTAATGTATATACATAGTGACACTTAGATGATCTAGTTGTAAAATTGAATACAGAGATTAACAACATATACTATATATATATATGTGTGTAGGTGTATATTATAAGTAAGAGACATATGCCAACATATAGATAGTGCAGAGTAGAGTATAATTTAAAAAATTGTGTGTTTCTGACAATAACTTTAATGTCATGTAATGCAAAAAGTCTGTGTTACTGCAAGTTTATAAGTGCATGATGTAAAAACTAAAAATATATATTAGGAATCCCTAGAATTGGTCACCAAAAATTGACAAAGAGTCGGAAACAAACACATTAAACCTGGCACTACATAATTCTGATTATACTTTTAGACAAGTTTTTATATGGCTTTAGATATTAAATTCTTATATTCCCTTAAAATATCGAGATTTTCAAAAAGAAGAAATCCCCTACGAAATTAAATTTATTGAAAAAAAAAAACTCGCTTAGAAAGTCCCGATTAACACTAGTCAATTTTAATTGCCTCAATTCTGAGTTTGTAGTAGAGGAAAACCTGTTTGTGTTGGAAATTCCATTTGAGTAGTATTTCGAAGTGTGAAGTTGGCGGCAGATTATTTTGACATTTTAAAAGGCATTTGCATTTGAAAAGGCAATAATGAAAACAAATATTAAGGAAATCAAATTGCCTTGTGTGAACACTAGAGGAACGTTCCAAGGGAAGTAAAATTGCATAGTGTGAATCGTGTATTTTATTTCCAAAGGAAGTTTAAGACGAACAAACACTTAAAAAAATCACCATAATTTTACAATTTGAGTAGGGAATATAAACAAATTTTTATAGGGAAATCTGACATAGGTAGAGATTTTATATCGAAACATTGTATGGTTCATATCAAAACAATTAGAGGTATGTTAGGTGCCGCCTCCTAAATTAAATCCCCACATGAAATGAAAATTCGTTACGAATATAATACTTTTTAGGATATTTCCAATTGTTTTGATTTCAAGAATATAAAGTACTTCAAAAGATTTACAAAAACAAAGACAGACATTACTTTTGAAACCAATATCTTTAGTACGGATCTTTTTTACAATAGACGATATAAAGTGCGACCTTGGTTAAATGCGACCAAATAGAAATCGAGACCGTTGCAGAAACTGAGGTAGTTGCGAAAACCGAGTCCATAAAGTATCATTCTCGATTGTTAAAACAGGTACATTTTATATATATAAATCTGTAACATAAATAATAATAAAACGAAAATTGTTTTAAGTTTTTGTTACGATCTTTTTTTTGTGCATTACGTTTTGTTTAAGAGTCTGGGTTTTATTTTGTTTTATTTGTATTCTTAAAGCAGTAGTGTGTCCTTTAATACAATACACGCGAATACTATGATGTTTTTTTTTTAAATCCGAAAACTCACCGTTGCTGGAGTTGAAATTGCCTGGATCACCCGCCTTGGATTTCAAAATTTCAATAGAAATGAATTTATTTCAGAAACCACTTACAAATGTATGTACATAAAGCTTTTTCCATTTTGGTATATTCACAAATTATAATTGCCAAACGCTTTCCAGTTACGGATTTCACAACACTCCTCAATTTTTTTGTATCCTGGCAATTTTAGACCATAAGTAGATTTAACAGAGCTATAATTATCAAATGCTCTTTTGTGTTATTTTAATTTTGGACCACTGACAGTTTGAAGGGCCAAATAAAGAACAAATGATCGAGAAAATAAAACAATTAAACTGAATACGAAACATTCATTCTCTTTTGAGACCCTAAAAAAGCCACAAACTCATTTCAAAAACAAACAAAAAAGACAGCCAAGTAGATCAAGAGTTTTAGAACGTGACATGTGTTAATTTAGGGTTTTTCTTTTGAAAAGTTGCGTTAACTGAGTCAGCAATGTAAGTAATTTGCAAGTGGCGATAATCGAGGAGTTATGTTGATCGAGGTTTGCGCTAACCGAGGTCAAACTGTATATTCTGTCACTATGATCTTGGTATGAAAATATTTTTTAAATATATTAAACAAATACGTAAATCGAAATGAAACGATATACTTAGTTGAAACCAGGACTGTGCAGTCGAAGTCTGACAAATATGACCCTAGTCGGAAAATGTTGTTCAAATCTGACTCCGAGTTTCATTTATTTACATTTCCCATTAAATAAATATATTTTTTTGATTTTGTCATTGATTTTACCGAGACTACGTATTACAAGCAAATTGTTTTAATTACCTTTGGTCAGAGTGTAGAACGATTACTCTCAGCAGTAAAACTGTTTAAAAGTTATGGTCGAGCTTCAATGAAAAAAGAGTTGGCCAAAGCAATTTTATTTTCAAGTTTCTTGGAATATTGTGAAGTATTAGTTCATTTTATAATTGTGTTCTGAAAACGTTTTAATTAAAAATTGTCATTGTTAGTTTTATTAAGGGAACTTTGCTTAAATTTATTAATTAGTATGGAATACGGTTACTGCTGTTTCTTTATTTTTTATTTGTAATAAAATGAAATGTGTTTTAAACGCAATTTGATTACAAATAATTTTGAAATATTTTCAATTAGATAAATTTTGTATCATTTGGATAAAAAAGCATGGAAATATAATTTTAGAAATTTTTATTGCTGAACCGATGAATTTTGGCTCAACTCCATAGCCCTGGATTAATAAATCCTATTGGACTCATATTGAGTTTTCTTACGAATCCAAATATATACAGTCGAATTCGGATAAGCGCACGCCTTTTAGTTGGAAAAGTCGTTTAATTGAATATAAATATTAGTAACGATTGTTCTGGATGATTTTCCATGCACTGTACTTCGCTTAAACGAAAATCCGATTTATTGAAAAATTGTTTATGTGAAACACATTTTTAATGAAAATTCACAAACTTATATGATACGAACACAACTTTCTATCTTCGTTTTATAGAACAAATTCCCGAAGTCCATATTATTGAAAATCCCGCATAAGTGAAACAAATTTCTTGATTTTTTTGATTTCCGCTTAAAAGAATTCGACTGTATATACATTTCGTCCGTACCTGAATGCAAACATATCTATGTTGGTTCTAGAACTTGTTTTCTTATTTCCTTTAACATTTCATGAAGAAACAGACGGGGAAATTCTCTCGAATCAGTGAGACGTGAGCGATATAATTGTTTATACTCACTAACCGGGACCTACAGTTTAAAGCCGACTCCGAACGGCTAATGCTTTTCTGGAGAAGTTTTATATGGCTTAGAGATCACTGTCTTACTCATTAAGTGTCCTGCATTTAAGAGTTGGAAAACAGTCGCTGAAAAATGTTTGATGGTCTTACCCGCACACACTATCCACCACCTAGAAATTGTTGTTGCTCTTTTTTATACAGCGTGCCACGTCCAGTGTGACTTTCACCGAAGTTTCTTCCATGGAAGTTTTGACATACGCTAATTTGTATACAAAATCATTTCTTAGATTTTCCGAAAATGTCCGTTTCTGTATGAATATTAAATTTGGTAACATAAACCATGACCATGGGTCAATATGATTTGTTTATGTAATTTTCAAGAAATGCTTTAGAAGTCATGATCGACGACAGGCATTTTTCTTTGGAGGTAAAAACTACTTAGTTTGTTATATGTAGTTATTATTTAATCAGTTTCTGTGTAGGTCAGTAAACGAAGAATTTATGAAGCGTAGTTAACAATCTCTAGGTAGGAGGGTGTATTAAAAATTATGGCGGACTTATTTATTAGCTTATCAAGAATGATAACTTATATAATCCCAGTAGGTTTTTATAGCATTTTGAGTTCTGCAGCAAATATTATTTACTTTTGTTTGGTTGCACATGCACTGTCAAATGGGAATTTATAAAAAAAAGGTAATATAATTTCATACGGGCCAGCCATACATTAGCAAAAGCTATAGACTCTATAAAAATTTTAGAATTTACGGTAAAGAAGCCGGTGGGGCGGTTAATAGGAACAGAAACAAATACAATTGAATATTCCCCCTGATATTATAACACGAGTGGCGCACAAGTCTCGTTCAAACTACGAACAAAACAAAAAACATTTTCATTTATATAAATTTTTGTAAAACGAAAGTGTCTGTCAAAACTGAAATCGGTATTTTTTTTGTATATATTGACAATTAATTTCTTGTAACTTAAAAATCCGTTTAATTATCGTTTCGTCAACTGACATTTTCATTCGTCTCAGGCGAATTTGTTGTATTTATGTAAATATGTATAAGGGGTGTTCACAAGTGCGTCCTAAATATCGCATACTGTACAACAGTTGTAAAATAGCTATTGATGTCTCCTATACCAACGATTTATACCACATTACAACTTCTGCATATACAATATTATACATATGTATGTATGCACTAAGGGACTAACTGTTGTTGGTAGATTTTTTTAGTCAGGTGTTGTTGCGATTTTCAACATTTGTACACTTTGTGAGTATATTAAAGATACAATTGAAATGGCAGCTTAATAATTGGAAAAGTAACTAGACAATTCTGTGGGAGTGAAAATTCTGCAACAACAAAAAAGGCCCTCATTGCTTAATGGTGTTGGACAGTTGACTCCTGTAGAAACAATAGTACTTTTCACCTCTACAGGCATTTGAAACATTCTAAAATATTATATATACCACGTACGATATACACATATGGCCACTAAAATAGGTACACTGTAGAATTTTAATAAAACACAAATTTTTGGCGTATGTTTTTTTTAAAATTCAATTGTATTTATTTATTTGTTTTTTTTATGAAATGACTAAACAAAAATATTAAAAAAACATAACTAAAAACATTAAATTATACTTATATGGACAAAACTTCAAAATTCACATGGCCATTGAAATAGGAACGAAAGTATAAAATTTTTTTAAAAAAATTTTACAGCGGATATGTGGACAAATATTATTTTCAATATTTTATAGGACTAGTATCCACTGTGTCCTCCCCTATTTTGGATGACTTTTTCTATTCTATGGGGCATAGAATTGACTAATTTGCGACATGTTTCTATAGGAGTGGTATACCAAACATCTTGTATTTTTTGCCACAATTCAGTCTTATTGCGGCAAGCTTCTTTCCCAATTCGCTTTTTGAGATTTCCCCAAAGGTGTTCTATGGGGTTAAGATCTGGTGATTGGCTTGGCCATTCCAAAACTTTAACTCCTTTTCCTTCGAACCACTCACTTACCAATTTTGAGGAGTGTTTAGGGTCGTTATCTTGCTGAAAAAGCCACCGAAGCGGCATATTTTCTTCAGCAAAAGGCAACATGACCTCCTCTAGTATGTCTCTATAGCGCTCTTTTGTCATCGTATCATTTATAAGATGGATGGGACCTACTCCATTCCAAGAGAAACAGCACCACACCATCACATTTCCGCCACCATGCTTAATCGTTTTTTTGGTGTAACGTGGGTTGAATTCTTGCCCTTTAGGACGTCTAACATTTCGTTCAGAGTCATTACCAAACAAGTTGATTTTTGTTTCATCGCTCCAAAGTATATTATGCCATTTTTTTGTACCATTTGACCCAGACCACGTTTTATGTGCAAGTGCAAATTGTTTTCTCTTTCGCAAGTTTGCTTTTCTGAGTAGCGGAACTATACGCGCTATCCGACCTGGTAATTTCATGTTATATAATCGGCGACGAACAGTCCTAGCTGATATTTCATTGTTAATTTCCGCTGCAATCGCTCTTGATGATATGAAAGGATCTCGTTTGACCAACGTTGTAATGTAATCGTCGGTGACACTAGAGGTTTTCTTTGCACTACCTCGTTTTTCTATTAATTTTCGGGGCTTCAGGGCATTTGCGACACAATTTTTCGACCTTCCTAGTGATTTAGCAATGAAATCGTATGAATGGTTTTGCTTCCGAAGGGTTTGAATAAGTCTTCTCTCTTCTGCTGTGCAATGCTGTCGACGGCCCATCTGGCATTACAATTTATATTATTTTTTGCTAATATAATATCTACGATATTAAAACATACCTTTTGATTATTGCTTTTTTCGAAAAAATTTAAGAAATATCCGAATTGTTCACGAAGTACCTATTTTAGTGACCACTAAAAATTACCAATAGAATAGAATAACCACGCTGCTTAGTTGTCAAAACAAACTATGATAACGGTTCTTTTGAATTCCATAAGCAGACAGTATTGCCAATCGAAAAATATCAAAAGTACACAGAATTACATAAACATAAAAAAACGCCACATGAATCTCATCAAATAAATGCTGCGTCCCTATTTCATTGGCCATATGTGTATATAAAATACAATTTTTAATGAATTCTGCTGTTATCATGTATTTTTCATGTAAATCGTCAAGTGTCATTTGAACAGAAATAAAATGCTAACAACAAATCCGAGATTCTATTGGCAAACGATGACTTCACATTTCATCGTACGACTACTTTGGCGTTTAACCTGATTTTTTTTTTAAACCACTTCAATATTTGGCAACAACAATGGTGTAAACGGCGACACGATGCACACACACATTAATAAGTACTAACTGGCCATAAATGTGTAATAATACTCAAGATGAAATTGTAAAACCCGAAAAGTACACAGAAATGAATTCATTAAGATCGACGACCACATAATGCCAAATTTAAGCGATTCAGTATTTTTGGATTGTTGGCCTGCTTAATATATAAAGACAATTGTCGAAAACAAATAATAGCGTTACAAAATGAAACGCATTTTAATATCCACACATTGTCAGGCAATCGATTGGATTTAACAAATGGATCTTCGAAAACATTTTTGAAACCCTAAAAGCCTTTACGAAAAATATCCGTCGACAATACAAGCTGTACGTTTGATTTTCAAAAATTTGGGGAGAACATTTTATAAAGTAAATAATCTTTCAAAACTCTATATGAATTCTTAAGTTATGTATTGAAATACACTCATCGACCGATATACACGTTTTTGAAATTAGTTTAACACTTGTGATTTTTGTGAATTTCTCTAAAGAATTCACAAAGTTAATTTGGACATTTTTTACAGATGTCCGAAGTGGAAATCAAGTTCCATCTGAGGATTTTAAAAATGTCATTTTTTATTGTCATGAGTAGAAATTCAAAAAGGGTCGAAACGACTCTGAGGATGTTGTTGAGAGAGTCCATATAAAAATGCTGTCCGGAGCTGACTTTTAAGGGTTCCGATCAGGGAGTAATATCATACACAGCTCACTGATTTGACAAAACTTCTTCGTTTGTTTCTTATTGGATATAATAATAATTGACAGAATAAGGGTTTTAACTTTTTTTTTCAAATATAAAAGCGAGTGTGTACTCTATCCATATAACACTGATAAATTGAAACAATTTTCTCGAAAAGTGTTTGCTTTTATCATTTAATAAAGACTATTTTTTTTGTTCACATAAAAATTAACACGTTTAAAATAAAAAGTACGTTTTATTTGTGGTATTGTTTGTTTGGTACATAATAGAATTATTAACATTCAATAAACTGTAATAACACGATCGACAATTGGAAGTGATAATTATGAATTATAACTCACCTTGCAAAACAAACAACGAAAAAATTATCAACAATTATAGTTTAATGTTGGGTTTGTTAATCCCTAAACAAAAATTCCTTTTTGTTGTGTTTTTTTTTAATTCAATTTCTACCGTTTAATTGTATTTAAACGATTTTATTGGTTTGTTTATTTCGCACTTAGAATTTTCGTTTTGTTTTTCTTTATTTTGTTTGTTATAGGCTTAAGAACTTTTTTAACTTGAGATGCGCGCACTTTGGCTTTTCGAATTAAACTGTTTATGATGAAAATTCGCAAAGCTAAAGACAACGCAGCAGAGGCGATATTCGCCTGAAGCAGTCGCCAACAACAGCAGAACAACTAGAAGCATCGGACAGAAGGCAGGCGGCAGCAGAGATATAAATAATTAGCAATGTTCGTATATGAGGACAACAACAAATTTACGAACGAATGAATGAACGAACGAATGGAACAATTGAGTTGGATTTGGACCGACGCGCTGGATGGATGGATGGATACGCGTTCGTTTAATCACCAATACATGCATACGTATATGTCTAAAATGACGCTTGCATGCCGCTGCTGTTAGACTGTGTTTGCCGGCAGTCGCACAGTGGAACATCTTATAGAAGGTGGTAAACACCATAACTTTTGAATAACTTGAATTGTTGAAGCGTATGTTGTTTCGAGTTCACGATCACTTAAACAAAATATCAAAAAGTGTTTTCTTAATGTTAGCACAAAAGAATATATTTTATTATACTATTTTAGATTTTTATTACTATGGTATAGTAGTAACCAAATTGGAGAAATAATTTTATGTTAAGAGTGTGTTATACTCGAATGCAATCTAAATTATCAGGGTTTTTGTTGTTGTCAAATGGAGAGAAATGGTGGGTTAGCGAAAGAGCAACGAACAGTAAAACTGAGTAACAATAACTCTACCATTTGACAGTTTTGTTGGAGTAATAATCTACAGTTTTGTCATGCTTAGTATTGCGGAATATCAGCAGAAAATACGAAATTGTTGATCCACATTTTATTATATTTTATGATAGTATTTGATTTTTCGTTCCAAAATTTAATAAAAAAAAAATTACTATTTCTCTAAACAAAAAAAAAGTTTTTTATGGTTTTAAATTTTAATGTTAACCAAAAAACTTGAAATAATTCATTTTGTTAAACAGTTGTCTTACAATTAAAAATCCAAATAAATTAAATACAATAATATCAACTAATTCACATAGTCCCGTCAAATTTCCCGGGAATATTCTGGTTAAAAACACTTATCACAGCTGTAAAATGTGCTTAAAAACGTACCCAGTAGCATTTTAACTGCAAGTAAATTCAAAATTGGTGCGTAAATTTTAACAATTTTTGAGAATAAAGCTCAATTTATTAAAATCGATTGCAAATTTATTTTATTTTTGAAATGTTGACTATTATGATGTTAATGAAGTTTTGATTAATCAACATATATTAATTTTTCGATACAAGTCTTTTTATTCAAATCTCGGAAAGTAAGTAGGCCCCTAAAATCATCAGTATTTAGAAAAATAGGTTTACTTTTATGGAAACAAAAGAATGTATTTACTAAAAACTAGATAAAGTCTAAGTTTATTTAGTAATCTGTTTTAATGAAAGAAAATGTGGATGGCCGTGGTATGTTAGGTAGTGCGTGCGATTTCAAAACCTGGTAAGACCATCAAATATTTTTCATCGACTGTTTTCCACCTAGTAAATGCTGGCGACTTTATGTTCAGAGCCGGCTTTAAACAGTAGGTCCCGGTCAGTGAGTATACAAATATATATCGTGCACAGCTTACTGATTCGAGAGAAGTGGAATGTTAAGGGAAATAATTAAGTAACGAATGAAAATGCATCTGTGTTTCCTCTAGTTTTTCAGAAAAACTCTTTTATTTTATAACAACAACACAAATATGACATAAAGAAGAGGTCACTTATCAGCAGGTTTTGAACCAGACCATATCACTTTCTTTGTTTATCAATAAATCAGTGAACCATAACACTGTAAAAAATGTCATGCAGATAATGTGTTTGAGATGTGAGAAAAACACGACAATGATGATTTTTTTTCTCTTCCTTCGCCACAAGTTCCTGTGGAAATTACATCAAACAAAAATTTTTGTTCCATTGATTTATAAACCACTTAACCGGAACCACGGTTCTAGTTAAAATATGGACCCAACTTTAAAAATGTTCAAAAATACATTATTTATTCATATTACCAGTATATTATTATTTAAAATATACTTATTTAAAAATAAATATTTGTGCACGACGGCTACACAAATGTACCATTGTGCACGCCATTCGTTGTTAACCGTGTGTGTTAAGAGGGGGAGTAGGTGTAGCAGTGATTTGAGGCGGTTGTACGAGTTGGCTGCAGTAGGTTTATTTGTTTGAAGAAAAGTAACCCAAACGTGATGACAATGACGAAGTCGCTTTCATGGAATTCGGGTCTTATATTACAACTGATCGATGGTGGATAATATCAAAACTGGCAAATAGTTTGATTGTGTGTTATGAGTACGGATTCGTCGGTTTTATCAATTGCACCGATACTGATACTCGCTCAATTGTTTTCCGATTTGAGGCACAAGTGGCAACTATGTAATTCATTGATTAATTTAAGAAATTAATATGCATTTGTCTATATGTATGTAGTTTTGCTTTATCAGAAATTTCTTATTAGCATTTATTGTGTATTTTTTTTTGTGCCATGAGTGTACACTCCACTGTATGTCTGACTGTTACTTATACCGGATATGTCGAAGCGAGCAGACCGTTAGATGTTCGAACTTTTCCATTCCACCTGCTGCAGTTTAGTTCTGTGAAATTCTTAACGACTAAACAATTTAGTTGATTTTCCATTGAATGACTGAATAAATTGGTAGTTAACTCACATGCACTTGGAGCTAAGGATTATTTATTTTTATTTGAATTTCATAAGTTTTTTTTAATTTAATTAATAGTTTTTTATCTCCGACCTTTAGGGTAAATTTTGGTAAATGTTAATAAAAGTCGAAGTCTGATGTTTTTTTTTTATCATAAGCGGACACCTAAGGGATTGAGAATTTTGTCCGCTTATGAGAGAAATACACAAGTGGACTGAAGAGGATTGGTACTGAAAAAAGTGTCCGTTTATGAGAGGTGTCCGCTTAAGACAGGTGTCCGCAAGGAAAGAGTGCACTGTATTTATATTCCCAATTCCCAGGGTTTCTTGGTGAAATATTCTTAGTATTTCCCGTAGTTTTCGTTTTTGCTATAAGCTTTGTTGATTTTTTCTTTCCCATATAAATGAAATGTCCCATATCTCTAGATTTCATGAAGCTGTGCATGACATAATTTGTATATTCAGTGATTGGAACCCACTAAATTTAAAGGTGGCTCCAAAAACCTAATGTCTTTCCCAGTAATATTTTACATGCGCCAGGATTTATTAAGTCACTCACACTACTTATTTGATCTCTTTAATTTTAAAGACGATTCTTGGAAAACGCTCATAGACATTGATTCCACGAACTGACAATGCCAATAATGGCCAAATAAACGAAATCAAACGAGAATTTGTAATTCGTTCACATCAGAATATTTTTTCTCCGTTAAATCTTCTAATTCTGTAATTCATTTTCTATCCAAATATGACTTAAAGTCTAATCTATGTTCCTGTAGAACAGAAAATAAAAGTGGTAAATTTTTTAACGGTGTTATTAGAAAACTTTTCACTTTATAGAATTTTCGGTAACATTTGTAGCATTATTATCTGTGGTTACTGCTTCCATGCGATTTCGTGTTTGATTTGCCAAAAATTCAAATGGCTATTTGATCGGACGACGCAATATGGAGAAAAAAATTCTTCAGCCGAACTGTTGGTATGTGGAATGCTCTTCCAGAAAGTGTGTTTCCTGCCAACTGCGACATTCTCATATTCAAGACCAATGTCAACAAACACTACTTCCCCTTTTCCCTGTTCCGATACCCTAATTTCCTTTTGCTAACAAAGTGCATTGCAATTATAGGATATCACCCGAGTGTTGGTGTAAAATGAAAAAAAAAATCTAAACTTTTTTTTTATATTATTGAAGCCATTGCTCTCGAACCATAGATTTTATATAAAGTTCATGTTCACAACATTTTTAGCACACATAATTTGGTATATAAATTGATTGATCCTTCCAAAATAATAAAGGGATAGCAGGCAAAAATAATCATTTTAAAGAAATTTAAATAAAACAATTCGCACTCACATGAGAAAACTTTCTGGGTAAAGCTAAAAATTACAAACCTTTCCATGGAAGTTCCAATTTGCATCTGGCAATAAATTGGAACTTTTTGCAGGATCCGGAATATAAATAGCATCCCTCGTAATTATTTTTGACATCTCGTCCTGTTCTCGATATTTTGCCATTTTCATTTTGGAAATCAAATAGAGGCAAATATTTGATGTTGCGTGTTCATTGTATTTATTGTAAAACATGCACAACTGGAGTATAAAATATTCGAGGTTGTATCTCTTTTTCTGAAAATACATTAAAAAACGTAAATGTATTCTCAATTCAATAAAAGAAAATGATAAGTTGAGTGGAGTGGTTTTTAACTTTCTTAAGTGAGTGTAAAAATTCTAATAGAAATAGCTTTTTAGTTTTGGAAAATTTTCGACATTATAAGCTTGTTTTCTTTACACCCCTAGCTTAGACAATCGTTTAATTTGTATGGAGACCTAAGGGATTTTAAGCATGGATAGAAATTATCGCTTAAGTTGGCAGAACATTGCCAGCATAAAAATAACCAAATACCAGGTGAACAAAGATATCATTCGTTGTGAACTAATACAGAAAAAGGAAATAAATAAAAAAAATTCTTCTTAAATGACGTACGAATGGTAGCAATATTGTTCCTTTATAATTGTATTTGTAATATTTCTCCACAACACTTACTCATCATGAATACTTTTTTAGATTTTCGTGAAATTGTATTAAAATGTTTTCACAGTGTTCTCAGAAGGCTGTCAAATGGCAATATCGCTAGTTTGGCGTTTTCATTACAAGTAAGCAATCGATATTAGCTACTTATTTCCATTAACATTCCATGAAGGAACAGACGGGGAACTTCTCTCGAATCAGTGAGACGTGAGCGATATAATTGTGAATACTCACTGACCGGGTCCTACAGATTAAAGCCTACTCCGAACGGCTAATGCTTTTCTAGAGAAGTTTTATATGACTTAGAGATTGCTCTCTTACTCGTAAAGTCGCCAACATTTACAAGGTGGAAAAATGGTTGATGGTCTACACGGTTTCGAACTCGGGTTCTTCTGTGTGATTGTCGCACACACTATCTACCATACCACGGCCGCCCACATCGATATTAGCTAGCTTGTCAAAACAACACGCCTTATATGTACGAAACTAAAATTTCGTCAATTTGTATAGGAGTGTTCTGCGATATACTTGCGTTATAAAACTTTAATGTTTACAAATGATTTACTTAACAAATATATTATCACTGAACACTCCTCTGAAATCTGTATTCCATGGGAATTTTTTTGGGAACGGGTTGCTTTTGATATTAACCGAAAATTATAAAAGGATTCAAAAATGTAAATTAACGGTAAACCGTTACAATTTAAAAAAAAAAACAAGAAACTATGTTTACTTTTGATGTAATCAGAAAATAATAAAAAAGATTCACAGTTCAAAATAAGTCCTATGATTCCAAAAAAATAAAAATAAGTCCTATGATTCCGTTTCTAGAAAGAAATTTTAAGCCCATTTGTGGTCAAAACTAATACACCAAAAATATATATTAAGATATCATGCAAGGAAACGTGAAACTAGCAGGAGGTCTCAAAATTTACTGAAAATATATTTTAAACAGAAAGTATAGCTCCCAAAAATCTTTTTCGAAAAATTGTATGGAATTTTTTAATAAATTTGGATGCATGTGGTAAGTAAGACCACAATCAACCTTTAACTTCAACAAAACCACTATGAATAAATCCAATGGTACAAAGTCGCATTCCAATAATCAAAAATATAGTGTATACGACCAGTAGATGTTTCGTGCAGTAATTTAATAACGAGTTGTATGGTATTCATCTCGTTGAAGCATATGTCGCCACACCAATTTAGACCAGTAACACTCACTCCTTGACAAGCCACATTGGCTATGTAGCACGGTATCCAGCCAAAAATTCCCTTTAAATGTTTTCTCATAACAAACGTATAAGCAATTCACATCATGTACGTATGTATATTTTAAATGTTTCATTTAATATCGTGAAAACATTTATACAAAATTTCAAAAATTATTTCATTGAGTTTATAAGTGATCGAACGGAAACAAACTCAATTCGAAATTAAGAGGCACATTTTTTTTTTAAATTGACAGAGATGTAATTAACTTGAAAAACTCAGAACAATATATGTATACGTTTACCATCTTGACTTTTATGAAAACAATTTAATTTTTAGTGCACTCATTCACATCAGAATGAAAATACACACACCCTATGATACATGTACATACGTACATATATTTTAAATTGGTGAACGATAAGGCCGGCACTTGTTTAAGTGAACGACCTCGTAGTGTCAGCGGAATACCGCTTAAGATCCAAGACATATGGCTGTTTCACCCTAATCGTATTTATTAAAATGGCAGTATAGTTTCAAAAATAGTCACTATGGAATACGTAATCATGTTTTTTAGCTTTACATATAGGTATGCCTTAAATATGGTCATGTGCATGCTTTCTCCAGTTCGAAGTGTCTTCTTTTGTATTCTAGCTGGAGCGTTCTGGTCCATGCGCGGTATTGTGCTTTGCAGCCTGAAAACAAGCCATAAGGTTTAATAAATTCAGTAAATGAGTTAGTTTAATAATACGGCAGTCTATTTTATATATATGAAGAACCATCGAACGATATCATTTTTGTATGAAAGTTGCGATAACCTAGACTGGTAGTTGCCACTAGATAGTTTAGGCCAAACTGAACCGAAAACTATCAAAAAACTTAAACCTTAAATTCAAAAAATACGTTTAATAGTTTTGACCAGCTTTTTGAGCCAATCACTATGCGACGCAACAAATCTTACAAAGATTTAGAATCAACGATGAACTCATTGGTGGACCGTATCGAGTATAAATGCCTAATAATTAATTGAATCAACTTTAAATTAACGAGATCCTATCTTATATGGAGTGTTTAAAAAACGTTATAGGTTGTAATAATTAAATGTTAATAAATGTGTTCATTATGGATAAAGTAAATGCTTACCAAACAGCTCTCGTATAACTATTTTTTGATGATTATACATAGATTCAATTTATCTATGCATAAATAAATCTTAATCTTAATTATTTCGAGTGTTGTCTAATATGAACGAACCATTGCGAATTATTTCCAGTTCCCCCCCCTTGACCTACCCCAATACAATCATTCAGTCATTTAACAGAACAAAAATATTTTTGTGTTTTGATGAGCAGTCTTGATGATCAATTATAAACTATTTTGATTTTATATAACTTGTTAGTCAAATGCGTTTCTTTATTGTCAAATTTCCATGGTAGGAGAGAATTTAAAAATCATTTGGCATTGATTACAAACAATTGATGTAAGGAATGTCGCCCTTAAATATATTAAAAAGTTTATATCGATTTAGCATTTCCTGAATGAAATTACAGAAGTTCTACACATTAATTCGTTTACGATTGTTTTGTTTATATGCATGACTATGTTAAATTCATTCAAAGTTCGACTCATTAGTTATTCAATGTTATTATTAGTAAACGAAGCGAAATCGATATATTCGTCATAGATATTTTCTCCTCTTTTACCTTAGGCAGAATTCACGAATATCTGTGCAACTGAAGAGCATACTATTAGGCTGTGCTATATTGCAAGTATGCAAACAGACATGGACATGGATGGATTCCCTATTGAAGATAACAACACGGAAACCTGCTAAAGTTATTTTGTGTATAACATCAGACTGTGGGCCCCAGCAATGTTAGTTGGTGAAAGATCTCGACAGGACAAGTGCAGTGAAAATACGCTTTTCCGACTTATTGTCGCCAGAAGACACTGGTTTACCTATTGATCAATGGTTTACCTATTGATCTGTTTCGGCTGAAGGCGATGAATTCTAGCATGCATCCATATATATGCGCAATATTATTGGAAAAATAATGGTACTTTGTTTAAAACGGGTTGACCCAATTACCTTATGAACAGCTGAAGGAACACCATTTTTGGTGCTTATCAGTGAGGCTTTTTGGCTGGTAAATCTATTCTCACATTTGAGACAAAGACCTTGTGGTCAACAAATTATAAGTCACTTTTTGTGTTTACGCTTTCACTAAGATTCACTTTAAGCGCAGGGATCCGATAACTGGATTCAACAGGTAGAATCAGCCGAACCGTTCGAATGTGGAATATTCATTCAACAAGTGTGTTTTTCGCCAGTAGTGACATTCTGAAATTGAAAACAAATCTCAAGAAACAGTTCTCTATTGCATTTATTCCGGGCATCTCCTGATTGTTGATCTTCAAAAAAAAGTAATTCGGATAAGTGACACCAGTTGACAGACAGAATTAACTTTCCTGAGCGGGATTAATTTCGTTTTCAACTAAGAAATGTAGGTTTAAAAAAACTGCTAACAGCAGATGAAAAAAACTAGTGACGGTTTTGATTCCAAACCACAAACTAAATAATATTCTTCCAATTTCACCCAAGTACCAAATGATTAAAATAAATGTGATCCGATTGCCTATCTATACTATTAGGGGTTTTGGTTAATTTTTTTTAATTTCATTTGAATCCAAATTGCACATATGTACCTCTTTAAAGATCCCAATATCAATAGTTGTGGTACAAATTTGTAGTGGGCATACAAGGGCATACTCACTGAATAGAGATATTTTCTCCATCTGTATCTTTATGGACTGTTAAGGGAAATATGTATACAACGTACAAAATGACCAACAATCATCCAATGGTAGGCGATATAAAATGTAGAGATGTGTTTTTTGATATTACCGATTAATACCTTTTAAATATAACGATTTAAACATTTATTGCCCAATAGAATCACAGAACACACCTCTCGAAATGTTTTTTTTATTACTTAGGAACATTTTTGTACGACTATCACTTCTCAATTTCTTTTCCTTAACTCATTCAAATGTTTTATATTTTATAATTATATTGCTAATCA
This sequence comes from Hydrotaea cyrtoneurina, assembly GCA_958296145.1. Taxonomy (NCBI): domain Eukaryota; kingdom Metazoa; phylum Arthropoda; class Insecta; order Diptera; family Muscidae; genus Hydrotaea; species Hydrotaea cyrtoneurina. Next base: position 67,110,340 of record OY282514.1, on the reverse strand, counting down.
CCAGCCGCACACCAGCAAAGTTGTTTACGACATTAAATTACAATTTCATTGTGTCAATAGGTGTGTTTATATGTTGTGATAGATAGTTCATGCGACTATAACACAACAAAACCTTGTACACGTTCATGTAAGAACTTTACACACTTCGCGACCTTAGAACAACAAGGTTCTAACTGACAATGTTTGGTAAATTGACCTGTATATAAAATCTATCAAATCTATAATTTGTTATATCTTTCGATTCCTGTTAAAATTGAAACTGTTAAACTGTTGATATTGAAACAAACTAATTAATAATGGTTGGTACAAATTAATGACATATAGGAACTATAACATATTACACACTGATGTTAAGTTTTCTCAAAACTACCTTGGTGTTCGAAGGTCGCGAGTTATCAGCGATAGTTGCACCTTTCGCCAGTGACTTTAGGAGGAAGCGATTAGTTTTTAAAACCATCGTGGTGTATAACAAGACTGTGTTCGGAGTTAGTGCGCCATTTACGTTGGGCACAAGGTAATCCAATTTTTTCCAATGTGACCTTCCTAGTCTGTTTTTTTTTGTATGCTTTTAACCACAGGATAAAGTGAAAGTTAAGTTTGTTATTCCTGAAGTATTGATGAAATCGAACACTATTCAACGACGATCATCTGTTTCTCGGAACCAATAATAGTCACCAAAAAAAAGATGGCTAACAAAAAAATTTCATTATTTTTGGAGAAAATTAGTTGCCGTGGGCATAAACGGATCAAACACCCGGTAAATGGGGATTGAGAACTTGTGCAAAAACTGAAATTAGTTACTTGCATGCAAACATATATAAAAAAATGTGTAATCACTATTAAAACAATTTAAGACAAACGAACTTTTCAAACATCTTAATTGAATCACAAATAAACAAAGACGTTTATGTAAAAAACTTCAGCGCCAAACTGTTAAAGTATTTGCTGCTAAGATAGTATGTTTATCTCTTAAAGTGATCTCGGTTATTTACAAATTGGATTCATTAAGAACGACGTTCCTGAAGAATCACTGTTTCGTGAAGCATATTTATAGTCTTGATCGCAGTCGCGTCCCTTAAGAATCACTGGATCTCTAATGAGTATTGGTAACGTTTGTTTTTTTGGATAGTTTAAATTTTTTACTATTGGGCCTAGCTCTACGAATTAAAATGGATGCAGATTTTAATGAAACGAATCCTCCGATGTTCATGACGTTATTTACATTTTCACATAATGCGCTAAAAAGAGCCTTATAAGCAACTTGGAGTAAACTTATACCACAGTTGTTGGCGGTCTCTGTTTTGTGGAGAATGGTGGATTTTATATACTCACCTTTACACATTCGGTCTCATTAGTATGCCAATTATTGTTAGTTATTTTCTATCTATCTATCGGGGAAAACTACATAACTGACAAATCACCGCTTACGCTACGAATTCATGTAAGTAAACACAAAAAAATAGAAGATTATGTTTTTTAGAAAGACTGTTATTAGAGCTCTAATAACAATGATTACCACCGTGTGCAAGCATTTAGTATTGAGGAAGATTTTACCTTATTGAACCACTTTGCAAAATGTGACGACGGTCAATAGGTACAACAGTATGAAAACCAATTTGCGAGAAATTCTTAATGAAATGGAAAAATTTGGAATTACGGTGAACTGCTGGACCAGCGCTACCACTTTACTACAATTGTAGTAGATCTACTACTTTTTCTTCATCCTTAAATTTATGTACGTACATTTTGATTTTGCTACATTTTGTGTACATTCGTGAAATAACAAAAAAAAAACCCGTTATGAATTAGGGCTAGGTAAATTTTTGACAACAGGCTGGAAATATTTGACAACCACAAAACAAACACCAGCGCCGAAGAAGATTGCATAGCACAGACCGAATTGCTGCCGTTGTCGATATATTTTGTGCGGCGGGTTGCCGCCGGTATTTTTCAGTTTATGAATTTCATAAAAGTGTCCCAATCGATTTAAATAAAATAAATTATTTTTTATTTAAAAAATCAACTAATTGAATCTGATTTGATTTTTTTTAAACATAATGTATCCTTCCAAGGCACAGTTTTCCACAATACACTATTTCCCAGTGTTTGAAAATCTGCTACATTTTAACAAAAAAATGTAGCAGATTTGCTACATTTTCTTCGCCTCAAAGTGGTAGCACTGTGCTGGACATGTCGACCAAATGAGGGGTAGCTTAGTGGTACTAGTCATGCTACAAAAAAAGAAATCTCCCTTGTTTTGCCACACGGTGAACCTTGTAGTTCAAGACTGTTTATCGCTGAAAACCAGTTTATTACTTCGTGGAATGTTAAGGGACATAGTTACATACTTGGAGCAGAAACTCTAGCAAGTCCTAAGCGGTGTCTAAATAGATTTTAATATTTATTGTTGTTAAGGTCAACATTGCCAAAGAAATAACGGGAGATTTAAACAAAAATACAAAAACAATATCCGACCATTAGTCTACGCAGAAAAAAAAACAGAAAAAAGAAAAATGAGCAAAGCAAGAACATTAAGCCCTTGTGACTTCCGGGACAAAATGTAAGAGAGAGATTGAGTTGAACAAAATGGAAAGTGAAAAATTGTTCGTACTAAAGGGTCTAACGTTTTTCTTTATCGGGCCATGTTGAACGAATTTTTGGTTACAAAAATTGAAGAGCAGGATATTGGCAACCTTTGGTTTCAACAGGACAGCGATACGTGCCACACAGCCGAAGCTACACTCGATATTTTGCGCCCTGTTTTTGATGATCGCATTATCAGCCGCAGAGCTGATGAAATTATTTTCCATTATTTGAGTTTTTTTAGTTTTTTTTTTTATAGAATTTTCAACAAAAAAAAAAGATATTTTGCGAACCCTGTATTTAATAAACGTTCTAAAAATTTAAATACAAATGACAAAAATGCATTCAGAAAATTAGATTACCGGTGTCGGCTTTCAGACTGTAAATGGCACACAGCACAAAAAAAAAGAAAAATGAAAACAGTAGACAGTACCGAATCGTATCTTGTATATGAAAATATAAAGACGCAAGCAACTATTGATGAACTAAAACAACAACATGCCTCTACACTCCTCGTACTAAATGAGATGGAAACTAAGTATTCGGCAAATGAGGCCCTGGGAAATATTATCCCAGATTTACCGAAGGAAGGGGTTGCGGACAGCAGCTACCGAAGATGTCGGTATGGCAAAATAAGAAGAAGAGATGAAGGTCGCGGAGCCGGCGGCGTCAACATCAAAAAGAAACCAACGCCGATGGAGCAGCAGAACTCAATGCACCAAATACCAACTTGACAGAAAAAATACAGAATGGCTGAAATGGAATAGAAGCTGTGACAGAAGTTGCTGCTAGAGGTAACGTAAAAATTAAAGAATTGACGAACAAACTAGGAACCATAGCAGGACAAAAATTGTTCACAATGAACATAATAAATAGGAGCATGACATGAAGCTAGGAAAATTGAGGACTAACAAAAGACTGAAAATTATCTAGAAAAAGAGGGAATTTCATTCTTCCCGTACACGCCCATGATCTTGAAACACGGCACCCTTCTAGTCAAAGGGCTCTCGGAGACGTATGGCCATTTGGTAAATAATGTTTTCAATCTCTTATCTCATTTTAATAAGTATATTTCGAATTATTTTTGTTAAACTTTTTTTTTTTAAATTGTTGAAATAGTAATATTTTCAAATATTTTTTTATATTATTTTATTATAAATAAAAATTAATAAAAAGAATATTTAATAAAATGCATTGCTTTTACACAGATTTTAGATTTTTTAAGAATTTTTTGAATATTTCCCGATATTCTCGAGAATTGAAATTTTTGTTATTTCGGGAAATCCCGCATCTCGAGGATTCATATTTTCGTTATTTTGGGAAATCCCGAATCTCGAGATTGGGATTTTTTCGGGAAATACCCAACTCTAGTCACATATCGACCAATTATAATTTGCCGTACAGATGTGTTAAGTGCGGAGAGTAGCAAGGGCCAGGGTAATACATAATAAATAATTATTGACTGACCCGGTTACAGGGCAAATAATAAAAAACATACCTCGCCTAGTTCAATGCCAGAAACTGTCTCCAAAGAATGGAATATTTGAAAAAAATTAAAGGATGAAGAGTCCCAAAATGAAATATCAAATTCCGCATTGCCGGCGACATCAATAGCGGCTAAAACCAATGTAGCAGAGCAGCACAAATTTACAGATACCAGAGGAACTTATAGTTTCCAGATTGTTGCGAACAAAAACAAAGTAGAGGTTTCAGCCAAATAAAGGGTCCGCCATCTAACGTTTTTTTTCTACTAGTGCTTATTATTACTTTGAAAATCATGGTAATGTTGCAGAATGTGTGCGAAAATTGCGTACGGATTTTGGAAGAATAGAAGCACCGTCACCGTATGTTCGTTATCTTGTGAAAAAAGTGAAAGAAACTGGCATCCTCATCGATAAATCAAAGCGTGAAAAGTCAAACACAGTACGTACACCCGAGAATGTTGTTGCTGTGGCAGAAAGTGTGCGCGAAGCGCAATCAACAACAATTCACCGTCGTTCTCAACAATTGAACATTTCGGAGACATCATTGACCTTGGTATTTAATTTATTATTATTTTCCATTATTAACCGGAAGGATTGTACTTTCTAAAATTTTCTTTGAGAAAATATCCAGTAGTTTTTTTATAGAATTTCCAAAAAAATTATTTGGCGGACCCAGTATAAGACCAGCCCGCGCATTATCAAAATTTATAATATTTATGTCAAAGAATTATCAGAGAAGTTTGGAACACTATTAGGACATAAATTGTTCTCCATTAAAAATAATATGACAAGTGATAAATTATACACTGAAGAAGAAAAAAGTGCATTGCATTTTTCACATACATATATACCGAGACCTGTAACCGTGCACACTGATCGTCAAAGGACTATCAGACACGAATAAAAGGGTACGTATATGACAGTTAATGCTAATATGGGCGGCATAACAATAATCTCATTAACAACGCAGTCATTCATCGACTTTTTCATTACAACAACAGGACTCAGACTGACCGATAGGACACGAACAGTAGGTGGGATATAAGAGCATGAGGACTGCCGAGTTTAATGCAAATATTGCAGAAATCGACCACTCTGTAGAGGGTATCACCACAGCCTTTACAGACACAATGAATCAATGCATTACCAAGTTTAAGCCAAGAGGTGGGTTTCTAAGAGAGCTACTACAAGATATTGTAGACCTCATCTCCAGAAATAAGACATATAGAAGACAACGGCACAGAGTCTTAGACCAACAGCAATACTCTTCGAGCTAGAAAATCATCTTAGAACCCTCAATAAAATTAAAGTAGACAGGTGCATGTTCCAAAAAGTAATATCATATTGTGGGACCAGGGCGAACCGAAAAATTGGTATCTTAATAGACTCACATGGTCGGAGGGTTGTCTCTGAAGAGGATAAGGTAAACTCCATAGCCGATAGCCTATCCAGGATACAGAATAATATTTCGGCAGGCATTAGTATAGAGCCATGTTTGGTCAGCAATGGCAGGCTCACGTTTCAATGATCAGTGAACCATCAAGGACATCAGTGGGTCCAACTGAGATAGGGACATCCCTAAATAATAAGAAGAGAATTGGACAAGACGGGATTCCAAATTATGTACTTCGACGGACTGATTATAGGACCTGGGAAAATTTAACACTTGCAAACCATTGTATAAATATTAGATATTTCCCCACCCTATATATATTTCCACACCCGATCTCACTTCTCTCCAGCCTTAGAAAGTTGTTCGAGATCTTTTTGCTAAGGCTACTAAATGGCCATATTGAGAGTAGGGATATCCTGAAGGATTTCCAGTTTGATTTCCGAAAGGAAACCTCAACAACACACGCGCTTATGGCACTTTCTGTCAAGATAGCCCCACGATAGCCCCACGATAGCCGTCAGTCTCGACTTTGAGACAGCTTTCGATACGGTATGGCAAGAGGGAATAGTAGAAAAAATGAGGGAATTTAGTTTTAATAATTATATTACAAAAATAAGAAGTAGCTATTTAGAAAAAATAAACTTTTATGTCAACATCGAAGAGTTTAAATCTCGAAGACATGAAGATGTAGCCGGGGTTCCGCTGGGATCTGTACTAGGCCCTGACCTGTACAATCTATATTTAGCGGATAAACCACAACCCACAGACGGACAGCTTCCTATTATATACGCAGATGATATTATGATCGCAGCAACACGTGCCAGAGCCCAGATTGCTGAGCGCAAGCTCAGTACATACCTGCAAGACCTATCAACTTATTTTAGCAGATGGAGATGAAAACTTAATATTGAAAAATGCAGGTCCATTATATTCAGAGGGCGGAGGTCCAGACTATTCAAGAATGCCCGTAGCTATGTCCCCTCAATTGGAATATCGGGAGAAACTATAGTGCATGCAAAAAGTTTGAAATATTTCGAGTGTTATAGGCGCCCCGGTAGGCGAGTTGGTAGCGTGCTTGCCTATCAGCGTGGGGGTTGTGGGTTCGATTCCCACCAGAGGCTTTGGTCTGTCGCTGCAAAAATCTAAACATATGGTCTTTGTCACCCGGTTTACCCTTGGACCCAAAATTAGAATATAAATTTACTTTGTATTGTAATCCTAAATATAATAATTTGTGCACCTCACTGCCTGCGGTGAAGCATTTCTTTACTCTTTTCCATTACTCTCTCTCTTGCTCGCTCATTTTGTAACACGTCATCATTCTCTTTTCACAGTCGCAGTGTGTGTGGCTGTGTGTTGTTTACACATGTGTGTTTGGCTGTTTCGTTGTTGTTGTCATGTTCACAAAAAGAACAACAAACACACATAAAAAGCAGAAAGACATTTTTTTTTTCGACCGTTGTTTGACGGGCTTTTCAACTAGTTAATAATAAATAAATAAATAAAAATATTTCGAGTGTTATTTCAGGAGGACATGCGGTTTGTAAAATACATTGAGAACGCACTTAAGAAAGGAGCGACAGCCTTCCATACATACATAAGGGTTTTGACCAGAAAGGGAGGACTTAATAAAGAAGTCAAAATCGCTATATATAAACAAATAATAAGACCAATGATACCATACGCCTTTCCCATCTGGTTTACCATCTCTTCACATCAGATGGAAAGGCTGCGCTTATTCGAAAGAAAAATTTTAAGATACTGCCTAGGCCTAAAAATGAAAGTAACAGAGGATGGGCGCTACATTAGGACCTCCTGTAGGGAAATTTAAGCAAAAAGCGAAATAATACGAATAGATCGGTTCATGAGTGAGAGTGCCATTGCCATTTGCGAGCGACAGAGTTGAAAGCAGAAATAGAATTGTGACTAATAACAGTGATTGACCACCAATATGGCTGAAAAGCAAATTGGTAGCCAATTTTCAGCCTGTAGTAGCTACAGTGATGATTCAGTCACAATGGAGTTAGACCTATCTTGATACAATGAGGACGTCTGCAACTCCGCAGGACGTCTGCAACTCAGAAATTCAATACAAATGTCAACAAACACTACTCCCTCTTTTCCCCTTCTGATACCCTAATTTCCTTCCGCTAACACAATGCATTGCATTTATAGGGGGCAACCAGTGAGTGTTGGCGTTCAAAAAAAAAAATGGAAGGTGCATTTACCATGTCCCTGCTAGCAGCTACGCACCTATATGACATTCTATTAGAACTGTGGCCGAATCTCTGACAGTTTCTACGCTGAATCATCCCATTCTGCATAATATTGTTTACCTTCACTTAACAATTAACCAAGTATTGTAGATTTCTAAATGTTCGTATGTAAGACTTGTTTCCACTCCAGACCAACCACTGGATCTCTCTTAATTATACTATTTTTAGAACTTCTAAATCTTTTTTGAACGACCGGCTTCAAATCCCTTAGTGTGGTCCTCAGCTTTGCTTAGTTTCAGGTGCCTTATTGAAGATTTTAATAGGTGGGCTAACCGTACCGTTTTTTGTGGCTGCTGCTCCGCTGTCACTTACATTTGCAGGCAATGTTGTAGACATTTTTTTTGGGCTTGCACCCGTTGACATCACCGGCGTTGTGAAGCATTCAGAATCCATGACGAGGTCCCCGCATATCTCGTCAGCCCAATCGTCTGTTAGCCTCTTGTCCATTAAAAAGCTCGGTAATTTCAGTCTCTCTCGGTACTTGTGCACTCATAAATTCATTTATTCCTCTACTTGAGATTTTAGTTTCAGGACCTCTTAGTCATTGTCTGATGAATCACTGTGATTCTTCCTTCCCTAGACCCTTCAGCAGTTATATTGCTTAGGTCAGACAAAACCATTTCTCTTTTATTTTCTGTTTTTTTTTCGGTGCCCATTTCAAGAGCAATGTTTTTTAATTCGCTTAAACACTTACAAATGATGCACATGAACTAATACTAGTGAGCGGATGCTGAGATATTTCCCCAAAACGTTATAAATTTTGATTGTTTATAGAAAAAATTCCTTATAAGAATGCCTGATTTCCTAAGGTATTTGTATACTTTTCTAGGAATACATACTTAAAATAATTTTGGGGCGAGGCCAGCCCAGTCTCTCGTGATGGTTTATGTCGCATACATATACAGTGAAAGCTCAGGTGGGCCGACACCGACGGTCGCAGTGGTTTTGTCCGTCCACGGGAGATGTGCGTCCAGCGGAGATTAATTTGCTTTAAAAATACCGCAGGGAACCGAGAAATTTGTCCGTCTATGGGAGCTGTCCGCAAGTAGCGCTTTTACTGTATTTCGGTTTAAATGTCCGTAAAAACGGGTCAAAAGGGGGAGCACTCTCTTGTGATTTTTTACTACATATTACTAAAATTATAACTTAAAAACTAGTAGGCTATGCCTAAAACAAAAACTATTCATTGATAATATAACAAAAATACAATAATGAGTTTTTAATAAAACTATTTACAAAATATTTATAACAATTTTAGGTTATAATAACTTCAGTTATTGTATTAACGTTGACGTAAATGCACAAAATCATACTACAGTCGGGCATCGATTATCCGTGATCCGGTTAACCGGTAACCCCGATTAACCGTGATGGCCAAAGATCAGTATATTGTTTTTTATTGGCAATATTTTCAAATTGTTCGATTAACCGTGATTACCTCTATTATCCGTGATGGTACAATTTTTTTATTAACTTCAAATTCATGCATTCATACAATATAATAAACATGAAAACGGGGAATCCTCTTGTTTGCATACGATGAGTCAGAATTTTGAGAGGTGCGGGTGGTTATCTCTAAATATATTTAGTATGGCATCGTTACCAGTGGCAAAAAGACAAAGAAATGTTTTAAATGTTGAAGATAAAGTTAAAATAAATAACATAGTAAGGAGAGCGCTCTTTTTCAGCTCGCTCTTCGAAGCATAAATCGCGAGCGATTTCTATTTTCAACTCTTATACGAGTTGAACTCTCTTCGATCACGATTTCAACATTCAAACTCGCGAGTCGAGCTGAAACTCCAAAGAGCGAAACATGAAACTCGCTCTTGATTTTAAAAAACAAAATCGCAAGCGAGTTCAGTATCATAAAATCGTAAAATGCAGCTCGCTCTGGAGCGAGTGCAAAAAGAGTTGAAAAGAGTTATTCACGAGTCGATATTTTGTACAATTAAAGTGCGAGTGCGGGGGGTTGCAATTTTTTCCATCGTTCACATTCGTGTGTTTGTGTGTGTGTAAATTGCCCTGTGTTAATATATGAATGGTAGCAAAATAAAGAGCGTGTGCGTGGACGCTGGATTGTTGTTCTTGTCATTTATGATAGCAACGTCATAATGTCACAGTCATAAAGCAAAGTGCACTTTTGTATTGATGAATGTTATACTCTTGTGTCGTTCTTATTGTCATTTTTGTGTTGTCATTTTTATTATTTCACAAGAATTTATTATTTGGGATATTCCTTATTCAAAAAACGTTACATGTCACATTAGATGTACAAATATGTAAAGGGGTTTCAGGTATATTCATATTTCAAAATTGTGGAATAAATTGTTTTTGTAAATTTAAAAAAAAAACATTCGTAATAGGTAGACAACGGTATAACATTCATCAATACAAAAGTGCACATTGCTTTTTTCTCTTTACTTGACTGCGAAATTGCACCGCACTCGCGAGGTAGAGTGAAGCAAACACATTTTTATAATATTTAAACTCCAATAATTTATTATAAAAACAAAAATGAACTAATTTACATAAAAAGAAATAAAAACATAATTCAAAGACATAAAAAAATCCATTAATAATATAGTTTAACAAAATAATAATTAGTTATCATAAAAAACATATTTTTCGTATTCAAAACTTTGCCGGACCATTTTCACATCAATCAACTTTCACAATCAAAGTGTTAAATGCAACTAAACTCATCCTTTTTTACCGACAGACACCCACAGTCAATTACAAAACAAAGAGCGAGTGGAAAAGAGCGGCTCTTTTGCACTCGCTCTTCGCTCGCTCCCTGTTAATGATTCGATCGCTCACAATCTATGCCAATAAATTAAGAGCAGGTAGCGATGGCTCGCGAGCGAGTCAAGAAATAAAAAGAGTTGATAACAATTTTATTCACGAGTTTGAATTTTTTAAACTCGGATTTCGAGTTTAAAAACGAGCGAGTTTTTGAAGAGTCGGCTCGCGATTCGAGTTTTTGCGTACCCTGATAAATAACGAGCATTCAAAAAATAATGTGAGTGTTAAAATGGTAGCTCAAAAATACGAAGTTGGTATGACATTATAAAAAACAAAGACAAGTTTTTAAGTTTTGTGCGGTGGTGATTCGGTGGTTGGATTTCGTAATCGAAAAACTTTAAAGGTAGCTGAAGAGCCAAAAGTAGATTTATACAAAAACTAGTCTCGTCAAATAATAGAATTTAATATAAAGAAAGCCTCGTGGTCCATTGATAATGCTTGTTACTTCTGAAGTTTTGTAAAACGCTTGGAATAATTTACTCTGTCCAGATAATGAAGGTGTGTAGGCATATTTTTGTTTAAATTTTTATTAAATATTTGCATGCAAAAATTCATTGATTTTTGTTATAGGTATGGAAATATCGAATACGCTCGAGAATGTGGCACAAACAATCAATATTACGGATGACTTTACCACAGAGGATATAGAGACATGGCTCAAATGTGATCACAATGCCTCCCAATTTGCTGTTTTGTCAGATGAAGAAATGGCAAACAGTAACTCGGATGAACCTGAGCGAGACAATGGATTGGAAGTCACTGATGAAGATGATGTAATTGTTTCAGAAACAAACAACATTACACGACTTTTTTTAAGAAATTGTATTCTGTTTTACCTTAACGTCCTTTTTTTTGCCTCATGTTCTCAGTAGAAAATTTAATGTATACATACTTATTTAATTTAAAAATGTACATAAACTTCTTGAATTAATTTTTTTAATATAAATATGTATGTACACTAGGGCGTACCTCAAAAAAAAAGTTCGCCGTACACCTTCGAATATGAAGTATTATTGAAAGGTAGTTTCAAAAAAAAATTTTTTATTTTTTTATGCCGAACGTAGGGGTCGCGCGTTTACATTTTTCTACAGTCGAACTTCCATATAGCGAATCTCAAGGGGACCAAAAAAAAATTCTTTATATAGAAAATTCGTAATATAGAATTATTTTAAAAAAATTTCATTTTTATGTATGTTGAATTTTATTTACAATTGGTAATTTTTGTCTGCGTTTGATTTTTCCATTTTTCCGTGTAGTCTACTATGCGAGCCTACATTTCTCTCACTTACAGAGAGTAGAAATGTGAATCTCACACACAAAAACAAATAAAAAATGAAAATATGTGTGTGTATGGTGAGAGTGAAAAATGTGTTTATGTAAAACTCGTTATACGGAGATCAAAAACGCATGAGCATTCGAGTTACGGGCGTAGAAAAAATTCGTAGTAAAGAAATATTCGCTATAAGGAAACTCGTTATAAGGAGATCAAAACATACTGAAAATTTAACGAAACTGCAGTGTTCTGGAAATAAATTCGTTATATAGAGAACTTCGTTGTACGGAAGTTCGTAATAGAGAAGTTCGACTGTATATAACTTCTGCATTTATAAACGGATTTTAAAGTGTGATACATCGATGCCGATTTTTTTGTCTTTGAAGTCATTGAGCTCAAGCACCCCCTTCTGGTACTTACCCATCATATCTTAGTTGCTACTACCCTAATGTACCACTCTAATATCAGAAAATTAAAGCTCGCATAAAATCATGAAACTCTTCCTAAAAAAGTATGTCGATTTTCCCAGCAGAAAAAGTGTTGTCGAGACAAAAACATCGATGTATCACACTTTAAAATCCGTTTATAAATGCAGAAGTTATATAGAACAAGTGGACAAATAGTAAGTTCGGCCGGGCCGAATCTTATATACCCTCCATCATGGATCCTTAAAAAGTCAATAAATAAGAAAACTAACTGAGTTTTTGGGCCGCTCGTGACCCGATAATCCCAGGAACCCGATCACAAATTTTATCCAAATCATGAAAATAAATGCATATTTGGGTTCGCGAGAAAATTTCGTTGCACTTCGATACCCATATGCGCATGTTTATCATGGGCCCTTTTTTGGGCCCCAAGGGTCCACGGAACCCATGAGCACGCCCATTTTTGGGATTTTTTTCCCATCTATAAATTATATAAACTTAGAACTTAGATGTAGTGAAAAAAAATATTTGAAAAATTTGATTATGGCCGGAATATATTTAGTCCCGTAAAGGGGAACTTTTTCCCCTTTGGTCCGATATGGCCCATTCTCGAACTTAACCTGCTTATGGGCAAAAAACATCTTCCGACAAAATTTCAGCTTTTTAGCGTTGGTCGTTCGCACTCTATAGTGATTTCAACAGACAACAGACGGACGGACGGACAGACGGACATCGCTAGAATGTCTTAGAATGTTACACTGACCAATAATATATATACTTTATAGGGTCGCAGATCACTCTTTCGAGGTGTTGCAAACGGAATGACAAACTTAGTATATACTCCATCCTATGATGGAGTGTATAAAAATGTAAAAGCGCGACCCATACGTTCCGCATAAAAAAATAAAAAAAAATTTTTTGAAACTACCTTTCTTTCAATAATACTTCATATTCGAAGGTGTACGGCGAACTTTTTTTTTTTTACTTGTAACCTGGTACGCTCTAATGTACACCAATGTTCACCATGTCTAATCGACGTGGTGGGTATCCTTGGCCCCATACCAACGCCGGCTATAAAGTTCCGCTGCATTGAGGAAAGCTGTCATGTTTGCCTTATCTTCTTCAGGCATAACCCTCTGGCCTTGAGAGTCTACCAGATCACCAATCTTTTGGTTTGCCCTTTCCCCACAGTAGGCCTACACTTTGTGATTCATAGACCCCCCTATCGATTTCTTCAATATCGGTAAAGCAGTAACATTTAAAGATTTCTCGTACTAATTATGTATGATTTATAATTTTTCTGTTTTCATTCAAAATTGTGTTGTTTATAATTTTCATTATATTTTTTATTGTTTTAATTTTTAGCGTTTTATTGAAAACTGTAACTGTAACATTTATATTTTTAATGTGATCAATGATGTAGTGGTTAAGCAACCGATGATGAATTCATCACAGACGTATCAGTTAAGAAATGTGTGTAATCAGACTAGTGATTTAGCTGGGATGTACGCGTCGATCAGATAACTGGATATATAACAGAAGTTTACTACATTGTGGTAATTACGAAACGGTTGAGTGGTAATGCAGAAAGGGGTTAGTTAGGTTAGCGAGGTTACAGGTTTTAAACCAGTTAGATTCCCTGCTATAGCTTCTAAGCTCTTTTAGGTACTTTGCACTCTTGGTCACTTCACTGCACGTGTAGGTGCCGTGAGCTTACAAGATCAACTGATCCGTAAAGTTAAACGAACATCCTACATGATATATAATATATGTGGGTTTTTATTATACTCGGTTATGTTAATTCGTATCGGAAGTACCAGAAAGGGCATGGCTGGGGTATCAGTTCCCAGTCGTGTAGATTATTTCATTTTCATTTATTAACTTTCATTACAATAACCAAGCCTTTTGGACCTATACGGTTACAAATTTCCACTAAACAGATTCTTACATATAATTCAAACATTATATATAAATATGTAAAAATAATTCTAAGTAAAAATCCTACAATATTACATTTCAAAAATGTATAACATGTTATTTTAGTTAAGTGATAATAATATATTATCAATAATAACAAAAAAATATTCATATTATGTAACAATAACAGTTTGAACTAAAAACCCAATTAAGCAAATTAAACTACTTTAACGAAAATCTACACCAGAATGTCAAAGAATTATCAGAGAAGTTTGGAACACTATTAGGACATAAATTGTTCTCCATTAAAAATAATATGACAAGTGATAAATTATACACTGAAGAAGAAAAAAGTGCATTGCATTTTTCACATACATATATACCGAGACCTGTAACCGTGCACACTGATCGTCAAAGGACTATCAGACACGAATAAAAGGGTACGTATATGACAGTTAATGCTAATATGGGCGGCATAACAATAATCTCATTAACAACGCAGTCATTCATCGACTTTTTCATTACAACAACAGGACTCAGACTGACCGATAGGACACGAACAGTAGGTGGGATATAAGAGCATGAGGACTGCCGAGTTTAATGCAAATATTGCAGAAATCGACCACTCTGTAGAGGGTATCACCACAGCCTTTACAGACACAATGAATCAATGCATTACCAAGTTTAAGCCAAGAGGTGGGTTTCTAAGAGAGCTACTACAAGATATTGTAGACCTCATCTCCAGAAATAAGACATATAGAAGACAACGGCACAGAGTCTTAGACCAACAGCAATACTCTTCGAGCTAGAAAATCATCTTAGAACCCTCAATAAAATTAAAGTAGACAGGTGCATGTTCCAAAAAGTAATATCATATTGTGGGACCAGGGCGAACCGAAAAATTGGTATCTTAATAGACTCACATGGTCGGAGGGTTGTCTCTGAAGAGGATAAGGTAAACTCCATAGCCGATAGCCTATCCAGGATACAGAATAATATTTCGGCAGGCATTAGTATAGAGCCATGTTTGGTCAGCAATGGCAGGCTCACGTTTCAATGATCAGTGAACCATCAAGGACATCAGTGGGTCCAACTGAGATAGGGACATCCCTAAATAATAAGAAGAGAATTGGACAAGACGGGATTCCAAATTATGTACTTCGACGGACTGATTATAGGACCTGGGAAAATTTAACACTTGCAAACCATTGTATAAATATTAGATATTTCCCCACCCTATATATATTTCCACACCCGATCTCACTTCTCTCCAGCCTTAGAAAGTTGTTCGAGATCTTTTTGCTAAGGCTACTAAATGGCCATATTGAGAGTAGGGATATCCTGAAGGATTTCCAGTTTGATTTCCGAAAGGAAACCTCAACAACACACGCGCTTATGGCACTTTCTGTCAAGATAGCCCCACGATAGCCCCACGATAGCCGTCAGTCTCGACTTTGAGACAGCTTTCGATACGGTATGGCAAGAGGGAATAGTAGAAAAAATGAGGGAATTTAGTTTTAATAATTATATTACAAAAATAAGAAGTAGCTATTTAGAAAAAATAAACTTTTATGTCAACATCGAAGAGTTTAAATCTCGAAGACATGAAGATGTAGCCGGGGTTCCGCTGGGATCTGTACTAGGCCCTGACCTGTACAATCTATATTTAGCGGATAAACCACAACCCACAGACGGACAGCTTCCTATTATATACGCAGATGATATTATGATCGCAGCAACACGTGCCAGAGCCCAGATTGCTGAGCGCAAGCTCAGTACATACCTGCAAGACCTATCAACTTATTTTAGCAGATGGAGATGAAAACTTAATATTGAAAAATGCAGGTCCATTATATTCAGAGGGCGGAGGTCCAGACTATTCAAGAATGCCCGTAGCTATGTCCCCTCAATTGGAATATCGGGAGAAACTATAGTGCATGCAAAAAGTTTGAAATATTTCGAGTGTTATAGGCGCCCCGGTAGGCGAGTTGGTAGCGTGCTTGCCTATCAGCGTGGGGGTTGTGGGTTCGATTCCCACCAGAGGCTTTGGTCTGTCGCTGCAAAAATCTAAACATATGGTCTTTGTCACCCGGTTTACCCTTGGACCCAAAATTAGAATATAAATTTACTTTGTATTGTAATCCTAAATATAATAATTTGTGCACCTCACTGCCTGCGGTGAAGCATTTCTTTACTCTTTTCCATTACTCTCTCTCTTGCTCGCTCATTTTGTAACACGTCATCATTCTCTTTTCACAGTCGCAGTGTGTGTGGCTGTGTGTTGTTTACACATGTGTGTTTGGCTGTTTCGTTGTTGTTGTCATGTTCACAAAAAGAACAACAAACACACATAAAAAGCAGAAAGACATTTTTTTTTTCGACCGTTGTTTGACGGGCTTTTCAACTAGTTAATAATAAATAAATAAATAAAAATATTTCGAGTGTTATTTCAGGAGGACATGCGGTTTGTAAAATACATTGAGAACGCACTTAAGAAAGGAGCGACAGCCTTCCATACATACATAAGGGTTTTGACCAGAAAGGGAGGACTTAATAAAGAAGTCAAAATCGCTATATATAAACAAATAATAAGACCAATGATACCATACGCCTTTCCCATCTGGTTTACCATCTCTTCACATCAGATGGAAAGGCTGCGCTTATTCGAAAGAAAAATTTTAAGATACTGCCTAGGCCTAAAAATGAAAGTAACAGAGGATGGGCGCTACATTAGGACCTCCTGTAGGGAAATTTAAGCAAAAAGCGAAATAATACGAATAGATCGGTTCATGAGTGAGAGTGCCATTGCCATTTGCGAGCGACAGAGTTGAAAGCAGAAATAGAATTGTGACTAATAACAGTGATTGACCACCAATATGGCTGAAAAGCAAATTGGTAGCCAATTTTCAGCCTGTAGTAGCTACAGTGATGATTCAGTCACAATGGAGTTAGACCTATCTTGATACAATGAGGACGTCTGCAACTCCGCAGGACGTCTGCAACTCAGAAATTCAATACAAATGTCAACAAACACTACTCCCTCTTTTCCCCTTCTGATACCCTAATTTCCTTCCGCTAACACAATGCATTGCATTTATAGGGGGCAACCAGTGAGTGTTGGCGTTCAAAAAAAAAAATGGAAGGTGCATTTACCATGTCCCTGCTAGCAGCTACGCACCTATATGACATTCTATTAGAACTGTGGCCGAATCTCTGACAGTTTCTACGCTGAATCATCCCATTCTGCATAATATTGTTTACCTTCACTTAACAATTAACCAAGTATTGTAGATTTCTAAATGTTCGTATGTAAGACTTGTTTCCACTCCAGACCAACCACTGGATCTCTCTTAATTATACTATTTTTAGAACTTCTAAATCTTTTTTGAACGACCGGCTTCAAATCCCTTAGTGTGGTCCTCAGCTTTGCTTAGTTTCAGGTGCCTTATTGAAGATTTTAATAGGTGGGCTAACCGTACCGTTTTTTGTGGCTGCTGCTCCGCTGTCACTTACATTTGCAGGCAATGTTGTAGACATTTTTTTTGGGCTTGCACCCGTTGACATCACCGGCGTTGTGAAGCATTCAGAATCCATGACGAGGTCCCCGCATATCTCGTCAGCCCAATCGTCTGTTAGCCTCTTGTCCATTAAAAAGCTCGGTAATTTCAGTCTCTCTCGGTACTTGTGCACTCATAAATTCATTTATTCCTCTACTTGAGATTTTAGTTTCAGGACCTCTTAGTCATTGTCTGATGAATCACTGTGATTCTTCCTTCCCTAGACCCTTCAGCAGTTATATTGCTTAGGTCAGACAAAACCATTTCTCTTTTATTTTCTGTTTTTTTTTCGGTGCCCATTTCAAGAGCAATGTTTTTTAATTCGCTTAAACACTTACAAATGATGCACATGAACTAATACTAGTGAGCGGATGCTGAGATATTTCCCCAAAACGTTATAAATTTTGATTGTTTATAGAAAAAATTCCTTATAAGAATGCCTGATTTCCTAAGGTATTTGTATACTTTTCTAGGAATACATACTTAAAATAATTTTGGGGCGAGGCCAGCCCAGTCTCTCGTGATGGTTTATGTCGCATACATATACAGTGAAAGCTCAGGTGGGCCGACACCGACGGTCGCAGTGGTTTTGTCCGTCCACGGGAGATGTGCGTCCAGCGGAGATTAATTTGCTTTAAAAATACCGCAGGGAACCGAGAAATTTGTCCGTCTATGGGAGCTGTCCGCAAGTAGCGCTTTTACTGTATTTCGGTTTAAATGTCCGTAAAAACGGGTCAAAAGGGGGAGCACTCTCTTGTGATTTTTTACTACATATTACTAAAATTATAACTTAAAAACTAGTAGGCTATGCCTAAAACAAAAACTATTCATTGATAATATAACAAAAATACAATAATGAGTTTTTAATAAAACTATTTACAAAATATTTATAACAATTTTAGGTTATAATAACTTCAGTTATTGTATTAACGTTGACGTAAATGCACAAAATCATACTACAGTCGGGCATCGATTATCCGTGATCCGGTTAACCGGTAACCCCGATTAACCGTGATGGCCAAAGATCAGTATATTGTTTTTTATTGGCAATATTTTCAAATTGTTCGATTAACCGTGATTACCTCTATTATCCGTGATGGTACAATTTTTTTATTAACTTCAAATTCATGCATTCATACAATATAATAAACATGAAAACGGGGAATCCTCTTGTTTGCATACGATGAGTCAGAATTTTGAGAGGTGCGGGTGGTTATCTCTAAATATATTTAGTATGGCATCGTTACCAGTGGCAAAAAGACAAAGAAATGTTTTAAATGTTGAAGATAAAGTTAAAATAAATAACGAGCATTCAAAAAATAATGTGAGTGTTAAAATGGTAGCTCAAAAATACGAAGTTGGTATGACATTATAAAAAACAAAGACAAGTTTTTAAGTTTTGTGCGGTGGTGATTCGGTGGTTGGATTTCGTAATCGAAAAACTTTAAAGGTAGCTGAAGAGCCAAAAGTAGATTTATACAAAAACTAGTCTCGTCAAATAATAGAATTTAATATAAAGAAAGCCTCGTGGTCCATTGATAATGCTTGTTACTTCTGAAGTTTTGTAAAACGCTTGGAATAATTTACTCTGTCCAGATAATGAAGGTGTGTAGGCATATTTTTGTTTAAATTTTTATTAAATATTTGCATGCAAAAATTCATTGATTTTTGTTATAGGTATGGAAATATCGAATACGCTCGAGAATGTGGCACAAACAATCAATATTACGGATGACTTTACCACAGAGGATATAGAGACATGGCTCAAATGTGATCACAATGCC
This sequence comes from Hydrotaea cyrtoneurina, assembly GCA_958296145.1. Taxonomy (NCBI): domain Eukaryota; kingdom Metazoa; phylum Arthropoda; class Insecta; order Diptera; family Muscidae; genus Hydrotaea; species Hydrotaea cyrtoneurina. The sequence continues at coordinate 67,090,846 of OY282514.1, read as the reverse complement.
TCCCAATTTGCTGTTTTGTCAGATGAAGAAATGGCAAACAGTAACTCGGATGAACCTGAGCGAGACAATGGATTGGAAGTCACTGATGAAGATGATGTAATTGTTTCAGAAACAAACAACATTACACGACTTTTTTTAAGAAATTGTATTCTGTTTTACCTTAACGTCCTTTTTTTTGCCTCATGTTCTCAGTAGAAAATTTAATGTATACATACTTATATAATTTAAAAATGTCCATAAACTTCTTGAATTAATTTTTTTAATATAAATATGTATGTACACTAGGGCGTACCTCAAAAAAAAAGTTCGCCGTACACCTTCGAATATGAAGTATTATTGAAAGGTAGTTTCAAAAAAAATTTTTTTATTTTTTTATGCCGAACGTAGGGGTCGCGCGTTTACATTTTTCTACAGTCGAACTTCCATATAGCGAATCTCAAGGGGACCAAAAAAAAAATTCTTTATATAGAAAATTCGTAATATAGAATTATTTTAAAAAAATTTCATTTTTATGTATGTTGAATTTTATTTACAATTGGTAATTTTTGTCTGCGTTTGATTTTTCCATTTTTCCGTGTAGTCTACTATGCGAGCCTACATTTCTCTCACTTACAGAGAGTAGAAATGTGAATCTCACACACAAAAACAAATAAAAAATGAAAATATGTGTGTGTATGGTGAGAGTGAAAAATGTGTTTATGTAAAACTCGTTATACGGAGATCAAAAACGCATGAGCATTCGAGTTACGGGCGTAGAAAAAATTCGTAGTAAAGAAATATTCGCTATAAGGAAACTCGTTATAAGGAGATCAAAACATACTGAAAATTTAACGAAACTGCAGTGTTCTGGAAATAAATTCGTTATATAGAGAACTTCGTTGTACGGAAGTTCGTAATAGAGAAGTTCGACTGTATATAACTTCTGCATTTATAAACGGATTTTAAAGTGTGATACATCGATGCCGATTTTTTTGTCTTTGAAGTCATTGAGCTCAAGCACCCCCTTCTGGTACTTACCCATCATATCTCAGTTGCTACTACCCTAATGTACCACTCTAATATCAGAAAATTAAAGCTCGCATAAAATCATGAAACTCTTCCTAAAAAAGTATGTCGATTTTCCCAGCAGAAAAAGTGTTGTCGAGACAAAAACATCGATGTATCACACTTTAAAATCCGTTTATAAATGCAGAAGTTATATAGAACAAGTGGACAAATAGTAAGTTCGGCCGGGCCGAATCTTATATACCCTCCATCATGGATCCTTAAAAAGTCAATAAATAAGAAAACTAACTGAGTTTTTGGGCCGCTCGTGACCCGATAATCCCAGGAACCCGATCACAAATTTTATCCAAATCATGAAAATAAATGCATATTTGGGTTCGCGAGAAAATTTCGTTGCACTTCGATACCCATATGCGCATGTTTATCATGGGCCCTTTTTTGGGCCCCAAGGGTCCACGGAACCCATGAGCACGCCCATTTTTGGGATTTTTTTCCCATCTATAAATTATATAAACTTAGAACTTAGATGTAGTGAAAAAAAATATTTGAAAAATTTGATTATGGCCGGAATATATTTAGTCCCGTAAAGGGGAACTTTTTCCCCTTTGGTCCGATATGGCCCATTCTCGAACTTAACCTGCTTATGGGCAAAAAACATCTTCCGACAAAATTTCAGCTTTTTAGCGTTGGTCGTTCGCACTCTATAGTGATTTCAACAGACAACAGACGGACGGACGGACAGACGGACATCGCTAGAATGTCTTAGAATGTTACACTGACCAATAATATATATACTTTATAGGGTCGCAGATCACTCTTTCGAGGTGTTGCAAACGGAATGACAAACTTAGTATATACTCCATCCTATGATGGAGTGTATAAAAATGTAAAAGCGCGACCCATACGTTCCGCATAAAAAAATAAAAAAAAATTTTTTGAAACTACCTTTCTTTCAATAATACTTCATATTCGAAGGTGTACGGCGAACTTTTTTTTTTTTACTTGTAACCTGGTACGCTCTAATGTACACCAATGTTCACCATGTCTAATCGACGTGGTGGGTATCCTTGGCCCCATACCAACGCCGGCTATAAAGTTCCGCTGCATTGAGGAAAGCTGTCGTGTTTGCCTTATCTTCTTCAGGCATAACCCTCTGGCCTTGAGAGTCTACCAGATCACCAATCTTTTGGTTTGCCCTTTCCCCACAGTAGGCCTACACTTTGTGATTCATAGACCCCCCTATCGATTTCTTCAATATCGGTAAAGCAGTAACATTTAAAGATTTCTCGTACTAATTATGTATGATTTATATTTTTTCTGTTTTCATTCAAAATTGTGTTGTTTATAATTTTCATTTAATTTTTAGCGTTTTATTAAAAACTGTAACTAATTAAAGCATTTTTATTTTTAATGTGATCAATGATGTTGTGGATTTGCAACCGATGATGAATTCATCACAGACGTATCAGTAAAGAAATGTGTGTAATCAGACTAGTGATTTAGCTGGGATGTACGCGTCGATCAGATAACTGGTACTTTGGTGCTCATAATTTAGTTCGCATATTAGCACCAGCTACGTAGTTGAAACGTTGGATATATAACAGAAGTTTACTACATTGTGGTAATTACGAAACGGTTGAGTGGTAATGCAGAAAGGGGTTAGTTAGGTTAGCGAGGTTACAGGTTTTAAACCAGTTAGATTCCCTGCTATAGCTTCTAAGCACTTTTAGTTACTTTGCACTCTTGGTCACTTCACTGCACGTGTAGTAGCCGTGAGCTTACAAGATCAACTGATCCGTAAAGTTAAACGAACATCCTACATGATATATAATATATGTGGGTTTTTATTATACTCGGTTGTGTTAATTCGTATCGGAAGTACCAGAAAGGGCATGGCTGGGGTATCAATTCCCAGTCGTGTAGATTATTTCATTTTCATTTATTAACTTTCATTACAATAACCAAGCCTTTTGGACCTATACGGTTACAAATTTCCACTAAACAGATTCTTACATATAATTAAAACATTATATATAAATATGTAAAAATAATTCTAAGTAAAAATCCTTCAATATTACATTTCAAAAATGTATAACATGTTATTTTAGTTAAGTGATAATAATATATTATCAATAATAAAAAAAAAATATTCATATTATGTAACAATAACAGTTTGAACTAAAAACCCAATTAAGCACATTAACCTACTTTAACGAAAATCTACACCAGAATGTCCCTAGGTGAGATTTGTGTTGGAATATGAAATTTAACATGTAGTTTAATATTTAATGATGGAATATGAAGCTGAAACAAACTACTAAAATTTTACTAATAAAGTTTGAATGCATCCACAAATCATTTAGAGAAGCGTGCTGCAAAAGCTTTCTCTTGTATGTTTGACAGGAATAATTGAATACTCGTAATGAATGGCAATCTATTGAATATATGAGCTGTTGCTGTTATCATTATGAACAAAAAAAATAATGTTTATTCAGGTAGACACTTGAAGCTAATTGGGATCATTAAAACATGGGCCTTAATGCAATTTCGATACATCGCTACTTTAGAGTTATTCAGATTTAAAATAAGAGAACAAATACGTTCTAAGTTCTTCGTTCTTGACACTTTTGATCATCACTCCGTAATCACTTTATTTTCTATTCAATGCATTACCATCTTCTCTTACGTTTGAATAAAATTACACCTACCCAGTATGGTGAGGATACAAAAATGCTCAATAATATTTTAAAAATAAAACTATAACTATATGAAGGGCCCTGTACAGCAGAATAATTTATTGGCACCGCGTCGGCTTAATTCTTTCTTAGGTGAAATGTCAATAAATACAATAAAAATAAAACTGAAAAGGAATTATTTCCAATCACTATCACTAAGGCGATATAAGCTATTCTTCTAAACAGTTTGTGTGAAGCTATCAAATTTGCCATTGCAATCGAAAGTAAGTAAATGAATATGTTTCAGTCGTGCAAATGCGGTTTAGAACATAACTCGAAAAAGTTATAAAAAGCAAAGTGGGTCATTGGTGTTGAAGCTACAAGAACGAGTATGACTAATATTTTTTCAGCCTTCCACTACTATTACTAAATATTATTTTCAATTGCCCATTAGTGTTACCACCATACAAATTTAAGGATAGATAAAGTTAAGCCAATTTCAAACAAATTTCGTTAATTAACAAAACAAGTTATGTGCATTTTAATTAAATCTCATATGGGGTCAATTGTATGGGAGGTTGCAGATGAAGCTTGAATAGAGCATCTGGTTTCTGTCAACGAATTTATCTAATAATATTTGCAGAACCATGGTGTACAGCGTAAAAAATGAGATTGTATCGATCGACTTCCCATGAATCTGTATTTTAAGGTTTTCCAATCTTTCGCTTTCGACCACACGCAATAGCATAATGCCAATAACAGTTTAACACACATGTATGTATACTACTTCCAGTTTATAAGCTATTTCGGCTAAGCGTTTGCAAGTAATATTACTACGTCCATACATACTATATAACAAATTCGTATTGTCTGTTAGACAGTTGTGTTTTTTTGACGCTGAATCGTTTGGTGCTTTGTAGCTTTTATGGCTCCATTGGTTAGATACCCTCGTATACGGCTTTCGAAAAACAGAAATCCAACTGACAAAAAAATATATTTTAGTTATTCGCAAAAACTTTTAAAGCATATATTCGCAATTTAACAGCGTTCGGGTAAACAACACACAAAATTGAATGAAATCAACCACAAACAGACAAGTGCAAAACTATTGAACTTCAATTCCATGTTATTTTTTCGGTATTTTCCTCAAGTGTATCCATTCATCATCAGTGGCGTTCAGCGTATGAAATGAAAGCGTTTGATTTCTGTTCATAGTGTTTTGTTTTTAAGTACAAATAGTGAATAAATAGATTCACATTGGGAGTCATTCAAGAGATTTAAACAAACACAATAAAAAATAAAAATTAAATAGAAAAAATAAATCACAAACAAAAACATGAAATGTACTTTCGTTTTCTGTTCCATCAATGTCGACCAGTAGTAGACGCAGTCGTACTCATAGTCGCAGTGCGTTACGCTGCTTGTAGAGTTATTAAATAATTGTCAATTGTTCATCATATCAATCATTTTGATCAAAGTGAAATTAAAATCTCATTTTTGATTTCGAACTTGCTGGTCAATTGGCGGACCTCGTTGTACTACACCTTTGCCATTATTGAAGTGTTATTATTTTGTTATTTGTGATTGTGCAGGCTGCGCGAATAGAAGTGTTTTAAGACTATCGTAATCATCACCGGCTCTGAAACTGAAACAAATTGGTGCGTGTACACGACTAAGTCTATGAGACAATTTAATTAGTATATCAAAATTGTGAAGTTTGATGATAAACATAATACGTGGAATCTTACCATAATTTGACATATATCGATCATCATAAATATATACCGCTACATAGAACAAAATTTACATTTGCAATGGTAGAGAAAATTGGTGAGTGCTATTCTGGTTTCAATAATATTGAAAATTATATGAAATGTTAAAAATATAATTCATCTGTTTGTTATATGGGTCACATACAGTTGTTCATATAGAATAGACTAATGTAGTCGTAGACACTTATGATGTTTCAATTATTGGCTTATGGTGCAATTAGCGATCAGTGTGATTTGAGAGAGTATCAAATATCCGTTAGAATTAATTTGTTAAGAAAGCATTAATCGACATATAAATATGTACACCCTAAGTCACTGACGTTCTATACTTATTTTGTTTGTATTACTTATAAACATGGTCGTTTAAAAATATTATAGATCACAAATTAATGAAAAGTGTTGAAAAATCAGTGTAAAAAGAAAAATATATTAATTAAAACGAAATGTTAGTATGATAGCAGGTTGGCGGAATAAATCTTCGGTGGAAGGTACCACTAGAAGCTGTAAACGGTACTCCTCATTCAAAAAAAATGCTTGTGGTTTATAATTTAAGCTTAGAAGGTCATATTAAAAAAACAGGTACCAAGTTTATTTTTTATTTGTAATTCTCAGTACGATTTCGTGACTCACTCCCTTCAAACGTTAAGGTGTGAAGCATATGCGAATGCGAGTTATTCTCATCACTTTGAATATTCTCTTTTGCATTCGCAAAAAACATTGTTGGAATATTCGGTTTCTCAAAAAAAAGTCGCTTTCACATTTGAAAAATAAAGTTATTCTTTAAATTATATTATTCTTACAGAAATGACAAAATTTGTAGGAGTTGCGGATATAACAGAAAATAAGAAAATATGGCGAATCTTATTTGGCGAAATGATCGGGACTTTCCTTCTAGTGGTCATAGGTGTTGGAAGCTGTTCGGGCTCATCGGAATGGTCACCAACTGTACCGCAAATTGCATTTACATTTGGACTGACAGTGGCGACATTAGCACAGGTCAGTTCTCTCAATAATGCGATAATTAAAACTGAATTAATTTTAATATTTTTATGATTTCAGGCTTTTGGTCACATAAGCGGTTGCCATATAAATCCAGCTGTTACCGTGGCATTTGTGGCCGTTGGAGAAATGAGCATATTGAAAGGAACTTTCTACATAATTGTACAGTGTATTGGAGCCATAGCTGGCTCTGCTGTACTGAGTGTAAGTTACACGGATCTGAATATGGTGTGTAGGACATTCCATGACTACTAATTTATTTACTTTTTAGATAGCTATTCCCCAATCAGTATCTGGTGTTGGTTTGGGTGTATCTTCCTTTGCACCCAGTTTAACAGAAGGACAGTCCGTGCTAATTGAAGCATTAATTACAGCTATATTAATATTGGTTGTTAAAGCTGTATCAGATCCTAAGCGCCAGGATATCAAAGGTTCAGCACCACTGGCGGTGGGTTTGGCTATTGCTGCTGGCCATTTGAGCGCGGTAAGTTTGAAATTTTAAACTAAATTCCCTAACAATTCGTTCGAAAAGTATCCAAAAGATCTTAAGTATTAGGACATATTAACTTCCAACAACATCAGGCTTGTTAAAAGGATATGTATACTAAATGTTAAATGCTAAAATAATTTGACAGAAACTGCTTCATATTAATAATGGAATAAAATTAAATGTTGCGCCTTCGATTTTATATATATCTATATATAACGGGTGGTATCTTAAGAGCATGACAACTTACCATACACAAATATTGTCGGAATGAAATTCTTGTATTATAATTTGGTAGATAATTTCAATAAGTCCGACGCGCTACGAGTTACATGGCCCATTCGATCAGTCCAATTTTTAACTATTTACTTTTTCCAATAAATCTGGTCGTATGGCGTCAATGGTGACTGCAAATTAGTTTCAATGCTTCAAGAGTTGCTGGTTTGTCGGCATAAACCAATGACTTAACGAACCCCATAAAAAGTAATCCAGGGCAATTTGCTCCGTCTTGTTGGAACAAAATGTCGTTTATATTTAGCTGATTAAACAAATGGAAACAAAAATTCAGTCGGCATAGATCGATAGCGCTCGCCATTCACCGTAACGAATGTTCCTTCCTCATTTCGTAGACCGCATATACCGGCAGCGTGTAAACAGCAACAAACAGTACATTTTAATGGATATAATAGTGATTCAAGTAAGTTTTGATGATTGTTTTCGCTCCAAATACGACGTACAAATGCTTATGGACGTGGCTTGCTCACTAGGACGATTATGTTGACCGTAAAATGTATGAAGTGCTCCATTAACTTCGAGAACAGATTTATTTTTTCAATGTAAATTTCCACAATTTGGAAACTTTGTTTTAGCGTTGAACGATTCATGTTGACTTTCCAAACATTACTAAACAGAAATGTAAAAAATGTTTGACATTATCAGCTGTCAAACCGGATATCGATAATTATCGTGCATCTTAAAAAACACCTTTAAATAAAAATCAATAAGGCCAAATAGCAAACAAAAAATTATAATAAAAATAAAGACATGACTATTTAGTCAATTTTTAAAGTGATTTTGGCAAGATTTAAAATAATATCCAAAATTTTGAAATGCATTAAGAGATTTAAAAGTTATGACATTAAACAAAAACTACTTTGAACTATCTGCGTGAGTTAAAAAAATGAAATGTACTTCACTGCTCGGTGTCATGCCGAGCATGACCGTCTAATAGGTGCTTAACTCTTGCACATGTCGATTAATTGGTTGCAATTCTCGATGACATTTTGTTTTAATTGTGTCTCTATAGCGGCTTCGATCGTTTGAGCTTGTAACCCAGCCATTACACTGGGCAGTAATTGTTCGAAAAACTCAACACACTCACACTTTTTTACCAATACACACACATTTTCGCTACTGTCCGGCCGACTGGCAACGAAAATTCAATGGCAGTAAAATTTTGGCACATGCAGCTGTGCCAGAAGAAGTCTTTGGACCGTGTACAGAGGAGAGCGGTGGTGATGATTGGGGATAGTAGGGTATCCAACTCTATTGTCTCCCTTCAGCATCGTCGGAATGTGGGTTGTATATCGCTGTTCTATAGATATTTTAACGGTATCTGTTCGTCAGATATCCGTTGTCTGGTCCCTGAAGTTAGAACATTTAGTCGGAATACACGGCTATCCAGGGTATCTCATCCGTTCATTGTGAAATGGCCGGTTGACCGGACGACTGACTATTGAGAAAATTCGTTCTTCAGCCGAACCGTTCGTATGTGGAATATTCTTCTAGCAAATGTGTTTCCTGCCAGTTGTGACATTCAGGAATTCAAAACAAATGTCAACAAACACTTCTCCCTCTTCCCCCCTTCCGATACCCTAATTTCCTTCCGCTAACACAATGCATTGCATCCCCTGAGTGTTGGCCTTAAAAAAAAAAAAAAAAAAAATGGAAATGTAAGCGGCGGCGAAGCAACAGCCACAACAAAGGAGAAAAATGGTAAGGCCAGCCCACCTATTATATAAATTTTCAACGTAAATATTAAAGACATGACAGTAAAATTAGACAGACTGCTAGGGCACAAACTGTGGTCAGTGAATTTAATAAATAAAAATATTACCGGCCTTAAATTAAGCAAAGTTGAGGACCACACAAAAGTGAAGAACTTTTTAGAGAAAGAAGGTGTGTCCTTATTTACGTACACCCCAAGAGATTTGAACCCGTACACCCTCATTGTTAAGGGACTGTCCGAAACATACGATGCAGACGACCTTCGGTCGTTCATAAAAGAGAAAGACTTAGATTTAGAAGTTATACAAATCGTAAAATTAAAAATGACGGATTTAGACAATATTTCAAATATAATAGGCACCAATGAGGCTATTATAGGAGCCTACCTCAATGCAAAGCATAGACAATGGGGAGCAGACAAAGTAAATGCTTTCGGAAACATTCTGCATGAGTGGATAATTACAAACCCAGCAATTAAAATTAGGCATACAGAAGGACATACAAGAAGCACACTAACAACCCACTCGTTTATTGACTTCTTTTTTGTGACAACGGGGCTAAGTCTAACTGATGAGAGATGAGTATGACTCAGACCACAGGGCTGTAGGTATGGAGGTTACAATAGAGCCGCTTAAGAGGCAGATAGCTGAGGAAACCTACCAGTTTAAAACTAACCGACGGACAATTAGTTAGGAAATAATATAATTGCAAATATAGACAGACTTATATATCTTGGAGTTGTGTTCCAGGAGAACATGCAGTTTACGGGTCACATCGATAACTTGCTTAAGAAATGAATAGGATCGTTTAACATATATAAAAGTGCCTTAACAAAGAAAGGAGGGTTAAGCAAGAGAGTTAAAATGATGATTTATTCCTTTTCAATATGGGTTACAGATGGAAAGAATACGAGTGATGGAACGAAAAATACTGGCATATTGCTTAGGCCTAAAAAAACGAACGGAAGAGGGGCGCTATATCAGCCCCACCTGCAGATTAATTTATGACACAAGTGTAATAGCTCGCATTGACATTTTTTTTGGCTGTTACTTCCATCGGTCACCTTCTCCGCTGTCAGTCGCACCCAAACGAAATTATAAGAGCAATGCACAACAAGGGAAGTATATGATCGTTTGCGAGCGACTAATGGCAATATGTCACCAATGTGCCTTGTGCATCTCCAAGATGAAGGACTTCTCTTCGATCAAAATAATAATATCATGTTTTCCACAGACGTTTCGGGACGTACGGCTACGAAAATCCGGTATATAATAATAATACTACCTAGTAACTGAAGGCATTATAACCTAAATTTTTTGTGAATACCTTCTTATTTTCTTTTGTTTGTTATATTATTCAATGAATTATTTTTGTTTTGGTCATAGCCCACTAGTATTTTAAGTTGTTATTAGTTATAATTTTAGCAATAAGTAGTTAAAACAAGTGGACAAATAGTAAGTTCGGCCGGGCCGAATCTTATATACCCTCCATCATGGATTCGTTTCGATACCCATATGTCCATGTTTGTCAGGGGCCGGTTTTTGGGCTGCTCGTGACCCGATAGTCCCAGGAACCCGATCACAAATTGTATCTAAATCATGAAAATAAATGCATATTTGGGTTCGCGAGAAAATTTCGTTGCATTTCGATACCCATATGTCCATGTTTGTCAAGGGACGGTTTTTGGGCCGCTGGTGACCCGATAGTCGCAGAAACCGGATCAAAAAATTTAGGCAAATCATGAAAATAAAGGCATATTTGGGTTCGTGAGTAAATTTCGTTGCACTTCGATACCCATATGCGCATGTTTATCATGTGCACTTTTTTGGGCCCCAAGGGTCAACGGAACCCATGAGCACGCCCATTTTTGGGATTTTTTCCCCATCTATAAATTATATAAACTTAGAACAATTTTACCAAAAAAAATCAGATGTAGTGAAAAAAAATATTTGAAAAATTTTATTATGGCCGGGATATATTTAGTCCCGTAAAGGGGAACTTTTTCCCCTTTGGTCCGATATTGCCCATTCTCGAACTTAACCTGCTTATGGGAAAAAAACATCTTCCTACAAATTTCAGCTTCTTAGCGTTGGTCGTTCGCACTCTATCGTGATTTCAACAGACGGACAGACGGACGGACAGACGGACATCGCTAGAATGTCTTAGAATGTTACTCTGACCGATAATATATATACTTTATAGGGTCGCAGATCACTCTTTCGAGGTGTTGCAAACGGAATGACAAACTTAGTATATACTCCATCCTATGATGGAGTGTATAAAAACCACAAGAGAGTGCTTAAAATACGCGTATCGAACTTACACCAATATAAGTAGTACTTATGTACATCATGAGAGACTGATTGGTCTGGCCTCGCCACAAAATTAAAATAATTGTTATATTCTTAGGAAAGTATTCAAATACGGCAGGAGATAGGATATTCTTAAAAGAACTTATTTGTTAAAAAACAAATATTTAATTATAACGTTTTGGGAAATAAATATCTTGATTGATTGATGCATACAGAAATGTCAGAAAAAGAAAGTACCGGTGACGGCTTTCACACCGAATAATATTATGGTTATAAACTATTAAAGATGCAAACAACCGACTAACGACATTAGACTATGAGTTCGACCACGTCGCAGTACTGATAACAATAGATCATTTGGAAAGGCAGGAACCAAAGGAAAATTTTGACCATAAAAGTAAATGTCTTTAATTACATGCTGGCTGAAAGGCTACAAAGACATTTATTACCAAAAAATAGAAAAGTTTATAGTATAAATATAGATAGGGCAATCGAAAGCCTCACTGACACTTTCTCGGAATCTATGGATTCTTGCATTAAAAGCAACTAGTATTTATGTGGTGCAATTACCACCCGACATTCCAAACCTTATTTCACAGAAGAAGACGCTACGGAGGAAATGTGCAAAATATAAAATGTACAAGAGTCAATTACAATTAGGGCTATTATCAGGAATCTTGAAAAAATTATAATGGACAGAATTTTCAAGTTTGACGAAGATAACTATTTGAAAATGCCACAAGGAATATCTGCAAATAGCAATATGTTCCAAGAAGTTAAGGGATACAGTGGATTGCGTTCCAAAGAAAAGGTGGGGACCTAATTGACCGCCATGCCACAAGAATAGTTTCCGAAAAGGACAAAAGTGAACATTATGGCGGGGGAGTTTGCCTATGCTGAGAGTACCACGTCATCACTAAGCTCAGCAATCATCCCACATGCAAGTGGTTGTATGGTACAATTTGGACAACAATGTTTACCTGAGGGCATGCCACTTGGTCAAGCATTCGAAATCCCCATAAGACTAGTAAAGACTTAAGAAATTGGAACCATCTTCCGAAGATTTAAAAATAAATAGGGTTTGTTAAATATTTCCTTCCTCTGTAAATATATACTACGCAACATATGTAGTTGCATTCAAAAGTAAAAAATTAAATTAAATTTCCTAAACTCTTTAGTTCGTAATGTCATTTGTAAAATCATTATGCTGAACCCTAAACTAAACTTAAAAACAAAACAAAACACTTCTGTAATTGACGGCATTCAGAACTATGTTCTTAGAAAAACGGATTATGCAACATGGGAATTTCTGGCGGTGGTTTTCTACCAATCCATCAACATTGGGTACTTCCCTAAGAACTGGAAGGGAAGAGAGGCTAAATGAAAAAATAGGAGAGACAAGTATCCTTTATTATTGCCAACTCGGGTTCTGGTGAGGCCTATCAGCAACTCATGCACTACCCAGCAAGTCATATAAGTCCGCATACATCTCTTTCATAGAAATAGGGAGCCAATGTATGTTAAGTACAGTCATCTGCTAGACTAACTCCTACATACCACCAATGTGACTTCTGCACGAAAACCAAAACTTTGTGGTACAGATGGAGATATTCTTTTCTATCACAGTCGCTTCGATTCATACAAGAGTCTTGTGTTTAAAACGTACCAATAAGTGCTTTCTAGAATGAAAATCCTTTTTGTTTATTTTGTTTTAGTATTGTTTATTAAATGAATTGAATTCACATTGCTTATTTTAAGAAGAATAAACATTTTTGTGTTTTTCCCTATAATATTATAATATAAATGTTTTGGGAAATAAAGTAAAGTAAATTAAAAAAACGGCAATATCAGAAGAAAATTAGTTTTACATTATCTAAACAATTCTATATCCAATATACATATTTGTGTTTTTTTATTTCAAAACATAATTTTTATACCACATGGAGCAGAGTATTATACAGAGATTATAGGTGTGCAGCTGCTATATGTTAGTTCCATGGCTCCAGTTTATAACACTCAGTGATAATGAAGCTCATCAAGCCCATTCGTATCTTGTCTATATGTAGCTTGTTAGCATGTCAAAGTGGTCCAATTTCAGGTTTTTGGCATTCTAGACGCAATACAGGGTGGCTGATGAATATTCCTACAGTTGTATTGTTACGGTCAATAGAAATTGGTTTTGTACAGAACTCTGCCGAAAGAGAATACCTTGCAATACCGTGTGCCGTGAGGCGTGTGGTTTCAGCAAGATTGTGCAACTTGTCACATAGCTAGTCCTGTGATGACAGAATTGCAGCGAAAATTCTCCAGTAAAGAAACTCGCCAATGCGTTGGCCCCAAGGTATCCTGACCTTACTGCACCTGACTTTTTCATGTGCGATTATTGCAAAAGGTAGTTTACTAAACAAACCCATAGAATTTGAAGGAAGTTTACTAAACAAACCCATAGAATTTGAATGATTTAAAGCAATGTATTCGAACAACAATTCAGACAATTCCCGCTGCAACTCTCCAGGGTGAATGCATTTTTTACCAAGTAGTATTAGAAAAAACAAATTTAAAAGATTTAATAACAATTTATTAGTTTTTAAATGAACAAAGTTCAAATAATTTATATGAGTTAAAAAAAAGTTGTTTGAGTTTCTTAATGTACATAAATTCATCAGCCACCCTGTATATTAAATGCGTACGTAAGTATTTCATTAAAACTTTTCGACAATTTATGACCCTATTAAACTTTCTGTTGTATTGAAATCCGGCCCTTCACGGCTAAGTACAATGCCGTTAACATTCTATAACTAAAACGAATCTTGAGAAACTGAAGGTCGAACCATTATTGAAACACAGCAAACATATGCATGAGTATGAAAAAATCGTATGTTGGAATTAAATTTGTCGTTTGTTCTGGTTTACAATTTAACAGAGACATTAAAAACTCTATTGAGCAACCTCGTCCAATGTTATGTTCCTATTTTTTTTATTTGTAAGAAAACACATAAATCGTTCGGAAGTGTTCAGTTCCAAAAACCGATCCGATTTTCTTAACTTCTTAACAATAAATAAAAAATGTCATAAATAGTAAATAATTACAATTGGCAATTATTTTCTGCAAATCTGAATTAAACTTGTTTATATTATATTTTAGTACTATTGGGGATGTCAACACACAAATACACACTACAAAGAATATGTAAACACTGACACATCGCGCTAAAGGAAATAAGTTGTACTGCTATATCTTTAAAATTATTCGATATAACCTATGTCTATAACCTTTCGAATATGCACAATAATGGATTAATTTAACCGACTCTTTCCATTCTATATTTATATATAAAATCTTCAGCTCACTCTAATATCATCTATCAAATATTAAATCTTTTTTTTCGCAATATGTTGTCTTCATAACATAACAATAATAATATTTATCGACAACTGCTACAGTAATAGTATCTTTTCGATAGGATGATACCTTTTGGCTATCTCTCTACTAATGTACTGGAAAAACATTGCTATTTTCTGGTTTACCTAAATCACAGCCATCTTTTCATGTACTCTTTTTGTGAACTATAACACATTACTTACATGATGTGCGATAATATTGCATTTAAATGAATTTAGAAAACTTAACGCATATAAATTTGTCAATCGATTTTGTAAAAATACAATCAAACTACAAAAAAATTAGAAGAATTAAATTATGTGTGAAAAAAGTATTAGAGTAATCCAAAATTATTTTTCACTCTAAATTTATTAGTGAATTTATTTTTGAAAGAATGATAAATCGCTACCTAAAGTCGTAAAGGTTGTAAGTCCACTTTTTGGCTAAATGTATTTTTTGATGTAGAACGCAAGATAAGTTGAAAACGCATCTGGCTTGAAGAAAAAAACCACCAAAAAATGTTCTAAGTCCCTATATGCTCAAAAAAGACTACCTAAGACTACTAATGCTCAAAAAAGACTACCAAGCATATTTTTCAAATTTTTTTTTAATATTACCAACAACATGAATAACCTACACATAATTGCATTAAAACTTTTGGAAAAATAAATCGTCGAAGAATAAAATTAAGTTATTTGTCTCTCTTGTAAAATTTTAAATTTTGGACTTACACCCTTTGCGACTTTAGGTAGCGAAATGTTTTTTCGATTCATGAGAACTTTTTGACAAAAAAAACTACATGTAGACAATTCGTTATTAAAAAGCAGTAAGTTCGTCATTGCATATTTGGAGTCGCCAGGAAGATCCATTTTATTTCGACACACATATCCTTTTTTAAAGGTGGCTGTTTATTAATAAAGTATCTTATTTGTCGCAAATTAAAAACTTCCATCATCAAATACTTGTACTTAAAATTTCCAAACATTCAAATAGTTTTAAAAGTAGTGTTTTGGTGTGTATAAAATACATTTCACACTTAACCAAAGTAGAGAAAGAGTTTGTTGGTCTTTTTAAAAACCACGTGTTAGAGCATTTCAATACCAATTCCTGTAATGATGGAAATTGGTAAACGTTTCTGTTGTAATTGTAAAATAAATACTATACTTTTTTCTTCCTTAGATAAAATTAACTGGAGCCAGTATGAATCCGGCACGTTCCTTTGGCCCGGCTGTGGTACATAGCATATGGTCCAATCATTGGGTCTACTGGGTAGGTCCAATCGTTGGAAGTTTAGTTGCAGCATTCGTATACAAAATCTTCTTCAAAGTGCGCAAAGGAGATGCCGAAGCGAATTCATATGATTTCTAAGTACATATACATATTTTTTAGGCTTTATACAAATCATTTATTGTTTAAGATAAAATTACTCTTGTCATACATCATTTTTTGTTGAGTTTGTGCCAATTTACATTATGACTTTTTCCCCAGTGGTTTGCTTTTGAAAACACTGCGTAAAGTAATCAACGTTTATACCAATAACATAAGATTGGCAATGACAAAAAAGGTTTTGGTTTTAAATTCTCACTTGAAATTTCAATTTTTTCCCCTAATTTCCATTTCGTGATTGTTTTGCTACCCCCTTGTCTTACATACCCTTCTCACCAAATCGTTGAAAGTAGTGTCTGCTTACCCTGAGTGGAAAATCATCGTGTAAATTGGTATTTATAACATAATAATTTGCTGTTATTACGTGTATTCTTTAATCCATTAGCATTTTTTAATGAAACCCTCTCGATTCTCAAAATATAAGAATAAACAATTCACTAATGTAACTTTCGTGAACAGAAATATACGGTTCAATACTTCATAATGAAATCAAATTGAATCGTAAAATGTTAATGGTAAGTACGCGGTTACTTGTGGTGCTGGTAACACGCCTAAGGATAAAGTCTCTATTTTGTCAATTAAGCATAATTTTAATACCCATTCAACACCTTACAAACACCACTAAAACTAAAAAAAACCACATTCAATGACATTGAATTTTGCGTTTTGTTTCATTTCACAAATAAAATCGTAACAATAGTTAACAACAATAACAAAACATTTTTTTGTTAGCATGACGGGCGAATAATTGTCCGCTTCCATGCCACCACAATGAAAAAAATAACACACGAAACGTTTCGAGTATTTTGTTAAATCGATGGGCCACCATTCATTCAATCGGTAACCAACCGATGGGTATGGGTGCGTGTATCAATATATCAATTGCTTAGAAACACAGTTAATGGTAAATCACAGTTGCCCCCCGGTCAAACAATTAAAGAATATATTACACTATTTTTGTATTAATAAAACGTATTATGTTATGCCTCTATACATTTATACCATGAACAAACATCACCTAAAACTAAAGTTTAAAAGTGTACGTCGTTAAATTTTTTTTTTACTGATTTTGCATGTCCATAAACTATTTGGGACCTATCTTACCTACCTGGGTTGGTTCTATCTATCTCTTGTGCATCCGGAGTTTCGATCACCTTGTCTTAAGTTTTGTAGTGTTTTGTGGACGCCTGAACAAGTTCCGTTCCTGAACCATTAGTAATTTCGATGCAGGCAAGACTTATACTTTCTGTTGGTGTAGTTAGTACATAGTTCTTATTTTAGACATGGTTGTGAGAAAGCAAAAGGCGGTGGAGAAAGCCGTGGACAAATCACCTGTGCCACTGGTAAAAATTGCGGGTGCAACTCCCACCCCTCGCTCAACGGTACGCGACTGAAGAAGAAAAGTGCTCACGGCCGAAGCAAAAGAAGACGGATCATGAAGAGTGGCGGGAATGTGAGATGTGGTACAGGGCCCATGGTACAAAGTACTCGAATTTGCAAATGATTACTTTCATTTCCCCATATATAAGAAAAACAAATGAATTTTGGAATTAACTTATTTGTTCATATGGTAATCTTCACTTGGAATGCACTAAATAACTAGTATGTATAACGAAATACAGTGGGGAGCAAAACCGAGTGTACCGTATCTTTAGTCCAAATGTCTAGGCATACTTTCTTCCAAGTTTTCGATAATTTCATTTGGAATATCCGCCCATTCTTCCGTAACTCGGCTCCATAGCTCGTCAATATTTTTTGGTGCACATAATTTTTTAATTGGGTTGAGGTCGGGGCTTTTTGCCGGTCATTCGAGAAGCTTACATTTTTGTTCCGACAACCATCGCCGTCTTGCTGAAATACAACCTCCTCCTCAGGATAAGCACTCATCTCTACAAAAGCCGGCAAATTTGTCTACAAAATATGAAGGTAGTCTTCTTTTTTCATTATGCCCTCAATTTTTACCAGCGACCAAGTGTGCCACCAAGTAAGCAACCCCATACCATTATGCTTCCTCCTCCATGTTTAACGGTTTGCTTGACTTGGTGTTTTTGAATACTTGCATTAGGTCGCACCCAGTAAAACTCTTTTCCATCGGATTGGAAACGATTAATTTTTGTTTCATCTGAAAATATAACACGTTTCCAATCATCAACACTCCAATTTATGTGTGCTTTACAAAATTCCTACCGTTTCTTTACGTTTTTGTCAGACAAAGCGGTTTTTTTTCTTAACTGCTGCCACGAACCCAATTCTCTGTAATATTCTCCGAGCGGTCCATGCGAATAATAGCCATTCTCATTCAAATTTTACTCATTTTTTAATATTGACGACCTCAATGTAATTTGTAATTATTTTCGCGGGCTTTCACAACAAATATCAATTAAAAATGAGAACAATAGGCTTTTTTTCGCATGAAAACAGAATTTATCACCCGAAATACCGGGTAGCGGTACAGTTTTAACCATCTCTCTCCGACTGAGAATGTATTATTGAGTTTGCACTATTAAGTGCAAAACTGAGTGCATTATTATTGTTGCTTCTTCTTATTAGCTTTCCTATTAACTTTGAAACTAATAGGGTATATGTGTTCAAAACTTTATAAAATTTGGACTAACGATACCGGTTTTATTTAAAATAAATTTCAAAAATGGGAAACATGCACTATGCTCCCCACTGTATAATTCAATGTATTCTCGGCCAAAAAATGAATTTCAGAACTCGTGATTTTTTGGAAAAAATATTTTGGTCTGTAATTTAGCTTATCGATACTTTTTTTGTCTCACCTAAGGATTTTCGGATAGAGCGGCAACGATTTCCGCGGAGGAATAGCCAGAATTTGAGGACCATATTCGAGCAGAGGAAGATGGTTGTCTAACAAAACAACTGTCTCATCTATCTGTCTTGTAAAGTGCCTTATCTTTTCCCCCCTCATAGGAGATTTGCTTATAGTGGGACACAAAGTCATCAACTTTTGACATACAAGTAACAAAATCTTTACCAAGTAACCTTTTGCAGTCATTATATTGGGTTTTTTCACCTAGTCCCTGTCACCTGTCCTTTATATAATTGAAAGGCACTCTGGACTCCAATTGCGGTTTATTATTTCTGTTATTTTTCTTTTTTTAAGAGAATTTCTTTTCTTTTCGGACATGAATGAGAGCTAGCTACGTGTCCTACACTATTACAATTGGCCCATATAACAGGCAAAGTAATGGTTTTAACTAACTGTCCAGTTATAGGGTCAGTTGTAATAATTTCCTCGGCGTTCAACTCTTTTTTTTGGGACACTGCACTACCCTGGCTCACGACACATTTGACACATCTATATTGCATAGGGCAATAGAAGAAATATGGCTATATCATTGGCAATTTTTGCATTTTATTAACCCAGGTTGTCTAAAACCATGTACCTTTACCTTAAAATGAAATATATAGCTAATTGAATTATAAATTCTGTATGTCAAAATCGTTAGACATATGTATCAGCCACAGATCTCCTCTCAGCTTTAAAATTTTGAGTATGTTAATTGCGATGTTCTGTTCCCTGAACTATTGTTGAAGATCCTCCACATCGTACGAACTAGAAAGTCCGTCGATGACCACGGAGATAGGTCTTAGCTCATTGGGAGTGAAGGTAAAAAAAGACACACCCTCACTTTCGAGGAATGCTCTGACATTTTGGCGGTCACTGTTATTATGTACTTTTATGTTAACTAGGTTCTTGTTTATAATATTTAAAAGAAATAAGCTATGTCCTGGTATTCCTTGACCATACGTTCAAGCCTTTCAATTTGATTTTTTAGTTCATTAATGATTTTTTCTTGTTCTTTGGTTTGTTCAATTAGCGGATATTTCATCCGTCTTCTTTTTTACGTTTTTTGTTTATTGTAGTTTCTTTTTGGTATCCATTACACTTTATTTATCTATTTTTTTTTTGTTATAACTTTGAAATGTCGCAAAAACTTTGTAAAAACTTCCGCGGACAAAATACTATCAATGACTCTCTGCAATGAAAACGAAACACCTGCATTTAATAAGGTCTACCTTCAAATGCATGATTTTCCATTTCAAATTATATTAGCCTAAATGTACTAGAAAAATTAATGATATCTACAATCAAATCTTATTAAATAATTAAATTAAAATGGACATTAACATTGTCAATTTAACTAATTTCTTTGTTTATCCTATAAACAAAATAAATTGTCATTATTGACACTCTTGCATTTCAGACGACGATATGTTGTATGATTCTATTTAACGTATAATGTTGATTTTAGTATTGTGTTTACCTATTAAAATACTCGAATCTGACAGTTGTGAAAATAAAACACAAATATCGAATAATCGTAAAAGTCGCAAGCCTTAATCATATTGGAAGATTTATCAATAAAATTGTGGATAAACGAATATTTTCAGATAACAAACCCAGATTCAAATCTGAGTTCTGGCCATAGATAAATCTAGGGACTTTACGATGGACATAGTAATCTCCATAAATATGTAGAAAAGCTTAATCCATCCAAAATAAGCTAAAACACATTATACTTGTCTACTTTCCTACTAATATGACTGTAGCTCTACAGCCGATGGATCAAGAAATCATTCAGAATTTTAAGCTCTTTACAGAAAAATAATTCTCCTTTATCAATTACATTACTTGAATCAATACGCGAATTAAGCAGAGCATTGACGATTGATGTAAAGAGTGAAGCAATTATCCATTGTTTTCAAAAGGCTGGTTTTGGAAACAATTCAACAGAAACGGCAGACGAAAACAATATTCTATGTCAGTAGTATGGTCTGCGTATGAAGAGCAAACTAATATTAAAGACGTTACGATGGACAGCTATGTTAATATTGATTCCCACACTTTCACTATGGAGTATCCTTCTGATGAAAACATTCTACAAGACATTTTATCAAATACGAATGGGGTTAAATGTACTTATGCTTAAATAATTGGAAACAGTATCTTCATCAATATTTTTCCATTTCGATTCAGAAGATAATGAATCGGATTCAGACGGAGAAGTTGCTGAATTTCCTTGATTTTCCCAGATACAAACGTCAATTAACATGATAAGAATTGTTATGGAGTCTCGTAAAAATGTCCCCGATCATATTTTTTCTTCCCTTAATCATGTCGAAGACTTTGTTGATAAGGCAAAGTGGCAAAATCAAAAAGAAATGAATATCACATCATATTTCAAAACCAAATAACAATTTAATTTCTATATATGAATGTTTACTTTTTACCTCAGATGAAATTGAAAACTTTGCAGGTCTCTTTATACCGAATTTTCTCTATAACGTAGTAATTAGCTGCACATGTATTACATTTGGAGTTTTAATATCCTATTTACGGTTTTTGGCTTAATATTTATTTCATTGTCGTATGAATAAAGACAAGAGAATTTTTATTTTGATTCATATAGACAAATAATAATGTGCAAAAATATTTTTTTCTTCACATTTAAAAACTAACAGTTATTAAATTTTGTCTTTATACATTTTTTTTATGAATATATATATGGGATTATCGCTGTGAGTTTGAAATTCAATAGAAAATAATCATATGGGCACAGACATACGTGTTTCTGACGATGAATATTTAACATCTTTATACGTTCTTGTGGTTAAAACAAAATATATTCTCGAAGATAAGTAAATATATATATATTTTTAAGTTGAAATGCCACGTTGAAGAGAAGTTTTTAATGAGAAATGGGTTATAGGGATATTATATGTGGTGACGAGAAATAATTTAATTTAGGTGAACCTGGTGGTTCACATAACTATTTTAAAATGTCCCCGCTCATCGAGCTGCTCATGAACCCACGGTTTTTGATCTCTTACGGGAACAGGTAAAAATATGTTTGTTCTATGTAGCTCCGCACACAAATTAATTGTTTAAGACACATAATGTACCTAACATACCGTTACTAAAGTGACCATAATTAAGTCCCGATATCAAGCAGCTGAAGACCTCTCTCGGGGATGCATTCGTATAGATCTTTTCAAACATCAAACATCTAAAAATTGCAATATTAGCGAAATCAGAGGAAATTTATATGACTACTCATTTATATCTGGTAGGTTCTATGCCACGAAGGTACTATTTCGTACTATTTCTGCTATTTAATCCTCCAAATTCTTAATTCGTATTAAGTTTAATTTTTGAGCATATAATTCTGTTATTAAAAAAAATTAAAAATGATTTTTTTTTGAGATTTGCGAAGAATGTCTTCCATCATTTAGGGTTATTTGGAAGGGAATGCAACTTTTTTTTAGAATTTTGGCTTTTAAAGCTGTTTTCTGTGGACATAATCCTAGTTATGACATTTGTATGCAGTATATACTGGCCAATTCATTAGAACAAGCACTCCTAGACTTCATTGAAACGGGCACAGATTAGCTTCGGAGATGTAGTAGACTTCATCGGATAAAAAAAGGACTAATAAACACATCTTTTGTAAGAACTTGTAATAAAGTGAAAAGTACTCACTGCTCCAACAACTATTTCCAACATTGAGACCACTATAATTCCCCAACGAGCCTGTAATCTGACGAGTTCATTCGTTTTGCCAAGAAAAAATTACGAAATAATGGATTAAATTGTCTTTTCTTTTATTATGAATACTTACATTACTATTGTGTATCTTACAGAAAGTATTTAATATCGGTTAGAATACTTGGGACTTAGGTTTATGTAAAAAAAATCAATGATGTTGTGTATAGTCACTTATACATCCACATTTGTTTCTGGAATTGTTTATATATCTATGGTTTTCCTAAAGGAATGATGAAACTCATATAATCTGCTGTCGCGCCCCATTCCGATCGCTGCGTTTGAAATATTACTATCCAAATAGTTAAGACAATTGTCCAGAAGAGCGTACCAAGCCCCGAATATATGACGTATGATTTGATTTGTTTCTGTTCCGGATAAGAGGTTCTAGTGAAGGCCTCCTTGAAAAACCAGCAGAAATTCACCGCCCACAGAAAAGGCAACAGCGCAAATCCGGCACGGAAATAAGTACGACACAGTTGCAATTTTTGCTCGGCAGTCGCTTTCGAGATGTTCATTTTGCAATATTCCGACTGAAAATAAAAATTGCTTTGCAACCTTCCTCTTCGCTTGTTTACTGAGAAACAGAGGCCCGAGCTTAGTCGGTGCAAGTCGGCGGCGCGCCGCCGTCGATTTTTTTAGCAATGTTGCGCCGCCGCCTTTGTTTACAGCTCAAATCGGCTGAATAGTAAAAATACCATTTTTATATAAAAAATATAGCAAAGAGAGCCGGATTATTTTAAGGTATTAACTAAATCGGACATTTGGATATACTTTAGAGATATTTCCAAAGTTGATTGAGTTGCTAGTCGCCGCACCGATAAGAAAAAAAAAACTAATTATTTCCTACACGACCGTTTCGGCAATTAAATGATTTTCTAATTAATACATATATATTAACTACTAATGTAATTAGTAGAAACAAAACATTAACACGGGACTAAATAAAAAAAACAAACGTTATACTTCATCTCGACTACAATATAAAGCTTCGGCTAATTTGTATCCTTTTCGAAAAAACACAATTCGTCAATTTTAAAATTGGATTAATTCTTTGCTTCTATAAAACGATTTTTTAATGTGGTCTTCATCAAAAAGCAGCCGCTGCCGATGAAAAATCGTAAACGCCACTAACGTCGATTTGTACCGACTACGCCCTCTGCCCTCTTTTATATGCCAGCTTCCAACAGCTGTTACTGTTGCCAGAGATAATACAAAGTGCCTGGCAACAATTGTCTTTCGTATCCATCCTTCGGATGTAAATTCCATCCAATGTAAAAAAACTTGCTATTCCGCTCAAGTGTTAACACTTAAATAATTCTAATTCTTCCGACCAAATTTTTATGGCCTAAACAGCTGCCGTTTAGCTTAATTCCGCAACCCCGGCGACAGGGAAAAAGACGAGCCTCCGCCGTCGTCCAAATAACATCGACTCGGTTCTCTGCCATGGTGTGCTGGTTTTCATGTTAAAGGCCCAATTAGTCTTGACGGTAGACGATCAGCTGTTTGAGTTGGGGTTGCATTTTGCATGTGTTAGAGAGAGAACTAAAATTAACGGTAGTGACGGTAGACTTCTGCAGGTTGCAGAATCAACCGTCAAGACCGATCAGCTGTTTATTGTTATAGATTTCACTTCGACATTTTGTGTGCGGTAATTATTTATAAGTTGTAAATTAAATTTTATAGTTTAAACTTATGAGTAATGTATTTATAAACGAAGTCAAGTTATATTTTGTACAAATGCTCTTCAATTAGCTGTTTTTGTTTTGTCTTACCGTCGTCTACCGTCATAACTAATCGCACAATATTGAGCCTACCTTCAACCGTCAAGACTACTTGGACCTTTCAACGTAGATGAAGAAGCAAGTTGGTCGTTCTCCTCACACGTAACAATTTTTCGACCAACTTCACTCAAAGAATAACTTTTGAAGCGTCAACATGAATTCGGATTTGGTTGCGTTACTTGTCATAGACGAAGTTTTGGATGATGAAGAAGAATAACAATTAAAGAACAATGCAAACAAGAGAAAGAAAAGAATTTGGTCAAAACAATGGTTAAAAAAAAAAAGCATTCGCATATCACTCTCACTCATTTTTGTTTGGTTGCTTTCCGCTCACAATTGCTGTTGTTTGATCAACGTCAAAACAAAAATGAGGAAGAAAAAGCAAAGAAGTTGAACATCACACGTACAAACCAGGTTGGCCAACTTGAACAGAAATCAAAATATTTTGATTTTCATCCAACCGACGACCAACTAGCCCTCACACGTTACAACTTGCTATTCAACTTAGTCAGGCCGCATAATGTGGGATCTGTTACTGGGAACAAAAAACTCTGTCATGTCGTGGTAGATAGACATGTATGTTGGTTTTCAAAATTTATTGATTTTCTGATGTATCGTATAATTACGGAAAATATTTACGAAAAAATTGCGTCTTTTAATGAAGTAAGTTTCTGGGAAGAGTTTATAGAAGAATATAAAAGCTTAGATCTATTCCAAGGTATTTTCATGTCTACAGACATGTATGTCTGTGTAATAGTCACATAATTCGCTATGACTATGTGTCTATAAATTATATTTCCAACGAACACACTTATCACAAGAGGAGAGACTTGTGGTACTGTGTATGGTGATTACTATGGAGTTGGACATGACTAGCGACAACAGCCATATTGCAACTCCGCGGCCAACGACATTGGGCCTGTGATTGACTCCATGTCTGTTGATGGACAGCCTAGTGATGAGGCCGTGGACACACCGCCAATGCCACGTATACGAATTGTGGGTGTAATGACAGCACCATATGTCGCTAGCATAATGCCGGTGCAGCGACGAGAGAAGGAGGGATGCTCATCGCCGGAGCTTAAGAAAAAACGAGTATCTGAAAAGGGGGTCATTCCCAAAACTAAAAGGACAAGAAAAACCAGGGGCATCCGAAACAAGACTTTCGTAAAAAAGTAAACAGTTTTATAAATAAATTAATAATTGTACGAAAACTTTTGTTAAATGTTCGAAACGCTTCCACACAAATATTGCCAATGCATTTGAAAATTCATTGGAAAATGCTCACAAATTTCGAATTAAAACGCTTATGAAAATATGAAGCAACGGTCGACTCTTCATAGAGGATAAACTTCTGTTCTATCACAGAAGGATAAACTCTTATGATTTAAGTGACACGGTGTACATCACCCACCAATAATTTTATTGTTTTTTAGTTTTAAGTTATTTAGTTTGTTAAGTTATTTTTAAGTATTTAAAAAAAAAACTAGGAATTACCCATTTTTTAATGATAATTTTTATGGGAAATGTAACTGATGGTCAATAAATAAAGTTAATTTAAACCAATTGTCTTGACAGCAGCTAAACTGCGTCACATATATAATTAAGAGCAGTAGATCTAGGAATATACATAAGCATGATAGATAAATTAAGTATGATGTTAGCATAAGACCGCCATATATGTAACAATTTTTCTTATCAATAAAGGTCATATTTTAAATGTAAAAAAATTGGAGGCGCTACAGAAGAGCAACCGGTTTGCTTTCTGTAGCGATAGCGAAGAGGAAAGCGACGATGAGTCAGAAGAGCTGCCCGTCGATAAGGTCGCGGCTGGTGAAAAGTAGTCGGTCGATACGGGCGTGGACACACCAAGGCCACGGATAAGGATTGTGGGTGCAACGCCGGCCCCACTTGTCGCTGGCACAAAGCCGGTGCAGAGACCGAAGAAGGAAGAGTGATCACCGCCGGGGCAAAAAGGTCGACTGTGGAGCCGAAACAGCAGAAAGCTGGGGTACTGAAACCCAAGGAGCGAGATGGTTGATCCACGTCACACGTGACTCTGATTTGAAGAGCCTTCACGGCCTAAAGCGTCTGCTCCACTGTGTGGTGGAGATTAAAAAAGACGAAAAGAAGAAGTTGACGCAGTGCACAACTGCCAACGATTTGGGTACGTCTCGGCAAACTGCGGTATGCCAACAAGATGTGTGCAGGGCCACATCTTCTCGCCCAATGTATTCTCCCAGCCAAGGGAATAGACGCGGAGGCTAATCCCAAAGTCCGTTGTGTAAACTGTGACAAAGTAGGACACACTGCTGGGGCCCTTAACTGCCCCACAAAACGCACTAGCACTGAAAAATGGGGTAAGTCATCCATACCGAAGATATCAGCGTATAGGGAATTGTCTGACAAGATTGGTCTTGCCTTAGGGCATGACCAATTAATAAACCAACCAATTAATAAACAGAAATATGGCAACTTTCAGCGTCCTCTCGCTGGAAGAACACAAGGTAGTAAGAGAACTTTTCACAAGGGAAGGTGTAAAGTTTCACACATTTGCGCCTAGGTGAACTACCCACATTCGGTAGTAATACATGGCCTCTCAGACACTACAGTGTGTCAAAGCTTAACGGCCTAACAATCAATATTGACGCACAAAGCGTCACTAAATTAGGTGGTAACAAATGGCTGATCCATATTTCAAAGGGAGCAGACGTAGATTTCTTAGTTGTCGTGTGTCTTTGCGCAAAAGACAAAAAACGCAACCTATCTCAATGTTTCAATTGTCAACGGTATGGTCATGTCGCTTCCAACTGGGCATGCCATATCGTTGTGTTAAGTGTGGGATGTACATGGCCCAGACAAGTGTACCATCCCTGCCGGTCAATGGACTGGACGTGTGGTGCCTACCACTGACCCGTTAACTGGAGAGGTTTCGCTGCGTCCCGAGTTCACACTTAAATGTATGAACTGTGATGTAGACGGCCACTCCGCCAACTTCCATTTAAAAATTCCAACGGGCGCGGGTATTGTCCGTCCTGCGGCGGGCGCTGTCCGAATACGAATTTTCGATGACTCCCTTCGAGGAATCATGTCTGGAGCAAGTGAAAATATTCGGAAAAGATTCCCTTTCTTGTGCTATACGAATGCGCAAATACGCAGCGGAGTTTGGCAAAATGCGAGATTAAGTTTACAGAGCTAGGGCTATTGTCGCAACTCTAATCATAAACAAATAATCAGTTCTCTACCCTCACAAGCATTCCCAATTTGTCATGGGATTTCCTACCACCAAATGAAAAGACTGCGCATATGGAAGAGAAAAGTCCTTTTGACATGCCTAGACTTAAGACCATCTCCAGATTCACCATCCTGCCGTGTTATATGTGACTGTAAATTTCGATAGAATAGAAGTGTTCCCTACATGGAAACAAATTAGTTAGTGAAAGACTCCTGTAGATTGTAAGCCTGCCGAGACTTATAACGGATGAATTCACTACTACAGCTAGACAGAGATGGTCTTCTGTACAAGAACAATGAGCTGATATTATATCATAGGAGAGCTGGCTCTTTTGATATGGATGACTTGGTGTACAACAACAGCCGGTGTGTCATTTATTACCGCTTACCGGGAGCTACGGTTTAATATCGGGTCTGAATGGAGAAGTCTTAGATGGTTCAGAAATTACTCTCCTACTCGTAATGTCACTAGGTGGAAATGGTTGCTGGGTTGCTGAAAAATGACTGATATTTCTTCTTACCGTGATATTTACTCCACTGTCCGATGTATGAAGTGAAAGGGAATTAGATGCATGGCGAGCAGAGGAAAAAATCAAAAAAAAAGGGAATGGATTTTGTTGCGTCAGTGCTGCCGAGTGTTTGAAACTGAACACTGGGTGCAGTTTTTTCCGGCTAACGACATCTGTCGGCTATCAATGGCAAGTAATTTCAGATACTTGGCAACGCGAACGTATGAAGATTCGTATAAAACAAAGAGTATATATATTGAAAGAGATTCCATCAACTTCGAAAGTATTTTTCGGTTGAAAAAAACTCCGTCTGCGATTAGAAATGGGAATAGTTTTTGGGAAATTTTATTTTGGGAGAATTGGGAAATTATATTTAAATGAGAAATTTGCAATTGGACATTTTTGAGAGAAATGAAAAAGCAAAATCAAAACCAATTATGAATCTGCTGACTTGATGGGAAATAGCAGTGGCGGGGGTGGTGGTTGTAAATCACAACAGCAGCAGACGAGCAATCATATGATTCTAATTTTTAACTATTACGTAGGCTCGTAGAAAATTGGGAAAGCAATTCTTACTTTTTTTTGTTGACTTTTTAGAATGAACATTTGTATGCAAATACAAAAAATATGAAGCAAATAGAGAACGGCTGAAATATGTAGTTGTGTGTGTACATGCTGCGTAAGCGAATTGCTCTGCGCGCACATACGACAGCAAATGTTTGTCTGTGCGCAGAGGAATCAATGAGAGACGGAAGGGAAACACTTCAATGAAAGTGTTTTTTCTTATTGGTTTCTTAATATTCTGCGAGCCGTGTATTTTGGATTGTGAATGTTACGGGATAGGTAGTTTTTTTCTGCCTTTGCCCGTCATGCTTTCACCACCTACCTTCCCCCACACCCCTCTTACTACAATATGTTTTTTTACCCATCCCCCTCTTAAGTTCTACTACACACCCCCCTTTATTGTTCAATTTGTATTGAAAAATTCAACAAAATCAACAACGTCACTTCTTGTCGTCGTCGACATTCAATCCAAATGTGCAAGGGCAGACACGAATGTAAGTTGTACAACTTTTACCACGCTTACAGCACCATATCCTTTTCATGAAATTTCCCATAACCAAATCGCAAAGTGGCTGCCCTATGTCCTCGATAGCCTCACGAATTCTATCTTTGAGGTCTTGAATCGACGCTGGGCTGTTGGCGTAGACCTTATCTTTCACGTGGCCCCAAAGGAAGAAGTCGCAAGGTGTTAAATCAAATGATCTGGGTTGCCAATTGTGATCACCTCTCCGAGAGATAACACGGTCCGGAATCTTTTCCCGTAAAAGAGCAATAGTTTCGTTGCTTGTGTGGCACGTAGCGCCGTCTTGTTGGAATTAAACGTTGTCCAGATCAATATCATCCAACTCCGACCATAAAAAATCATTAATCATCTCTCGATAGCGCAATCCATTCACCGTTACTGTTGATCCAATATCATTTTCGAAAAAGTAAGGTCCAATGACCCCGCCGGACCATAAACCGCACCAAACAGTCACACGTTGAGGATGAAGAGACTTCTCAACAATAACTCCTGGGTTTTCCGAGCTCCATATGCGACAATTTTTCGTGTTGACCGAGGTGGAAATGGGCCTCATCAGCCAAGATGATTTTTCGATGGAAATCCCCGTCATTATCATGCATTTCAAGGACCCAATGAGCAAAGACACAACGTTGTTGACGATCGACCGTCTTGAAATCTTCTGTTAACTGAACTTTATAAGCCTTAAGACCCAAGTCTTTATGCAAAATACGGTGTAATGACCAATTTCAAAAATCGACGAGGAGTGGACCATCCTTGGTTTTATTGTAGTGGATTTTATTAATTTCAGTGCGT
The DNA here is from genome assembly GCA_958296145.1 of Hydrotaea cyrtoneurina. Taxonomy (NCBI): domain Eukaryota; kingdom Metazoa; phylum Arthropoda; class Insecta; order Diptera; family Muscidae; genus Hydrotaea; species Hydrotaea cyrtoneurina. The sequence goes on along the minus strand of OY282514.1, from coordinate 67,060,844 downwards.
CGTTGAAGCGTTTATCGTTCTATTTTTAGTAATGGTTAGTCAAAGAATAAAATCTTCAGAAGTGACAGCTATCGAAATACCGGGTGATTCAAAATAATACCTATTGTTGGAAAACCCTTTAACAAACAAAAACCATATTTAGAATATCCACCATGCCAAACCTTTCAAAGAAATCAAAATTTAGTAATTTGAAGATGCCTGACTCCAACCTCGGTACTCTTTGTTATATAAGATTTTGTTTTTTTTTTCTTTATCACTCGAAGCGGAATCAGAATTAGAAAAGACAATTTGTTTATGCAAATTATCGATAAACAGTTGATGTCGTCGTCACATTGATACAAAATGCCATGTTGGGATTGAATTGATGTCGACGACGACAAGAAGTGACGTTGACTCAAAAACGACGACGTCGACTCTCGCAATAGGGCTGATTCAGAAAACTGGGTTTCGGACAACAGGGGAGCTACATACGAAATAAATCCCTTAGTCTTCCAGGAGAACATTTTCAACAGGCTTCGTGAAAAAAATAACCACATACAACCACAATATTTAGCCACCAATTCAGTTTGAAAGTGACTGGTATACTAAGTACTGTGGAGTCCATTTCTTGGTGGGGGCATAGTTATGAATTAAATTTATTGCGATATTATTTGGTATGAGTTTTTTTTTTTCATCCTAAAAACAAACACAAATTATTGTATTTTGTGGTATTTTTTTTAGTCTTTTCGTTATGTTCAAGAATCATCCCTTATTGGTTCATTAATTATTTCTACTTGTTTTCAAATAATTTATGATTGCCTTTTGTCGTGATCATGTAGCTCCTTTCTTTATACATTTCTTCGTTGGTGTGGATGAACTGTGGAAAGGTGTGAAATTGTCGCACCCTTATCGTGCTATTTTGTTAGACCCCCTTTTGATGATGGTGTGTAGCAACGTTGGCTTTGATATGATGTCATGCATTTCGACGTTTTTTTAGACAAACATTATCTTGACCTGTTTAAAATCAGAAAACCAGCAGCTTCCACTGTAATGACAGACAAATATCAAATATATTTGTGTTATAACATTGGGATCTCAACTGGATGATTGGTGTGATTAGAGTCCCAATTTTACTGCGCTAAGTTCACGTATAAATAGTATTCGTAATCATCAATTGGCAGTAGGTTTTTCTGAGACTTTCGGAACATATTAAACGAATTTTAAAAGCTGACCAGATATTATAGATGTCTGGGAAATACCATGCAGAATTCCACTGCAATTGTCACTTATTTCTGAAGTTATTGTTCAAATCTGACAGGTATTTATTTTCATTGTTCACATTCTTTGTTTATGTCATTTTTCCCTAACAATTAGTGGAATGTGTCTTTATTTATTTACAGCAATACAAAAAGTCTTCAAGTCCAAAAATAATGTATTGCCCATCAACAAATTAAAGTAGATTAAAAAACGGGTGTTGAACCTACTTTCAATTAGAGTAAAATATCTTACAACCACAGGCAGTTCCTCATTCTTGCTGTTGTAACGCCAAAAGATTTTTCAAAAACTGAGCATAAAAAAGTAGGTATAATTATGTGATAATTCCTCATTGACCGAGAAATCAAGAATTTAGATTATTTGCAAAAGTTGTCGTACAAACCTTTTCAAATGAAATCTTTTCTTTTAACGACCATATTTCTGTTATTGAGCTTCCATGTCCCTTTATTTCTATCTTTTGCGAAATAAAAATAGTTTTTAAAAAAGCTCAATTTCGGAAGTGAATTGGATTTTTTAGCGTTAAAATCTAAAAACGATTTCAAATCGTTGAGTTCTATTTTAAAAAATCGTTCTTTTGAAAAAATCGAAAAATATAGAAAATTGTGTTCAGCGACTAAGCTTATTTTTGGCTCAATGGATATATCACCGGGTACAAATTTAGACCGAAGAGGCTGTTTAAGAGCAGGAAATGCAGACTTAAACATTCACTTTCACTATAGGGAGGCTTTATAATTGGAACTTAACGAACTATAACGAACGCTGAACCGAGTACTAGTTATAAAAACGTTGATTAAGCAAAATCTATTTAAATAATAACAACTCTAATATAAATGGACAATGCATTTATTATAATTTTAATTTAACATAAAGGTAGTAATAAAATAAAATCTATTCATATGAATTTGTGTGTGTATTGAGATATCCGTATTTATTTGATTTTCTGTTCTTTGAACCATGATTTGATTTTAAAATTGTGGATATGGTGGATTTGGCCAATCCATACTTAGCAGCAATGTACTGACACATTTTCCTTTTCTATAATCTTTCAAAAACAAACTTTTTCTGCTTCCCATGTTCTCTAATGTTTACACCGCAATTGACTGAACAAGAATGGTAAGAATTCGAAAAGTAAACTTAGAAATAAAAAACATTACTTCGCTGGTGAATCCCCTTGTTTTTCGAATATCTTTGCATTTTCTCATTCTCTACCTCATTTTTCATTTGTTCGTAACCCTGCCATTACACCTACATCTAATTTGTTGCCAGTTCAGCACACATATACTCTTCGAAACAGAAAACAAATATCGAAAATCATCTGAAAAATCATTTGAAAAACGTCGTCACAAGAGTAACTTCTCTTGTTGTTGTTACCGCCCGCAGCAGCAAACAAAAACACAATGTTGCCCCACACCAAAAATTGTCAAAGCATTTGGGGAAAAGTATGGACAAGCTATTTTTTTTCATAAATACGCTAACATTTTGTTTTTTGGACTTTAAACACGTCCGAAGAATACTCTTTTGACAATAATTCACAAAATTTAACTTTTTTTAATACCACAAAACGGTTTAAACACAATTACACAATAAAATTATCCCAAAAACTTATACAAAAACAAAGACGTGGGAAACTCTAACATTCGTTTCTGCTGCATGTGCCAAAATTTTACTGCCATTGAATTTTCGTTGCCAGTCGGCCGGACAGTAGCAAAAATGTGTGTGTATTGGTAAAAAAGTGTGAGTGTGTTGAGTTTTTCGAACAATTACTGCCCTGTCTAATGGCTGGGTAATATAAAATACAGCCCTATTCTAAATAACAATTCCCCGGGAATTTTTTCCCTTTTCCCTGTTCTACTATTCTAACTAAAATCTCCCCGGGAATTTGTTCCCTGTTCCCCTGTTCTAAACGAACTTCGAAAATGGGAAATTTTTCCCGGGGAAAAAAGTAGGTATTCTAATTGTCAATAAAAGGGAGAATGTGATGTGATTTTTTTTGGGAATTATTCCGCCAATAATTTTTTTTTTGAATTATTACCTTTTTTTTTAGTAAAATACATAAAAAAGTTTAATGTGCAATTTATTACAAGTTGTTTCCAATAGTATTCCAAATTAATGAGTCGTGACACGCACCGGGATGCGATACGTCCACGTATTGAATCCTCAGCTCTTGATCATAGACCTGTACATTTACTTTTTTATATTTGGTTACAAATTAATATGATGAATATCTTGAAAATGATGGCATCACGTAACTTTTTCCTTTCTATCCTTTGCATATTCTTCTCCTTCAGCGTTTTGTGCTCCAGCTATCATCGCAAACGCAACACTGAACATTTCTGTATAGTTTACTTTATATATTTTCATAAAAATAATTTGCAAATTGTTAGCCAAACAAAACAGCTGACGCAAAACAACTGACTTCGAATATCCGAAATTCTCTCTCCCTTATTACTACTCTCCCCGTTTGTTTAGAATAGGGGGATTTTGTTCCCGTGAAAAATAAACTCCCCGGGAATTAGATCCCGGGGGGTATTCAGAATCGGGCTGACTAAATGTTACATTAGTTCAACCGATGGTGCGTTAACTCGGAAAACTACTGTACTTCTGCAAAGACAATGACGGCCGTAACGCTACTATCAATGGAGGTATTTAAAAACCAAACGCTAAAAAGTCACGCTTTACAAATAGTCGAATTTAGCTTTGAGCGGTTTACTGTACGCTGAAAGGACAACTTTACATAAATTCAATGTAGATGTGTCATTGACTGATCTACATTGAATTAATGTTAAATTGAATTTTTTCAAATTTTTGGGCTGTGCTTTTCACTACTTTTTGTCGTCATCAGCGGTATTGCTATTTTTTACATTTGAGTAAAGTGTCGTTATAAAGTATATACCAGTATAAAGTATAGTATATATGGGCGATTCCATATTAAGCGAAATAAAATAATCCATAACATCGTTAAACGTTTAAATATAATAAGTCCATTTTCAGCGGAGAAATATGCCCCGAAAGAATCTATGCTAGTTTTGTTGTCAATTCGGCCAATTGTTTTTATTAAATATTTGGTAACAATTTAATTTAGCAAAGCAATGACAATCTAGAAGGCACACGGCCTAATCTTAGTAGAATGCTCTAGATGTAAATGGAAAGTCAAAGCAAGGTTCGTTGAAAAAAACCGTACGTGCCCCCTATTGAAAAACTCGCTTCAGTTTTAGTTTAAGTTAAATAATTTAACTTAAATTCACTAAATGGAGATTACATTTTGTAACAAGTACCCTGACGTACTTGCTTTTTCGACAAAAAATACTGCTACATTTTAACAACTTCCAGCCACTGTGCTCAGGATCACTTCATCAAGGTTCATATAGACCAACAAAATTCTACCATTTTTTTTGGAATTTTCACGTAGAACTTTTTTTTTATTTTTTTCCTTATTTCATATTTTCACATAGAATTTTTTTTTTTTTAGTTTTTTCCTTATTTTTTTAAGGTAAATCTCACTTTTTCTACGGTCGATCAATCAAATCAAGTCTGATTTTATTCTAACAACCACATAATTTATGCAGGCATTTATGACTACCCAGCCATATGATTTTACACGCCCTAGCGTAATGTACCGACAGATGAGTACTTCCAATCAGCTCCAGTGCGAACTATCCCCAGTCATTAAACGCTCGTATATTACAATAATACAGTTGTGCGTTCAATACAAATTATTTATTGCATATTATCATTTTTTATGCAAATTTAATATTGACAGTCGACAGTCTTAATAAAAAAATATTGCAAAAAAAAACAAAACTACCACCCAGTAAAAACAATATTGGCACAAACCGTCAAATGGCAAAAGAGCAGGCCATTGAATGGCAACATTCGGCTCGTTGTTATGGGGGTTGTTGCAAGATGTTCGTTGTTGCCTGTCCGTAAGAGTACCACGTGATATAATAATTATTACACACTGCACGTATGTACATCAATGCCTTCTGGCTAACCACCGATTTGTAGGCCGGCCCTCACTCCTGCTTTGACCTTTTTATGACAAGCAACATAATCGAAACTAATTGTAAGTTTATCAAAAGACAATGGACTGACGACTGGCTGACACTTGTAAAAAAACGAACCATCAATTAAATTCTTTTTAACCGTAACATTAAAATCTGAACACATGTACCAAATATCTGTCCGCACAAAAGAGATGGACAAGTGTCTGTCTGTCAGGTTCGAAAAACCAAAACCGCATGTTCGACAAACTTTAAAATTTCAAGTGACTTAATTTGATTAATTGTTTTGCAGGATATCGTGCTTCCAGTGGGCAAAGGGGGATGAACAATGTTTGTGATACCATGATATGATACGATTCCACCCATTGATAAATATTGTGGAAGTTTTAAGTGTTTTTTGTTTAGCTAAAAAACGCTTATGTGGCGGACATCGTTCAGTACAAAACTTGTTCGAGAATATGTAGATGTAAAATAAACACATGTTTAAAAACAAATTGTTCTTGATTTTGAGGGACATGTATTTTTCTCACGCGGATAGACAAGAGTTTCCATTTGTCTTGTGGACTTACTTGCTTACTTATTTCCCTTAACATTCCATGAAGGAACAGACGGGGAAATTCTCTCGAATCAGCGAGTTGTGGGCGATATAATTGTGTATACTCACTGACCGGGACCTACTGTTTAAAGCCGGCAAATAATTTTCTAGAGAAGTTTTACATGGCTTAGAGATTACTCTCTCACTCGTAAAGGTTTCGAACTTGGGTTTACATGTTTGCTAGTCGCACACGTTACCTACCACTCCAGGGCCGTCCTTAGTGGACTTAGCAACGTTTAAATCTGCAATGTTCTTGCTTTTCGTTTTCGTAAAGCTCTAAGTGAATCCAGTGTACAATTTGGCGCTAATATAAGTAGTGGGTATATGCCGGCTAACCAAAACAGTTGATCAATTTGCATGGCTAATATTTTCAGTCCAGCCATTCACCGCCTTGGTCAATCTAATGACTCTGGATGTTTCCAAGGCTTCCGATAGGGTCAAGCTCGGTGCACTGATATCGAAAGTTATTGCATTTAGAGTCGGTAAAACCTTTTCTCGATTCATATCGCGTTTTCTCAGAGATCACTCTCTACAAATTATTATAGAGGTGGTCTCATCCAACGGTCATAATTCTCCTTCTACTTTTCTTATTTTCGTTGACGACCTCTTGGGTCAGACTTTAAACCCAACCTACAGTTTTGCGGATGACAGCAACCTGTCATTCATATTCTTTTGATTATCGGCAAAGCTCTATGGAGTTCGGAGACAAAAGGCGAACGATTAATGACTTACTCACTCAACCGCTATTGGGGTCATATGCACAGAGGAGATTTGAATGCAGACAAAACCCAGTGCTGTTTGTTGTCACTCAAAAGTTCCACTGATACAGCATCGTCGTTAATCTGTATGGGTGGTGTGGACAACGACGAGTCAGACATAAAGATACAGTGTCATGATCGTCATACAGTGAAGTGTCGAAGAAGTTTTTCGGTGCATCTCAATATTTAGATCACCTACAGCAAGCCAAAAGTGGAATGTAACTGTAACGAAACATAAGTATGTATGTGGAACACTTTTCCAACAAGTGTTTTTGCTGCCCGCTGTGACATTCTCAAATTCAAGACAAATGTCGACAAACACTAGTTCCTCTTTCCAAGCATTTGATTGTGGAGCTGCCAATGCATCTCCAGAGAGTGACAGTTTGTGGTGGATTCGGTCAACAATGTGCGCTACAGTTGAATGGTATTGAAGACATGACCGGAGGTTGAAGACATGGCTGGAAATTGGACGACAGGACGCGAGAATCGATTTTTTGCACACCAAGTTCGGTGTTTGTGTTATCTGACGTCTCAGCGATGTAAATTTTCCTCCTCGCAGCATTTTTGTGGATCGATATTATACAATCACTACATTTACAATTCAGGCCCTTAAGGCTAATATCGAGCAAGCTAATAGTGAATTAGAGCCAAAAACCTTCACCAAGGTCTGGAGAAATTGGGATGACAGGATGCGCTACTGCAAAGCAAGCCAAGGCAGCTGAAATTGTGTACCATAAATAATGGTATATTAGTGATTTATTCGAAAGAGCAAATAATATGCAGACAAAAATGGATTTGTTTTCATTTTTTTAATTAATAAAAATATAAAAAAATATTTTGTCATTCCATACACAGATAAATCTACACGACGACGATTCAAACTGTTAAATTATATTAAATATATGGATTTTAGTGCATTACAATATTAATTGAGCCTGTCAAGCAAGTACAAAATAATTAATTTTTAATTATGGTAGGTTAATTTGGCAGCTAAACACTTGGGTCCATTATGGCAACTCATTTCTTAATTGAAACTCGCTTACCGTTTTTTCTGTGCTAATTGTTTTCTTTGAATTCTTAATATTTCATGACGAGTCTGTCCTAAACGTTGGTGTGGTCTAAACTGCTGATGGCACCATATTTATTCTTTTGCATTTTTAATTATTCTTTGACGAAACTATCATCGAATTGACTACAAATTCAAGGCAAGTACCGAGACGGCTTAAGGATATTTACGCCGTAATTTATTTGAGAATAACGGAAATCCCTTTTTCGTTATTCCATACAGAATGTGAAAGAAGTGGAATCAGTCAACCGACAGGTAAAATTTCTACTTTCTTAGCTTAGCACGAGAATACTAAACACCTGCCCTTTTTGTTTTTCCATTCGTTCGGCATTGTCTCTTTCCCTCACTGTTTCCCTCGCAGATTTTATTATCGTATTTACACATTCATAGGTATTTAATCACACAAGACACAGATCCAGGTAGTTTTCCGCTGGTCTCCTACGGTTTTGAGATTTTTCCTCTTGTCACGCTTCAGGTTCTTTTGTAATTGACAGTGAGGTCGTTCAAAATAACCTACCTACGAAAGTGAAATATGATTCAAAATGTCCGACAAAAGCGAATGGAAAGACCGAAATATTTCAGATCCGGTGTTATTGATGTCTCTCAAACTTCGAGTTGAACGGTGGCCATCGTCGTATGGTGTTGCAAGCACAAATAATTGTGTGGTTGTTTACATAAGGTTTTTGAAACAATGCATGTTAGGGAATGTAATCTCCACTCGACGGTGCAAAGAACCATTGTACATGCGAATAATTCACTTCGTTTTGGGCATATTGTAAGATCACAAGACTAGAAGATTATTTAAACATGTTAAGAACTTTCTATGCAGTCTTCAAAACATATGACTTTTCACTAAATAAATCCAGACATTCCAAATACGGTTCTTGTCGTAAGGATGATACGAAAATAATCAAAGTCGGTTTACACTTTTGAAGGATTTACTTTACGTTTTGAAAAATTATAGTAGAAAGTGCAAATTTTGCTTGACGATAAGTACTCGAATGGACTTGGATTTTTAATATAATATACTTTACAAACAGAAGTTTGGTAATACAGTGGAAATTACATAACTCGTGCTCTAAGTCAACTTTTCTTTAAGTCGAAACGCTTCTAATGGTAGTAGACAAATTACCTTTAAATGAACTCGAATTTCCATAGCTTGAATTTCTCTATAAGTCGAAGAAAAATAATGGCACAAACATGCATATGTTGAACTTTTCGGAGAAATAAACCAAACAATAAATTTGCAATGGCATCACTCAATGTTCTGAGGTTCAAAATGGATCAAAAAAAAAAAAATACGTTGCTTAGAAATATCTGACTCAGAAATATTAGACTTTTCTGCGGATGCCAATATCATTGTTTCTCCGTATCAATTACTTCAATTGATGATAAGTTTTTTTATACAACCTTCCCGACAACTGATGAGCATTACAAAGTCCTATACAGTCGAACTAGTAGATAAGATCGACTTCGGAGACTTATAACATTGTTTGGGGGGATTTGTCTCCTTAACTGCCACTAGAAGTGCTTCGACTTAAAGAAAATCGACTTTTGGAAGTTCGATGGAAGGTCCACTGTATATTTTATTGACAACACAAAAAATGACACAGATTTTTAAGTAATTAGAACTGTATACATAAAGTAAAAATGAATAAATTCGTATAAATTAATAAGTAATTCCGTTACTCAAAGTCTCCGTAAGTCGAACTTTTCTACGGGATAATCGTGGTTTGAGTTATGGAAATTTGACTGTATTTAAAAAAACAAAAAAATTTGAAGTTTTAAAGCTAACATTATAAGGCGATTGCCCTACAACAAAAACTCAGATACAACCCTGGGTATTTTGATTGTCAAATTCTGATATACATATAAATGGCAGACTGCAGACAGTTCCAACTAATGTCACAACTTTCAGTGAACTATAACGTTATTTTTAATAGTTTTTAGAACTCCAAAATTCTTTGTTTAGGCTTTTTGATTTCTAATTCTTTAATATCAATGTTTAGTACAAAAATGTATTGGACATTTGACAAAAAAAAAAAACTAAACAAACAATTAGAATGTATACAATGAGTTTGACAATCAAACTTCTGTCGAAGAGAAGAAATTGTCATCAGCTGTTTTCATGCATCGACCTTATATTATTGTACCATGACATTAGACTATAATTTATAATCCCTGTTTTTTTTTTTGGCACATTATTGGTTCATTCGAAAGAGCAAACGCTCCCATTATTTATGGAAGACGATTGCATTCATGTGGCGGCATAGGTTGGCTTGTTGTCCAAGACTTTGGTGACGGTTTCTGGTTCTATCTCACGAATAACTCGGACCTTCTCTGTCCAACAGAAAAGCAAGTCTACCGGCGTCAATTTGCAGCTCCGACGAGTCTATTTGACATCAATGAGAGGTCTGTTAACACTATTTACAAACCTTTAGATCTTTAAAGCATAAAAATATGGTCAGTATCAGAATATTTCCTCCGCAACGCGCAAAGGGACCCAAGAAATATAGAAATTCCTAGATAGTTCAAATAACTTTATAATTACTGTCTGTTCCCATAAAACGAATTTGTTCGTTCGTTATAAATTGTCAAAATTGAAGGCGAAATTAAACGGGTTTACCACCGTAATGAGAGCTTATTCTTTTGGTGATTGTTGATATCTAATATATATCAGAAAATCAGAATTGAATAATGTCTGAAACCAATTTTTATAACGCTTCCAATATTGACGATTTGTAACGAACGAACCAATTCATTTTATGGAAACAGACAGTTAGTCAATTCAAAATGACAGCATCGTCGAATCATAAATCGCACCAAACAGTCACACGTCGAGGATGGAGAGGCTTCTCAACAATAACTCTTGGGTTTTCCGAGACCCAGATGCGACAATTTTGCTTGCTGACATAACCACCGAGGTGGAAATGGACCTCGTCAGTCAAGATGATTTTTCGATGGAATTGTCAAATGTCAAAGTAAAAGCTTCAAAAGTGACAGCTACCAAAATACCGGGTGATTTAAAATAACATATCTTGTTGGAAAACCCTTTAGAAGACAACTGTCTATCAGAAAGAGATGTTTTCTGTTATAACTTTTGAACTTTTAAAAATCTAGCGACTTTATGTCAAACACAGGTGTCAGGTTCATTAACATTTCTCAAAGGGTTAGTTCAAAACACTACAATTGAATTCAAATGCAAATATATATGCATATACATACACACAAACATACGTCTACGCAAATTTAAGGGAAGCTGCAGTAAATTATAAAATCATTATCCAACAACGATAACACTCAAATAGAAACGAAGCCGAGGAAAGGGTTCAACCTAGACACACTTCCTACTCTCATTGTCACACAAAAAATGCATAAGCAATTGAACTTCAAGTACATGCAAAACATGGAATCACTTGTTAAGGTCATGACATGCACATGTCTCCCAACCACAACTCTTTTTCGTACAACTAACTGACACTACCCACGGATACATGGAAATTGTATTCCAAAGATGCGGAATCATTAATCTGTGCTTTTGTGGTGACTGTTAATGATGCTGACACGAATCGCTTTATCACTCTATCTCGCTCTCTCTGAGCATTTGAATACGATTATACATACATATGTCACTGTAATGTAAACAACACTTACAAATAAATCTAAAATAACAACAATTTGAATATCCTTTGAAAAAAAAAGACAAAAGGGTTAATTTAAACTATATCACCACCTATAACGGTTGATACCCATTCGTAGGCTGTACTTTGTGACTGTCTCACAGTGTGAGTATAAATCAACCACTAAAAGGGACATTTTTTGTGCGAAGAACCAAAAAAAAAGGGTTAAATGAGAACAATTTTTTGTAGAGTTAATTTGCAAAGTCATTAAAGGATGAATATGGATATTTTTTACGTTACAACCACAAAATAAACTGGATTAAGAAAGCCAAATTGGTCGTTTGGGCTTGGTGTTGATCTAATGAAGTGCCGGAACACACACACACATACATATGCAAGTTCGAGTTTCGTTAAAAACTATTTTCCCTAGATGCTGGAACATTGATAGCTTTTTCTTATCGTTCAGTTAGGATTAATTGACCTTCTTAGTAAGTCTGGGGTAGAGAAATAAAACAAATTATATACATACGTGTGCGGAGGGACATCGGTAAGGGAAAAGACACGTTCTACACAAAAAGGAATTTGAATAGCTTTGGGTTCCAGAAATATAAACACTAGACCGATACATTTCATAGTGTTTTTTTTTAAACTGTGCTGTTTTAGCTTAAACCTAATGTTAGCGATGCGCATTATATACCTATATTTTTCATAAGTTTATATGTACAGTGAACGTGAGGTGATGTGAACTAATAAAAACCACGATTGTACACTTTATCGAATTTGTTCACATTTTCGATTGGAGAAATTAATAGCATTTATACTGGATTCAAAGAAAATTTTTTTGAAATAAATGATCGGATGTTTATTTCATAATAAAGAGGAGGGTGTGCCGTGAATAATGAAAAACAACATCAGTCAAATGGCCACCACGACCACGCTTACAGCACCATATCCTTTTCATGAAATTTTTCATAACCAAATCATAAAGTGGCTGCCCAATGTGCTCGATAGCTTCACGAATTCTATCTTTGAGGTCTTGAATCGACGCTGGGCTGTTGTCGTAGACGTTGTCCCCAAAGGAAGAAGTCGCAAGGTGTTAAATCACAAGAACTCGGTGGCCAATTGTGATCACCTCTTCGAGAGATAACAAGGTCCGGAATTTTTTTAGTTTTGCGTGCTGTGACTGCAAGATTTTCACCATTTTTGTAGTGAATTTTAATAATTTCAATGCGTTGTTGAGGCGTGCATCGTTCCATTTTGAGTAATAGCGTTGTTTCTACTTGTCAAATGTCATAGAATAAAACCTTCAAAAGTGACAGTTACCGAAATAGCGGGTGATTCAAAAAACACCTCTTATTGGAGAACCCTGTATTATCCAAAATAAACCAGAGTCATCAGCATTGTACATTTGATCTTTGGATATATCGAGTTCTTCTATTTTGGACTTTAACTTCATTTGGATCCACCAACTGAGGTTGTGCTGAAAGCTTACCTCCGCTAATCTGGAGATGTCTTTGTTTCAAGTCAGGAACATTTTTATTTATATTAGTCAGCATCAACCCAATTAGCGGAAGGTTTTTATTCCGCATAGTAAACCTTAAATCACTTTTAAAGTTATATTTCTATAATTGGAAACTGTAAAGTGCGCAGTGTTTCAGACACATAGAGTGTATTATTAATACAAATTAGAAATTGTATTCTTCTTATTTCTCATATAGAAAATTGTTGATTTTCCAACATTATTCTTTTTACCAAATGCTGTAACACCCGATCCTTTTCGTAAAAGTTGCAGAATTTTCCATTTTTTCTTAATGGCTAAAAATTGCTAATTGTCCTTAGGCATCCTTTGTACTAATGACGAAAGAACTGATTATTGACTGCAAATTAACTAAATGTATGGCTTTCATTTGGGATTCCCAAAATTAGTAAATAAACAAACAAAATTTCCAGAGATGTTCACTTTATAGAGAAATTAAATATTGTTCACAATTTAGAGAGGTCATATAAAGAAATGAATGTTCACATTCGTGGATAGTCCACTATAGTGGATGTTAATATTAGAGAGTTCACTGTATGTACATTAGGAGGGGTCAAATTTTAATTTGATTCTCCACTTTGTCGAACTGTATCTGATATACTATCAAAACTTTTTATAACGCACTCCTATACACGATACAAGAACACTGTGTTTTGGCTCTACTTTGAGTGTATTATGATCTCAATATAACGAATTTCCCTAGAGCGAATATTACCTGTTAACGAAACATATCTCCTTATAAATAACACTGTGCGACAGCCACAATCGGTTTGGGATGAAACCACCGGGGAAAGTTATATCGGTCAAAAAAAGGTCATACGTGTCCCAGCGTTTCGTTGGGTCTCATCTAGGAATCGAGATATATCGATTTGAAGTTAGTAAGTATCGTATAGGGGAATTTGTCACGTTTTTGGCTCTTTTGTTTGACATAACTTGAGAACCACTCGTCCGATTTAGCTGAAATAAATTTTAAAAAACCAAGAATTACAATTCCCTTAATCTGTTCATATATTATTTTCCTTTACAAGTAATAGTTTCCAAGTTAAAAATAAGCGCATGAAGAAAATTTTTTTTTTTTTTTTTTTTATTTTTTTTTTAAATACATTTATTTACATTTTAATAGGACTTGACACTTTTTACCGTTTTGGATTTTTTATGAATTAAAAAAAAAAAATTTTAATTTTTAGGCAAAAAAAATTTTTTTTTTTCATACATTTATTTATAATTGCGAAACTGTTGCTTAAGTAGGAAAACGGTTTAAGAACAGATTAGAGGAATTGTAATTCTTAATTATTCTAAATTTGTTTCAGCTAAATCGGACGAGTGGTTCTCGAGTTATGTCAAACAAAAGAGCCTAAAACGTGACAAATTCCCCTATACGATACTTACTAACTCCAAATCGATATATCTCGATTCCTAGATGAGACCCAGCGAAACGCTGGAACACGTATGACTTTTTTTTTACCAATATAACTTTCCCCGGTGGTTTCATTCCAAACCGATCACTGACCCTTACCATTTGTCGCAGAGTGTAATTTATTCAAATTATTTTTCGTTATTATTTACATACAAGTATTTTCCATACGAAACTTAAGCAAAGTGTGGAATGTCAATGTAAAATTCGAGACAATTGCAAACTGTTTTAGAAAAGCAGGATTTGTGAAAATTGGCACCACAACATACCACAATATGCCTTGGCATGAAGGATACTATCTGCCTCCATCCGACTTCATTGTTTTAATTACTCATTTAAAACAGTTGCAACATTTAAAGATTACATATCATAACCACAGACAACCCTTCCGACGAAGATATCCTCGAAGATGTTCAAGCAAGTTTAGGAGCACCAGCTCCGTCAGGTATATAAACAATATTAAAGGAAATCCGTGGCTAATAATTTTCTAATGTACATAATTATTTCTCTTCTAACAGATTCAGATGAATGCGAAGAAGAATCTGCCGATATTGCTAAACCGTTACCACATATAGACAACATTCTTTGTCAGTTGAAGGTTTCCGCACCTATTTGGAAATGAAAACTAACGTACCAAATACCGTGTTTGCTTCTCTATATGTATTAGATAATTATATTGCAGAAGAAAAGTGGAAAAATGTAGTTCAAACCAAAATACTGACTACTACAAATAAAAAATGTTAAAAGGAACAAACTTGTTTTTCTATTCTATATAGCGAATTTTCTTTTTAGCGAAGTAAATATCCGGTCTCTTTAAATTCATTATAGAGAGTTTCGACTGTATTTTAAGAGCTATGATACTTAATTTTATTTTTATTCTAACATTTATTTTCTTATCTTAGTCGGAAACCAATTCCAGCACCAACAAAATTACACTGCAGCTTTATTTATGTAATTTATTTTATTTGTGGAATTTGGTGAACCAAAATAATTTTGATTCATCTTATTCTTCCGTTGAGTGCTGTCACAATCATATGGCCATTAAACTTTGGTTTAAACGAAAAACGAAAATTAAACTTGACTCATTTATTGGGCCCAAAACAAAACAGATTTTCAAGGATTCATGCATACCTATAATTCAAATAAAAGTATTGGATTAGTCTGCTATCTCCTTCACGATTTGATTCCAATCACACAGACATATCTGAAGTCCGAAGATTTACCCAGAGCGTATGATCCCTGGAAATCCTGGTTCAAAGACGCAAACTCGTTTTGCGTCGCTAATATGAGGAAAGGGGACTTCCCATTTTATTCTAATTGACCAATAGAAAGTTTAAATACTAACGTATTGTTTCGGTTTTGCGTTTTAGTGTATAAATCGGTATCTTTTTTTTTTTAGAAAAAAATCGAATTCTTTTTTAAATTCCGATAAAAAAAAGGTTTTTATAATTCTGTTACCAAGCTAACCATCTTTACTTGACTGAATCCGTAACACAAATTGTCTGTAACTCGTAGCACTTCCAAGTAATAAACTGAACTGAGGCTAAAAATATATTTTTTTCGTTAAAATGCCTTCTTTGCCAATTCGGGGTACTGTTTTGACAAACTGTAGTTTGTCAATGATCTTGTAAAGAGTCCAGTCAGGATATTAATATTTTCTGTATATACAGGATCCTAGAAATACTTTATGGTGTCACATACGGAATGGTAGAAAAATACAGGGTTCTCCAACAAGAGGTGTTATTTTGGGAAAAGTATCCAGACCGTGTTATCTCTCCAAGAGATCTTGTGATTTAACACCTTGCGACTTCTTCCTTTTGGGCCACGTGAAAGATAAGGTCTGGTTATGGAAAAAAAGGATATGGTCCTGTAAGCGTGATCGTGGCGACCATTTGGCTGATGTTGTTTTTCATTATTAACGACATACCTTCCTCTTTATTACGAAATAAACATCCGATAATTTATCTCAAAAAATTCCATTTTTCTTTGAATACCAAAATAACAACTCTTGCTGGAGAACCCTGTATAAGGATTCAAACCGTGACATAAAATGGTTTTGGATATTGAAAAGGAAATCAAAAGTGAGAAGACACAAGTTTATTTAGAAATCTGGAAATGCTCTAATTCGCTCCATAGTATGGTGTAGCGTACACAACGGGGTTGGCGACTTTATATTCAAGGAAATTCAAAAGTGGTGAGACGAATATTTACGCCGAACAATCGCACAAACATGTTCCAGTGCTCGTAGTTTCAGTGCCATCTCGTTTCGCAACCCTCAAACACACGAATGTTGCACATGTTCGAATATCTTTCCTTTGTCCTACTCAGTGAGTTGGTTGTTGGTGGCAGGGGTGGGCAACGGTTCGAGCAACATGTATGAACAACATCGTTCACCCTCAAACAGACTGAGTTTAGTCGACTGTTCAGTGGTGTGTTTGGCAATGAACAAACGTCCGCCAGTCAGGTTGCGGCGGTGAGTTTATGTTGTAGGTAGATTGGCTTTGTTTGTGTGCGTGTGCATGTGAGTGCGTGTATGACATGTGCATTTCACTTTGCGTCTCAGAATTATAGTCATCGCCCCGGCTTGAATGCGATTTCAAAAACAATTCATTCGTGTTTGTTTCTCGGTAAAGAGTGGTTAGCGTTTCCAAGTTTGCGCGGGCGAAACAGAATTAAATTTAAAATCGGTAAAGATCGTTTTCACGATTTTTCCGTTTTGTGTTCCAAAAAAAAAAGGAAATATAGTTTTCGCTATATATCCAGAGAAGAAAAGTCTGCATCGTTAGTGTTTCGCGTGCTGCAAGCCTAAGAATTTATAAACTATCTGCCAACATTCTGTGTAATAAATAAAAAAAAAAGTATTAATTGAATTTAATTCAATTAAAACCCGTGTCGTTCGACCCCACCGTAAGACAACTCGGCGGTGAATTGAGCTGTTCGTTTTTTTGCACATACAAAAAAACACTGAAACATGAAAGCTTAATAACGAAGGCTTGCAAATTTCCGATAATACGAAAAGATACAAAAGTTCTTAATTGTTGCGATCATTTTTGTTTGTAAACCGGAAATAGTTAAAAACGACGCAAGACAATATGGCCGACGAAACATTACAGACAATACCGTTGGAGAACAATATCGATGCTCACATCGTGACACTATTCGAACGATTGGAGGCCATGCGCCGCGACAATCAGTGCAATGTCATCAACAATCGTCTGTCCAGTACTCTGCAGCCGAAGAGGAGTATGCAGGCAGAGATTAGGACCCTAGAATTTTGGAGGTAAGTCCGTTCGTCACTTTGATTGCGGTCATCCATCGCAGCCACAAAATTAATGGCATTCTATGTTTATGTTAACTTTCCCTCGCCCCTCCCACACTTGGATGAGTTGCACTAAACAATGCAGCTGTTTCATGTGGTTTACAAAGAAGACATTGTTTATACGAATACAAACATAAGTGTAACGAAGTCTTCTTCGAATATGTGTTTATTTCAATTTAAAAAAAAAAACACCAAAATGACAATGACACCAACGCTATTTTTTTTTTGGTGAGTTCCTTAAGAAAAGCACAAGCAGATGTTGTTTTTTCTTTGTAAAAATGAACATAAATGTATTTGTTCAGAACAAAAACTTTAATCGTGCTCCCCCAGCATATTGTTGATGGGAATCTCTATAAAATGGGATTTCGAGCTGCTCCAATCTGTAATAACAAGAATTCAACGATTTACGAAAATGATAATTAGGGTATGAAATGATTCCTTCCAATGTGCATTAAATCAATTGCCATATTTACTAAGGAAAATATGTTCTTCAAACAAATTCAATTGACATTTTATTTCAGTCTTTCGGAATTGGCTTTAACCCTTCTGATTGTAAATTGGCCCCTAGGGACTGTTTTGATGTGCAATCTTTAAGACCAACGTTAGACTCACTAATCGGACGGTTGAACAGTGGGACCCGATCTCTGAGTGTGCAATAATCGTTCACAGCTCACCGATTTGAAAGAAGTCGTTTTTTTTAATAGGATAGATAAATAAACTCTTAAACGGATATTTTGAAATTGAGGACTTCTTACTATTGACAAATGGCTTAGCTAAAATAAAGGGCACATTGCACTTTCTTTTCTAACGAAACTTGTTGTTTTATGCCGGCATTTTCGCCCATTTCCGTTCCAGACCATTCTGTACTAAAAGTATTCCATTTTTTTATTTATTCCGTTTTGTTCTGAACATTTGGCGGCCTGTTTATTAAACCGATAAACTCTGACAAAAAGGTCAATATATTGAGAAAAAAAAGCCTAAAATTATCATAAACAAAAAGTCTCTTTAAACGATTATCGATTAAAATTCAGCAAATCGTATATAAACTTAAAAAAATACTTTTCACTCGATTTTTTTTTTAAATATACGGAATCAATATCAGCAGTTAGACTCGTAGTTGTAGCTTCGCATCGAGTTGTATTGTTAACTCTCAAAGCTGATTATTTGCGTTTAATTTTATAAAAAATATTTATTTGTGCATAACGGTTAAAACAGGTTACAAGGTTTTTCCAGAATTTCTGTTTGGCCGGTTAGAGGTTTAAGCTAAGTAGAAGGGGTTGTTCAAATCGGCAATGGCTTAAATGGCGCAACAAATTGTTGCGAATCGAAATATTTTTGAACGAAGGGTTCATATTAAAAATATGAAGGATAGAATCAGCAAAGACCATACAGGGGGTATATAAACAGTATTTGTTTTAAAAAAACATTATTTGCTTTGAAAACCTTTCAAATATTGCCATGCCAATTACTAGCATCTAGAGTGTGTAGTCGAACCGACTTGGGACGTCTGCCCTCTGTATAGTCTTTGGAATCAGTATATTTTAGTACATATATTTTGACAAATTACTGTATAATAGATATGTTTTCTTAAATGTATCTCCTCAAATTGTATATTATCTTAACTCCATCTTTCTGCTTGTCTCTTCTTAATTCCAGATCCATAATAAGTGAATGTTTAGCATCATTTTTCTATGTGTTCATCGTGTGCGGAGCGGCGGCTGGAGCTGGCGTGGGTGCCAGCGTCTCATCGGTGTTATTGGCTACGGCCTTAGCATCGGGTTTGGCCATGGGTACCCTAACACAATGTTTCCTGCATATATCGGGTAAGCATAACTCTAAATGGTTGTACCGCATATACTACTGTACAACATACTCGCACTCCCCTACAAGCCAACGATAAAACGCAAATCCAGGCCATTACATATTATTGTTTCGTCTGTCAGTACATTTCAAGTGGGGTTGTGTATGTTTAAAAAGGCACACAAGTGTTTCGTTTTCAAACGCAGAAAAGAAAATCTTGATGTGATGTGGTGGTGGTGGTGGAGCACTCGCTCCATAATGGATTTGTTTTCTGGTGCGTGGGAAAATGGGGGAGAGAACGTTTCGTATTGAAAGAATTTTTTTCGGTTTGGTGACATTTACGAACGAGTAGCACATAAACAAAAACAACAACAAAAATGATAACGACTTGGAAGGAAACTTAATTACTACCAGTCAGTCTCCTCTCCATATGGGTTTGCTTCCTCGAAATTGTTTTGGCACTTTTTTTGTTTGTTGCCGTTGAGTTTTGTTTTCTTAAAGTTGACAACAAATTTCCAACATGTGTTTGTGATTTATTTCCTTACTTATGTTTATGGTTTTCAATTTTAATTTTAGTATTTCTTTGTTTTTTTTTTGTGGTTAAGAACGATTTTGAGACAAGGATGTTTTGGGAGAAATCAATGTTTGATTTCAGAATTAACAGCTACAACAAAAAAGAACACGACAACAGTTGTGGTTTCTGTTTTTTTTTTTTGAAATTTCAATTACGAAAATGCTTTAAGATACATTTTTGTTTTTAAACGATGAACAACCAGTGGAATTAAAATTTGTAAATATTATTTCAAGATATTCTTTGTATTCAATTTTATTCTCCCCACAATTTACAAAGCCTATAATCTGCGTTGCTTGTTGTTATAAAACGTTCAAAAATTATGAACTATTGTGAATGGAAGTTTTGCCGTATTTGTTTTGAACTATTTATTCTCCGCTAATAAGTAAACTTCTTTTTCACCTAACAGGCGCTCATATAAATCCAGCCGTAACATTGGCAGCCTGTGTCATACGCTCCATATCGCCCATACGTGCCGCCATGTACATAACGGCCCAGTGCGGTGGAGGCATTGCCGGAGCTGCTCTACTTTATGGGTAAGTTTTCACAAATGCTTTATACATTTTTTCCATTTCTTTTCAAAAAAAAAAGGAACTAACTTTCATGGTGTATAAAATATGAAGATAAGAAAAAAAAATACAAAATTTTACAAAAAAAAAAAAATAGGGACACACAACCGCACGCATGGTTGCAAACAAAATTTTGACCTCAAAACATGTGGTTAGAGGGGGAAGGGAGAAGGATATGGTTTTTTTTTCATCTGTTTGCATGTGTATGCTTATAAATACCGTCTGATTATTTTTTGTTCCTCTCTACGCATTAATCCTTAAAGCTGAACTTACTACGAGTAGTTCGTGTGTGTGTGTGTTTAAATGAGTTTGTCTGAGGACTGTCCCGGGTGAAAATAAGGCATCTTTGGAGTTGTTTGTTTGGATTCAGTGGTTTTCGGTGACAGAATTCATTACGACAGCAAACAATATCGAAATGCTGCCCCATTTTGGGCATTTTTCAAAAATTCAGTGGAATATTTTAAAGTATTGCCGGTGTGAGTACTGGAGTAATCTAATATTTTTATTTCGCTGGTCTAAAATATCCTGTACGCCTTTATCTTAGAATATTTTTTTTTTGCGCAATCTCACTTTTAAAAGTGAGCGTTCATGGCAGAACATTTGGCTGCACTGCCTGCTACTAAACTGCCTTTTCACGTCAAGTGGTGTCAAATAGCTTAGATACAATATTTCTATGAGCGTCCATGTTCCTGCTGTAGTAGATTCGTACAGTTTTGAAGCATGCACTGAAGGTGGAATCCGGAAAGTCTTCTCTACCAAAAGACTTACAAAATATACGATTTACATTTCTCAATAAGGCCACATGTCCAATGAGGTAACTTAAATTTAAACATAACCTATTTATTTTTATCAAAAATAAGTAACGAAGTAAGATCTACTGTTTTCTGGGACAGTCCTTATATTTACATCATGCCTGACTTGAGTTTTATGTGTGCAACAATTTACTCTTTCTTTTTGGCAGCTGTATTCTGTATGTGCCAAATATGCCTACTTTAATTTTGTTGTTGTTTTTGGATTCAGTTTCTTGTGGTAACGACAAACAAAAAAATCCGGCAAAATCCATACAACCGACGACTGGAAAAATGCCTCTGCACATAAACTACTGTATGGGTAATGTACGAAAATGTTTAGGTTGTTGGATTAAAAAAAAAAAGGGCAAAATATATTCAGTAAATTGTCTTTTATTTTTGAGTAAAAAAAACAAAACACACACACACTTCCGCCCTACAAACATATCAATACATACACACTTACACTAATATAAACTCACAACATACATGTATGCATGTATGTGTTTTTACACTGACCCACCATTCGAATTGTCAAACTTTTCATTTTGCAAAATTTTTTTTATAGATTTTGTTTTGTTCTGTTCGGTTTTTATTGTTCCACGTCCCACAGCAGGTAGTTCTCATTTGTAGGCTCTATCCCTCTTCGTAAAATGAAACCCATTATCATAAGTACACATTGACATCCTGTGGTGCCATGCTCCCTGTAAGATAGACAAGAAATCTATGCATCTTCCCTTCAACAGAATAAAGAAAACATCTGCTCCTTTTTTTTCTGCTGTAAGATTTCTAAAGAGATTTATCATATCTTTTTAGGCAATGCACACTTAAACAAATATTCAATTTAAGAGAGTGCGTGTGTGTGTGTGTGTTGTATGTAAGATCCCTTGTCTACGATATCCTGTTAGTTTTACATTTGTGTAGGTGCTTTTAAACAACAACATCAGAAAAAGAAAAAGAAAGGAAAATAATTCTATGGAACCATAAATCCTGGCATTAGAGCGCACATGCGTAACACTTTGTTAACTCCTACCTACCTGCTGTTCAAACGATCATTAGGATTTCTTTTCTTGTGGTCCACTTTCTAAAGATTTGAACATTAATGTTCTACTCATGTATTGGATTTTTGAAAAACACAATCAAAATGGTATCTTTTGTGTATGCACGTTGGGCTACAGATCTGAGAAGGATTTAATGGTGCGCCTGCGCACCATCTGTTTCACTTAAGGACACACGCACTTATGTTAAAGTCGCCTGTGCGTGTTTTTTGTTGTTGTTTAAAGTCACGTTACTACTCACTGACCATTCACTCAGAACACCGGAGATCTTAGTTTTTGTTGTTGTTGTTCCTCTTCTTCTCTTCTTTATCTTTTAATAATATTATTTTACTTTTTCTTTGTGTTAAAGAAGATAACTATCAGCTGCTCTTTTTAACCGTGCGTTTTTTGTGTGTGTTCTTGATTGTTGCAACAGATGTTTCTTCGTTCATTCACACTTTAAAAAGAATTAAAGATTTGATTGATGATTGGAACTGGTTGCCAGTATTTGTTGCAGTATAGAATATCGGGACGACAACATACGGTTTTTAAAATAGTTCAAGACATAGATTTTCTAAGAACAACTTAATCAGTCTAAGTACTATTTAAAAGTATTGGCGACATAAAAAAATCGAAATTCTAAATTTACAAATGGTTCAAATTTAATTTAATCTTTTTAGTATCACTGGAAAAAGAGACCCCTTTTTTAAAACTTCTCAAAATTTGACCACTAACAAATTTTTTTTCCAAAATTATTTTAAAAAACTATTAGATTTCTGCGTATAGACTGCCTGTGTATAAAAAAACATCTCTGAAATCAGCACAATATAAAATTCTATCATGCCTATGTGTGACTGTCTTCCTTATATTTTGGCACAGTTTGCTTGAACGCCTCAACGCTCAATCTGTTGTTGTGTTCACAAATGATTTCTGCGTTTTTTCCGTTTCTTCTTCATCGATTTGATCATGATGATCGCAAAAGTAGAAGACAACTCACAAGACCCTTTCAAAACATTAACTCTTCCTTTGTTTCTGTTTAACATGTAAAAAGACAAAAAAAAAAATACAGGAGCAGGTGGTTTTTCGGATGAATCAAATTAAACCCGTTTGTTTAAGCAGATGATGAACACGAAAAAAAAGTAACCTGAATTTCAAAATGAAACACGTGTTTAAAAGGAATATTTTCATACACGTCACCGTCGGTGGGAACACACGCACATACGCATACAAGTAGGATGTATTTTTTTTGTTATCAGGCTCGGGCACAGGCTCAGGCTGGTCCGACAAAGGAGGAATACAACAACAGCAATAAGAAATCGTATAATATGCAGAAGTCATCGTAAGACCATAAAAAGAAGAATTAAACCGAAAAATACGATTTTTTTTTGGGGTAAAATGAAAACAAAGAACTTTCATATGCATTCATTCGTTTGGATGTACGTCCGCAGGGACAAAATCAAAAAACACAAGCGCCGCCAGTCGGCTTTACACATGCGCACATATGTACATGCTGAACCTACCGCCATGCGCTGTTTGCATATTAAGTTCAGGGTAAGAAAAAAGGGTATAATTTCTTGGTCCGTGGAATATGAGACCTCCAAAGGCCGAGACAACAAAACGAGCGACTGGAATTCTTTGATAATTATGGTGGTGGTGTTGCTTTTAAACACACACGAATTCGAACAAAAACCCCAAAACGTTTGTTTTGGAACGTGCTCACTCGACCCGAACAAATACAAGGAACGTTGATTAAAATGAAAAGTTATATTAGTATTTTTAGGGTTATTAAACGCTATTATTTTCAACAAAAACACGTTGCAACACTCAGGCAGAATATTGTTAAAATTCCAAACAGGATATAAACAGTCTTTATCTTATGAAGTAATAAAAATACTAATTTTTTCCTTTTCTTAAGTTAGTATTTAAAGAAAACCAAAAAAAAAAAAACGATGTTTACTTTCGATAATCGAAGAAAAATCCAAAAATTCTTACACATGGAAACACTTACGAAAAATGGCCGTTCACATTTAAATGTGTACGTCATCAGTTCGTACTTGTACGATTTAAAAATGCACAGCATGTAAACCATTAAAGCAACATTATCTCTTAAGAACCACATGTTTAATCTTAAGGATTGTTTTGAGTTTTTCCTTTTCTGTGTTTTTTTTTTTTTTGTAACAAAGACGATAACGAAGTGTTAGTTTAGGGTTTCAATGAAAATGAATGTATTTATAATGTACGCACACGTAGTCAGACATTCAGTCTGCAGACATTTTTCAAAAAAAAACACTTGAAATAATAAAATTGAAACGTTTCTGGCGGAAATCAGTTTTCGGCTTCTGTGTTTCAACTCGTAACCGAACTCAGAAATGCAATTCATAATAAAATTCTTAACAACTTTTCATGGGGATAACATAGTCACGACTTCAAAACAGTGACCCAAAAAACGGACCTTAAATGTAAACCTTTGAAACAGAGCCATGCAGTGCGTGTTCACATGTACCCTAAATATTGGTCTGAGGAACAATTAAACGGGAGAGAAGAATATAACAATAATCACTCGCAATTTTGTTTCGCTTTGTAATTGAAAATATCTTCAATAAAAATAAGTCTTTGTTGGGAATTCCAAACTAAAGACCGAACTATTATGATCCGTCTAACGAATTTCTTTGCAGACGTGATTTATTCTTGCTCTTGTGGTTAATAATGTTAATCATCATCAATAGATAGTCAGTGGAAAGTAATTGGAGTTTACGAGTACCATAACGAAATGAAAGTAAATTGAAAATTCAACTGATATTTTCTCTGCTCAAAATCATTTGTTGAAATTCCCACAAAGGACATTCTAGAAAACAAAAAAAAAACATCAATTTTAAGCCTAAGATCACGTCTCAAGTCCATCACAACTTTATTGTTTGGTTTATTTCTCCGACAAGTTCGACTTTTGGAAGTTTGTGCCATTATTTTTCTTCGAGTTATAGAGAAATTCAAGTTATGGAAATTCGAGTTATAGAGGAGCAATTTAAGGGAATTTGTTAACTTAACTTAACGATTTATGGAAATTCGAATTATGGAAGTTCCACTGTATTTACTTGTTATTCAAATAGCCGATAGAAATCGCAATAATTATCATCATAATCTTTGAGAAAGAACACAATAACCCAATTGGCCTGAAAAGCAATGCAATTAACATATAGACATAACTGTATTTTTCCAGTTAGAGAAGAAAATGATGAAATTGTTCGCAGTACTTAGAGATGTCGCTCATTTAATTCAATAGTGTCACAATTCAAAATTCACTTATCAGATTTCTGCTCCAGAAAAAAAGCTGTAAATCTCTTATTTGAGTTGACTTTTGTTCTGCGTGGGATCTACTTTATTCGGGAAACCTATCTCCTATATTTCCTCAGTAAGACGCAATTGAAAACTTTAAACGGCTCTCCTGAGAAAGTCGTACTTTGAGTTGTGACACTATTGAATTAAATGAGCGATGTGTACTCTGAATTAATTTATGGAAAACGTCAGTTTTGGGAAATTTAAAGTTGTGACCCTTTTGTAAATACCTCCCCCCAGGGTCTTCCAAAGTTGTGCTCCTTAAACAGTGTTTGTTACACGCATCTGTGTCATACTCGGCGAATGTCACATTATTGTCTGCTAAGCCTTTAGGAAAACACTCTTAAGTACGACTGCTTCCCCTTTTAATCCTTTAAAGATTGCAAAAGTTGTTTTTTGTCGCATTCTCATAAATGTACCAAAGGTCTTACGATAATATTGACTATTGCTCACATACCGCAATCCAGTCAGCCGACAGTTATCATCGTCAGTTCAACAAACAAAACAAACACACACACACACATAGCACCTCTTTTGTAATATTTTGCAAAAAGAAAATAAAATAAAGAGGAGTGGAAATCATTGAATTCTTCAAAGCCAAAACCCAATACTAACAAAAAAAAAAAAGAAGCAATCATTAAATATTTATTGAACGCATGGGGTGTCATTGCGAAAGGGAAAAATGTTCAGTTCATACTTGAGAATCGTCATCAATAATAATAATCAATTTGCACAAACCGCCGCCGTCTAACTATTGCCTACCTACCTACCCCTTTCTCTTGCTCACAAAGCTAACAAGGGCTCTGTTTTTTTACGACACAAGTCCTAGATGTTGTCGCAACTGGTGTAAATACATGCCATACTTTGCTCACTCTCTTTCTCGTTATTTTCCATTAAAATTAATCAACCATATATCACATGTATTATGCGAAGTACTAATCCGCTTTTGATAAACTCCGGTCCGCATAGACTCAGCCAAGACTACGGGCACAGCACGTCTCGTCCCGAAACTCAGGCAATCCACACAAATAATATATTTTTTATGGTAACGTTATTTGGGTGAAAATAGGGAAAAAAAAAAGGTCACATAGTTCAATATATGTATGCCAAGAACCAAATTTATGATGCCATTGTAAGTTGTAATATTGGTACGTTTTTTTTTCTGTTGGCAAAGGGTTAAATGGAATAACATAAAATTTGTACGAATGTAATCTGTTTGTAGGTAGCGCTATATTTAATTGATTTATGATCAAGTTAATTGAACTGAAGCATTTATCGAAGGACGATTGAATCCTCCCCCCCCCCCACTGTTGCAAAGAGTAGTAACGTTTTATTGTTAACGCAAACATCACTCATTTGATTATTTTTTTTTTTAATATTTATATGTTGACAATTTGCATAATTTCTGCAAACTGTATCTTTGCCCACTTCAGATTTCTGCCCTCAACCCATTGCATAATGGAGTCATTCATTCATGCATTTGCCATGCCATCATCATTAGCTTTACGCACAATTTGCCAAATTGTAATCAAGATTCGGTACATCGTACATCGCAATAAAATATGCAAATTGCGTTTGGCAAACAGATTGCACACCCTTGAAAAATCCAATTGACAAATTATGGAAAGCGCGAAATATTTGGAATTTAATGACAAATTGCAAGTTTGCATTCGCCAAGAGGATCGCCCAAATGTAGATGGATTTATAAAAAAAAATACAATGCAAGCAATTTTTGTTGTAATTTAAATAAGGACAGTAGGTAACGGATATAAGAACCTCTCTTATAAGAAAAAAATGTATATAAGAGAGTTCCAAAAAAAAAAAACACCAAATCTTTACTTTGTTATAAAACATAATTACTTGTAAAAAAAATCGCATATAAGAATTAAATTTGTGCAAATTGTTGACTTTCTTATATCCGTTATCTGGTGTATTGCGAAAAGGACACACAACAGTCAGTTCCCCGTTCCTCGATTAAGCAATAAAGTTCCTTAATACAGTATCCCCCCCTTAATGACCATCCTCGATTCCACTTTGATACAAAAAAACACGACTAATTACACATTTTGTTTTGTTGTGTTCGCGAATTCGCATATTATCCCGAAACAACCTTTCACTACAGATCAGGCAACTGCAACAAATTCCTAATTAAAAAAAAAAAACTAGAAACTGTTTGCGAATGAGTTAAGGTCCAATTAGACTTGACGGTGGACGTTAGACTCAATACTGTGCGATTACTTAAGACGGTAGACGACGGTAAGACAAAACAAAATAAAAACAGCTAATTGAAGAGCATTTGTACAAAATATAACTAGACTTCGTTTATAAGTACATTACTAATAACTTTAAACTATAAAATTTAATTTACAACTTATAAACAATTTCCGAGCGCAAAATGTCGAAGTGAAAGCAATAACAATAAACAGCTGATCGGTCTTGACGGTTGATGGTAGATTCTGCGTACCTGAGATGATCAATGAGATAATAAAGGGGGTGGGTTGGTGGTATTTACTGTGGCTACAATGGCGATCATCCTGTCGCTCTTCAGTGAGTAAATATATAAAAGCCTTGTTCGTTTGGATGAATATTGTTTATCATTCCTTCAAATATGTGAACTTAATTCACATATTTGTTAATGAGCAAATCTGTTTTCATATTTATAGGTCTTGAAATTTGACATTAGGTGTAAACCTTTTTGGTGTAAACCTACTTGAAACTGCCAACTGGCGAATCACAATACTTTTTTTTTATTTGAAATTTTTCTGTGTACAAATAATCATTTGTGAATTAACAATTTCCACGATATTGGCAGGTGGGTAGCACCTTTTCGATTAGCTTATTATCTCACCTTACGACCGCTCACGACAGACTACTTAACAACTTAAATAGAGTGTTTTTTCTTATTGAATTATTAATTTAAAACAATTTGAATAATTTTGAACAATAATTGTTTTTGTCCCACAAAAAAAAAAAAAAACATTTCAAACCTTCTGCACAAAATTGTCTATAAAATTTAACCCATATGTTAATTTCCCTGTTCGCCACTGAGGTTTTCCTTCTCTCGCCTTCTTTATATCGCGTGGTGTCTGATAAGCGCAGGGAAAATGTCCGCATATGCTTGACAAACAAAAACAATTAACAATTAGGTGAACTCGACTTATCTCTATGTACTGCTAAATGTAACGGCTAACAAGAACTGCACCAACACAAACATCAACAATAACAACATCAAAATCACCCACATTTCTTGTACAAAAATCACCCGACGAAAAAAAAAGTATTACATTACCATTTGGTCATAAATTTTAACATAAATTTGAATGCGAGCGAGCTGTTACACCAAACATATGACAGAAAAAAAGTGCATGTATGTACGTGGATGTACATAAAAATTAAGTGGCACTCATAAAAAGTGTCACAAAAAAAAACTGTATATCACAGCATCCTATGCACACTGGCTTGTCGCACATGAATTGTGATCAGCAACGCCGACCGAACACTTCCTACATGCAATAAAACCACAACCCCTATAATTGTTTTTATATTGTTTGTGTTAGTGACAAGCACAGCGAGTGATAGAGAGAGGGGTTAATTCAATTTGTGTGTTGTTGCCTTATTGTTGTTATTATTGTTTTATGGGTTTCATCTTCTGTTGCATTTATCAAATGAAACGAATAACCACGAAATTCGGTAAACGAAGTTTTTCCGCACTCACACCACACTCATGAATACGATTAGAGCGGTAGAATATGAATAAAGAGACCGCACCATAAACACTCTGTTGGGGTTGGGTGTACTTGATTGTATGTAAATAATGAGATTTCCTTTTTTTATGTACGGACTATTTTGCTAGATGGTTCCGTTTTGGTGGCTGATCAAATTATATTGTTAGCCAATCAATGGATATTTATTTGAATATAATCGCTAATTTTAAGAGGATTTGTGGCAAAAAACCACAGCGCGATTGTGATAAAAAAAAGAGAATAGAAAATTAAGTCGATTTATGGGACGTAAATGCTACTGATAAAAATCGTGACTTTCCCTCTGGCTGCATTATGTAAATGCATTTGACAACAACAAAACTGAAATCGATTGATCATTAATTACCAGGCATTCAGTGGTATCCCTTTGGGCCGCTGCAGTTCCGGTTATTCATTCACATTTCACTTTCTTTTCATCACAATTATTATAATTCGTAATGAGTTTATTGAGTGGAATGTAGTATTGGCCAAAACAAAAGAGCTCTTCATATCGTTTTTTTTTTTAATCAAAAAAATCACAAACGTTTTAACTATTTTCAAAATGAAGTCATATCACTAAAGTGTGTAACCATTTAAATACAATTTTAAAATTCGTGTTTAATCATCAGTTTCACAGATAATCAAATAATAATATTCCCTTGATCCCCTTTAATTGCATTTCAATTGAAATACAAATAAATATTTAGCCACAATACACAATCAAGCACTATAAATCCAATATTAAACCGTTGCCAACGAATCATTTCAAAAGAAACATTAAGTTTGTTTTTATTTTTAAAATGTTTATTAAATGTTTAAGTGTGAACAAATAGCTGAAAGTGCCACAAAGGCACTTTATAGTTTATGGTCACTGTCAAATTTCATCAATACAATTGTTGGTGGGAGCAGAAAAGGCCAGTGTGTGTGTGTGACTGAACGAATGGGGGCAGTAAATTTTGATAAGCATAAAAAATGTCAAGGCAATTTGCGGACAGGATAAAATCAATGCGTGAAGAAAACCCTTATCGGAAATCATTTTAAATTATGACATTCTTTTCGCGGGCCACAATTAACTGAAATTCGCACATACCCTCCGGATTTTTGTTCAAAACCTTTAAACACAAGTGCAGTACAATGGGTCAAAGGAAACATTTGGTCACAATAATTAAAACCAAAAAAAAAAAAGTAAAGTATTGTCAAAAAAAAAAAAACGCAGCCGTGTTAATTTGATTAATCGTATCATACGATATCTAGACAAGAATCTCTGTTGTTGTTTGTGCATTCGTTTCTGTGTCAAAATGGA
Source organism: Hydrotaea cyrtoneurina (assembly GCA_958296145.1). Lineage (NCBI taxonomy): Eukaryota > Metazoa > Arthropoda > Insecta > Diptera > Muscidae > Hydrotaea > Hydrotaea cyrtoneurina. The sequence goes on along the minus strand of OY282514.1, from coordinate 67,030,139 downwards.
TTTAAGGGAGGGTGAGTTTAGTTGTGCCCCCCTCTGCCTTCCGTTCTCGGTGAGATGCTTTCAATGAACTGAACAGGATGTCGTTATTCTGTGGTTGTATTTTTCGTACGCTTAAATGTTTTAACGGTTCGAGAGAGGTTTCAATTACAGAGCCATCCCATCCCAGCCAACCAACCACTTACAGCCTGACACTTTTACAGTTGCATTTTAAACAAACTTGTGTATGAACTTATTTCTGGAGTATTATGGTCCTTTGTTGCGCAAATAATATCAGATGTCAGGTTGATGTTGCAAAGATGTGTGTGTGTGTGTGTGTTTAAAGCAGGTGGTCGTGGCATCGTAAATAAATGTAATCGGCCAAAGATATGTCAGGTTTTCGTACGGAGAGAAAGATAGTCGGTGTTGTCACTCAAAAGGAAACCATATATTATGAATGAACGATGAATCGTGATCTTAATGAATGAACTTGGGGGAGTGTAACACTTTATTCTGCCAATTCGCCGGTACATTTATGTTCGTCAACCTTTACAGGATATTACGCAAGAGGTCATATAGGTGTGGTTGAATTACTTAGTTTGCTATTATTTTGATTACTGATTTAAATTAGTTTTCAATATTTGCAGTACTTTAATCTGATTATTTATAAGAATTATTCCAAAGCAACCAACACAGCACAACCGCTCATATAATTATAACTCTTCCATAGATCGCATTAAAATCCCATCTAACTTCTAATTCCAAAAGTCTATGCTTTTGACTTATACAGCATCATCATTTCATGTTCAGACGAGTATATGATGTTTCTATTAAGACACCCACAAATTGAAATCATGTCCCCTCCATAACTACACTCTCACTTACAATGGACGGTGACACCACCACCGCCATGGTGAGGGTTAGCCGAAATACTGAAAAATGACTTGCCTTTCCTCTTTACACCTCATCACTCTTGGCATGCCATAATGAATGGGATACCCCTTCAAGACAAGCAATAGCGTCATACTGAGGTTCTTCCTCGTATGAGCGTGGGAAAATCATGTTATAAAGCTGAGCTAGTGATACGAATGTCATGGTCAGCGGCAGCATCCGCAGGAGTAGCAGTCGTTGTTTGTACTTTAGCACAAAAGGTTCAACACTTAAAATATACTTGTACAGCGATTTGGTTTCGCTTTTTTTCTTCCTGCCTTTTTTTTTCCCAATGACGAGGTCTTATTAAACCTTGCTTGATCTTGCTTGTGAAGATGTTGTTGCTGTTACAAAGAAAAAAAATTAAGCTCGTCTGAATGTTGACCATGGTGATGTCTACGGTAAGGTATGATGACCTATACCTTCAGCACATGTATGCAAGTATGTTAGGGCCCCACATTTCATGGTTCTTATGGAAAACAAAATAACTCCAACTAAAGCAAAGCAGGAGTTCAAAGGCAAGAAACTGATAGATAGAGAGTGAGAGAGAGAGAGAGAGAGAGAAAACATGTATGTGTTTAAGATGGTGTTATGATGTGAACCTCTTTGGGTCCCACCACCAACAACAACAGTTTTGCTTCACCCATCATATGCCAAAACTGTTGTTTGTTTCTGTATGTGTGTCGTGGATCCCACTGTAAAGTGAATTATGGGAATTTTTGGATTTTCAGAAGGAAAGAGAGTGAAAGAGTAAGTTGATTTAACTCATGTGAAACTCTTTGGAGCAAACACAGCAAGCAAAAAATTACTTCACACATCATCATTGTTGCTTGTTTTTTTTTTTTGTTCATGAATCCCTTTTGTATGGTGGTATAAAGTAAATTATGGGAATTTTTAGTAATTTTATCATTCCATGACTTTGCCACTCACACTGTATCATTATTTAGGCAAGTGTATGTGTTTATTATCCTTTTTTTTCGTGCTGATCAATTTCATCTTACCCGCTTGACCTTTAATGTTATTGTGCTGTGCTTGCATTTTTTTGTTTCTTTGTATAAAATCTGTTAATTATAATTTATTAATTTGTTTCAATATTTACTGACATTTTACCTTGTTGTTCCTTTTCTTCTTTGCAGTGTCACCGTACCTGGCTATCAGGGTAATTTACAAGCAGCCATTTCTCACAGTGCCTCCTTAGCGGCATGGGAACGTTTCGGTGTAGAATTCATTTTAACGTTTGTTGTGGTCTTAACGTATTTTGTCTCTACGGATTCCGTTAAAAAAATTATGGGACATTCTGCATCCTCCATAGCAGCCGCCTATAGTGCGTGCAGTTTTGTATCGGTAAGTTTCAAGTTTTTTTTCTGTGTTTAAATAAATTTTCACAAAATACTTATGTTTCACTTTTTGCATCTTGTAATTTGTATCGTCATCGGTCGTCTGTTGCATGAAATCAAAAAACACCTGCTGTTTAGGTATTTTTATGTGTGTTTCATAAAAAAAAACAGACGAGGGAAAAAAATCTCTTAATATCAAAGCAATTTACTTAAAGATTTACTTCTTGTTTGGGTTTTCAGTTTGAGCCTGAATTCTGATCTTATGGTTTTGTTTGGTTGTCATCTTTCGGTTTTTTTCTTAGCCCGACTGTCGCTTCAAAGGCGGCATTTTCTGAAAGTTGCCGGTTTATTGATATTGTTGTGGCAATGTTGTAGACTATGTCGCATGACGTTCTGTGTTGTTCCGGAATGACCTTCAGTGAAACATGATTTATTTAAAAATGTTTATTCAACATGGTGGACAGTTTAATGGGTCGTTCAAAGTATACACAAATTCTCTACACCCATATAATTCTTACATGTAATTCAGGTTATTTTTTGGCGACTGAAATTGTCTGACATTGAATGGCATCTAGAGAAAGCCTACCATTGCCAGTTATCGACATTGCAAATACAATTTCTAGACCATTCCTTCGAATCGTAATCTGCTTATGAAACTACATAAACCATAAAATGAAATTAACTAAAATATTACAACCATAATTGCTCACGAACCCCAATCAGCCAATTATTACAATTTCATGGATACATTTTATTTCCAACTACTTGTTTAAATCATAAAAAGATCTTGTTCTTTAAAGTAATCTTATTCCCGCAGTACCGATGTCGTATGTTTGCTATGATTACAAATTTCAGTTGTCCGCTATAGGAAACAGATAGACTGTGAATTGAAAAAAAAAAACATATTTGTAGCAAACATACTGACGAATTTAGTGTACTGTCCATCTGATGTAGTTTTTTTTTTATCAATCTAATATCGCCACCCTGTGACAAATGTGCATATATGTGAAAAAATTCCGCATTGTTTCACTGAATTTGAATAAATATCGTTTTAGCAACTTACTCTCTGTACTGAGATCCATAGAAATCTTTAACAAAGTGTTTAAGGACAATTGTTTACACCGGATTTTCATTCGAGACAACACGTAGCTAGACAATGCATTGTGTTTAATAAACCTGCAGCTGCACGTGTTTTTCCGCTCTCCTTTTTGGGAGAGAATGCATGTGTACCTGCTGTAACAATAGATTTTCGTCGGTGAAAGGATCAGTAGTTCTGTGTGTGTATCCTTGTGACCGTGAGAAAATCTTTTCGGCAGCTGTTGCTCAAATGCACACATATCGCCCTCATCACATTATTTTCCTTTTTCTATCTAAAAATAGAATTTCCGAAATAGGATCTTTTTTAACATGTTGTATTTGTATGTTCTTATTTATTGCAGATGCCGTATCTAAATCCTGCTCGTTCTTTGGGTCCGTCGTTCGTTTTAAACAAATGGGATAATCACTGGGTCTATTGGTTTGGTCCTTTAGTTGGTGGCATGGCTTCGGGCATTGTCTATGAGTTCATATTCAATCCGAAAAGGAATGCTCGCCACACGAAGGCATCCATGGATAATGAATCGTCATCCATCAACTCAGAGGACGAACTAAATTATGATTTAGATTTGGAGAAACAAAATATGCAAGCCAAATATCCGGCAGCATTCCCACGGGGTCAATCGACGAATGTGCCGCCACAAAGCGGCGGAGTTGTTGCTCCCGCCGGTGCCCCAGGACCCAATGGCAATTATTGCCAGAATCTGTATACAGCACCGCCCAAGTTCGATCAACAGGAACCTTTGTATGGCGGCACCCGTTCCATGTACTGTCGTTCACCCACTTTGACTCGCACCAATTTGAACCGTTCGCAGTCGGTGTACGCCAAGAGCAATACAGCTATTAATCGTGATATTGTGCCGCGATCTGGTCCGTTGGTGCCAGCCCAAAGTTTATACCGCATGAATGGCCAACAGAATCAGCAGCAACAGCAACAACAACAGCAGCAGCAGCAACAGCAACAACAACAACAGCACCAACAATCATCGCATTTGCAAAATCAGAATGTGCAAAATCAGTTGCAACAACGATCGGAAAGCATTTATGGGGTGCGTGGATCCAGCAGACAGAACCAGCAGCCCCACCAAGGCCAGATGCCGCATCACCTGACCGGTCAACTTATGCAACACCAACCACCACCACCAAACCAACAACAACAACAGCAGCAGCAACAACAACACCATTCACAGCAGCCCCAAGATAACGTTCCACAAGGTTTCCAATCGGTCTACGGTACAAGACATAATCCAAATCCCACAGATGGCAATGCCAAATTCGATCGTCGCCCGGAGTCGGTTTACGGCATGACCGTACCCCGCAATCGCGGCCAATCGGCACAGTCCGATGACAGTTCATATGGCTCATATCATGGTTCCTCGATGACGCCTCCAGCACGCATACCTAGCACCGAGCCACCCATGATAATGTACGCTCCACCACCACAGCCCAATCAGCATCAGGTTCCCTCCACCAATCCGCCGCCAATGAGAACGCAATCAGAACGTAAAGTCTCAGCTCCAGTTGTAGCGTCACAGGCGCCAACACTGACGTCAACCACCACAACCATGGGACAATTCTCAACGAGTCAGGGAGCACCACCGCCTTCGCAACATTCACAGCAGCAACCACCGTCACAACAACAACAGCAGCAGCAGCAACAGATGATGGTCCAACATCACCAACAGTCCCAGCAACAACCGCCACCACCCGCTCATCCTCAGCAGCACAACCAGCATTATGGCATGTTACCTATGAGACCCAATTGAAAAAGGCTTTCCTGGAGCCCCGCTCTAAATAAGCAACACGAAATAGAAGACACCATTTCCAAAGCCTCATGAGAATTAATGCTTCAGGGTTTCTTTAATGCATAAAACGATGTTACCGATAATTGATAATTGATGAAGACTGAATAGAAAGAGACCTTGAAGTGTTACTAAAGTTGAATTATTTGTGTTATGTTTTTGCATAAATGTTTAATTTCTAAATCAAATCGTATTGGAAATGGTGTAAAAAGCATAATTTGGCACATGATGAGAATCAATCCATCGAACTTGATCGATGTCTGTGTGGCACATTAACCGATTTTCTTTTTTTTTTTTGAATATAAACTTATGAAAAACAATCGATTGCTTTGCCAAACCGATGTTGATTTAGTGCAGCTGGATTTCCTCAGCACGCCCAATATAATTCTCATTAAGTTTTTCGTTTATATGATCGAACCAAAGTTCGACTGTGTATAAGAAGAGAAAACAGCATATGCAAATTCAAAGTCTTCTCGAATCTATAGGCCCCATAGCCCCTAAACCTATTTATAGATCATTGTAAAGTCCAAAGGAACTGTCATAAATACATATACAAATGCAAAATCATAAAAACAAAACTTTAGCGTTTAACACAATCAACCGGAGCAAGGATGGCATTAATATATGAATATACATACAAATGTAGTTTAGTTTAATTAATTAGAAATAATCATATCCCGATAATAATCCCATCCCCAGTACTGTACTCTATTAGGGCATTAAGAAATGGAACCGCAAACCTAGCAGGAAGAATAGTAGAAGTCATGTCCATGTAGTAAGTCTTTCTGTATCTTCATGGGTATTATTAGAAATTGTAATTGCATTCTTTTGTTTTGTTATTTTTTCTTTTGCCACTGAAGCAAGTTAGACTGAATTTCAATGTATTTTTTTTTTGTATTCATTAACTTTAAGAGGAATTTATAATTTTCTATAAATAGTTAGTTTAGTTTAACAGATACTTACATACTCGTACTCTACGCAGACAGACATACTCTAGAGTTTAGCTACAATCGTACAATCCTAGTTAAGTCTAAAATACTTTTTAATTATATGTGTAAATAGTACTTCTATTGAGTTTAAGTTTATCTAGTTTTCTAGTGCTTTAATAAAACGAACTTGTATTGAAAATGTAATGAAAACGAAAACCGAAAACAGAAAATTCCAAAAATATAAAGTTGTATGCTTCATACGAGTACATTTGAATCGAAGAAGAAGGTTTTTTTTTATTTATTACCAAACAAGGTCGTATGATCCGAGGTACCGAAATTTTTTAAAAATATATGATAAAACAAATTTACGAAAATCAATTTTTATTGAGACAAAGAGCAAATATTTACATTCTTTATGGATTACTATTTCATTATGTGGCAGCATCGGCTGGCTTCGATTTCCCGAGACCTTAGTGACGGTTTTTGGCTCTATATCACGAATGGCTTGGTTGATATTCTTAAGGGCCTGAACGGATTGTTCGCATAACAGCGATCCATCACGGTAGTTTTTACAAAGTCTAACGGATTCAATGCACAGCACCAAGGTGGTTATTAAATGGTCTAAGTTGATTTGTTTTATTATTTACTATATTGATTTTGTAATACAGGGTTTTCCAACAAAAGGTGTTATTTTGGTATTCAAAGAAAAATGCATTTTTTTGAGATAAATGATCGGATGTTTATTTCATAATAAAAAGGAAGGTATGCCGTTAATAATGAAAAACAACATCAGCAAAATTTCCACCACGACCAGGCTTACAGGACCGTATCCTTTTCATGAAATTTACCATAACCAAATTGCAATAGGGCTGTCCTACGTCCTCGATAGTCTCATGAAACCTATCTTTGAGGTCTTGTCCCAAATTCTATCTTTCACTTGGCCCCAAAGAAAGAAGTCGCAAGGTGTTAAATCACAAGATCTCGGTGGCCAATTGTGATCACCTCTTGGAGAGATAACCCGGTCCGCAAACTGTGAATGCAGGATTTTACCCATTTTTGTACTGAATTTTTATATTTCAAATGAATTGTGTATCGTTCCATTTTTAGTAATGGCGTACTTTCTACTTGCCAAATGTCAAAAGTGACAGATTCCGAAATACCGGGTTATTCAAAATAACACCTCTTGTTGGAAAACCTTTCTTTTTGGTGTTTTTTAACCACGAGGCGATAAATTGCGCAAAAAACACTTCGTCGTAAATATTTTCAATAAAATAACAAGTGATGCCAAAAAAAAATATCGTTTCTACAATTCGAAATTTGGTGTGGTAACCTCGTTTGCAGTTTTAAACGCATATTTTATGTTCCAGATAAGCAACAATGTTAGTTGTTTCGGTTAAGTGTCAATTTAAGTCAACCGCCAAAAATTCATAATTTTTGAAAATTATTTCTAGTTTCTATGCAAAGAACATGTTTAACTTCAACACTTTTGGAATGTTCGCTTACATTTCATTTTTTTTTTTTTTTTTTGAAAATGTTTCACCCCTTTAGAAAGTCGACATATATTCTTAAAATGCTTTAAATTATAATCGGTTTGGCAACTAAAATATTTATGTCACTTTTATCTAGAAAATTTATATTTTTATTATACATATTATATCAGCGTTTGAAAATGCTACGCTACTTCGTAGTATTTTGTTTTGCTCTCGCTACCACTCTTTCTTTGAACAGAGCCGTAGCAGAGCCATAGCCGAAAAATGAAAAAGTATATGCTCTGCTCTGCTTGTAGTTATGTCGCGTCATAAACTATAGCAATAGCAACAGGCAAAAATCAAATGATGTGCTCTGCGTAGCCATAGCGGGAGCTGAAAACTGATAGCGAGATGAGAGCAGATGAAGTGAAATTGTTTTTATTTACTATGGCTCTTCTGCATTTTTGTTTTTGCTAAAATTCTGTATTGAACAGAAGAACATTGAGTACACGAAACAAATTGACACAGAATCACAGAATTGTAGCAAAAACAAAAACGTCCAAACAAACACAGAATTTTAGCAAAAACAAAAATGCAGAAGAGCCATAGTAAATAAAAACAATTTCACTTCATCTGCTCTCATCTCGCTATCAATTTTCAGCTCCCGCTATGGCTACGCAGAGCACATCATTTGATTTTTGCCTGTTGCTATTGCTATAGTTTATGACGCGACATAACTACAAGCAGAGCAGAGCATATACTTTTTCATTTTTCGGCTATGGCTCTGCTACGGCTCTGTTCAAAGTGGGAGCGGTAGCGAGAGCATAGCAATATTTGTTAAGCTCTTGCTGCTACGGAGTAGTAAATGGAATCACTGTATTATATATTATATCTGTAACAATAAGCAAGCCATGGTGACATAGAAAAGGAAAAATTATGCTTGAAGTACTCAGATTTTGAACCAAACAACATAGGTCACTGAATTCTTTAATTATCGATGAGGAATTTTGTTCACATTTATGGAGTTCAAAACCTTACTCGGAAATATCAATAGCCAAATGAGCGGGCCATCCTGCTGGAACTAAATAATTTCAAAGTCCATGTCTTCAATAGTCGACAACAAAAACCTTGCCTGTGTAGCAATCACCGTTAACCGAAATGACGTTTCCATCACAATTGCCAAAGAAAAATATGTCTATGTTTCATCACTCCAAAATGCGCACTAAAATTTTAACCTTTGAGAAGACTTCTTGGCGGATGGACATCCGCTGTATGGTTCCTTATTTTTGGAATATTCTTTAACCTGCTAATGTGAATATGGTAATAGTGATCATATGATTGTTCGTATGCTGCTGTTGTTATTTACAACCACCACCCCACGGAGTTTTTTCAACCGAAAAAATACTTTCGAAGTTGTGGAATCTCTTTCAATATATAACTCTTTGAATTTTCCCATAAACACGGCTGCCATCTGTTGGAAAAAAACCGCAAGTCACTTAGGTTGTGTTTGTCCAATTCAACACTTAGTGTTGCCAACTTTGAATTATAACAGATGTTGCCACCAGTTGCTTTGGAACTTGGAGGGAACTCACAGTTTTGAGAATGTTACGAAAGATAATGTAGAATGCGCCTTAGGGTGTGTTCAGTGTGAGGGTAGAAGAAGCAAGAAAGGCAAACAGCTGGTTTGCTATAAAAAGTGGAAATTGTTGGCCGGTAGAATAAGTGTGTGAGGAGGGGAAAATGATCGATTACTGCGACTAGATCTTCCTCCTTGGCTGAAAACTTGAAAGCAGATTAGTTGGTGGCGATCCCGAAGTATTTAAAATTTGAAAAAAAAAAAAAGAAAAACGAGCAAGCGTGTGTGTAAACTTTATTTCAACATTTAAAACAAAAAATACACAATATCAAAAAAATATAAATATTTATCATAAACAGGACTAGGATTAGAGCTCTAAACCTAGGCTTAATGTCATCGTCGTAGGGTTTATTGCCCTTGGCGAGTGAATCCTCTTTCATTCTGTGAATATAAAAAGGAAAAATATATATATTTTTTCAATTTCAATTTTTGCTTTATTAAATGTAACATTCAAGTTTAATTTAGTTAGCATGCGAAAAATGACAGCTTCTTTTTCTAAAAAATATATATATATCAAACAAATATAAAAAAAAACACACGTAGACATAAACATTTAAAATAGGGGCCAGACTGCGCCCACATTTCCTGCAGTATTTTTAGCGGTTTCTCGCCAGCAAGATATGGCAACACTGTTTTTGATTTGGAGTGACATTCGTTTGTTTTCTTTATTTCAATCAGTGATGGTAAATCGTGACACTGGCACTTTTCATATCAATTTTTGTCATATCATAAGGATGAAAGCGATTGCGACTTCAAACTGTAGAATTTATATAGGTTGTTATAGGTTAATTTCAGTGGGTTAGTTGGAGGATCAAATTGAAATTACAGACAACATTGTCCGGTTCTTATAAGTTGACCTGTTTCCAAATTATAATATTAAAACGTTAATGTTAAACGGGGCAGTATTATTTCCCAATTACATTTGTATGGGAGGTATCAGAAGGGGCGTGCATAGAGTTCCAATTTGTTTCTCAAAGACATCTAGTAACTACTCTTATGTGTTATACTTTTGGGTCATATCATGTTAAATATACCCTCCTATCCATATCAGACCTAAATGATGGACCGATCGTCATAACATTTTAACAGTGGAGTTATCATATAAGAATTTAATAATTTGGTGTATGTCCACGAATATAAGATGAAGAAAAATTGCATTACTACTAATTTTAATATTAGACATGCGGAAGTGCAGCGAATCTTGGACAGTAGAATGGAGAAAATAAGTCCGTAAGACGTCCCGTCTATCGTCGTCGAAATAAAACAAACAACAAAATAATAAGCAGCCAACAATTAAAAATAAATGTAAAATGTTTAGGTTGTATTCCATGATTAAATTAGTAGTTTTTTTATTTTGTTATTTGCTGCTACCATTGGCCGCAAATTACAGCGTTGAATATTCTGATTATTTTTTTTTTGGAAATTTAATTTGTCCCGATTCACACTAGGCAATTTTATTTTTTTCCATTTCTATTCCCCTTACCTCTCACTCCTTCAATGTGATATCATTATTTAACTTTTGAAAATTAACGTAAATGTTGGCCCTATTTGGTCACATTTATTGTATCATTGCGGCACAAATTAACGTTTTCAAAATTCCAACTCTGATTCCAATCAGTAAACTGTCAAAATTCGTTTTTTTTTGAGTAAAAGTCATTTATATCCTCCTATCCTCCTAAAATGTAAGATTTTAAGAAAACTAATTCCAGAAGCTAATGAAGAACTATACAATTTATACAAGAAGTTTTGTATTTCAAAAACAGTCAAAACATTTGACATTTGTTAAAACAACAATTGAAAAAGTGTGAAAATTTAATTGTGGAAGAATAACAGAGTAACATAAAACCGTAAAACCGAACCAGAATCAACAAGGATAACATTAAAACCAACACCCAAGAGGCCCAAGTGCTTCAGAACACAACACATACAGTGAACAAGCGAAAAGGTAGGTTGAACATTTTGTTTTGATTTTGTACGATAAAATATTGGAAATCAATTTTTATTTTCAGTCGGAATATTGCAGACCATGGAACCACCATGTTCATTTCATCCTTGCGATGAAGCTGTGATTGCCACAAACGATGATGCCAGCGATTGCAAACGTGGGGCTGTCCGTTTAGGATATTGGAAGGACGATTACATTGGATTCTTCGTGCGCAATCAAGACCGCAAAGCACCAGAGATAAATCGAGGTTATTTTGCCAGGGTCAAGGGCGTTGAGATGTGTATAGAGAAGTTCCTGAAGGTCAGTTTTGTTACTATTAATAGCCCAACGTTTAAGGGCACAATGTGGGAAGACGTTGGGCGTTTGGGTGTGGTTGTGTGCATGTTTTTTTTTTGCTTTGTTATACCTCGATAATCGATAGTCGCTTTGATTTTATTGCATTTCCCATTGCTGGTGGTATTGACATTGACAGGATACTTCAAATATCCTGTTGCATGTTATACAGTATCAAGGCAATTTATCTCAAGAGTGTGGATAAATATTTATTGTGCAGCTAGACTGTGTTGCCAGTTCAGTGAAACTACTTGAATTCGTACGTTCACTTTAGTTCCTTGTCGAAGCAGTGCTAGTCCGAATAGAACAATCGAATTTAAATATAACATAGTATTAGATTTCACACTCAAGCAGTATACGCATGCAGTGCATTCTATACTCACTGTAGTATTTGTGTCAACTAAAGGCTATTCTGAAAATTAACAGATCTTCAGTAGCGTTTTGGACAATTCAAAGCTCCTCATATTTGGACTTGATCTTGCACCGCCTCGTCTCTCCTGATAATATCGGGGATTCCTTAAGGGGAAGACCAAAACGCAGGTCCAGCCCCCTTAATTGGCTACCAAAGCAGTCACCTGATCATTTTTGCCAGTACTCTCCAATCACTACCTTAACCTAGGATACTTCCCGGTGTCAGAAAAGTTATCGATACCTATACTGAAACTCCGGAAAGATCCAACTAGATACCGGAACTATCGGCCTTTGGCAAACATTGAGAATTCTTTATTATCGGCCGTATCCAGGAAACAACAACAGAAATCCTCCAAAGATTCAGAACAGGCTTTTAACTTCTCACGCTCTCATGGTTGTTTTTTTAAGACTAACACTCAGTGGTTGTCGCCTATAAATACAATGCACTGTGTTAGCGAAATGAAATACGGTTGTCCAAAAAATGGAAAGTTTGAGTAGTGTTTGTTAATTTAATAATTTCACAGTTTACGAACAATTCGTCTGAAGAACGAATTTTCACTATTGCCCGTTCAACCCGGCATTTTATATACCGTTAAGAAATCTACTGAACAGCGATACCCCACGTTCCGGCGACGTTGAAGGTTGTACGCGGTCCAACGTGAAGGGTAAATACCAATATCATACAAAAGATTACGCAATGGACGAGGTAACATGAAATAGAACTTACATTAGACAAGTGCTAAAGTACAATCAGGTCCCGGATTTTCTTTACGTTGATTTCTGCAAGAATCATTTCAACCACACGCGTTCTAAAAAATGTTGGAGGCCTGCTTTCATGCAACGAGGAATTGTTTGAAAATATTTCAGCCAGAAGGTTTGTCAAGCGGGTCAGTAAAGAATTATTCCTTACCTTTTTACAAATAACCAAAAGCTCTTACTTTCCCTTGGAGAATAAAGGACTTTAGCACGAAGCGGTTCTTTTCGCCTATGTACTCTGGCACATTTTGCTTGTTTGCGTAGCAATTCTGTAGTGGTATTTTTATTTAAACACCAATATCTGAACGTTTCTTCTTTGGAGCTGGCAGCTTCCCTACATTGCTGGTTTAAAAAAAAAATAGTCTTGGAGGAACTAAGCTGGCATGTTCGCCAGCCTCAGACAGTGAATTTTTTTTCAATTTTTCACATATACCCAGTTAAGTGTAAGTGATTAAGGTAAAAATGATCTTATCCGATATGGTCGGCGTCAGATTGATGAAAATGAAGACAGTACAGTTTAAGACTAACTGACTGTTTCCATAAAACGAATTTGTTCGTTCGTTACAAATTGTCAAAATTGAAGGCCGTGAAGAAACAGACGGGGAACTTTCAGTGAGCTGTGTACGTTATAATTTGTATACTCAGTGACCGGGATCTACTGTTTAAGGCCGGCTCCGAACGGCTAATGTTTTTATAGAGAAGTTTTACATGGCTTAGAGAGATTACTCTCTTACTCGTAAAGTAGCCAACATTTACGAAGTGGAAGCAGCGGCTGAAAAATTTTTAATGGTCATACCCGGTTTCGAACTCGGGTTCTTCTGTGTGATAGTCGCACACACTACCTACCACAACACTTGCAGGAAGATTATTCCACATACCGAACATATTGCAATTCGACGGTAATTTGCAGGCTGAACATTTGCATCGTTAACAAGATTTGCCCAACGTAACTTTTCATATATGTACATTGTTCGCTTCGTGACTGGTTTAGAAGTGGCCCGAATATTCGAGAACGAAAAGTATGCTGAAATGATGCAATGATCAGAATTACCAAGAGGTGCTACTACTCCGCCCACAATCAGTTCGTACCCCTGAACATTTTTTAATATGCAATTTAAGTAGCTGTTTGTATATTTTGTTGTTCTGCTATTAGTTCTAAGAAATACAAATTTTACATAAAATGAATAATATTTTGTTGTTGCACTTCAATGCGCGACGAAAGGCTCAGCGTATTGGCCCTCCTTTCACTGTCCTGATAATCTTCTAAACATTTTGAAATGGGGTCGGAAAGGCCGTCGAAGCCATTTAGGGCGCCCCCTTTTCAAATTTGGACTTCTGTAAAGAAACCCGAAATGTAAAGTGTGGGATACAATCCTAGATACAGTTTACTAGGAAAAATTTGAACTCTAGCCGCTCCTCTACTGGTACCTCCCAAAATGTGTAGAAAATCATGCATAATATGCTGTAAAAGTACGTAGCCGAAATCGACCGTTCTGGAACACCACAGTTGACATTTCTGAACGTAGAGACTGTTGTTGAATTGAAGTCTGAAAATTCTAAACTTACAAAAAAAATAAAAATATGCATTATTTCAAAATTACATTGTATTCATAATTGTTTATTGTACATTTTTTTAATTAACACATTTGCCTTCTCACAGAAAACCGATGGCAATTGTCAAATTATAAATCTTGGATGTGGATTCGACACCCTCTACTTTCGTTTGCGCGACACACCACATCAAGTGAAAAATTTTATTGAATTGGATTTTCCAACAGTAACTGCACGCAAATGCTATACAATCAAACGTAATAAAGTCCTATTGGCAAAAATACACGATGAAGATGGCGAGGTTAAACTAAGCCCAACCGATCTGCATGGTCCGAACTATCACCTAATGGGTGTGGATCTAAGAAACATCGATGAAGTAGACAATAAATTACAACAGGCCGAAATAGATTATACATTACCAACAATATTCCTAGCTGAATGTGTACTGGTTTATATAGAACAACAAAATTGTAAGAATTTACTTAAATGGATTGCCAGTAAGTTTTCCAGTGCCGTATTTGTCAATTATGAACAGGTAAGATTTATATTTAATATGTATAAACAGCCATAAAGACAATATAAATTAGGTTTTTGTAGACAGAGTCACATTTCATAGATGGGATTTTGATTTTTTAATAACTCGCGTAGTCATACAAAAATTGAGCTTTGAGGATTGAAAGCGTCTGATTTGGTCTGACGGTGTGAATTTAAACCAATTCAGTCTAATGAGATAAACTATTACTAGCGAAGATCTAAAGGTAGCATCCAAAGCATTTGCTCGCTACTGTATACTAAAATTGGACAAGTTAATATTTGTCCTGTAGAGCTTATACTGAAATCGGACAGAGCCTTATACTCATAACTGTAACTCCGTATAATTACTGAGCATTCTGGTACAATATAAGTCTGTCTAGCAGTTGAACTTTATTCTGCAATATTTATACTCCTTAGGTCAATATGAATGATCGCTTTGGTGACGTAATGCTTAACAATTTGCGAAGCCGTGGCTGCAGTTTGGCCGGTGTCGACGCTTGCCTCTCGTTGGAAACCCAAATGAGCCGATTTCTTGAATGTGGCTGGAGTGGAAGTCGGGCCTGGGATATGGTGCAGGTTTATCAAAGTATTCCACCCGCAGATCGCCAGCGTATCGAACGCATTGAAATGCTCGATGAGGGTGAATTATTGGTACAACTGTTTCAGCATTACTGTCTGGTTGTAGCATGGATAGGAGAACTGTTTCAAGATATTGAAATTACGTGCGTTAACGTGTAAAATGTCTTCCTTGTTATTTAAATTTCAACAAGAAGTCTGTTATTAATCTATTTATATTTCTCTTCCAATAGGGTTGAGAAGCGTATGTCCTCCTTAAACATCGACTAAACACAAAGAATGAAATCAAAAAAAAAATCGAAAGGCTGCACAATTTACAAAACTTATCACATACAGTGACGAAAAATAATAACAGCATTTTGGTCTATTTTGTATATGAAAGAAGAGAGTACAGTACATTAATATTTTGTACAACATTTTTGGTATACACTGAAATGGATTGCATGCCGTTTATTTATCCTTTAATTGTTTGGTTGCTATAACAATCCCTTGCTGAGTTGGTGGAACCACACAAAGAAACTTAAAATACACATATTTACTCATTTCAATGGAAATCATTTCATTAGTTTTAAATACTGTATTTAATATTTGACCTTTTTAATCTTTGTGGGTTCAATCCTATAAATTATTTTTTCTTGTTATTTAATATTTAAAAACATAAATACATAATTATACAAAATATTGTACATGTGTGCATTTCTCCAAATTTCAACAAAAAAGACGGAAATGTAGACGCAATAATTAACATTGTCTATCGATAAATTATTAAAGATTAATATTAAATAATTATTTATGTTGCCAAACTACACTATTTGTCCACCCCCTACAAAACCTACAAACATTAAAACAACCTATGCAAAACAAATAAGAACATACATACGTAAAATATATTGCTTAATTACTTTAAACAAATAGAGCAAGAAGAAAACAGATGAAAAAATACAACATTAATTTTTTGTAAAAGAAATTCACATTATTTTTGTACGCCTTTCATACTTAAACAAAAAAAGGAAAGGAAAAAGAATGCTAATACTAAAAAACAAACAACAAAAAATACTACAAGAGACGATGTATGTGAATAACTTATGTGTGTGTGTATTTTCATTAATAAAACAAACAAAACAAAGTCATATTATAATTAATGCCTGTGCTTTTTATTCACTCATCCGAGTTATTAATTTATTCATTCATGTATGTGACAGCCAGTGGACATTGGCGTAACCTTCGTTTGTCAGAGATCAATTAACAACACTTCTTAAGAAATGTCTTCTGTGTTTGTTTGATTCGGAAGAAGTCATCACGTGTTTGATGTATTCAGATTCGTAGAAGTTGATCCAGGAATTTGAAGTAAATCTGTGGTATTTTTTTTTTACTGAATGACATTTCTGAGGGGTTATCGTTTAATCTCTCGAGTAAAAATACTGTTTATTGGGAACATACGAGTTGACAATTATACTGCCTTCCATAAGATAATGGAAAAAACAGGAGGTGTAGTATAATAATTATATATGCTGGAAATTCACTGATGGGCCAGTCGTTTCGTGATAAGTAGTAAACAATCTTTAGGAAATGTTATCGATTTGTACGTAGACAAAATAGGTATTTTAATTTGTATCTCCATTTTTCATAGACCAAAAAAATAAATCTCGAGAATGTGATTTTTATGAATGAAGTTGTCATTTTTATCTTTCAGGATGCTTTAAATGTATTAATATCTCTCACGAAAGATAAAAGAATACTCTCACTCATAAAACTAATTTTTCGAATGTTTCGTTTTGTGTTGAGTGGGAAAGTTACGATGACAGATAAAAATAAGTTAAAACGGTTAATTTAAAATGGGTCGTCAGAAGTGCTCTGCATATAAGACATGTATATTTCAATCACGAAAGCGTCCAAGTGTTTACTGTGTAAAAAGGGCAATCAAAATCAGGCAATATGAAACGACGTTATTATGATGACATTATGATACACCGTACTTCCAAGTGAAAATAACTAAATTCTATAATCAAATCGATTGATTAATTCCAAGTTTAAAATTCCATTCCATTGATTAAAATTCCAAGTACATTACAAAGCCAGAAAGAAGAAATGGAAAAAACATGTGTGTATGTATATAAATTTCATGAGAGAAAACAAAATTGTTTCCTTCAGGAGAAAAAAAAATTGTATGTAAAAAAAAATAGTACAGGGTCCGTTAAATAACTTTTTTTTTTTGAAAATTCTATAAAAAAAAAATACTGGATATTTTCTCAAATTTCTTTTTTTTATTTGAAAGTACAAGCCTTCCGGTTAATAATGGAAAATAATTTCATTCAAATGGCTGCCTCGGCTGGCCATGCAATAGCCTAACGACATCACCTCTGCGGCTGATAATGCGATCTTCAAAAACATCGCAAAACATCGAGTGTAGCTTCGGCTGTGTGGCTCGTAGCGCCGTCCTGTTGAAACCAAATGTTGACAATATCCACCTCTTAAATTTTTGTAAACAAAAATTCGTTCAACATGGCCCGATAATGAAAATAACGAAAACGAAATAAGCACTAGTTGAAAAAAAAAACTTTAGATGGCGGACCCTTTATATACTGAGACGATGATGCCATGGAGTGCAGAGTATGTAAGATTCAGCTAGCTCGAATTCTGTTTTTTACCGGATAACAAATGTGTAATTAGAAACGTGGTGGCTACTAGATAAGAAGCAGTAAAGATCCGAAATCTGGGCAACCTATGCAGGGAGTACCGAAAAAGAACTGCAGTGACCAAAAATATTTTATTTTGATTTTGTCATTCTAACTGCCGGTTTCCACAAAACGAATACGTCGAACGAATACGTTAGAAGCGTTCTAAAATGTGTAGAATTTTTCAATTCTAGTTATTTAAATTTGTAATCTTTTCTCCAATAAAAAGAAATAATAATGGTTACGAAAATGTATGCTGAAAATTGGGGTTTTTAATACAAACTTTGCAATTATTATATATTTAAACGGGGCAGGACCAAATAAAGTAATTTCAATTGAAATCTAATTCATGTTACGTATAAAACTACATATGTATATCAGATATCAACAATCAACAAGTTAGAACAAAATTGACGTTTCCATCAAATCTGTAAAAAGTTAAAACAAAAAAAAAGCATGAATTTGAAACATAACTGAAAAACGGACTTATTGGTCCTATCTGCATTGCAATAAGTTAACAGCAAACATCTTTAAAACTAAGTGATTTCATAGTTCACCTAATTTCATGTTGAACACAATATTGGTGTTAACTTAAAATAGTTTTATAATATATCAGGGTTTTGAATTTTATAATAATTTGAAATTCGCAGTGCCTATGTAGCACACATATCCGATTGGAACTGCACTTTATTTTCATGATTTTATACCGCCTTAATTTTATTATACCGGCATATAATAAAATTACCGCAGCGATTTATTGGTCTGCTCTTTTGGAAACGTTTCAAAGTAAATTTAGGGTTATATAATTATTTATTGAGCATATCGTTAGCTTAGTATGCAAATTTTTTAAAATGTTCAGGAGGAAGAAAACACTTTCTAACTTATTTTGTTTTGAATATTTTTTAAATATTTCAACGCAGTTATCTTCTTCTATTAGTCCAGCCAATTTTGTCAATTAACAACAAAGAATGGATTGAATGAAAAAAATTTTATATTCAAGACGTGGTCTGCGTCCTCTTTCGTTAAGAGTGGACTTGACACATTTGCTTACCACTGCAGAACAACAAATAACATAGACATAACGGTAGTTTTTTTTGTGTGTAAACGGTGTATTTTTTGTGTATCTATTTTTCTGCATTTAAATCGCAATTTTCGTAAAAAGTGGACTTAGCACGTTTGCATACTAAGCTAACGACATGCTTTCAAAATGAGCATATGCTTTTAACATGGCTCGTCTCCGAGTTTTATTTTCTTACATTTCCCATAAAATAAATAAAATGTATTAAGAACAAGTTAATCTGTCATAATTTTTTAAAATTTGAAATATTTTTCATTATATGAACTTTCTTATCTTTAAGATACAAACGTATCTCAGTGTGATATAGAGTATAGGAAGTATAGGAATAGTGGACGAAAATACTATTTTCGAAATTTTGTTATTAAACAGCTGAAGTCCGAGTCGAGCAGTTAAAAAATGCTGATTCGGAGTCCAGCAATAAATAATGAAATGTATTTTTATCAACGTATGTTATGTAACGAGGCCTGTTTTTTCCTACAACAACATATAGCTATAATTTAAATAGATGTGTATATTTGGATACGAGAGTA
Organism: Hydrotaea cyrtoneurina; assembly: GCA_958296145.1. Lineage (NCBI taxonomy): Eukaryota > Metazoa > Arthropoda > Insecta > Diptera > Muscidae > Hydrotaea > Hydrotaea cyrtoneurina. The sequence continues at coordinate 67,010,576 of OY282514.1, read as the reverse complement.
TTAGAAAGTCAACTTTTCCAGGTGTGTATAACCCCTTATATTTGGTAGCTCCAGCTCTTTTCAAGTGGACTCTAATGTGAATCTAACGACAGAAATAAGTAGTCTTCGAATTTTTAGTTGGAAATTAAATTAGTTTATTAAAAAATGTTTTACGAATTTCAAATTTCGGCTTCTTTAGAATGTTTAATTTAAGTTTTATTAAACAAAGTGTACATTAAAAAAACCCTTCGAAAATATAGCACTGTGGTATCAATAAGTCAAAATATCCAATAATGAACAGCAATTATTCATCAGAACAAAGATTTAATCTTATGCGACATAGCATCAGAATGCAGCGTTTCATATATTATTGTGAAGAAAAACTTGATTTGACACTTCTTGAGAATTTAAAATGTCGCGACTTTTCCTAATTGTTTGACCAGAGGCAGTATATATCATCTCACACGGTACAGATGTTGCCGTGATGCATAGACGTTGTAACGCATATGAGTAAATACTGGGATATACATATTTCCGTTCACTCCACCATTCCAGGGGGTCCTTGTTCCTCTCTAAGACTTCATCTTTTAAATATTTATCGAGTTCCCGCATACAAGCGATATCATCATCAGCTGGGCATGTAGTGTGGACATACTGATCGAAATCATTCCATACACTTGAATCGTCGTTGCTAATGAAATCCTGCCACATATCTGTGCCCAAAACTTCTTTGGAATTGTGAGAAGAGATTTCGTCCTTATTGTCTTTATTATTTATTAGACAAATTTTACTCCTTAGACTTCGCATAGCATTTTCATACGTGACACTGTTTTTGAATCCACTTCTTTTGAAGCGTGGATCAAGTATTGTGCTTTCAGCGTACAACGAATTCCTCTCGATGTCACGAAAGCGAAAGATCAGTTCTTTTTTCATTATCAAAAGTAGACACGACACTTTTTCGTTTGTGGACCGACAGTTGAAGACAAAACTCTCCAAAAGTTTGCATATCACTTTTGCTTTGGAGAGGGGAAGATTCTTCTCCTTGGAAATCTCAACTGCTATCTCGTTGAAAGGTTTTAAAATTCTTACTATTTCGCTTAACAATTGCCAATCGTCCAAGGACAACACTAAGTCGGGACGAGACTGTGGCAAACTCATGGTGACCGCATCTTTTAAAACGTCTATACTGTGTAGCATTTCATATGTAAAATTCCAATGATCATGTTCATATCGGAGGAGCTGGAAATCTAAAAGATCCAATTGCTTTTGAGCTTTTAACAGTTCTTTTAAGCTGTCTGCATTGCTATGATAATAATCAACGATTCTTCTGACCTTTACTACGATGTCATCAAATTCCACCAGTACTGCTTGAACTATTAAATCCAAAGAATGCGCGAAGCATCCAATTCGACGCCATTGACCTTGACGTACGGCAGTAGAAATCTTTTCTGAATTATTACTCACAATGGCGGTGATTTTGTTGGTAATTTCAAAGTCAGTAATTGTTTTGTTTAAAAAACTTGACAAAGCATCAGCAGTATATTCGCTTTCGGCAAAATCATTACAAGCTATTAAATGAGATCGTAGCTGTGTTTCTTCGTCAATATAATGAACTGTCACGGACAAATAGTTTCTATTCATTTTGGACAACCAGCACTCTGTACTGAGGCAAATGGCTGAAGCTGAATGAATTTTGCATTTGATATCCTTCAAAAGTTCATTTCGTACACTTGGCATAATGTTAATTGACATTTTTGTCTTTGTTGGCAAATTGTAGCCGGGGCATCGAGACACAACCTGAACCAACTTCTTAAATTCTGGTTCTTCAACAATTCCTAGAGAATGGTGTCCTTTCACTATCATTTTCAGTACCTGCTTATCAATTTGCTTGACATTGCGTGAAACTCGGGAAGGCTTGCGGACATTGTGCGTTGTATTTGGCTGCGGATTTACGATTTGTGTGTTATTGTTAAATGTTTGCATTGTATGCGTAATTTGATGTTTTATTCTAAAATGACGATTCAAATTTCCATGTGAACCTCCTGCAATACTTATAGATTTGCAGCAATATTTACATTTGGCTCGTTGCTCACCGTCATCGATATAGTGCAACCATATTGCACTAAGTTTTCTTTTCACACTCATAATTTACTGTAGTTTTAGTTTAGTTCATCCAGTACGAAGTGATGTGAACGACTGACAACAATAACTAAAATCCACTGAAAAAGTGAGTGAAAAAGACAACAATATTGTGAACTAAATGACAAAGAGAACCAATGAAATGAGGTACACACGAGTGTTATTGTCCACTGAACTAGTTCGCTCATGAACTACCCAGCGGCGGAAATTACGAGGCCTTCCATATGTATGGCATGCTGAAGGCCTTACACGGCAAGAACTTTCATATACATATAAAAAAAATTGGAGACGTTCACACCATATGATTTGGGTTAATACAACGCAAATGAAATGAATGTCTGAACTAAGTAGAGCATGTGCGAACCTCCTGAGATATCGAATGAGAACACATTTCATGCAATAACAAATTGTAAGAACTACGTGAATGCCATACAGGCGCGGAGGTCAACGATATGTCAAGTGATTTAGAGTTGCAAGTTGATGAACAAATGTAGATAAAAGGTTATTTGTTTGAAATATAAGTGCGATATGTCTACAGTGTACCAAATAATAAAAAAAAAACACATGAAATTAAAGTGTCTTCAGCAGACTCGAAAATATCCACCAATAACGCAATAGAAGAGATTTAAATGACAGTGTTGGACAGGCTCTTGCAATTTGGTTTGATCAGCAGAGACAACAAAAATGTATTCTGACTAGTTTAATCCTAATAAATAAAGCTAAGGAGTTTGCTCTCGAGTTTGTAGACGATTTTGAACCCGACTCAAACTGACCGTTTTGGTAGAAAAAAATACAGAAAGTATAGATAGGACGGCCGTGGTGTCGTAGGTAGTGTGTGCGACTACCACACAGCAGAACTCAGGTTCGAAACCTGGTAAAACCATTAAACATATTTTCAGCGGCTGCTTCCACCACGCCATGTAAAACTTCTCTAGAAAAACATTAGCCTTTCGAAGCCGGCTTTAAAGAGTAGGTCCCGGTTAGTGAGTATACAAATTATATCGTTCAGAGCTCACTGATTCGAGTGAAGTCCCCCGTCAGTTCCTTCATGGAATGTTGATGGAAATAAGTAAGTAAATACACGGTGAGTATTTATTTTCTGCATATTTTTATACATAAGGAATCTGTTGTGGACGGCCGTGGTGTTGTAGGTAGTGTGTGCGACTATCACACAGAAGAACTCTAGTTCAAAACCGGGTAAGATCGTAAATGTTGGCGACTTCACGTGTATCTAAAAAAAAAAAAAAAATCTGTAAAATTTCTCTAGAAAAGCATTAGTCGTTCGGAGAAGAAGGTCCCGGTCAGTGAGTATACATATTATATCGTACACAGCTCACTGATTCGAGTGAAGTTCCTTCATGGAATGTAAAGGGAAATAAGTAAGTAATCTGTTAGCGGTTTTGTACATATCGCACACTGTCCTTTTTGTTATGTTTTTTCTCCAGAATAAACAATCCCAAGTCCTGGCTGCTTTCCGAAATAAAAAGATTTAAATTGGCTTGTGGTTTAAGGGTTGAAATGCGTGTGAGTGTGTTTAGTGGGTGTGTGTGAGTGGGGTTATTCTCTATTGTAAACAATTAAACAAATTATATTAAAATAACACATAAATAAAGAGAATACAAATAAATATAACAAAGAAAAATTACAATAAAATTGACTCACGAAAAACTGTATTTGTGATGAATACTGTTTTTTTTTTAAATAATGTAATGATATTTGTTAGAAAATCCCCAACAACATAATTTGATCTTTTGTATTCTGCACAGTATTAATACAAAAACTTGAAATTTAAAAATGTTGAGTTGTGTCACTCTTGAAGTGAGTGTGCAATATGTGTCATTTAATGACTGGTACGAGAATTGGATACCTGCCAATTTATGGCAGCTAAATGAATTTGAGTTTAAGGCCACATTGCACTTACGTGCCATTAAAATCTGCAAAGGTTGAAGTGGCAGCTAACTCAAAACAATTATATTATTTTTTGATAATTTCTAGCATTTTCAATTGTGCGGGTCAACATCGAGTAATTGTCTAACCGACAACCTTATAAAGGGTTTTCCAACAAGAGGTGTTATTTTGAGTCTTTGAAGCTTTTATTCTTTTACATTTGACAAGTAGAACCTACGCCATTACTACAAATGAATCGATACACGCTTCAATACAACGCATTGCAATTATTTAAATTCAATACAAAAATTGTGAAAATCTTACAGTCACAGTTTGCAAAACTAAAGCATTTTTGGGTCGTCGTTATGCTCCTTATCGCATAACCGCAACACAGAAATTGGTGGACAAATTCGAGCTGTTGAGACAAGTGATGTGAAGATTAAAACCCCTGCACGTCGCTCAAGAGGAATGGTTTGACCATTCCTCGTCGTTCTTTGGAATTCGGCATTCCACAAACGTCATTTCACCGTATTTTGCATAAAGACTTGGGTCTAAATGCTTATAAAGTTCATTTAACACAAGAACTCAAGCCGTTGGGTCCTTGAAATGCATGAAAATGATCCGGAATTCCATCGAAAAATTATCATGACTGATAACGCCCATTTCCAACTCGGTGGCTACGTCACTGTGTCGTTCATGAACGAACTAGTTCAGTTGAACTATTCATTGAAGTGAACTAGTTCTTGCTCTTTCGTTCTTTTCGTTCAATAGTTCATTTCGTTCTTTTCGTTCACAATCAAGTTTTTTTTTTCTCTCACTCACATGTTGTCAGCTGTTTGGCGCTATTGCCAACCTAAAAAATTGCAGAGCTCACCTGAATGGAAATGCGCAATGTACATTGATGGCAATATCGATGAAAAATCAACAGTGATGTGGACATTAGGGTGGAGTGAAAACATGCTTTTTATTTAATTTGAAAAAGTTAACCTCGGAAAGAGATGTAGTCTGGGGTCCTAATGAGGGGAAAAATAAAGACAAAAATTTTAAAAAATTTTTAGGGGTCGCGCCACTCCCTCGAAATTTGGAAATTATCGCTATTTTGGCGTTGATTTTAGAAAAATCCTAAAAATTAACGACTTAACTTATTCGAAATTTAAAAGTTTGAGCTTGTTCAGTGCCCAAACAAAAGTATTTGAGGCAAATATGAGGATAATCGACTAATATTTGTAGCTTTGGTGGCGATTTCATTGTTCAGTCAATTTTCTGAAGAAGGGACGATTTGACTTATTTTACTTTTTGAAATTTTTGAATAATGAGAACATTTTTTTAAAATTTTTTCATGCCCTTATTTCATTGTTTACGCTATTGCAAACATTTATTGACATAAAACTTTTTAGGATTTTTCTAAAATCAACGCCAAAATAGCGATAATTTCCAAATTTCGAGGGAGTGGCGCGACCCCTAAAAATTTTTTAAAATTTTTTTCTTTATTTTTCCCCTCATTAGGACCCCAGACTACATCTCTTTCCGAGGTTAACTTTTTTTTTGAATTTCACTCCACCCTAGTGGACATATCAGTTACAATTTGTTATATGTTATTTTTATTTTTACTACAATTGTAGTAGATCTACTACTTTTTCTTCATCCTTAAATGTATGTACTTACATTTTGATTTTGCTACATTTTGTGTACATTCGTGAAATAACAAAAAAAATCCCGTTATGAATTAGGGCTAGGTAAATTTTTGACAACAGGCTGGAAATATTTGAAAACCACAAAACAAACACCAGCGCCGAAGAAGATTGCATAGCACAGACCGAATTGCTGCCGTTGTCGATATATTTTGTGCGGCGGGTTGCCGCCGGTATTTTTCAGTTTATGAATTTCATAAAAGTGTCCCAATTGATTTAAATAAAATAAATTATTTTTTATTTAAAAAATCAACTAATTGAATCTGATTTGATTTTTTTAAACATAATGTATCCTTCCAAGGCACAGTTTTCCACAATACACTATTTCCCAGTGTTTGAAAATCTGCTACATTTTAACAAAAAAATGTAGCAGATTTGCTACATTTTCTTCGCCTCAAAGTGGTAGCACTGGTACTAACTCTGGTAATTGATTATAATATGATTTGTAAATATCACTTTGATAAGGATTTGCATTAGAAATTTTATCAAGATTATCGCCCTAATTGCTGAGATTTTGGACTGGAATTTTGCTGACAGTACTTGATAAAGGCTGGCAATCCCGAAAACACTTTTTCTTTTCTCTATGAAGTTGCCAACCCTGTTTTCTTAAAGAAAAAGCGTTTATAGTGGCTGTTACAGTTCTATTTTATTCCAAAACAAATTTTCATTTTATTCAAAAGCAATTTTTACTGTATTCATTTGAAACAATGGCTTCCAAAAGGAAACATAGTGCTATATGGGTTCATTTTAATGAAGATGGCGAACAGAGGGCCAAATGTAGGTATTGTCAGTCGTCACTTAGTATAGCTGGCGGCTCTCAAGGCAATCTAAGTCGCCACATGAAGTCGAAGCATCCATTAGTACCCATGGTCATGGACAGGCAAGCAAACACATCCACATTGGTTAGACCTGAAACTGTTAATGATGCGGTTTTGGAAGAAGGCCTAAATAAAAAGAGATATATAGTCAATAAATTTATATTTTGTCTTTAATTGTTGTAAATTTATTACCTTGTTGTGTTTTTTCAGTTTATCTATACACAGCTGATTGTTTTTTTCATTTCAGTGTCATATGAACGAAACTGAAAATGAAAGAATCATCGAACAAAAATGACATAAATGAGTCAGTGAACGAAATGAGTCAGTGAACGAAATGACTCAGTGAACGAAATTAGTCAGTGAACGAAAATGAACTACTGAACTATAAGAACGAACTAGTTCATTTGACCGAAATGAACTGAAAAGAGCGGTCACTTCACTGAACGAAAAAGCACAACTCTACCTTTCATATGTACGGCATGCTGAAGGCCTTACACGGCTAGAACTTTCATATACATATAAACAAAAATTGGAGACGTTCACACCATATGATTTGGGTTAATACAATGCAAATGAAATGAATGTCTGAACTAAGTAGAGCACGTGCGAACCTCCTGAGATATCGAATGAGAACACATTTCATGCAATAACAAATTGTAAGAACTACGTGAATGCCATACAGGCGCGGAGGTCAACGATATGTCAAGTGATTTAGAGTTGCAAGTTGATGAACAAATGTAGATAAAAGGTTATTTGTTTGAAATATAAGTGCGATATGTCTACAGTGTACCAAATAATAAAAAAAACACATGAAATTAAAGTGTCTTCAGCCGACTCGAAAATATCCACCAATAACGCAATAGAAGAGATTTAAATGACAGTGTTGGACAGGCTCTTGCAATTTGGTTTGATCAGCAGAGACAACAAAAATGTATTCTGACTAGTTTAATCCTAATAAATAAAGGAAAGGAGTTTGCTCTCGAGTTTGTAGACGATATTGAACCCTACTTAAACTGACTGTTTTGGTGGAAAAAATACAGAATGTATAAATAGGACGGCCGTGGTGTCGTAGGTAGTGTGTGCAACTACCACACAGCAGAACTCAGGTTCGAAACCTGGTAAAACCATCAAACATTTTTCAGCGGCTGTTTCCACATCGTAAATGTTGGCGACTTTACGTGTATCTAAGCCATGTACAATTTCTATCGAAAAGCATTAGTCGTTCGGAGCAGTTGGTCCCGGACAGTGAGTATACACATATCGTACACAGCTCACTGATTCGTAAGTACTTACTGAAGTAAGTAAGTAATCTGTTAGCGATTTTGTACATATCGCACACTGTCCTATTTGTTATGTTTCTTCTTCAGAATAAACAATCCCAAGTCCTGGCTGCTTTCCGAAATAAAAAGATTTAAATTGGCTTGTGGTTTAAGGATTGAAATGCGTGTGAGTGTGTTTAGTGGGTGCGTGTGAGTGTGTTTATTCTCTATTGTAAACAATTAAACAAATTATATTAAATGCAATTAAATATAACAAAGAAAAATGACAATAAAATTGACTCACTTGATTGTCGGCTCAATAACAAAAGGGGTGAGTATTTGCCTGAAGGGTCTATTTATAATATTTAAACTACATGAAAATACAACAATACAAACAAAATGAAGTTTATGGCTTAAATAACTATATTTATCTTATTCTAAGCTTGGGATATTTTTGGCCATTACGGATAAAAGTGACATTCGTTTCAAGCCTTAAACACACAGCCACTTCAAAGGTGACACAACTCAAAATTGTTAATTTTTCAGAAAATGCGAAAAACTGTTTTTGTGATGAATACTGTTTTTTTTTAAATAATGTAATGATATTTGTTAGAAAATCCTCAACAACATAATTTGATCTTTTGTATTCTGCACAGTATTACTACAATAACTTGAAATTTAAAAATGTTGAGTTGTGTCAGTCTTGAAGTGAGTGTGCAATATGTGTCATCTAATGACCGGTACGAGAATTGGATACCTGCCAATTTATGGCAGCTAAATAAATTTGAGTTTAAGGCCACATTGCACTTACGTGCCATTAAAGTCTGCAAAGGTTGAAGTGGCAGCTAACTCAAAACAATTATATTATTTTTTGATAATTTCTAGCATTTTCAATTATGTTGCGGGTCAACATCGAGTAATTGTCTAACCGACAGCCTTATAAAGGGTTTTCCAACAAGAGGTGTTATTTTGAGTCTTTGAAGCTTTTATTCTTATACATTTGACAAGTAGAACCAACGCCATTACTACAAATGAACCGATACACGCTTCAATACAACGCATTGCAATTATTTAAATTCAATACAAAAATTGTGAAAATCTTACAGTCACAGTTTGCAAAACTAAAGCATTTTTGGGTCGTCGTTATGCTCCTTATCGCATAACCGCAACACAGAAATTGGTGGACAAATTCGAGCTGTTGAGACAAGTGATGTGAAGATTAAAACCCGTGCACGTCGCTCAAGAACTGAGAATATTCCAGCTGTAGCCCAAAGTGTTGGAAAAAACCCAGGTTTGTCCATTCCTCGTCGTTCTGTGGAATTGGGCATTCCACAAACGTCATTTCACCGTATTTTGCATAAAGACTTGGGTCTAAAGGCTTATAAAGTTCATTTAACACAAGAACTCAAGCCGGCCGATCATCAACAATGTCGTGTCTTTGCTGATTGGGTCCTTGAAATGCATGAAAATGATCCGGAATTTCATCGAAAAATCATCATGACTGATAACGCCCATTTCCAACTCGGTGGCTACGTCAGCAAGCAAAATTGTCGCATCACTCCATCCTCAACTTGTGACTGTTTGGTGCAGTTTATGGTCCGGCGGGGTCATTGGACTTTACTTTTTCGAAAATGAGGTTGGATCAACAGTTACGGTGAATGGACATAGGGCAGCCACTTTGCAATTTGGTTATGGAAAATTTCATGAAAAGAATATGGTCCTGTAAGCGAGGTCGTGATGGACATTTGACTGATGTTGTTTTTCATTAGTAACAGCATTTATTATTTTTTATCTCAAAAAAAAAAAACATTTTTATTTTGAATACCAATGTAACACCTCTTGACGAAAACCCCTGTATAACGAACCTCGAAGACCTTTAGCAGGCTTTATTTTTAATCCATCCTATAGACCATTCATATAAAACTCGTTTTTTCTGGCATGCATTATGCTTTTTTAAAGACTTTCTAGAAATCAAGCAGGCCTTCGTTTTAAGCCCTTGTGGAAAGCCTGCTAGGAATTCTGCTTTCTTTATACAGTCCTTCAGGAGGATTGCACCTCGAAGACCTTCTCTTTAAGTCCTGGTTTTATCTAAGATCAAATAAATTATATGTCACCCAGGTATGGCGGCAAATCCTTCGCGAATCAGGTACATAAGTCCTGTGATTTCTGCATTTTCCATTTGTCGAAGTATTCGTTTACATTTGCTGCATCTGAACCGCAGGAGGTTGCGGAATATCACATGTAAATATCTCATAGAGCACCGGGCCTAAGAGCCCTGAGATCCGTCTGCACCAATTGGTCGAGGTTCTCCCCGACTCTTACCTTTAAAATAGGACACATAAGGAAGGATGCTCTCGCAAAGTCTAAGCTGACAGCGATCGTGACATAGCGTTTGTTCAATTCAATTGAATTGACTGGATTTCTTTATTTGATAATGATTCCTGGATACAGGCGACAATAAAATATTCAAAACCCTTGTCTTTAGCTCCTTCAACTATTTGGGTTGTTTTTTCCAGGTTCAGAACGGGTTTCGTTATTGATGCCTTCCATGAAGTTTTACAATGCTTTAAATGTCCTGCTATGTGAGTTTTTCCAGTAATTTATGTTTGCCTCTTGTGGTGGATCCAAGACAAGATAAAAATGATCGAAGAAATTTCCGCTAGAGTGGGACTGAAAATAAACGCAAAGAAACCCAAAACGATGTGCATCAATGCATCCATTGAACTGCCTTTCCATCTCAAAAACCAACCGATAGAAGAAGTTACATCCTTCGTGTATCTGGGTTGCACAACTACGACATCAGGCGGAACATCCCAAGGTATAAACTGGAGACTAGATAAGGCGAGACGAGCTTTTGGAATGTTAAAGTACGTGTGGCGTTCCACCCAACTGTCGACAAACACAGCCCCTAACCAAGGGGGATCCTATGCCAAACACATGGTTTCAAATTGGTACTCACGTACAGCTTTGCTGCATATGGGGGCGTTGGTAGACCCATTGTATTTCACCCGGTGCTAAGACCACCGTGAGTTTAGGCCAACGTCGACAAACACAAAGATTAAATCCTTAACTCCAACGTAAAGTATGTACTACTCTATGCAATGAATCTTGGAATGCTGCACCAAACGACACCAACACCACCCAAATCTTTGTCAACAGTAACCTTCGTAATATCTTGGGTATATTTTGGCTCGAAAGAATAAGAAACGCTGATCTTGGGCACACCACCCATCAAATACCCATTCAGGCAGAGATTCGTAGGCGGAAATGGCGTTCGATGGGGTACACACTCAGGAAATCGTCAGACGACATTACCAAAATGGCAATCGATTGGAACTCCCAAGGCGGCTCGACTTTGAAATAAGAACTTCAGAATTCAATTGGAGTGAAATAAGGCGTATGGCAAATGAAAGGGGCGATTGGAACCACTTTGTTCCTTATAGGAATTAAAGGAAATAATATATACAATATTCTAATACATATATTCTATATTCTATTGTGTCCAAGGTACAGACCATATGGCTCGATTTTGGCATCGACAGACCAAAGCCTCTGGTGGAAATTTAACCCACACTGATAGGCAAGCACGCTATCAACTGGTTTACCGGGGCGCCCAACCTTACATTTAAATAGTTGCTAGTATTGCTTACTTTATATAATTGTGTGTCTAAATGTTAAAATTAAATAAATACTATAGGGTTCTCCAACAAGAGGTGTTATTTTGAATCAGCCGGTATTTGGGTAGCTGTCACGTTTGAAGCTTTTATTCTTTGACATTTGACAAGTAGAAACTACGTCATTACTAAAAAGTGAAACGATACACGCTTCAACAACTCATTGAAATTATTAAAATTCACTACAATCACAGTTCGCAAAACTAAATAGTTTCCGGACCGTCTTATCTGTTGAAGGGGTGATCATTATTGGCCACCGAGAGCTGGTGATTTAACATCTTGCGATTTCTTCCTTTTGGGGCCACGTGAAAGATAAGGTCTACGTCAACAGCCCAGCGTCGATTCAAGACCTCAAAGATAGAATCCGAGAGGCTATCGAGGACATATGGCAGACATTTTGCGATTTGGTTATGAAAAATGTCATGAAAAGGATATGGTCCTGTAAGCGTGGTCGTAGTGGCCATTTGGCTGATGTTGTTTTTCATTATTCACGGCACACCTTCCTCTTTATTATGAAATAAACATCCGATCATTTATCTCAACAATGTGAATACCAAAATAATACCTCTTGTTGGAGAACCCTGTATATTACATTAGGAAAATCATCCTTTAACGTTTTGAAAATAGCATCGCAGCCCTCGTGTATTATCAATGAAATGGACGGTACAGATATTTTGAACAAAAAGCTTAAGGTTTGCGTGCAATCCCCAATATCCAAATAGCGAAGATTCATGGTGAGCTGCTCTGCTGCAGATATGGGTTTTGGAGTCTGATGTCTGTTATTTTCAATGAAAGGGCTCACACCTTCCAGTATAATTTAAAATCATTCGGATATTCGTCGTATTCGATGGAAATACTGTCTCAAATGTTCAGAAAAACGGTCAATCTAAAGATCCCAAAGAATTTTAGGATTTTGTCGTATTTTAGGAAGTACCCCTGATACCCGTCTCCACTTTCCCGAAACAAGGGCATAAACAGGAAATTTTTGTATTCCTTATGAATTCAATTATTATACATATTTTTGTTTTTTGGACCCACTCTTTAATGTAACATTTGCGATGACTTACAATACATACGACCGACAGTGTTCTTACAAAGTTTATCATCTTGTAATCATAGATGAACATCTAAACCGATTGACGAACTATTTATGCAAATTGGATTACGTATGCATGCATGTGCTCCACGAACGTTTGGCATCATCCATCGTCCGCATGAATTTTAAAGTAAAAACTCTTTATAATTTAATTAGCAATTATTCAAATGATTACGTGAACATCGAACAACCAACATCAAATACGAGCAACAATTGACTTTTATGCAAAAATGATTCATGTTCTATTGGACGGACCAGCGCAGACGTCTTTTGGAGACAAGGGAATGCCAATCCGTTACCCCGTCTGCCTGTGCCCAGAACAAGAAGAGGAAAGAAAACAATTGGATGAATCGTTTCATTATTTAGAGAGAAAGGGGAACAATTAAATTTTAATTAAATCGGTTCACGCGTTGACCCTTTTGAAAGTGAAATATGATGATAGAAAGCGTCGTCTTTGAATGGGCGCGAATGAATGGCCTGACGGACAGAAATACAATTTGTATCGTAGTTGTTTCCGATGCGGGTGATGCTACACAAATAAGTGTTAATAAATTGATTATGTCTGAGTTGTGCAGCCCAAGGCACAGAGTAGTACCATATACAGTGAACTCTCTTCTTGCGGACACATATCTTAAGCGGACACCTCTCATAACCGGACAGTTTTTTCAGTACCATTCCGCTTCAGTCTTGTGGTGAATTTACTATATCTTTGTAAATATAAATTTTTAATACAGAGAATCTTCCATAAGTCGAAACACTTCTAGTGACGGTCAAGGAGGCAAATACCCGTAATCTGTTTTATAAGTAATTGCATAACTCAAAGTCTCCGTAAGTCGAACTTTTCTACGGGATAATGGTGGTTTGAGTTTTTATTCAGCCCTATTGCGGGAGTCGAAGTCGTCGTCGTTTTTGACTCAACGTCACTTCTTGTCGTCGTCGACATCAATTCAATCCAAACATGGCATTTTGAATGAATGCTACGACGACGACGACTGTTTATCGATAAATCGAATAAATAAATTCGTATCTCTAGCGGTTGAGTCGGTTTATTTATTTTATTTGGTGTTTTTGTCGGAAAATGTTTTATTCTAATTCCGCTTCGAGTGATGAAGAAAATAAACAAAAAAAAAAATACATATATCCAAATAGAGCACCGAGACAGGAATCAGATATCGTCAAATAACAAATTAAAAGTTAGTGGCAAAATCAACGTCTGTTTTTTTCTGGACGTGTACATTTTTTTACTTCTTTTAAAGGATTGACCGTTAATAAAGCAGCCTTTATACATGTGCAGTACACAATAACATGTTAATTGAAATTCATTTCGCAAACAACTTATTTGTCGGCAACATTGAGATTTTTGCCCAGCTGAATAATGGAATCAAGGTTAACTTGGGACTGCCACTGCCAGTTGTCTAGCGGGATCTGTCTGAGTATCTGCATATCGTGGAAAGCACAATTTATCCCTTCCTCCGGCAAGCGAAGGTTTTTTCTCCAACTCTTCGACACGTTTCACAAATTGGTTTGCAATTGTTGGCAATCACATTTGGTTGGCAATACCAACCATTGGCATATAAAGGGTGTTTTTTTATTGAGGTATAGAACTTCGAATTGAAATAAAACACAAGAAAATCGTTTTAATGTCCATCAATTTGGCTTTATTGGAAGGATAATTTTATGCCATTAATGTTTAAATATGATTTCGGGCATGTGGCCGCCGCGGCTGGCTCGAATAAAGCCAATTCTACAGGTCCAATTTTCAACCACTTGTTGGAACCACAACTCATCCACATTCATGCCATCCAATTCGGGAACAAAATAGTCGGTTATCATGGCTCTATACCGGTCTCCATTAACGGTAACTGACTCTCCAGCATTATTTCGGAAGAAGTATGGCCCAATGACTCCACCAGCCCATAGAGCACACCAAACAGTCAGTTTTTGTGGATGTAATGGGATAAAATGGACGGAGCTTGCGGTGAACTTCGCGAACTGAACCATTACTTTCGAAATAAATTTGCACGATTTGCAAGCGTTGTTCTTTTGTCAACCTGTTCATGATGAAATGGCAAACCAAACTAAATATTAATCACTCGACAGCTGACAAAATGGCCGCCAGTTAAAAAAGTGATGCCAACTTAAAGTTCTATACCCCAATAAAAAACACCCTTTAGTAGTCGATAACCATCAATATTGACAACGGCAATAAGGAAACCCAGGAGTCGACACTAAACGACGTCGTCTTGTGTCGATGTTGACTTCCGTAATAGGGCTGATTAAACTTTGACTGTAGTTTACTTTTATAAAAATGCCCATTAGAATTTACTAATTTTTGTTTTTATAAACCATTTTGCGTTTTACGTTTCAACTTTATCACGGTACGAATAGGGTTCAAATATGTGTTGTGTGGGAGGTTCCACTTCCGTTTGTCTAATTATCACCCAGTATCCAGCCGCCTATCAGTAGTAACTCACAGATAAAATTCAAGTCAATTTGACCTAATAAGCGCAGTGTTAATATTGTTTGAAAATGTGAGCTTCTTTTTCCAAACTTGATTCCAAAGAGCCAGTGCATATCTCTAGGTCAACTGTAACATAATGTGGAAATTTCACGACGATACGACTATTATAATGATTTCTTAAGAAAGAGGCGCGCCAGCGCTTTCTTTTCCAAAAACAATATTTTGCATAATAATTTTCGAAATAAATGAGTGGATGTTTATTTCATAATAAGGAGGAAGGTATGCCGTTAATAATGAAAAACAACATCAGCCAAATGGCCACCGCTGTCCTCGATAGCCTCCCGGATTCAATCTTTGAGGTCTTGAATCGACGCTGGGCTGTTGGCGTAGACCTTATATTTCACGTGGCCCAAAAGGATGAAATCGCAAAAGATCTCGGTGGCCAATTGTGATACTGTGAGATTGTGAGAGATAACACGGTCCGGAAACATTTTAGTTTTACGAACTGTGACTACATGATTTTCACCATTTTTGTAGGGAATTTTAATAATTTTAATGCGTTGTTGAAGCGCGTGTCGTTCCATTTTTAGCAATGGCGTAGTTTCTACTAGTCAAATGTCAAAGAATAAAAGCTTCAAACGTGTTGGAAAACCCTTTATATTATGAATTCCATCATTATCAATACATTATGAAAATAGTTCAGCAACGGAGTGAACTAATGTTTGTGTCTAACATAACATATGTATGTTACCTTTATAACAGTTTGTATGTTACCTTTGTTATGGCAACAAGTGTAGACGGCGTAGTGTACAAGTGTTATACGTCTGTATCTCGTTTGTTTGCGAGTTGAACAAAATCTAACAACAAGCCACGATGGAAAAGCAAACAGTAGCAGACAAAACACATGCACACAAATATTATGCCTAAGAACAGGGTGGTGTCAGATACAATGCACGGCGTGTAGTGGCACCAAGAGATTATAAGAGATTCTCCATAAACAAGCCGGAGAATGGGAGAATAACTTTAATAAGTGCTGTTTGTGTGCGGGCCCCGCTGCCACTCGTTGAATGGCCGCAATGAAATGAATTACTGATTCGCCAAGTTAGTCTTTCAGTTAACGTCGACGGCTATAGTTTGAAAATTGGAAGCGGTCGGAAAGAAAACGGTACGTGTGTGTGCGTTCAGTGAGTAATATTCGTAGTGGTAGTGGTAATAAACAAAGTGGGTTTAGTGGCAGCAAAATGATGGCAGTACAGGTAGTGAGAATAAATAAAAGTTAACATGTGTTTGTTACCAAATATGTGTGTACAGTATGTGTGTGCGATTGGCTGCTAGAAATTACGAAATGAAGAAATCGTAAAGTTAAAAGTGGTTTTCTTGATGCCGTTTAATTTTCTTGTGAAATGAGTTACCTGATTGTTTGCCACCAACTGTCATTTGGTCTATGCGTGTGTGAGTTTCGTTCTGTATTCAACAACAAGTCTGTGCTCTCTGCCATTTCAAATGTGGCTTAAACGGCAACACCAAAATAACGTAACATTCCGAGTTTGTTCATTCTGACGTAAAGTAAAACGAATAAAAAACATAAACGATCGCGTAGAGGGAGAAGGTGCAATCTTCCGTGAGTCTTGACTTGTCGTGGTGTTTGTTAAAAAAGAGAGTGTACACTAAAAAGTTGTAACAAACAATAACAAAATTTTCTACCTTTAACGATCGTTTGTTGTTTTCGGGGCGTTGTCTTTCGACGGCATAAGAAAAGAATAATTTTTTTTTTACAAAATTGAAATACGAATAAAGTGTAAAACAAACAATAAGTAAAGAAAAAAATCAAATACGGTTCTATGAATTCGCAGTGGTGGTGACACACAAATATTGCCAAACATTCGTAACAACAAAAACAAAGGCATTACAAAATTCACCTAGAAAAAAGAAATAAATTCCCCTGATAAGATAAACGATGAGACGTACTAAACGGGTTATCCGTCCGTCCATTTACGTTTTCTGTTTCATATCAAAATGTGTATAACTGGAGCATAAAAATATAGATCAGTATCTTCTGAAACATACCGTACACTGGGTACACACATACGTACATACCAAACACCAACCCACGTAAAAACTGCTTGGTTTGTTACCTTTAATTAATAACTGTAATCAACCTCATCATAATCGCCAGCAATAACATTGCACATTCATACGGACGTCTGTAGGTGTGAATATGCATAAACGTCGTGCTTCTTGTACAATAATTATGCCAGTGATAATGATAATGGCCTATGTCCAAAATGCATAAGGAGTGATTTAATTATACAATTGTAATTTGAATAAATTTTCTACGATTTTCTTGTACTTAGAGGAGTTTTAAAACAAAGAACAGAATTCACTTAATACTATACATCTCGCTTATAGTCCAACCTGGGAGTCTCTATCTCCAATAAGCCATTAATTGTGTGCATGTATCCGAGAATCATTTTGGATTGTAGAGAATGTATATTACTAACGAATTGCAAAAAAAATTATAATTTAAAATTTTTCTAAATGTTCTATGGTGTAGTTAAGAACAATCCATGTTTACTTATAATCCCGTTGTGAATGATTTTTTTATTCAAATTAAACGAGGAATTCAACAAAGAAACTATGTTTGTGTACCTAACTCTCTAATTATGAGTTAGGGCGTTTTTATATTAAGGTAACGATAATTTCGATACAACGAAATATCCCAGCAAACCAAAAGTCGGATATTAGACACGTCTGAACAATGTCTGATCTCTTCCTACAATTCTTACCGATTTCGTTCCAAATTCTGTTCGACTTTTTTGAGAGATATTTTCTTCCGACAGTTCTGAATGATTTCTGTGCTACATGTCTGACGAATATTTTCTGAATATTTGTTCAGACACGTCTGACCGAATTCTGATGGCTGTGCCGGAGGGATATTTTGTTCAGACATGTCGGAACGAGTTCTGAAGAAATTCTGAACTATATGTCTGAAGTATTTACCGTTCGGTGTTTTTCCAGAATCTCCGATGATTTTTTCGTTTTTATTTTGTGTCTTCACTCAAGTTCACTTATTTAGCGGATGGAAATTCGTTTGTTATTATTGTTTTATTTCAGAGCTATCTGTGTAATGTCTTCCATATATTACGTATTCGACCATGGCGGCGAATATACGAATATTTTTCAATTGAGCAAAAGGCAGACTCAACTTTTGTAGACACCACAGCAGAATTCGGTCAGAATTTTGAACGAATAGTCTATAAAAATGCGCGAATGCCATAAGATATTAGATAAGAATTCGGTCAGTATTCTGAACGACGAGTCGGCAAACACCTTCTAATGAGCCGATACTGCTGGATTGGTCACGGGTCTATTATGATGTTTTTTTTTTAATTTTCATCCCCAATTGATAAATCATATTTTATATAAATATTTCAACACGAAAAAGTTCGAACATAAATGTGACCACTTCAAAATAATGAGATCTGGCCACTTTTCGTATTCGAGAGCAAAGAACAGTAACAGCAGCCTGTTCGACTGGTAATGGCGACAGTTTGGGATGCATGCTTTGCCCTCAAAAGCCAAAAACTATCACCGAAGCATATCTTTCAAGGCTGTTAGACCGATTTGAAAATTAATGCAGAAGTGATTTTCACCACAAATAAATAAATTGGGCTCATTCGCAATATTCTCCGGATTCAGCATCCAGTGAATATTTTCTATTTACAAATCTGAGCGAAACAAAGGATTGGGTTTACATATAATATTGAAACGATTGGAAGACTATCAATAGCAAATTAAAATTCGAGCGTACATTTACCTCAAAGTCATTGAGTACAAACCACAGGGAATGAACTCATTTGTGATCGAAACACTGACACAACAAATAGTTTATTAAATCAAACCCTTACATATCGAAAACAGATTACACATTTGCGACTTAGACAACTGTCATAATCACTGGCTAAATTGATGTTGTACCTGTCATAATTACATGTAAGTTACACTCCAATAGTATCGCTGCTCACTTGACGGTGTGTTCACTTTCTGTTAGCTTTGGTCGTAGTGTTTTATTGTAAGCAATCGTTGTTTTCTTATCGCTTTCGTTTTTTATTTTGATTTTTCACACACAATTTGTTCATGGATGAGCAGTTCTCGTGTGCATTCCCAGTCTGCCGCAGTATTCACGATTTCACAAAAAAAAAAAAAAAATAATTTAAAAGTGATTCATACATACAGGCATGACTATGTTTTGTTATTGGTCTAAGCCATTTGATATTTTTTCTCAAGAATTTCACTTAGTGCTCCTGATCATCAACTTGGTAAAGCATATCACACTATTGTTTACATTTCAATTTAGTTTTTTTTTTAAATGTCGAATACCTTTTCGTATTAAACATTTAAGTCAAATAATTAGAATGCAAAAATAAAAATCCAAACAAATAATTTTGGGGCTCTCAAAACTATAAAAAATAACGTTATAGTTCGCTAAACATTGTGCCGTGAGTTCTAACTGTCTGCAGTCTGCCATTTATATATCAGAATTTCACAATCAAAATACCCAGCAAATTGTTAAAATTTAATGCCCAATAAAATGGATTTTTATCAGTGATGAAGCGCCCCGGTAGGCGAGTTGGTAGCGTGCTTGCCTATCAGCGTGGGGGTTGTGGGTTCGATTCCCACCAGAGGCTTTGGTCTGTCGCTGCAAAAAATCAAGCCAAATAGTCTTTGTCACTCGGTTTATCCTTGGACCCAAAATTAGAATATAAATTTACTTTGTATTGTAATTAAATAAAATAAAATAAAAAAAAAAATAAATAAAAATTATCAGTGATGAGAGCTTATTCATTTGGGATTGAGTTCCATATGTCGATATATAAAATATATATCTGATAATCAGAATTCAATAATGTCTGAATTCCATTTTATAACGCTTCCAATATTGGCGATTTGCAACGAACGAACAAATTCGTTTTATGGAAACAGGCAGTAAGTGTACATTTTCAAATGTTTCAATTGGGAAAGTTTTTATAAATAATTTGGCTAATTTTTCAGAATTTATGGAGAAACAACGTGAAGGGGTTTTTGGGTTTTTTTTCGTCTATTTTTGGGAAGTCCTCCTCCTGGGCGTTATCGACCCATGTTTTGCTGTAGCCTCGTACAAAAAAAGTCCATCCTGATTTGTGGTTCCGCTTTATTTCGATCTTTATAAAATTCTTTACAATAATTATAATGGACAACAATCAACCATGGAAAATGGCAATATGAAAATTTCGCAAAAAAATCCGGAAAAATCCCAAAAAATAAGGGGGAAAAAATCGCGATATATGATTGACTTCTGTTATGAAAATATCCCAATTTTTGGGGCATTTTTCATAGAGCCGTAGTATAGCGACAATACAATGGTCACCAATCGATTAGCCTCATACAGAACTGGCCAAATTTCATTTTGCAACTATAACCAACCGCGTTGAAATCTGTTTTGGTAAAGCCCCCATATCCATGTGCTCCCAATGAGAGATTTTCTTCCTACCAACCGTTTCAATTTCTGTGCGAAATTCTAATCGTCTACCTACAATATTGCCGTATTTATCGTGCTTTCCACAGACGTACTGGAGTTTGGCCTTGACAGATACACATGCATTATATGGTGATATATCGAGGTGTTGCAAATGGGTTAACAGAGGGTCGCAGTGCACCATAATACAGTTTCATCCGCCAAAAGTCTAACTTTTGATATAGGGAACATTTTTGATTTCTGTAAAACTTTGGTTTTAGCTTGCGAATATTGTCTGGCAATAACATTCAAATTTAGAAAATTGGAAATATTTGCAACTTGACTACTTTTCGTATTTTGACGTAATTGTTCATGTTGTATGTTAAAAAATTCAACTTTTTTCATATTAAGGAGAAAATGGATTGAGAAAGTTACTTTTTTTAGAGTATAGTTTGTGGGAATCGGAGGTCATTTTCCAGAAATGTCATTTCCACCAAGTATGCTACTCAAACTAAAGCAGATGTCCTCCCGAGTTTCAATTATTTTTCGCATTGGAGTAGTTTTTTAGAGGTTTTGAGGAGGCTGTATGATTTGTGAAATTGCACAAAAAATATATATTTTTATTAAAAACCAGTGGAAAAGTTGCAGTCGGGTAAACCGACTTATATATACCCTCACCCTCAGTAAAAAAATATAAGTCTCATATACCATAATAGCAACCTCAAAATACCGAATGTTATAGAAAAAAATATTGTATTACACGTTTTTACAAAACGGGCGGAATATAAAGCAGAGTTTTTACTAGAAAATTGTATATAGCTAAAGCTTTACTAAATATAGAATTTCGGAAAGATTCGTTAAGCGAAATTATATAATTACTAGATTTCTAAAGTGGTGGAATGGTACATTTGTATGGGAGGTACCAGAAGGGGAGTTGCCAGACTTCCAAGTTTTTGTCCAAAACTTTGTCTAGCTATAGATTTGATAAATGCAAAATTTGGGAAAGGTCGCGTTGGGCATATTGGTATTATTACACGATTTCTAATGTAGGCGATATGGTACATTTGTATGGGAGGTACCAGAAGGGGAGTTGCCAGATTTCCAAATTTTTGTCCAAAACTTTGTCTAGCTATAGCTTTACTAAATACAAAATTTGGGCAAGATGGGTGTGGGCGTATTGATATTATTACACGATTACTAAAGTGGGCGAAATAGTAGATTTGTATGGGAGGTACCCGAAGGTGTGTGGCCATATAGCCCATATGCAATCCCATAAGCAGTTTTGGGAAAATATTAACCCATGCCAAATTTCAGAGCGATTGTTTAACTCTTTCGAAAGTTATCGTGCGTACCAGCAGGACAGACAGACGGACAGACGGACGGACAGACGGACATGGCTCAAACGATTTAGAAAGTCATGAATCGACCCATAGTAATGGGTTAGATCTCGATACTAGATACAATTTTCATGTAGTTTTTATTCTCTTTTATAATTTGTTCAAATTCGAAAAATGTATCGCCTCCTGTCATTTCCTTTCAGTAGAAAATTCAAAGTTAATGGTCTGCTGCTACCAGAGTTTCCAGTCACTATTTTCATTATCGTGACTGTGGTGTATTATCGACGGACAGAAGCTATGTCTATTGATCAAACATTGTTCTTTTTTTAGCACCTTGAAATTTCCTAATATGTATTCGGAAGTGATACAAGAATTAATAACATAATTAAACTCGAGATAGTCTTTCATTCTAAATGTTTTGGATTTATTAATCCATACCCCATTGTTTTCGTATATTCTCGCTACATACGATTTTGTTATCATATTTGGTTTTTGCTCTTGCCAACACTGCACTTTTTTTTTAACCGACTTACATTTTCTAAGTTCAATACTCCCATTGAAATGGAAATTTGCCACATATTGGGGAAGTTCATTGTTCTTAATAAAGAATTATAATTATTGGAAGGGAACGGACGACGACAAGGGAAGTCCTTGTTCTACTTGTACAAGTTGTTTGCACGACATATCCGTTGGCTGCATTGACACCTTACTGACATATTGCAACCTAAATGCAAAAGGGTCACAACTCAAAAATTTCCGAACTCACTTTTTTCCATAAATTATTTTCACTACAAAAATTTCTTTCACTTCACTATCTTCTTTAACTGGAAAGATACAGTTGTCTATTTGTATGTTAATTGGACTAAATTTACTAAATTTTTGGTTGCGTTAGAATTTTGAGTTGTGACCCTTTTGTTTGTATGGCGCAATATGTACATACGAGTATGTGTACATTTATACATATGTATGTCTAGTCATGTATGTATGTATTTCACTGTGTTGCCAATATCTCTCGATAAATTTCAAAAACAAAGTACTTGTCTGTATGTTTTGTACTTAAATTTATATACTAGCTGGATTGGCAGACTTCGTCCTACCTTCTAAAATATACATACATCTTTTATTTATAAATAAATATGAAATAATGTTCCTTAAGTTTTTTTTTGCAAGTTCGTGTAATGTTTTTTGGGCAAAGAAGATCTTTCACTTGGCCCCAAAGGAAATAGTTGCGAGGTAAATCACAATATCTCGTTGGCCAATTGTGATCACCTCTTCGAGAGATAACACGGCCCGGAAACTTTTCCCGTAAAAGAGGCTTGTGTGGCACGTAGCGCCGTCTTGTTGAAAGTAAACGTTGTCCAGATCAATATCAACCAACTCCGACCATAAAAAATCATTAATCATCTCTCGATAGCGCAATCCATTCAACTTAACTGTTGATCCAACCTCAGTTTCAAAAAAGTAATCCGTCGAACCATAAACCGCACCAAACAGTCACACGTTAAGGGTGGAGTGGCTTCTCAACAATAACTCTTGGGTTTTCCTAGCCCCAGATGCGACAATTTTGCTTGTTGTCGTAGCCACCGAGGTGGAAATGGGCCCTCGTCGGCCAAAATGATTTTTCGATTGAATTCCGGATCATTTTCATGCATTTGAAGAACCCAATCAGCAAAGACATGACGTTGTTGACGATCGGCCGGCTAGAGTTCTTGTGTCTTTATGCAAAATACGGTGTAATGACGTTTGTGGGATGCAAAATTACAAAGAACGACGAGGAATGGACAAACCGGGGTTTTTTTTCAACACTTTGGACTACAGCAGCAATATTCTCAGTTGTTCTTGAGCGACGGGCACGGGTTTTATTCTTCACATCACACTAACTTGGCCCAACAGCTCGAATTTGTCCACCAATTTCTGTATTGCGGTGCGACGACTCAAAAATGCTTCAGTTTTGCGAACTGTGACTGCAAGATTTTCACCATTTTTGTAGTGCATTTTAATAATTTCAATGCGTTGTTAAAGCGTGTATCGTTTAATTTTTAGTAATGGCGTAGATTCTACTTGTCAAATGTCAAAGAATGAAAGCTTCAAAAGTGACAGCTACCGAAATACCGTGTGATGCAAAATAACATCTCTTGTTGGAAAATCCTTTACATGTTATAAAATATAGGCTGTGTTGGTGGGTACACACCTTTTTTCCAAATTTGATTCCACATCTCCAGGCCACACTCTTAAAACTATTATAGTACTTTTTTAAAAGGGGCGTGAGACCTCCCACTTTTCAAAAAGAACACATTTGTCTTCAAAAGGCTGATCGTTTTCAATTTATTTCAAATAGCCTTTGCAGACCTCTACGCCAACTGTAACATACTGTCACAAGCCGACAATTATTAGGGCTGTTGTAACATTTTCTTCTGACTGACAGTAACACACTGTGAACATTTCCTGATGATAGAGCCAGTGATGAAGAACAGATTGTATAGACATATTTAATTCTTTTTAATATGAAATCTGAATTCGGTTTTACTGGGGCTTGACCATTGTTATTATTACATCAACAATAAGAAAAACATTACCTATACGTACATACATATGTATGGATGTATACATATACATATATATGGTCTTTGAGAAAACCAGTTTCTCCACTGCGGACTACAGTGCTCAAAATATGCGTCTGTTAACGGCTTTGGCTTCTTCTTCCTTTTTACAATGTTAACGGCTTGTTTTTGTTGAGATTTTCTTTTCGTGTCTATTTTCTTGGCAAGAAAGAAGTGGTGTTTGTTGACGAGCCGGGAGACCGCGTGTGTGCGTGAGTAGTACCTTCTCACATCAATTAACTGTTTGTTATTTCCATATCAACATGTCGGAATTTATAGTACATGACTATCTTTGCCTTCTATCAAAACCAAACAGTGGTTTTTCTAAGACATTAAGCACAGTATTGTGACTGGAGATCTAATATGTACTTGTTATGGGAGGGAGATACCGGCATTCGTCGATTTAATCTAAGTAAACTCGGCTGTCCCTGAGCCTAACCTTCACTGCTCTTCTTAATATTAGGCCTGTTTTAGTGGGATAACTACGACCTCAAAGTCCACATGCCTCAAAAGTCCGCACAGAGGTAAAAGGAAACCACCATGGTGAAATATGAAGCTAGACCACCTTAGAAAGTCTTGCAGAAAAAAGACGGAGGCTGGACAACATCAAGTGATGAATCGGATATTCCGCTCAAAAGACCCTGGAACACTATAGAAGTTAGATGGGCCACCTAATATCTCTATTCCTACAATTTCTTAGAAAACTCCCGAGTCCGTTCCAGTCTCATTTTTTGAATGGTCTGTAGATGGTATGGAGACGAAGGTTTTCACCAAGTTCGTTATTGGTTACACATACTCAGTCTTTTGTTTTAATTGCCGTTCCACCCTGCTTCTAGAATGGAGCTATGTCCATAGGACTTTTGTTTAAGCATGTTGGTTTCTTTTAGACGGAGACCCACTTTAGCTGCACACCACATGAGTTGGACATCTATTGTTTCCAGACCCCCCATCTAAGTGATACCGTAGTGCCCACGAAGGTTAGCCTTTGGACTTCGATTGTATTGGAGGGATGCGATTGGTTATTCACTACACTCCATCGGTTCTACGAAAAATGCCCCGCCACAAAAAAAAAAGTAGAAGATGAATGAACAAATTCTGAAACATCCTCCAAACAATTTATGAAAAATACCCAAAAAAAAAACATTATACAACAAATCACGATATACAGGGTGGCTGATAATATTGCTACAGTTGTATTGTTACGGTCAATAGAAATTTCTTTTGCCGAAAGAGAATCCCCTTTCAATATCGTGTGCCATGAGGCGTGTGGTTTCTGCAAGATGGTGTAACTTGTCACACAGCTAGTCCTGTGATGACAGAATTGCAGCGAAAAATCTCCAGTAAAGAAACTCGCCATTGCGTTGGCCCCAAGGTATCCTGACCTTACTGCACTTGTCTTTTTCCTGTGTGATTATTGCAAACAGGAAGTTTACTAAACAAGCCCAAAGAATTTGAATGATTTAAAGCAATGTATTCGAACAACAATTGAGACAATTCCCGCTGCAACGCTCCAGGGTGTAATGAATATTTTTGTTTAAATAAGATGTCAAAAAAGAAACATTTAAAAGATTTAATAACTATGTATTATTTTTTAAATGAACAAAGTTCAAATAATTTATGAGTTAAAAATAAGTTTTTTGAGTTTCATAATGTAAAGAGTCCTAGTGCTTATTTCGTTTTCGTTATGGGGCCATGTTGAACGAATTTTTGTTTACAAAAAAAGAGGAGGATATTGGCAACATTTAGTTTCAACCGGACGGCGCTACGTGCCACACAGCCGAAGCTACACTCGATGTTTTGCGTCCTGTTTTTGAAGATCGCATTAGCAGCTGATGTCGTTAGGCTACTGCATGGCCAGCCGAGGCAGCCATTTGAATGAAAATATTTTCCATTATTAACCGGAAGGATTGTACTTTCAAATAAAAAGACATTTGAGAAAATATCCATTAGTTTTTTTTTTTATAGAATTTTCAAATTTGGCGGACCTGTTCATTGTCCATTTTTTAACATTTTTCATATGAAAAAAATTAAATATTACCTAAAATTATGAAAAACAATCAAATTTTTTTTCATTTTGAAAAATTCCCTAATGAGATTCTTTTTGGGAATTCATCATTTGTTTTAGGGACATTTTTTATAGAACCCACTTGACCACACCAGAGCGCCATATGCGAATTTGGTTTTTTTCATTAGCATTTTAGAATAAGGTACGAACCTGAAATAAGCAGTTAATTTCCGTTCATAATAATACGATTAAAATATCGCCCTCCTAAGGGAATATACCTAGTTCAAAGTTCTATGGCCAAAACTATTTGCCGATGGAATTGGATTCTGAGCCACTGTGCGGCCTAACCAACCAACTGAAGTTTTGCAAATACATATGCAGACTTTTGTTCTGCGTACTTTATTTCTGTTCTGCAATGGATTCATCTTAACAGGGCCATGGACAGGATTGGAGGCTTTAACATAGATAAAAACAAGTAACAAATGGGAACGTATATTGGTGTGGTAGGTCAGCTCGACTACACACGCCTAGTTTGGCAGATGTCAAACGATATAAGTCCGGAAAGTGGTACCCTGTTAAAGACATTTGCATCTCCTAATGCCGAGTATGCGAGTAGTCTTTATACGATGTGGTTTACTTCTTATAAAATTGTATTGAAGGAAAATTCACAAAAAAAACTTTCTAAATAGTCGGAATAGAATTACAAATTTTTAACTATTTTGGGCACCGGGACAGGCAAATCATATTCTGATCACTTACTTAAGTCCTACATTAATATACTTAAATTACATTCGGTTTCTCGAATCATTTTGAATGAATCATTTCAATGTATTTAACAACAAACCTGCAAACAATAGCAACAGCCATATCATAAAAATAAGCCTTGTATATTTACATTTTCTTACTTTTTAAACTTTCAGAAAAAATGAACCCTTTTTCATTAATTTCTTTTCAGAAATCGACTACAATGAAATCACCATAACTGCTTCACACAAAACGAAACCTGAATAATCACTTGACTCTCACATCATAAATCAGGCGTATTTCCAAAATGTCTGCAACTACTACAAGCACTCAACCAACAACGACGACGACAAAAGAGAACAAAAATACTCCCACAAGATCCGAAAAACGAATAAAAAAGATTAAATACCGTGACAAAAATATATTTTTTACCACTCTGGTTTTAGGATTAATTGTAGTTTTAGGCAATAATGTAGAAATGTTTGGAGTTGTGGCACAGACACGTGATCCCAGATTTTATTCGAGAGTAGGTGTTAACGACTACCAATGGCCAAATCCCGGGGATCCAGATTACAGGTAAGACAGACAACTACGCTCAATTGGCCATAATAGAAATATAAATAATAAATTTGTGTTGCATACTTTAAGGACGTACACATTCAACGATCGTCGCTATGGACATTATCAACCAAATGGCTATGGTGCCAATTATCCAGGCAGAAATTCCCCTGGCCAGTATCCACAAGGCATGCCAAATGAGGACCGGTTTCGTTTCGATCCCGTAAGTTTCAATAGAAGTACTTGTTTCTTAATATAATTTTTAAAACACAATATCAAAGGATATGCAATTAAAGAATCGTTAGAGGGACTATCTCTTACAGACTTCTTAGTAGGCTGCATTGATAACATGCTGCGCTGAAGAATTATTAACTCTAGCGGAGAATATAAGTTTTAGGGAATTCGAGCAAAGAGGTGAAAAGATTTTAGAATGTCATCAGTGACATGGTAATACTGGTATCCGGGAATTTTCTCCCAACCATCCGTGAGGACATGAATGCGGCGTTGGGTGAACTATCGCCATGGGCCAAAAGTAAGGGGTTTGAAAGTCAACCCAAGTAATCGAGAACTAGTACTTTTTACTAGATGATAT
This sequence comes from Hydrotaea cyrtoneurina, assembly GCA_958296145.1. Classification (NCBI taxonomy): domain Eukaryota; kingdom Metazoa; phylum Arthropoda; class Insecta; order Diptera; family Muscidae; genus Hydrotaea; species Hydrotaea cyrtoneurina. Next base: position 66,982,242 of record OY282514.1, on the reverse strand, counting down.
AGGATAGAGAGAGATATAGGGTAGAGGCAATTTATACTATTTAGGACTATTTCTGTATAGCAAACTTTATTGGAAAAGAAATATCAAAGAAAGACTCATAAAGGGACTTAATGCACCAGATGCAGAAATTCCATAGGAAAGAACTGTGAACTGCGGCCAAAGATAGATAATTGGATATATAAGGCGGTGGTAAGGCCAGTTCTCACATATGATCGGTGGGAGGTAACAATAGTAGACAGCTACAACGAAGAACTAGAGAGATACTTAGGTGCACTGGATTTTGTATTGCACATACTTCCCACAAAACATTTTATAGTGGGTGAGACAGTCAGAAGGATCTTTCGACACAATGAGCCATCACTGCTAAAACCTATGCAAATAGTTCACACCAGATTACTATCGGCATTCGGTTTTCATTTTGAATTTCTTATCCCTCCGAGGCTGGAAATCCCTAAATAACTTATTCGAGTGTTGGGCGGTTATAACTGACGGATCCAAGATGGACGTAGGCACGGGAGCAGCTGTCTACATTAAAAGGCTGGCATCAGAAAATCCTTCAGACTACCAGATGAATGCATAAGATAAGAGTATAAGATAGCTGAACCACAGGGAATGGTGGTACCGGTAACGGACAACACACTATACTCTATTCCTAGGTTTCCCATTTCTACTTTTTACACCTATCTCTCTCAACTTCTAACTAACTATGTATATGTTTTCCTATACAAAACCCTTTTCCTTAATATCTTTTTTGTGAAGAAGGAATTCACAGTGGACCTTACCTAAATGCTGCGTTTTTTTAATATAGTTCCATTGTGAAATTTACTACCGGTTTACATAAAAGGATTTTTTTTGTTCCTTACGTTTTGTCAACTGTCAATAAACTGTTTTTTTTTATCAGTAACTCGAGTTTATTTATTGATTCCGTATGTATTTTCCTAACGCATATCTAACAACCGGAATCGGTATTAATATCAATTTTATTGCCATTTTTGAAGAAATTGGAAAAACGTGCTTTCATTCAAGTTGTTGAAACTGATCAGCGAATGAGCAACGTTTTACATCTATTCAATAAATTTCAATTAATGACACTTTTCATTGATTGGTTCTAATATTTACAATTTTCCAAAGTTCTCGTCCTTAACTAAAAATGTCTCCTCTAACACTAGAATCTCTATATTTTCCAAGATGACAACATCATTTATTGGTGTAGTCTCTATTTGGTGCACAAATTAGAAAATGAATGCAGTTAGATATTAATGATTAATAAACGAACATGCAACCAAAAACCAACAGAGACAAAGACATTTCTTAGTTGGAAGTGAATGATCCACTAATCGCATTGCCAGCAGCAGCAATAGGGCGATCGAATGAGGCCATCAATGTGAAAACGTTAATTGAATTTGTAACGCATATGACCATAAAAGCGTGACTGCACTCGGTACTCGTACATGTCATTAGTTAATCAAACATGTCATCGTCGCCATCATAGAACACAAAGAACTCCATCCATCTACTCGTGATCATCGGCTGGAACAACAAATTAAATGCTCACATATGGTAGCGCCCCAATGGTTAGAGGTTCATAAAGATGCTCATGCAATGTTAGGAGTGGGAACATGTCTTTTCTAAATCAATTCCAGATGAACTGTAATTTAATGGAAACTATTTAATTCGTTTACTTTATCATTTACTTTCAGAACAATCCAAAAGATGGCCAAGTACCATTTCCTGGTATTTTGTCCGGTTGGCGTGAAGATCTGCAAGGCAAACAGAGACGTGACTCCCTGACATTAGAACGTGATGTATTTGTGACGACCAACTATGGCCAGGTTCAGGGTTTCAAAGTGTACATGTATGATAATCCCGATCCGAAATCATTCTACCGTCCGTATCATTCCACCGTCGATCGCAGTATGGGAGAATGCTCTGTGTTTCTAGGTATTCCATATGCCATACCGCCGACATTCGAGGGTCGTTTTAAGCCACCAAGACTACACAGGGGCTGGCAATTGATGCAAGCTGTTGACTTTGGACCAGCCTGCCCGCAACCAGTTCGCTATACTGGTGCTACGAAGGGCATTATGGATATGGACGAGGATTGTTTGTACTTGAATATATTCTCACCAAAGGTAAGTGTCGTAACTTTATTAAATGCCGATCATATTCGGGTGATATCAAGGACAGAGTTAAAATGTCGCACAAAATCCATATTTTCAAAAAAAAATCTGTTACTTTGGGGATATGCGTAAGTGAACGGTGGTGTCATGCGACACAATGCAACAAAATTGAAGTATCCAATACGTTGAGTCCAACGCAAGTTTTTTACCTCCCATTTGTCGGCAACTTTTGACGTACGAGTTTATAAAGGGTTTTAGAACAAGGGGTGTTATTTTGAATCACCCGCTACTGTCACTTTTAAAGCTTTGACATTTGACTACGCCATTACCAAAAATGGCACGATACACACTTAAACAACGCATTGAAATTATTAAAATTCACTAACAAAAATGTTAGTGATGTGAAGAATAAAAACCGTGTACGTCGCTCAGGAACAACTGAGAATATTGCTGCTGTAGCCCAAAGTATATTGCTCGTTGTTCATTGGAATTGGGCATTCCACAAACGTCATTACACCGTATTTTGCATAAAGAAAATAGGCTTATAAAGTTCAGCAAATACAAGAACTCAAGTCGGCCGATCATCAACAACGTCGTGTCTTTGCTGATTGGGTCCTTAAAATGCATGAAAATGATCCGGAATTCCATCGAAAAATCATCTTGACTGATGAGAGAAGCCGGAATTCCATCGAAAAATCATCTTGACTATTGTTGAGAAGCCACTCCATCCTCAACGTGTGACTGTTTGGTGCGGTTTATGGTTCGACGGATTACTTGTTTGAAAAGGAGGTTGGATAAACAGTTACGGTGAATGTATTAAGCTATTAACGCTTTTTTATGGTCAGAGTTGGATGATATTTATCTGGACAACGTTTACATTCAACAAGACGGCGCACGTGCCACACAAGCCACGAAACCATTGCTGTTTTACGGAAAAGGTTCTCGGACCGTGTTATCTCTCGAAGAGGTGATCACAATTGGCCACCGAGATCTTGTGATTTAACACCTTGCGACTACTTCATTTAGGGCCACGTGAAAGATAATGTCTACGCCAATAGTCTTCAAAGTAGAATTCGTGAGGCTATCGAGGACATAGGGCAGCCACTTTGCGATTTGGTTATGGAAAATTTCATGATAGGATATGGTCCTGTAAGCGAGGTCGTGGTGGCCATTTGGCTGATGTTGTTTTTCATTTATTTTCTTTATTATGAAATAAACATCCGATCATTTCAATTTTCAATTTTTCAATTTTTTTCAATTTATTAACATCAAGCTTTAACCAAGCCTATAAGGCCTAATACGGTTAACAATTACAACAATATATCCAATACAACAATTGATATTTTTTTTAAATATATAAATAATTAATAATAGTATAAAATTACAGTATATTATAACGACCAACTTTACTACAATGAGATTATCTCAAAAAAATTCTATTTTTCTTTGAATACCAAAATAAGACCTCTTGTTGGAAAACCCTGTATCATGCCCTGCTAAACGTGTAAACTATGAACACAGTGTTAAAGTTGTCTCAAAAAAATTGTTTTTAATTGATTATTATTGATTTATTCGAAATAGCAAACATTCCACATTATTTACGGAACACGATTTCAACACCCCTCAAAATAATGGTTAGGAGACGACTTAAGTAGGAATAATTGGCGTATACAGCCTTCCTCATACGATCGGAGTCTGGACCTCTTCCTGATAAACTGCTGATGGACATTATTAGCTGCGGAGCGTTCCTTCATCCACTTTTAAGCAGTAATTCTAGTTTGGCAAAAATTTTACGAAATTAAGTCCACTCTACTTACTTATTTCCCTTGACTTTCCATGAAGGAACAGACGAGGAACTTCTCTCGAATCAGTGAAATGTGCGCGATGTAATTCTGTAAACGCACTGACGAGGCTCTAGTGTTTAAAGTCGGCTAATGGTTTTCTAGATAAGTTTTACACGGCTTTGAAGTGGAAAACAGCCACTGAAAAATGTTCGATGGTCTTACCCGGTTTTAACCTGGGTTTACTTGTCTACTAGTCGTACACCCCACCTACCAGCCGTCCACACACTGGCTCTACACTGAAAAATGTTCATTTCTTGAATTCGTAGATCAATATGAAGAATTTGGACCTCATTTTCCAAGCTGCAACATTTTTGTACTATCGAATTAGATGCAATCGTTGGAGACCACCCTTTTGCCTATTTATAAACATATATATCTTGCTCTTCATTTCAGACCGGAGCTGGCGTTGCTCAAAAATATCCAGTTATGGTTCACATCCATGGTGGCGAGTTTATCCATGGTGCCTCAAATCTATTCCAGGGTCACATATTGGCCTCTTTCTATGGCGTTGTGGTAGTAACGTTCAACTATCGTCTGGGAGCTCTTGGTTTTCTCTCAACCGGCGATGAGAATTCACCGGGAAATTATGGCATCCTTGATCAGGCTATGGCCCTCAAATGGATTTACGATAACATTGAATTTTTCAATGGAGATCGTGAGTCCATAACATTGTTTGGACCTGGAGCGGGTGCGGCTTCAGCTGGTATGTTAATGGTCGCCCCACAAACCAAACATATAGTCAAACGGGTTATTGCCCAATCCGGTTCAGCTTTGGCCGATTGGGCTCTGATACAAGATAAGTATAGAGCCCAGAACACTAGTCGAGTTTTGGGCCAGCTTCTCGGTTGTTCGCTGGAATCTTCTTGGAAATTGGTCAATTGTTTGCGTACTGGCCGGAGTTTCTATGAATTGGGTAATGCGGAGTTTCCGCCCGATGTCGGTACATTTCCCTGGGGTCCGGTATTGGATTATAACTTTACAGTTCCTGGAGATGATTGGTATGATGGTTGGAGGGAAAAGGATTGGCGCTTCCTTCATGAGACACCCTTAAATCTAATACGTCAAGGTAAATTCAATAAAGACCTACAGTACATGACTGGCATTACAACGCAGGAGGCTGCATCGTTTGTGTCGCAAAATGAATCGTTGGCTCCATACTACGAAATCAGTAGCCAGTTCTTCGACCAAAAGATCCGCGAACACGTCTTCCGCTACAATTACACTTTGAATCCGAATGGAGTGTATGAAGCCATAAAATACATGTATACGTACTGGCCAGATCCAAATAACAGTTCGGTAATACGAGATCAATATATAAATATGCTATCGGATGTTTATTTTCGTGCACCAGTGGATCAAATGGTCAAGTTGCTGTTGGAAAAAAAAGTGCCCGTCTATATGTATGTTATGAATACTACAGTGGAAGCATTGAAATTACCTGAGTGGCGTAAATATCCACATGAAATTGAACATTATTTCCTCACGGGAGCACCATTTATGGATGTGGAGTTCTTTCCCAAGAAGGCCCATTTGGAAAGAAATATGTGGACTGACAACGATCGTAATATGAGTCATTTCTTCTTACAGACCTTCACGAATTTCGCCAGATATGGGTAAGTTATTAGCCCTTATTGTGTTTAGGGCAGAAAAGTAAAATTTGTTTCCATTGTCAGAAATCCAACGCCCCAGCAAGTTTTGGGAATGCACTTTGAACGCGCCTATCAGGGAGAAATTCGTTATTTGAATATAAACACCACATATAATTCATCGATTTTTCTCAACTATCGTCAAACGGAAAGTGCTTTCTGGACGAATTATCTGCCAACAGTTATTGGTGTTTTGGTGCCGACCTATCCGCCCACCACTGAATATTGGTGGGAACCGAAGGAACCGTTACAAATAGCATTTTGGAGTATGTCTGTGGCCTGTTTCTTCCTAATCGTTCTGGTGGTCATCTGTTGCATTATGTGGAGAAATGCAAAAAGGTAAGTAAATATTTTTGAAAAAGATAACATCAAATGGATGTATACAAATTAGTAGAAATATTGGATGACATGCAAAGATTTAACCTATCCCGCATACATTTTGGTCTTTCTTCGTTTCAAGTCGTTACTAAACTCCGAGATTACTTGGATGTACACGGAGAAAAGGGGGCCTCTGCAACATATTGTCCCGAAGTTGACCATTTTTTTAAACAAATTTCCGCTTTGGATAACAATTTCTCGATGTTGTTGTGTCGATGTCTTCTTAACAAGTTTCTCTTCTGATGTCAGCTTCCCTCAACAATTGTGGAAACTATAGCAAATTTACTAAAACTTCCAATTTGGGTATTTTTAAACTCATGATAGGAATTCTGGGATTGTTTTGTTTGAAATCCTACATTTAGTTTAGTTTTTTCGAAGATTTCATTGAAAATTGAGTTTATACATTTAACGGAAACACAGAATGAAATAATTATCGTAGAAATCGTTTCATAACTTTTAAAAGTTCCATTAATGATGCAGTTTGAAAGAAAGTAAACTTAGTAATCTGATTTTTGATTTTACTATTATCATTTCAATGTTATGGCCGTGAGACCCTTGTAACAAGTTATTCGTTGGTCAATCAATTCGGATAAACCAATTCCAAATGGCAGATTTATTTCTAAACATTTTACGAAATGCCCACTGCAATGTATGCTAAGAAGTCGACATGTCATTGCCAATTTTCCCATTTATTCAATAATTATTTTCAAAAAGACGGCAGTCGATTATATTGCACACATACTATGAAACAGTCACATCCAGGGTTTCTAACTCCAGTTATTGCATTTAATTTGCTAGTAAACTTACAAATTGCATGTGTTATCATTTTAACCTACATTGATTTACGTATTTTTAGACAATCCGACCGTTATTACGATGAAGATGTATTCATCAATCCCGAGGGCACCGAGTACGACCAAGAATCGCGAGCTGCAGGAGTGGACAATAGCAATTTGGTAACAAACCACCATGTGACGAGATCTCGAGATAACGTTTACGAATATCGAGATTCGCCATCGACGAAAACATTGGCCAGCAAAGCCCTCACCGACACTACATCGATAAGATCGCCCAGTTCTTTGGCAACTACTCACAAAACTGGTAGCCAATCATCACTTAAATCAGCCATCTCCCTCAAAGAATCCAACGGTGGTGGAACTCTGTCATCATATTCGCGTGCACCACGCAGCGAAGTAAGTGTTGCGCCATCATCACGCATAATTACAAATGGCACCAATGCTATTGCATCAAATCATCCCAAATCGGTGGAGGAAAAACGTCTATTACAACGTGAACCTATACCGCTGTCATCTACACCCGTGCCCACGGAACTGCCGTACAAACCCACAACAAAGTCCGTAACAGCTGCCAACAGCAGCCGCAGTACTACGCCCGTTCCTAGTGCCCGTTCGACGACAACAACGGCGACACTGAGCTCTGGCATTACGGTGCAGCCGTTAGTGGGCATTCCTAAACCGCAGACGCGTACTCATGTTATTGAGGGCGTGCCGCAGACATCTGTATAAGAAACAGCTCTCTAAATATAGCAATATCAGTTGGAGTAGCGCTAGTATTCCCTCTGCTACTGTTGCATTTAGAGACAGTGAGGTTATTACAAAAATTTAAGCAAAACAATATTCTGCAGTTCTGAAGGATATTGTTTTTATTTGAATTTGAAACATTTTATAGCACATACTTTTTAAGATTCACGATTCGATGTCATGCAGAAGAACCCATTTGTTGAAGTCAAATTGTTAATCATATTGTTTGTCAGTAGCGAATTTCAACAATATTTTCAATGTATTGTCGTCGAAATCATATTTGAAGAGTGTTGTCGACCAGAAATCGGGTCGGAAATGGATTTAGTTTCTTCGAACTTGTCCAACATTTAAACAAAAAACAAATTTAAATACTTGTAGTTTGTAATGTTTACAATTCGTCCAATAGTTTGATAGTTATCGCCTTCCACCATCGTTTAGCATCGGACCGTAACTATTATAGAATTTGTTAAACCAATGTAGATACAATAGACTCACTTTCGTTTGTCCTGATCCCATGGTATTTAAAAAGTATTATGCGTACTTTTTTCCATATTCGCTTTTCAATTGGAAGAACACCAACAATTTAGTTGAATTAACTTCAGTGCATTATATGCTGAATGTAAATGTGGGTAAGAATATTTAATACGGGTCTAACAAATTATTTTGTTCGAAAAGTTTATAAAACTCTTCTTCATAATCGTATAAATGGTTGGGTTGTTGAAATATTTAAAATTGCCAAAAAATTGAATTTTTCGACTTCATTAAAAATCTTGCTGTTCGGGAACGAATTGAACAATTTGGGTCATGTAGTCAAATTTTATTTCATAAATATTTTATCAATTTTTTTAACTGACTGTTATTTTAAATTTGTACCAAATTTGGAAAGGCCGTAATTGTTGAAGTTATGGATAAAACACTGACGTTGATCGGTACCAACATTTGCCATCACACAATGCTACATGAAATAGTGTAGGTGTATATGGTGGGTCATACTATACAAGAATCTGACTGTAAGATTCAAAAACCTTTTTGAGAAAGAAACTCCAAATCGGTTAATAATCAGCTGTGCTACAAGCTTTGAGTGCTCAAAGGTACGCAAAACCTGGTTTTGAAAGGGACATCAAGATTTCACAGACAGATTCTTGACTTTCCAGTAAAACCTAAAAGCCAAACAAAAATGATAGCAGCCATTAAATGTTTATGAAGATGAGCTGTATAAACCTCTCGAACAAAAAAAAATGTTATATATTCTGATTCACTTCTTGCCACTCATGAAAATATATGTACGACAAAACAAAGAATTCTTTCCATTGTCGTACAATTCAAATAGAGTTTTTAGTAATGTTATGGAACAAATTGTAATGACCATTCTGATGTATGGTCCCCTGAATAGAAAAATGGTCAACATTTTTTCTATGGAAAGGTTTATTAAATTTTCTTTTGGCAATTCCGATTTTCTTGAAATAAACAAATTTAAATGAGGTATCGTTCATTAACATGGATAGAGGATTTTTGCTTTAATTCACAATTTAGTGAAGGAACATTGTAGTACCTACCATACATTTTTAAAATTACGTTTTTGTTTTTAAGTTCGGGAAAAATGCCCATTTTTGTACTCCGGGGACCATAGTATTCACATTAGAATTGCAACATTTTTTGTTGCATAGTGTAATTTTCTTGCACTGGACTTATTATCTGTGCATTTCCAGAATATTCGACAATAAAATAGTGTATAGATTATCGGTATGATATAATACGGTCAAACATGGACGTTGTTTAAACATCAAAACGAACACTATATTTTTGTAGTTTTCCTTTGTTACCGAAATTATCTCCGAAATACTGTTCCGGTATTTAAAACCAATAACTTGTTAATTTTTTTTTTATAACTTTGACAAACTTTAATTTCTTTACCCTTGAGGTGTTTAACAGAACAGAATAACGTTGTATTCGACGTCATACAAATTGTTTCTTCAAGTGCAAAAAAAGTATACATTTTATATAAATTATAAATAATTAAAAGAAATATTTTTTTATAATTTTCTAAATGTTAGGCATACCTATTCGCGTGTACATGTTATGACAATATTTAGAAATTAAAATTTTTTGGAAAATATTTTCAGATCTTAAAGATCTCTAATATAAACAAAACTAAATATTTGTTATACATATTTTAATTTTTACAAATTAAAAATTAAGAATTTTTTTTTTTTTAATTTTAGTATTTCAAACAACCCCACGAATACAAATCCATATCAAAACATTCCAATTTATTTTTAACTTCAGTTTAAGGCGTATTATTAGACATTATTCCATTTCAATAATTACTAATAATTTTGTAAATAAAATATACATATGTATTTCGATCTGTGAACATAATTGTCAACTATTTTTTATACCCATCAACCATGGATTGTAATAGAAATTTGTCATTCCATTAGATCACTATGGCCAAAATAATAGTATGAATATCCTACATACTGTATTGTTTTGAGAATGCTTAGCCAAAGCTAAGTTGATTTGTGCAGCCATGGTGGAGGATGTTTAGTATTCGGCCTGGCCGAACATAACGACATTTTTACTTGTGTTTATTTAAAACTTTCGTTTGTTTTACTTCTGCATTTATTTCATTTCAATTATTTCACAGCTTTAAGTTTAAGTTTAGTTTAAATATTTTGTGTATATTTTCAAATGATAATATCATAATTATCGCATATCAGTGAAATCCGTCCAATATATGTTTTCGATCTGTTTATGTGTGAATGCTATCTTGCATTTGTGTATCGTCTGCATATGCTAACAAATCTGTCTGTATCCAGCATTCAGTTCATTTTACATTAATTATTTTAAATATTATAATAAGTTATATAGTATTTATGTTTAAATTGTTTATATTTTATATGTAACGCTTAAATGTGTCTTAAATAAATCTTATTTGCTGTCAACTTTGAAATGTTCTGTCCACATTATCATCATCATGTGTATTTTGTCTATGCCTTCAGGCATGTATGTGTGTCTATACATTGTTATTTTTGTCTGTAATTGCATCTACGTAAACATATTTCGTTCCTATATAACGAAATTTTGTTTAACTTTGATCATGGACGTCTAAAGCTGGCCATACACATGCGATCTGTGACACGGGTTGGTATGTTCTTAACGTCATGTTTCATGTGTAGTGTTGGTGGGACACCAATCTTGCAACATGTGACAATGGAGAAGTGCGGACGCTTTTGTTTATTTCATAATGGCAAGGTAGTAATTTTTAGATGAACTTGTTGACGTTTTATGATTTGAAATTGTCATTTGGCAAACAAAAAATAATGTAGGTATCGGACAAAGGGCATGGGAAAAAGTTTTGCAAAAGCGGAAAGAAGTTGACAAATTGAAACAGAAAAATTCAATGGTTTGCAGTTGTCATTTCCATATTAAACTTTTTTTTACATGTGGATGCATATTTCTTTCTAATTACCATTCTTCCGCCCATATTCTTTTTCGACACATTGAATCGCTTTTTATCGCCCCTATCGCGAAATTATTCTGGCCCGGAATGTGTTCCCTTTCCCCTAATCCCAATCGCCAATTTTTCGCCAGAAAGTGGGTAGAGCTCACTGATTTTTGACGAACAAAAAAAAAATAAGACTCGTTTGGTTTCTTAAAATACCTTTAAACGATTTTTTAGAAACAATTCAATAAAAACAAATTTGTGTTTTTACTGTAAAGAATTCTGTAAAATATGTCAGGAGGGATGGTATGATTTTGAAAACGCAGCAGGCAACTTGTTCCATTGCACTTGTAACTCTATTCCTTGAAACGAAAGCATGACGGCAGGATCGAAGAATCGAATCGTCGCATATCTATAAAATGAAGTACAGGAAAACGAATGACAGTTTCTGAGGTTTCTTTAGGGCTACTGTAAAAACTTCTGTTCCATCAATACTTCGTAAAACATCGGGTATTCCAAATTTGGGCAAAACTTCAGTTTATGGGGGACAACACAAAAACAAAATATAAAGTTACCCCAAATGACAAAAATGATAATGAAAATTGGGGCTGGGACCGTGACATCGAAAAAACGCCCCCGCCCACTTATTTCTACAATATTGTACTCAAATGAAAGACAATTTTCTCACCATTTCAAAAATGTAGTTTTTGGCGACCCATGATGGTCGACGCCATATAAATCCTGTCACTGCTCTGTTATCCTATTTGAAAACATAGGGTTTATTCTTCCCTTTATTCTCTTTATATTGATGTGACTTACACCAATTCGAAAAATGTCCTTCTTTATTTCTTAATCTCGTTTAAAACACCGCACAATTATTTCTGCTGTATTTTGTGATCTTCTGTTAATTTATTTCCAACTGCCGTTCACTTCGACACAGCTGATTTAGTACTAAAATATCAGATCACCTGTTTCAAAGTCGCCAACCGTTCGCAAGAAATTACTAGTCAGGAGAGTAGAAAAAAACCAGGTAACAAAATGTTTGTCTTTTTTCCTGACAGGGGTGGATATGTTTCATGTGTGTGAAAAAATGCTGTGGCAACCAATCCATGTCACAGATCGCAAGTGTGAGGCCAGCTTAAAGAAGCTTACTGAAAAATATCAAATAACTGAAAATGAGTGCCCACAAATATTTTTTTTATGATTACTGGAAACAAACCACAATATCGGTCGTTAATGTCCAGGCAATGTAGAGTTGTTTTGCACTCTGAGAACGAATTTTAAGTTAAAAATAAGAAATTAACCGATAGTCGTTAGTTTAGTTTTATTTCACTTTAGCTGCCGATGTCGTTTGGATGATTAAAACAATTTGACTTTTTTTGTCAATGTTGTTATCCACTAAGGAACATGAGTTATAAGTTTCGTCTCAAAATTAAAAAAAAAAACCTTCTGGGCATAAATGGTTTAGTTAAACCGCCCGTAACTGAAAACAGCTCATAAGTTTTGATTGCGTATGAAAATCGTTCCGTTTTTTGGAGTTTTGGAACAGATAACAACACTGTTTGGAATGAAATTAATCAAACGAAGTTTTTCAGGTATTTATGTACGTATTTCCCTTGACCTTCTATGAAGGAGCAGAACTTCTCTCGAATCAGTGAACTCGATATAATTCGTTTACTCACTGATCGGGACATAATGCATTAAAGCGAACTTCGAATGCCTAATGTTTTTTCTAAAGAACTTTTACGTATAGATGACTAAACGGATAGATCGAAACGAAAGGGTGAGGCATCGACTATACATCTCAAAATTTTGAAAGAAAACAAACTGTTGACGTTGGAGAAGGAAATAAAGGTACTGAATGTTACTGTGTTCAGGTCCACTACCGGTTCTCAGTCTGCGTTGAAAGCTACAGCTGAGAATCGGCGGAAATTGACCCTCAACAGCAGAAGTAGCAGGATGTCTGCAGTGCATTTAAATTATGCCAGTTTCAAAAGTGATAGACTTGCCCGAGGACTCTTGGGCAGGTTCATAATTAATGTAGGTAGGGACCACTGTCACCATCCTCACCCTATATGAAAATGATATCATTAATGAGAACATCCACTGCAGCTAATGAAAATAATGTACTGCTTTGACAGGGACTGTCAGGTCTTCCTCGGGACTGGTTTCGTAGCATGAACTTCAAATATGGGAATTGAAATTAAAAAAGAAAAATAAATGGTTAAAATTACTGTAATTCTAGTACTATAAGACTCACTGCATTTGGCTACACATAACAAGAGTGTGTCAACTCCATCGGTCCCCGTTTATTATACGCGTTTCTAGAGGTACTAAGAAAGTGTCTGCCATCAGTAACCAACAAAATTATATGGTCTCCGTTCACAGAGGGAGTCGCTCAGCCAATACTCCTCAACATTATTGACGTACATACATGTCTCATGAACTATGGCAGGCATAGAGATGAAATTTGGTACAAGGTATTGGCACAGAAATAAGTCCACACTGGAAAAAGTGGGCGGTGCCACGCTCCGTTATAACAAAAAAACACTGAAATTCCATGAAAATCGTTACATCATGACGGCCATAATAGCGTTTTAAAAGGGGGTTGGCACGGACCGCTTTAGCCGGATGTATTTATTTCTATACCAATAGTATATGTACCGAATATCATACCTGTTCATGAGATACGGTCGTTTAAAATGTTGAGGTGTGTGGACAGCCCTTGCCCACTTGATATATAAAATATGCATGAAGATCGGTGGAGCAATTTACTCTATACGGAACAAATAGACAAAAAATGGCATTAAATCTTATATTTATAGATAGTTTGTGGGCGGCTGCGGCACGTCTTCTATAACCACGGTATTCCGAGAGTAAATGGAGGAGACTTTCTCCAAGAATAACATAATTTATTTGGGAGAATAAGCATCCACGCAGATTATAACAAAGAATGGTTGTTTGTGTGCTCTCCAATATACTTATGTATATGTAGTTGACATCCGCAACATGCATGAAATTATCAAATTATCCATGGCGCGAAGCAGATTATGAGGAGTACATACCGTTTGACTAAGCATCTAAAAAGCATGGAGGTTTACAGCCTGTTTACACGACCATTTGTGTGGCAATTATTGTAGTTAAACGTTTACTACATGGGCTCACTATTTATTCGTCGACGATATTTTCCGTTTACGAATATTTCGGACAATATTTCTCTTCAAAACTTTTCATCTACGTGCATGTACGCATGTCTCAGCGCCACAAATAGGCACAAGTATAATAGAAAAATATATATAAATATATTTTAAATTTGTTTTTATTAAGCAGGGATTATTAGAAAATTTCAGTTATTTCCGATTTTCCCGTCAACAGTAAAACACGACAATGTTTACAGAACCCATATGTATACACGCATATTACAAGATAAATTTTAGTTGGCTACAAGTCGATTAGAAACATGTTGTTTTATATATAAAAAAAATATATGGTCAGTAATGTTTCAAACGTATATGAATATGTTTGAAGTTCTAAAAACTAAATGTAATATTAGACAAAACCTTTCGAAGGTTCCCTAGAAGAAACGTTTTATCAGTTACAAATACAAAGATGCCGCAAAAACGATGTCTCTCTTTAGCAGTCGTATACCTTCGGAGAATTTATTTTCTAAATCTGTATTGCCAATAGTTTTAGCCGCCTGGCACATTTGACGCAGAAGTTCTTCTAAGCGACGCATGCAGCGTATAATGGAACCCTCAAAAATATCGGTCATTTTACAGACGTTAAGAAAAGAGGTGCCTTTGCACCAGGCGAGCACAACATCCATTAGGAAGGGTTTAAACTTATCCACATATGTTTCCTCATCTAATTCCAGTTTGCATTCATTTGAAATTTTCGCAATGCGTCGAGCCAGCTCCTGCATGGAACGTAGAGGCCCAGACAGCTCTTCTGCGGACATGGGATTTTCCGAAGACTTTTCATCACACACAAAGCAGGAGAGGAGGGAAACCGATTGTGCCGTCGATAAGTCATTGAAGACACCATTGAAAATCATTTCAGTCATTAGCAATTCGTCAGCTGAACTCAGCTCGCAGGCAACACGTCCTTTAAATTCTATAACATCTTGTGTGGTACAATATTCCATTCGTCTGAGTATACGTTTACGATGCTTCAGTTCGTCCATTTGCAGAAGACTTCGGGCTTCTTTAAGTTTATCTTTTGCTGTCTTTAGTTGCTCCATTACTTTTAATTTCTGTGTATACCTTGAATATATGCGATCCAACTCGGGTGCATTATGTAGGGGATGTGCAAATAACCGTTCTTCAAACTTGTCTATGGACTCAACAATATTCTTAAATTCGGGATCTTTAATTTTCATCTCAGTTATGGGATTCAACAATGGAGGACCTTTGGGGAAACGTTTCTTCACTTCGTTGATTGTCTTCAAGACACTCCGCCGGTTGTCAGCTGGCCTTAAATCGTTGGGATAATAAACTCTCAATGATGAAATTTGTTCGATGAGTTTGTGTACCACCGGTACCACTTCTACGTTTCCTTTTTGTCCCGGCTTACACGGCTTTGGGTCATCGTTTTTAGAAGACTCTTCAGTGACGTGCAAGAGAATATCGACAATAACCGATGTTTCCGCTTGGAGGGGATTCTTCGTTTTACTCATCTGTTTCTTAAAATTCACCACTATACCCCAATCAAACTCTTCCGAATCGTTCTTAACTTTCACCAAACGTCCAGGCTGAAGGTATGGCACCAAGTATTCTGGTTTTGTTATCCATATACGAAACTGCCTGCCCAGCGAATCTAACTGGTCCCGTATGTGATGGTAAGAGGCGACACTATGCTCTTCATTTATTTTAATTTTTTCCAACTCTTGCTGTTTCTCTTGAACTTCCTTGTACAGTTCGGGTATAGATGATTGATTTTGGAATTGGAAGAAAGAACGCTCCAACATGTATTCCGGGTTAATTTCGTCCACTCTTAAAAGATTCAAAACCATATTGTACGTTAAGTGGAAAGCAGAGTTTATCGGATCAGCTTTTCCTTGAACGATGCCTCTGCCGACAGCAGGTGATACCTTTTCGTCAATCATTAAAATGACAATACCTTTGTCATCTAAACCTCGACGACCGGCGCGTCCAGCCATCTGTATGTATTCTCCAGACGAAATCCAACGAAAATCTTTACCATCAAACTTTCTAGGAGCCGTAAACAGGACAGTTCTAGCAGGCATATTAAGACCCATGGCAAATGTTTCTGTTGCAAACAAAGCCTTTAGTAGACCTTCACCAAATAAAATTTCTATAATTTCCTTGAGAATGGGCAAGAGACCGCCATGATGTATGCCAATACCACGTCGCAGTAGTGGCAAGACATTTTCTACTTGTGGCAACTGTCGGTCTTCCTCAGAGAGAACGTCTAAGGCATTGTTAAAGACTTCGTCGACCAGTTTTTTCTCTTCGGCAGTATTAAAATCCAACTTCGCCATTTGCATGGCGTACACTTCACAATCCTTTTTACTGAACGAGAATATAATGACGGGGGCAAAGTTACGTTCCATGATCATTTTCACAATTTTAAAAATGTTTGACTGACCGGCATTTACGCCTTTCATGCCACCTTTACGGCCCCTTTGATCACCCTTGGCGGCCTCACCTGAAAAGGGATAGAAATTGTTAAACATATGTATTTAAAACAATCTGTAAGTTTAGTTGCAAGCAGTATAGAAAGTTAAAATTTCTACAGGATTTCAAAGGGGCAATGACAAATTTTTTTTTGGCCCGACCAGAAGAGTTTCGATAGATAAAGCAATCTTGAATTTGAAGGGTTAAACAAAATACACAACATAAAGGTTAGGCGACACAAAAAATTTAATGGGCGCCAACAAAGCAGAGAGTAATGCCACCGGTGACGGAAGATTCCAGTAGTGTGGTCTCAGCCCGCCGAAGGAAGCTGTGGGTAACAACTAAGCCTGAAGGAATACAAAATTGCCCTTTCTGAGTCATCTAGAGTCTCAGACAAAATCTGGGAAACGGCTGTGAAAGTCGAAGTCGTTTCCAAAACTTATCTGATCCGATTCATGACCAAAAATATCTTGTTCTGTTATTGCTTCCTGCACACGTGTAAAGACAGCTATATTAAGTCGGAAGTAACTCTCAAATCTCTTAAAGAAATAAATGAACTGTACACGTCGAGGATAGAATAGATTATGATTTTGCGACTCACTTTTCATATGGTAATCTGAACATCTTTGAGTAGTTTTCTTTGGAATATTAATTTTTTTTCAGAAATAAAAAAAAACAAAATAAATGGGACTGATTATATTAAAATCTTGTTTGAAAGTTCTGTTATTTCGTGACGCAGATTATATTTCTACACAACAATTCCAATTTAAATATGAAGATAAACTGAATATCGACAATCTCCAAATTGTAAAACATATTGCGAGAATAAAAATAAGTAGATAATTTTCTATAACATACCTGCATTTTGTAAAACAGCCATTGCTGTATTAAAATTGTCTTCCTTAAACTGGCCCTTCTCATCCACAATCAAATGTATGCCATCACCTCCGGCGGGAAATATGTAATGTTGCAATGGCGTTGGTCGATAATCTGTGTAGACAACATGACACGGTTGCTTGTGCAAATGACATACCCATTCAGCAAACTGCCTGGCATTGGGAATTGTAGCAGAGAGGAAAACATAGCGCACATTATCTGGCAGCAAAATCAACGTTTCTTCCCACACAACACCACGTTCCTTATCACGCATATAATGGATCTCATCAAATACAACCCAGCCAACTTCTCGCATAATCTCACTGCCGCGATACAACATGTTACGTAGAATTTCGGTCGTCATGATGAGGCAGGAAGCTGAGGGATTTATGGTAACGTCTCCGGTAACCAGACCAACGTCTTTGAACTCTTCACTGAACTCACGGTACTTTTGATTAGACAAAGCCTTTATAGGAGTAGTGTAGATTACACGTTGTTTACAGTTCAGTGACTTGGCGATGGCATATTCAGCTACCACTGTCTTACCAGCTGAAGTGTGAGCTGAAACCAACACACTCTGCTGATTGTCTATACAGAGAATGGCCTCTTTCTGGAAAGGATCCAATACAAAGGGATACTCCTTTGCTGGAGTACCGCTAAAAGGCTGTAGTGGTATGTAGTCCTGACCCGGGTATATAGCAACTTCATGTGTGCACGAGTCCGGCGATTTAATGACATGCACAGCAATGCGAGACTGTAGAGCATCAATACAAATGTCATCCAAGATGGATTCCGTCATTTTAATACGCTTGCTGGAATCGTCCTCGCCATTGCCAGCAAGAAGCCTTTTTTCTGTGGATTTTGTGGGCCTGGAAATATTTCTAATTATCTTGTATGTTCAATAAAAAAAAAATAGAATGATCTTACGTTTCAGTCTCATTCTCATGTGCTGCCACCACTACTGGATTACCGGAAATAATGGGTGGTTCTATGGAATTCTCCTCTTCCTGCTCTTGGAAGCAGTTGAATAAATCATCTACATCAGTCATTATGATGTAAAACCACGCAGTTTTCCTCCGGACTTATTATTTATCTGAATTTGTCAAATATTTGATTTGTCGAACTAAAAACACACGAGTTATCCCCGACAGAGAACCGAGCCGAAGCAATAAAGACGGCGGCGGCTGGGTGGCTGGCCAAAAAATGTAGTGGGAGAAATTATTTAAGTGGCAACACTGGATCGAAATAACAAGTTTTTTACGTTTGCAACCCCACACGGTTACGAAGGAGCGATGAAGCAAAAAGAAAGAATGCGAAAGAGAATCAAAAGTTGCAGGCAAGGACTGTTTACAAAATTGATGGCCGCCACTTTTTTATTGTCTTTCGTTACAGCTGACATATAAACTGGGCGAAGACGATCCAAAACGACGGAGGTGGGTATTTTTCATTAATAAATCGTTTTATAGAAATAACGAACTAATCCAAATTTAAATTTGTTCAGTTTAAATTTGACGAAAAGACATATTGTAGTCGAGATGAAGTACAACGTTGGTTTTTTGATTTAGTTCTATGTTTTTTTCAACTAATAATATTAGTATTAATTGAAAAGTTATCCATAACACAGAGTTTGAGGCCAATAAAAAAAATGTCGACGGTGTCAGCTGTTAATAAGAGAAGAGACGACAACTCAAACACTTTTATACAGTAGAATTCCGATAATGCTATTTCGCATGTGAATTACAGGGTGTAGTGTGCGCCTTTAAAAGTTAAGGCTGTGTTGAGTGTGCTGAAGAAGTCGAACAAGTTAAGCAGCTAGTTTGCCATAAAAAATTATGGCCCGCATGAAAGTGAGAAATATTTAAGCAAGTAATTAAAATTTATTATTTTTCTATTTTTTTACATTTAAATAAATTCTTTTTTGTTTAAAATTAAAAAAAAGATACGTTTAACCCTCGAACTCGCACATGGTTCTGGCCAGACATATTTCATTTTCATGCTTCAATTTAGCATACTTCTATTTTAGGTACATGCCTGTAATTTCAGGTAATCTCCCAAAATATTGTTGGCTTTCGATGTATAAATTAATAATTGAAAAAAGTCCTTGGACCAGGACAAAAAGACAAATAAACGTTGAAAATGGCACCAATAATCCGCACGTTGTGGCTCAACCAACAACTCGTATAGCATTTGAAGCGTACTTTGGGAGACCTCTCAATATAGCAAACCTTAATGTTTCTTCACACAGTGGTCCAGACACATTAGCTGCCAAAAAAGATTGCAGAATTTGCCTGCAGCAAGGTGACAAAATACGCCGCTTTTTTATGCAAATGCAACAATCCTGTTTGTCAGCAACATTAAAAAGTAGATTATTTATGTTTTTTTTATTTATTTATTTATGTTTTGTTAATTTTCTATTTTGTCATAAACATTTATTACTTTACCCATATTAAAGAGAAATATATATAGAACAAAAAAATTGTTGCCCTTTTCATTCCAAAGATTTTTTCAGGTCTATTTTTTCTTCCTCAGGTAGCTAATAACATAGTAAAAAGAAATAGAAACACAAAATATAACAAATATTTTCCTATCTTAGTAAAAAATTTAACGACAAACAGCCCATGTAAATGTATAGGGGTCTGGCCAGACACCATGTGCCAGAACTAAGGGCTCAAAATATGTGCCTGACGAAGGGTTAAGCGAATTAGTCTCTATGAGAGCCAGGATTTTGGGTTGTTGTCAAGATTTTCGCTAATGATTCCTACTGCTGGCAGGTAAGCAGAACCAGACCAGTTTATATTCTTCTCCCCCCAAAAATCTCATTCATTAGGTCGTTTTCATATGTGGCGAGTTTTTCAGAGATTTTTTTCTGATTATACAAGGCGTACTTACAGAAAGACTGAATCCCTGAATTTTCATAAATATGTGAATTTGAAAATCCCTTTGTCGGGGTTTCATAATGCTTGTTGATGAATTTTCTTAGGATATTTTGTTCGAAGATTTTAAAATCTTTGGCTACTTTTGATGAAATAGTAAACCAGATTGGAAATCTATATCCACCTTTTAGCAGTTTAGTGCTTTGTGGAAAATATTTATTGTTCAGGTTTGAAAACATTCCAGTTAATCGCCTCAGATTTTGTAGTGTGAACCGTACATGGTTGTTGAACTTCATCAACTTGTCGAAGTTAACACCCAAGTATCTGATGTTATTCCGGATTGGTATTTCGATTCCGTTTAGGGTCACAAATGGAAGAAAGGAAGGAAGGTGGAGGCATCCTCTAACATTGTCGTTGGCGGAAAATTGGATCGTGATTGGTTTGGCGGCAGTTACCGAAAATATGAAAACGTTGAACAATAGTATACACGGGCAACATCCTTTCACAGGATAATAAATATAACAATCGAGCATATTTTTCAACTTCAGACTCCGATTCCGGGCAAATTCGTCAGACTCCGACTGCACAGCCCTGGTCCATACCATGAGGATTGAGCTCAAGGCCTAGGCGAAATCTCGTTTTCTTTGTTAGGGTTATTGCTCCATTTCACACCGACAGTTTCTCTTCCGTCCGGAAATAAAAGGAATTTAAAACACACATCGACATAAAGACGGACAAGATTCTTAAGACCGAATCACTTACCACGGAAACTCGACATATTCTGCCTACAAATACTGTGGATATTCCCCCGAACAGCCGTGAAACTAGCTCCAGACCTAAATGATCCTTCCGTGTCAGATAAGTCAGGCTTTCACATTTTTTTTAATTTATTCAAATTCCAAATGCCTATTTTTTGCCTTTTGTCAGCTAGGCCCACCCCTATCCGCCATCCGATCATAGGCGTAACTAGACAATTGTTCTGGGGGAGCTAAACATATACATAAGTGCCAAAGATGATTTAAATATTTTTTTTAAGTTCAACATTTTTTTCTTTTGATTTCATATGCAGACGATGTTTACAGCTTGACATTTTCTAAATAAGAAAATTTAAAAAAAAAACCACATACTGGTACAATCATAACAATTTTAAACTCTTTTTGATCAAGCACCAACAACTGAGACAATCTCACCACAAGCCTACATACGGTCGAAAAATATAATAAAGGGTTTTCCAACAAGAGGTGTTATTTTGAATCACTCGTTATTTCGGTAGCTGTCACTTTTGAAGATTTTATTCTTTGACATTTGAGAAATTACGTCATTACTAAAAATGGAGCGATACACGATAACGCATTGAAATTATTAAAATTCACTACAAAAATGGTGAAAATCTTGCAGTCACAGTTTGGCTCGTCGTGAAGCACCTTGTCGGACCGCAATACGGAAATTGGTGGAAAAATTCGAGCTGTTGGGACAAGTTAGTGATGTGAAGAATAAAACCCGTGCACGTCGCTCAAGGACAACTGAGAATATTGCTGCTGTAGCCCAAAGTGTTGAAGAAAACCCAGGTTTGTCCATTCCTCCTCGTTCTTTGGAATTAGGTATTCCACAAACGTCATTACACCGTATTTTTCATAATGATTTGGGTCTTAAGGCTTATAAAGTTCAGTTAACACAAGAACTCAAGCCGGCCGATCATCAAAAACGTCGTGTCTTTGCTGACTGGGTCAAGGACCCAATGCATGAAAATGATCCGGAATTCCTTCAAAAAATCATCTTGACTGGTGAAGCCCATATCCACCTCGGCTCGGAGTTATTGTTGAGAAGCTTCTCCATCCTTAACATCTGACTGTTTCGTGCGGTTTATGGTCCGGCGGGGTCATTGGACCTTACTTTTTCGAAGAGCAACGAAATTATTGCTCTTTTACGGGAAACGTTTCCGAACCGTGTTATCTCTCGAAGAGGTGATCACAATTTATAAATTTGCAATAGTAGCTTGAAAAACACGTTTGTGTTTTTGGGCTGCAGATCTTTCTATCCTAGTGCGACAGCACCCGCCGCTTCATCATATGATATGCACCGGTGGAATTAGGTCTTCCCGCGTACCTACCACATTTATATGGCTCCCTTCGAATTGTGTATCAGCCATTTGCCACCTAATTTTGTAACGCGTTGTACGTCGATTTTAATATAATGGCCAGCTTTGACGTCCTCGACCCTCCTTCGTAAATAATTCCCTCAATAAGCTATGCTCTTCCAGTGTAAGAACGCTGAAAGTTGGTACAATTCTATTTACCAGTTGGGTCATGTCCATATACATTGTGACAGACTCCTCGCTGTCACTGCTACAGGCTAAAAAGTGGCAGTCATCATGTAGAGCCTCGATTGTAGCCTTCAATATATTCTTGCTCTACACATAATGGTATTTCATATTCAAATCTAGAGATTAGTATCTGTTCCTCGTCCAAACGACGTTTACGGCTACCAATTTGCTTCTCAGCCATACTTGTAGCCACTCCCTATACACAATTTTTGTCTTTCTATTTTTGCTTCCACTCAAAAACTTATATAAATACTTGTACCTTTTACTCCTGTAAGGAGCATAGGCCAACTATCACTTGCTTTGTTCAAAATCTTTTCATGTAAGTTATTTTTTTTTTGTGTTTTACAGCATCTTATAAAATCAACGTACGCAGTGAAGTGCAATAGGAAAAGCCTATTGCAAAATAAAAAAATCCGACAACCCTACAGGGATACGGACATTTAGTAGATTCAAATACTAACACAAAACCTCTCCATAAAAATCAATTAATCTATAATCATAAATTAAAAATAACCAAGAAATTGAACGTGAAATAATTTAAAACGAAATGCTTATCTCAAAAAGTTATTGGCGACAATTGATAGGCAATCAGACTGCCGGTATCGAAGAAAACCCAGGACCTTGGATCTGCTCGGTTTGTCACAACCGAACACACCACCGATCAACATCTGTGAGGTGTAATCGATGACTAGAGTGTGTGCATTTCCGGATTTGCTCAGGCCTACGTTGCGTCATGCTGTACCAATTTACAACGTAGCTCTTCCTATTAGTCGCTTAATCGACATCGATATATCTGGACACCACCACAATCTCCGCAGCAGCAAATATTAATTCAGCACAACAACATCAACTGACACCGCACATTGCTGCTTCATTCTTGCAATGGCCTCCAAAGCAAGATCAACGAAATAACCGACTTCATGCGTCGGCAGCGACATCTGTAGCCTCAGCAGTTGTAATGGGCACAACCTATTACGTAAGGACCGCGCGAGTGGAGTTGGTGGGTTGGCGTTCGTGATACATCGTTCTGTGCACTATGGGTCATCACGACTGAGCTTGACTCTAGTGACCCACACATGTAGTGGGGGTAGCGGTCAATCCTAGAACCGCCTAGATAGAATCATACAACGTATACATCCCGCAGGTTGCTGTAGGTGCCAGACGATATCATCCAGAGATCAGTATGTTACTGCAGAATATGTTACACATGGTTCTTTAATGCACATCACGAGTTATGCCATTCTCTTCTAGGTAATGACCAGAGGGGCACAGCGTTGGTGGAGCAGATCGATAGTTTTACGTTTTGCACAGTGAATGGGGACGCTCCCTCAAGAATTATGGATTGTTGCAGCAACTCACCAGATTTAACAATTGTATCTGCAGGTCTGATAAGTGGTGTAACCTGCTGACCCGTCATTTCACCACCTCCCCATAATAATCTCCATCGACCAAGTCTCCGACTTCATCATCTCTCCACAGCGAACCTTTGTCAATCAAAAGGCGGATTGGGAAGATTTCACCAATCGCCGCTTCAATGATTAATGATGGTTTAGGCAGCGGTACTCTCAGATGAGCGTGACGACATTAGTCGGTCTAGTCCTGGCGATACTAGGATCAGAGAACTGTATCCCGAAATCAACAGATTGGTCGACGAATAGAAGTGGTTAGATCATTTGAAGCAATGCAACCTAGGCTCCGAAATCAGCAAGCTGCGGTCGACGGTTATATTACTTTCGAATGATCGGATTGCAGTAACATTTAGAGAGAGAACAGTGACTGATCTGAAAAGGTGCGCGTGTTATTTGAACCGGCAGTTTATAGATCACCCCTAGTGAGACAAGGCGATAAGGAAAGTCATGCGTCGAATTCATGGACTCCGAGTCGATGACACACCACCAAAATTTGCACCAGGCGAAGTTAATCGAAATGGGACCAGACTGAATTTTGATGTTCATGTTGATGTAATTGGGACAACCGGGAGTTGAGTACCTGACAAAAGCCCCCATCTTAACTCTGACCACTATAGTAGTACCCGAAGTCTGGAAAATGGGCAGAGTAGTCCCGCTACTTAAGCCAGAAAAGGGGAATCATACAGGCCAATATCCCTTCTTTCGCCAGTAGCCAAGACACTTGAGGCGCTACTCCTCCCCAGCCTCAATGGACATTTTCCAATTGCTGACCATCAACATGGATTCCGTAAGCAGCACAGTACGACGACTACGCTGCATGCCAGATCTGTTTTGATTTCAGTGCAGCCAACTGTGAATTATTTAATTAGCACCAATTTCAACATTTTGAAACAAATATGGACTTTGCTTACATATTCATATACATTTTATAGAATTTCTTAATAACATCTCTTCAATGGCAACTTCGATTTCATGTTTCAACGCTTGCCTTGTCTCTGTATGCTTTGTGTAACATATAGGGCTCCCCACAGAAAATAAGCCAAAGGACTCAAATCACAGATCCGATTCGGCCAATTGACATCAGAATTTCGGCTGATTATTCGATTTCCAAAAACAGTGCGTTAAATATCGATGATTGCGTTGGCCACGTCTTCTTCAAACCAAGTGTTGTTCATGTTAAACATTTCAAGTAATTTTAAAAAAAATAATTATTATATCTTGTCCTTTCAATGTTATGACCTTTAAACTTTATTGATAACTGATCCGTCATGGCGATGTGGCCTTTTCGGTCAGTAGAGATAGGGTAAACCGTCCGTCTTCGAAATTAACCAAACTCACTGTGCCAGTAAAAAATCGATGAAGAAACCAATTTTCCTGTATACCGATTCAGATGGATTCAATAAGACCCGATATACACAATGATTTTCCACCCAGTGTGATCAAGCACGAAGGGGGCAGAGACGCAAGATGGGTAGCAAAACACAAAACGAAATGGAAATTAGGGAGAAATTAAAAAAAAAAACAGTTTTTTGGCATGATCAATTTTATATTGTTTATACCAGAGAAGAATAAACAGAAACAGGCACGCGTGTTTGTTTTCAAACAGTCATCGTGTAAATGCTCATTAATTTACGAAGGGATTTCCAAAGAAAATGTCAAGAAGAACTATGGGGAAAAAGTCATCGTGTAAAATGGGACCTTATGGAAATTGTAAGTGAAATTTGATTTTTCAATTGAAGATTAAAAACCAAAAAACAATTTTTTACAGTCAATATTTATTTCTGATTCTGGGTGTAAAACGGGACTTAAAAAATCATCGTGTAAACGTTCATGACTTTATGTAGGGTTTTCAAACAAAATGCCAACAAAGCCCTTTGGAAAAAGTCATCGTGTAAATAGCTTCTGCCTCAATTTTGCACAAAACCAAATAAAACAACTTGTTTATGATTTGTTACTTATAAGTAATTAATTTTTTTAAACATTTTAATGCAAAAAGCGTATTATTGTTATTATTTTAAATATTTTGTTTTAATCTTTATAGTCTTAAAAATAAACTAAAAATAAAATTAAATAATGAATAATATTCTTTTTATACTTTCCATCCAGTTAAATATAATAATTACACACAAGACAAAAACAAATCCTAAAAAGAAATTGTTCAAGACCATTTTTTAAAATGCAATCATCATTCAGGAGAAATCTGAAAATAAATACGGATTGTTGGTCTCGGTGTTTTTAAACTTAAAATTAAATTGTTTTTTGTTTGTTTTGTTTTTAACTTAAAAAATAAATTTCTATGGGAAAATATATACATTTGTTGTAAATTGTATATGTACATTACATTATAAACCTGAAAATTAAAAGCGTTTATTCATTGTGGTGAACATATTTTGGGCAGAATATAAAATACATGCAGGCAGGCATGTACGTTGAGAGTTGTTGGTTGTAAATAAAAAGAATCCAAGTAAAGTTTTTTTTTTGTTTGTTTTTTTTTGTGGGTTTCATGTTAAATTTTATTAGTTTCATTTGTTTTAACCTTAAAACAGGTTTAATTTTATTTATAATGAAAAAGAAAATAGATTTTTTGAGACCTTGTTGTGTTTTGATATTCTATTAAAAAGTAAAAAGAATCTTTTTTTTTAATTTTTTGAGTTTTTGATTTGTTTTTGCGGGTGTTGGTTGTTTTGTCATTTTCTTTAAAAAATTATACTAAAAAACTTGCTGTGCAAATTATGGCAAAAGTAATATAAACTTAAAACTTATTGTACATAGAATGAATGCCGCTTGGGTATATTTTGAAATTGGTTTTACAAATTGACTTTCTCTTGGTTTTTATTTAGATTTCCTGTTTGTCTTGTTCCAAAAAAAAAAAAAAAAAAAAAAATAGTAATAATTTTGGTGTGTATGAATGAAGCAGCAAGGTTCCATGAGGAGCCGCAATGTATTGAAATGTTTGAGATCATTGGAGAAATAATAAAAGGAATGTTTTTGTTTTTATGTTCACATTTCTCCAAATCGTTAGGAATTTTAATCTTTCGAATCGTTAACTTTGCCTTTCATTAGGTCTCATGATGTTGATGCTTCTATTGTTTAGTAGTTGTTAATTGTAAAAAAATAATAATAAAAAAGATTCAGCCGGACAACCGACATATGTACCAAAAAAATAAAAAAAAAAATAATGAAAATCATGGAGAAGTGACAAAAGTTAGTGTGTTTAGTGATTTTTTTCCCTCAACTTATTGATATTACTGTTAATGTTTTAGTTTATAAAAATAGTATGAAATGGCGTGTATGTATGTTGGTGTTAGTAAATAGAGTTAAAATTCGTAATATAACTAAAATGAAAAAAAAAATGAAAAAAAATTCAACGTTACTAAATAAAAAATAATTACAACTCAAAATTGGTTTTGGCACAAGACTGTTCAGAATTCAGAAAGAAGCCTACGAAAGAGTTCGCATTCATTAGTATTGTCTGTTTCCTAAAAAGCACACAATTTACAAAGGTCCAAGAAAATTATCTTTTTTTTTGAATATTTATATACAGGAAAAATTAAAAACTTCAAAGTTTTGTTTTTAGGTTTTTAATCATTTATGTGATTTTGTTTGGGGAGAATAAGAAATTTATAAAAATCAGTAGAAGCTAAAAAATATAGATAAATTTATATAAATTTCTTTAAAAAAAAGGGGGGATAAACTACTACAGCAATGAAATCAGAGCATTCGTGGAGAGGGCAGCAATTATATCACTTAAATTATTTGAGCTACTCCATCTACATGTGCTTCAAATCAAAATTATATAAAAAAAGGAAAATAACTCAAATAATTTTATAGTAAAAAAAAATACATGAATATTTCCCTTGAACAGATTATAGTAGGTGAGTAGAAGATAGATACACTAAAATTTGATCATTTTTCTTTTGAGTTGTGTTGGTTTTTAAACGAATGTTGTTGGGAAAACATCCAAAAATGCTGTGCTGACTTCAAAACGTAAGTAGTGTTTGTGTTATTGCAACAAACGCTGTATATGCGTTGTGGGCGGAAGGGGACCGGAAGGGTTAGAGGGTTTTGTGTTTTTTAATTGTAAACTAGTCTTATAAAGTAGATATTAATATGGAATAGAGTTGGTGTTGGCTGGAGGTGGAGGGGTATGGTTACCGGGGGTTTTATATATTAGACTTTTTACATTAATAGTAATTAAACGCTAAAGGATAATTTAAACTAAACTTATGTAAATAAAAAACAATTAATTACTTTTTGTGTTTATGTGTATGTGTGTTTGTGTTTGGGAGGGCTTTGTGCGAATTATTTTATAAGTTAATAATAAATTAGATTTACTTAACGTATGGGGCTTTTTTTTGATAGGTTTGTTGTTTACATTCTGTTTATTCATCTTCTTCCTCTGTTTGCTAATAGAGCAGCAGACAGGACACCACTTTAAAAGGGGGGCAGTGAGTGTTGTAGTAATTGTGGATACGGCTGAAGATTACGGCTTTTTTACATACCATCTTCATTCAAGTCTTATATTCCTCTGATATTTTCTTCATCGAACTATGGCTCATTAGCCAGTGTTATCTCTAGTATCTCGATTATCGTTTACTACAACATTATGCACATGATGATTTTCATCTTCTTCATCAATGCAACCCATGGGTTTGCGACTAGAGGCTGGTGGTGTCAGTAAACCATCAGGACACATGAGACCAGTGGCGGGAGAAGCGTCTTGTTTGATTTTACTGGCCATAGCCAATAACTGGTCTTGAATAAGGCAAGCACGATCCTATAATGAAGAAAGGGCAAATATCGAAATGTTAATAATCTGGGTTTTCATTCATTTAAAAGCAGCAGCAGATATACTTACAAACATTGTCATTGTTGTTGTATGCGTTTGTATGATATGTGATTCATCTGTTACAATATTGGGACATATATGGCCCAAACCGAATTTGGTGGTAATTTGTTCATTTTGTTCCAATAAATGTAAGTTGTGCGATTCCTCAGAAATGACTTCAAAGAATGGCTGCATCCATCTGGCACAGGGTTGAATTGTATTCCATTGGAGGCCAGAACAGCGAATGGCAGTTTCTCTGTAAGCAGATAAAATGGAGATTATTATTATGGGCTACTGTTGGAACATTTTGAGGGTTTAGTAAAATGCGTTCAAGATTTTAGAAAAATATCAACTGTCATGTCTGCATAACTCTAGTTCCTAGCAATTTGTTGTGATTCTTTAGTTTAGTTTAGTTCGTCGTATCTATCAGAAAACATTGCAAGTCTAGTTTCTATGGCGTTTTTAAACTACTTACCTATTGAAAGTGTGTGAAATAGCTGCGGCTGCAATCACCGAATATGGGAAGTTGCCAATACTCACGTCCAGAGAGCACACATCTAACAACTGAGCAGTCTGCACAAATTCCAAGCCAGAAAATTGGGGATAAATAAATGCATCATCAACTTCAGGTGCTCGCGCCGATGGTGTTTTTTGATGGTGCTGTGTCTTGTTTCTTTTTGAAGCTTGGAACGAGGCGGGTGTACGATTATTAACATTCAATTGCATATAGACTCCCAACCAACCAATGGAGGTAACAGGGCTAATATTCCATTCCAATGCTTGCAGTAGCAAAATTTCATGTTGCAGAATATCGGACTCTTGGCAAGCACCATCGGTGACATAGGCAAATTCACCAATTTTCGGTGGATAGATTTCCTCAACTTTCGCCGCAACGAAAAGACACGTAATGCCTATCAATTGTAGGTGGGTCTTTTGGACATTCTTCTGTGCACTCAGATAACGATCCAAATAATCAACGGCCAAATAATAAGTTTCACGGTGTAGTTTATACACTTCGCATACTTCAATCAACCAGTCGAGAAGGATGGCTCTCATGCGGGGCTGCAAACCGGGATGATGATCCAACATAGTCGGATTTCTTAAGCATGAGGCTTGTTCGTCCTTTTTACACATCAACTGCCACACATCTTGTGCATTACCCCACGATAATGCAGGCAATGGACATTGACGGGGCGGTTCAGGGTCGGCAGCAGGTGTCATGCAATCATAGTGCGCGGAGAGGTAGTCATCGAACGATTTCACTTTAGTCTGCTGTGACGACAGAACGGTTGCTGTAGTGGCGGATGATTGTGACGACTTTGAGGTAGATAATCTTTGTCCGGGCGTTCGTTCACCGTGATGGACATCGCCAGTGCTGGCAGGATTAAAGATTTGTGTAGCTTTTGTCGAGGCACTCGAACAATTCGAAGGCGATGTTGTTGCCGAAACGATATCGTCGACATCGTCATCATCAGTAATTTGATCATCAATATCCTCATCGTCATGGTCAACGTGGTGCTCCTCGTCAGCATTGTGCCCCTCCTCAACATCGTGTCTTAAGCTGTTGGGACTGTCGGGAATATCATCGTGTGTTACTTCATAATCTGTGGCCGTAGATAAACATTCCGATGAGCTGCGTGTATCGAGTTCGTTAACCAATGTCTCGTCAACGGGGGAGGGATACACAGATGAAACGACAGACCCGGCATCACTTTGATACAAAGTCACCAATCTCTGTTGACGTTTGGCCGAAGGCTCAAAGCCCAATTCAGGATCCTATTGAAAGATAGACGAATGATCTTTAGTTACTACAATTTTGTAAAATGTCTAAAGAGAAAAAGTACCAAGTATGTGTGTGTGTGTGTAGACTTATAATCGACTTCAAAGATTTCTATCGGGATGTTCTGTAATTTATATTTAATCTGAATTGTATTTGGTGTTATTCATACTTTAATGGAAATTATTCTGAACAAAGTATTATGTCCGAAAAATATCACGTGTGTGATAATCAATCCATGTAAAGAGATTAGAAACAAACATTGTTTGAGCATAAACTCGATACAAATTTAATTTAATCCAGTTTAAAGTTAAGACTCATAATTAATCACTCGTTAATAGTCGTGGACTATCCTACTTTGTTTTTTTTTTAGGTGGGTATGCGGAGATTGTAACGAAAATTAACTTTTAATATTATTAGAACGAAAATACATCTATCCAGATCCTATTTTGAATAATCATTAATAGAAGAAAAATCCATTAATTTCCAGTTGTTTTCCAACTATTTCTTTTATTGAAATGAAAATCATCATTTCGTAAACCAAATACATACATACATACACACAGACATGCATTTTTATTAATGATAGGGTCCGGACTTTAAATAATAGATACACATTGAAAAAAAAGGAGTATTTCTTTACCATTTCAATAACTTTTCTCTTGCGCTCACACTTCATAATAACATAAAATGCTCGAATACTGCCTGAAGACAACCACAATCACAGAACAAACACTTTATAATGAAAGTAAGAATGGAAGAATTTTCCTCTTACTTTGAACACACACAAACAGAGATTTTTCCGGTTTTTTGTTTTCTTTTTCTCAATCAAAACGTTTCATTCAGTCTTGTTCTTGGAAATTTTAACGATTTTCTTTTTCACGTGGGAGTAATACGATTTATCACGTTGTTGAGTGTGTAAGAGAAGAGCGATTTTTTTTTTTAAATAATTTCAATTTGTTTTAATAAATATTGCACTACTTAAACAAGAATCGTCGTTCAGTCTTTGGTTTTGTATAATAAACTTTGGTATTTTCTTTTTGGGATTTTCATCAATGAAATGAAATTGAAACTTTTTAATTTTATACTTTTCACAACACTTTGGTATAGGAATTTTGTGAGATCGTTTTTAAAATGTCTCCAATGCGTTTGCGTGCGTGCGTGTGTTGACGCATTGACTTTCCTACTGGAACTGAATTCAAACTGTTGAAGAGCTCATGCATGTCCTCAAAAAGTAACGAATATATGAGGGTTGTTTTACGAGTAGTTTTCAATATTTTTTTTTACTTGTGCTACTGCTGCCGATCATAAGTGGTTAAAGGGATCTTGGACTGTGTGTGCGTTTTCTTATGAAGAAGAAAACAAAAACTACCCTTAGGTAGAGTTTTGTGTGCAAGGCGAAGGATGTAATAAAAAGGAATCGACATGCAGTAAGGAACGAAAGAAATCCTTAAGATCCGTTTCTATTATTTCATACAAAATGCAAAAATGTATACATATATCCTCGCATAGCAGAAGGACTTAACAGACATAGAAGAATAAAAGAAGAACGGATCAATTATCCTTTGAACAACAGCAACAATAACTAGATTTGTGTCTGTCTGTCTGCCTGTCTGTGTCACAACCATCCAGGTACACAGAAGAAGGACCTCAACAGGGGAGACGAAATAAATATCAACCTAAATCACAGCGAGTTTTGTTACCTACGGCAAATTCGTACCGACTTATGATGCGAGTTCCTTACGTTTATCACAAATAGTTATCTTACGGTTGCGAGGCTGCGCTTCAGCAATGCACGACTACAAGGTCAACGTTGAAAATCATCATCACCACCGCCGTAAGCAGCCAGTATTTCCACATAAATCTTTATTAAAAACTGCTCTCACAACAAAGCGCTGCATTTTCATACAAAAACTCCCTTAACAACATTTCGTTTTTCCTCAAGACAATCAACAAATTGCACAAAATAGTTATTAAATACACATCCACCACACCTCCGGTCCGGTCCTCAAGTCACTCGTCTTGTCTTCCATTGGCATAGCATAAACAGATCCCTACAAATTATACAATTTAAAGGCCTGTTGGTTTCGCATAAGCATAAATAGATGACATGCTCATAAATTCTTTTATGAAAATCGAAATCTCCATACGTCGTTCGTCTCCAAGGAAAGCATAACAAATTTATGTCAGAACAGCAGAATATGTTTGTCTTGTGGACGATTCTCATGTCTCCCAGACATTCTGGGATTTTTCTTTGTAATATTTTCCTTTCTTTTTTTTTTTTTTTGGCAAAATGTAATTCCGCCTTTTTCCATAAAATGTCACAGTTCATTAAAATTAAAATGTCGTAAAAATGATAAAGTATCCATTTGATTTTTATTGTAAATTGTTTAATTATGTATAAATAAAATAGAACGCAAGCAGGCAGCAGATGTTGGCCAGAGAATAGACGTAGGAACAACTAAAAAGCATAAATCATTATTGCCAGTGGTAGGAAGAGAGAGAAAAATTTGTTAATTTAAAAGTTCAAGAAGAAAATGTTTCTTAAACAAAGGAAACAGCTGAACTTTTTGACCAACGGTCACATTGATTACGAGTGCAGATCTTGAAAAATTAAGGAAAATCATAAATCATCCAAACGATCTGGATTTAATGCTCGCATTGTACCTTCGTGTTTTTTTTATAGACTTTTGATAAAATCATGTCAGCAATGCATTGCGATTTTGAAAAATGCTATTACATACACCAATTTATACCTGGCTCAGTATTGGCGGTGGTTATATTTAAAAATGTTTGGTTTTGTGTTGGAGTATGGATAATAAGTAAAACTTGGGTAATAAGTAAACTATGTTGGCAATGAGTCGAGCTTCGGAAAAACGGAATGTTGACAAAATGTTTCAATCATGTTGTGTTTTTGTTAAATAATATTCTTATAGCCAGTTTCCGTAAAACTAATTTGTTCGTTCGTTACGATTCGACAATTTTGTAGGCCCAATAAAACGGATTTTTGACTGTAATGAGAGCTCGTCCTTTTTAGGCTTGTGTTCGATCGATATGTTGATATATAAAATATATCTTAAACCCAGTATTGAATGAAGTCGATAACCCATTTTATAACGTATAAATATTGATGTTTTGTAATGAACGAACGAATTCGTTTTATGGAAATCGGCACTTACATTATATTTGCCAACCAAATGGAACTATTTAAGGCACACCTAATTCAACACTCGTTTACTTAACAAAACTGTGAGTGCACGAAGGGATATTTATTTGAAAGTCAGACAAACGTGTTGGTCTAGTAAAGGACTCTCAGCAATTTTCAAAGTTTGGAGAAGATCGTGTAATATTAATAACATAATAATAAATGATCAACCTTAGACATAATTTGTTATAATTCAAAATAGACTAGTCTGATTTGTATGAAATTTTGAAAAATTTAGTTTTAGCCTTTCCTTTCACCTTCACCATTAGATCATTTGATTCTTTTACATAAACACTTTCCGTAGACATGGAGTTGGCAGGAATCGATTCTAGTTATGCCATAAACAGCAATTCAACTGGAAAGTATTCATACAATGATATTCTTAACATAGCAAGATGTTTGTCAGCACAGGGAAAGATTTTTATTCCCTGCTTTCACGCATCTGCTGTGCCGATGGCCATCAGAAGAACTCACACATGGCATCATTTGGGTGCCGCTGCTGTACGTAAATTTGTGTAAAGGTTTTTCCTTTTTTTGCAATTACACATATCCTTTAAATGAGCTCTTGAAGCCAATGACTAACTACAGACTGTGACTATATGTGAAGAGTAAACTATATCTATATTTAACAGCTAAGCGAAACTAGGCGGCACATGCTTTAAAAAGACAGCATATGTTTAATGTAACAATTGAACATATTTAAAAGAGCTGAACTAATTTAAGTATCGATTCGAATAGTAAACGTCCCAAAATATCTATTTTACGTTCGAAAGACGAACGCGCCGCCGTCTTCCCCCATTAACTTGATTAACCTTATCATTTTTGTCAATAAAATGTTCAATTCAAAGCAAAACCTTGGCTGGCCATGCAAAAGAAGACAAAGTGGCAGATGATCGATATTTCTTTGTACCAAAACTAGTAACAGTTATAGGAAAATAGAAGAGATCAAGAAATATACCAGTAAGGGATATAATCTACCCAAGCATGATGTTGTTGCTTTAGTGTTTGTTCTTAGAGAAATTGAATTTAAGCGCCTGCCCCGAGAAAAACCAAAACAAAAATATTTATCCTTCAACTCCTGAGACTTTTTGGTATCATTGTTGTTGTGCGTCCTTTTTCTCGCACAATGCAATTCTTTAAAGCGACAACAGTTTGTGTGCATGTGTCCGTGTATGTGTGTGTGTCTGTGTGTTAATAATGCTTTTCTTGTTTTGTTGCATAAGCGTCGTAAGTCAGGACAGGACACCTTTACATTTTTGTGTGATTACTGAACAACAACACATTCATTTCATGCCATGCCAGAGCCAACACATCCCATTTCGATTTGTGGTGGTTGGTTGGATGGCTTTGAATTTTGTCGTCAGAATTTCAAAACACAATAACGACAGCAGCAAGCATTAGTAATTTCTTTTGTTATTATATTTTCTTAGAGAACTCCAGGTGTAAATAAAATGATTACCATTGAACGCATGCTCCTTCTTTCCTTTTTATTACAACTGCCTCTTCTTCTTTTCCTTTTCTTCTAATACCAATTCCTTCCCTTTCATTTATTGCAACTGCCGTTTATTGTGCTCTTGTTGGTGGGGGATTTCATTTTTGTCAAATTGTTGTAGGTTTTAGTTGATAAAAAAAAGAACCGAAAGGACTTTTACCGGGTCTTAGATCTTTTCACTGAAAACCCATTGTTTAACTTGCATTATCAATATTACAGTTATTGTATTAAATCTGAATGATACAGATTTTGATGTTGTCTTGATTGCTAAATTGAAAAGGTGTGTATTGCCTCATGGACATGGCAACAAATCATGCGAAGAGCAATCATCGTCATTAGTTAGATTTCACTTTGAATACGTTTTCATTGGCAGAAATGATAAGGACAACGGAAATAAATATTTTAAAACTAATCTTAAACAACGAAAAACCATAACAAATTTGACAATTTTAGTTATTTTGAATAGTCCTAAAACTAGGTTGAAATGTTTGACCCATAAGCTATAAAAGTCTCCTTCAAAAAAGTATTGTCCGTTCAGAGCAGGACTTGGGTGGTCCATGTAGTGATTTGTTTTTGAATCATATATTATTTTGACAGTTACAGCTTTTTCCACCACGACAGAATGTCATTATCATATATCCGTGCAAATTATGCAAACTTATTACCAAAGTCAATGCTGGGCAACTATTTTGCTACAAAAATCAATTTTCTTATGTAACCCATTTTCATCACGGCGGCTACGCTAAGAAGCAAAAAAGCAGAATCTGGGAATCAGAGATAGTTTGGTGCCGATTTATGGAAATGCGATTTGTGCTATCGTTAGGAGATACAGAGGCTGATGAACATTTTCTGTCGCCGGAGAATGGAATACATGGACTTTGGTTTCGGCAGTATTGCTCAGTGTATGAGACATCAGCATAAATGTCTTCGATGCTAAATGGATCGATAAATACCTACTGCAGACATTTCCAAAGTCTTCATATGGCATCGCTAAGTCCCCGAGTTATTAATAAAATACTTCATTGCTGAAATACATTTTTTTCAACCAAAAATAAACATACCACACTCCAGTTTCTTTTTTTTTGCATACCCATACATTAAGTTGGGCATAATATTCCAAAAAATGTTTACGAGGTACTCATGCACTTCTTTAAGCAATGGGGTGCCTGGCCAATCAACACATAGGAAAAACGACTACCACAAGGGTAAATCCATGCACACACACACACACACACACACACATGTGTGTAGGTTCCTCTATACGAAAGATGTTTGTATAGGTATTTATGTGATGCAATTTCGTTAAGAAGGACATTTGTACACTATCAGCAAAATAGTTACGCATGCCTGAACACCTTGACGCAGGACAAATACAATGATGACGGCAAAGAGAGGGTTGGTTTCTTTTTTTATTGACATTTTACCTTTGTGTTTTTTTTTCTTAACAGACGTTACACTCCGTCTGCCTGTCCGTTCGTAAGCAAATAATAAGAAAGCGAAAGAAAAATAACAGACGTTATAAAAAGTTCATCATAAGGATATTATGGCAGGGTTTTTTAGGGGGAAAAAATAGAAAACAATTAGGTTATTTTTATGTATAACACTAAACTACATTTTGTTAACTTTGTTGTACCGAAAAAATGAGAAGGAGGAGGAGGAAGACGACGTCGACGACGATCCTCAACTTTTATGTAAATTAAACGAACGTGCCACAAATGATAACAACACCATAAGGAAGTTCTAAATGTTAAATATGGTATTGCGCCCGTAAATAAGTAAGGTGGTAAACGTAGAAATGACACATTTCGTCTATGATAGGAGAGACGTAAAGGAAGACGATCATTTTAATAATATGGTGTTATCTTGCGTGTTAGGATCTGGGTTACTGTTGAAAATGCCAGAAAGAAAAACCGAAGAACAGTGCAAGTAGCATTCATTTTTGGTATAGAAACGAAAACAAATGCCCCTTATTGGGATACAAAATGAAGTATAACATAATAATGATGGTGGTAGCGCTGCTTCCACATAACATGGAAGTTTGGAAAACATTATCTAATTATATATTCATCGTAACGACATTTGCTTCGTTTTTGAGAAATTGCATGTTTGTTTTGTTGTTGTTGTAAGGAAGAAGAGCAAACTAAGGGACGAAGACATTTTCCTTCCTATTTGAGAAAAAGTAACGCATATTTTGTCCTCGAACAGCCAGCCATATGTCCCTATATGCATGATGGGACAACAACGGGCTATGGGATGGATATAAATGTATGCTAATGTTAGACTTTACTTTTCCACTACTCGGTTTTGGGTGTTTTTTTTTTTGCATAATCATCAAGGAATGGTGAGAACATAGGACAGCGATGTACAATCTTCTATGAGCTTCTAAAATTTGACTGTACCTTGCTTGAGTTGTCACATCTCTGTGAATAAGGGTATAATTATTAAAATCTTTGAAATTATTTGCGAATTATTATGTGAGTAGAGAAACTTGTACCACTTTCATTCCATGAAAGATGACACGAGAAAGTAAAAAGGCTTGGGCCATTCATTGCGCCGAGAAGAAAAAATGTCCGTTACAAAAAGACCTTTCCCATAACCAGTTATTTTTTTACAGGACACTTTTATCCCAGCGAAAGAAATGAAAATAAAGTTCACACACAAATAGATAAACATAGAAAATAACAAGCAAAGGGATATCGACGTTAGGGAGAGATGGTTTGCACTTACTTGATCATCTAGACTTGTAGACGAGCGATGTTTACGTTTTGCGGTATTATGACTAGAGCACATAGTATTATTTGAGGATGATGATGATGATGATGATAATTTAGAAACCGTTATCAATGTTCTGGGCGAAAAGGACGACGATGCTGAGATATGTGAAGCTGAACTATTGCTGTTGCTGCTCGTGATGGAAAGGATCACATCCTCGATACCCACATTAACGATCGTTTTGGCAGATGATGATGGACATGAGGCTCCGCCGACCGATGATGTAGTTGTGGCAAAAGGTGATAGCGACGATGAAGACGTACAGTATTCTAAATTGTAGGAGGCACCGTTATTGCTCGATGAGGCATGTGATTTGTGGCTGCTGCTGTTGCTATGTTGGCTGCTGGTACTGTTACTACTGCGGCTGAAAAAAAAAACAACAACAACAATCAAATATGAGTGAAACTGAGTAAAATATGAAAGAAACATTTTTAAATTAAAAACAATAGCACAATTGCCAAAAGGGAGTACGCAAGGAAAACGAAGAAAATTGATACATTGCACAGCTACAAACATTTGTACGCGTATAGGGGCAGGTCGATCAACTATGCACGCGCTCATGCAGAAACCAAAAACCAAATGGATTTCCTTCAGCGCCGATATGATAAGTAGGGGAAAAAGGCGTATGCTTGCTACGTCGCTGCGTATGCAGCATCTTGCACTCAATTATATGCATATCCCGGAAATGAAGCATACTAAAATCAATTTCGTTTCTAGAGAGGGGGTTATTCACACAAATTAAGTAATTCTATCTTTTAAATTGCAGTGAAATTTGCATTTTCATATAAACAATACTTGAAACTGAATGTAAATACTTTTCCCAGGCTTCAATAGGAAAATAGTGTAACGAATTTCTATAATATTAATTTTGCAAACTATTGCAACAGAAGGGGTAAGAGAAAGAACACCGGCAATACCCATGCAACCCCTTAACACTTGAAGAAGAAAAACACTGGAAGACAAAGAAAAGGTTTCTAATCTCAAATATCTTGCGATTTATTAAAGGAGCCGTTGAAAATGGCCGGCTGCGCTTCAAGATCTTTTCTGCTCGGTTACATATGAATCCCTTAAAAGGAGTGTACCGACCGTGCCACCTTATTAATCAAAAGCAACTATTCTAAGGCAAATGTAAAGGTTAACAATGGGAAAACACCAAATACGTAATCACGTACTAAATTATAAAGAAAATCGAAGAGGGGGACAGCCTTTGATAAAGGGCACAACACTGCCGCATTCGACTTTTCTCAAAGCAGATGATGCTAAATTGCAACCCTTGTATTATTTTATAATTTGTGACTGTTGAAATCTTAGAAACAGCTAAATTTGTTCATCGATAAAAAAAAAACAACCAATGGTTTAGTGAAAATTCTGTGAAAAAAAATTGAAAAATCTTGGGACATATTTAGGTGGAATCTCTAAAACGAATCCTTATCAATGACGAACAAAAAAAAAAAACACTGAGTCCTGGTCGGTCGGTCGTTTTTTAACAAATACCCAACAAAGGCGGTGGTATCATAAATAACAGAATTGTAACGTAGCCATTGATAACTATTTAAGAGGCGCCTTGCTGTTTCAAGGTAGAGCGCAGTGGCGGTGCGCAAAGAGATTGAAAGTGTGTTTGTCTTGTCGGAGGAATCCTTTTTGCCACAATTTGTAGTTTCCATAAAGGATAACTGTTGAAAGAATTTCTGAGAAATGAAATCAATGGGAATTCGATATGCAATTATTAAATATTACGAAAACAAAAAATATGTAATCGATATGTTATAAAGGGTCTTTGATGGTGTGAA
Source organism: Hydrotaea cyrtoneurina (assembly GCA_958296145.1). Lineage (NCBI taxonomy): Eukaryota > Metazoa > Arthropoda > Insecta > Diptera > Muscidae > Hydrotaea > Hydrotaea cyrtoneurina. Next base: position 66,942,287 of record OY282514.1, on the reverse strand, counting down.
CCAAATATGAGGAGTTTACCAAAGGTATGGTAAGAACGGTATTTCGTTTGAACTTTATCCGACTATTTCCTTGTTACACCTTGCAACAATAATTGGAATTTAGTGTGAGAAAGATTTAGCTACGAAATAAAAAATAAAGTCCGCTTCAGTCCGAGTGGAAAGAATAGTTCATAGCTGTTGGAAAATTCGGCTTACTATTCATTGGATAATTATAATTCAAAAAGTTCGAATATTCAACATTTTTGCAGAGTTTTGAATAAGAACTATTCTTTTTCCATCCAAGGATGACAAATGAATGGCTTATTTATAAAGTATGTTAAGATAACAGAGAGAATGTGGCATATATTCAAAACAATGTGAAGTTCTAAAAATAAGCAATTTTCGAGCTAACGATGCTTATTGAATTTGTTACTGGTATGTTTAATCCAGCACGACGTAATCTAAGAAAACAAGCTTAAAACAACGAAGTAATTGGTTCTGTGGACCTTTTTACAAAATAATTCGTAACATTGAAACGATGTACTGTTTTTAACTTTAATATCAGATAATTTTGTTCTAATGAGGTAAAACACACAAGAATTATGCAGGAAACCCACATTCATATACAATTCTCCGCGGCCGTTTCTAATTCGTAAATGCCGACAAGTATTATCTAAGCAAAACATTTACCGGTCAAGTGAGTAGAGAAACAGTTCATTGATTTGAAGAAAGTGTTCTGTAGTTAGTGTGGCGACTATCACAACCATGAAAACCAAGTTTTGTGACCGACCATCACAACATTTGTCCACGACGTAAATGTCGTCGAATTAACAGCTTGCAGAGTTGAGAGAACTTCTGCGTCTGCTTCTTCAAGGAATGTAAAGAGAAAAACGTTCCCGTCTGGTCCTTCATGAAATGTTATGTGTAAGTACACCTAAGAATGAAAATACATATGTACTTGTCTACGTATACAAATCTTGTATTGTCTAAATTCTCTTAGTGTCTTATGATAATAAAAAAATGGTGACTCCAAGAAAGGGAATTGTATGACGAATTTCCTATTCAACATCCGACATTTAAATGTAATAATAAGGTTGGAGGAATAGTTTTAATCTCTTTGGAATTGCAAAGTCATATTCCCACCACATGTAGGTATTTCTGTGTACCAAACAATAATCAATATAAATCTTTACCATTGACGACAGGAAGTTGACGGATATTATTTAAGAGAATCGTATGTAATGACAAAAGAAGTGTATACCAAAAAAGGTAGTGACCATACACAAAACGATAATGCTCAATAGACGTAGTGATCAAAAATACGAAAAGTAAACATATGTATGTAATATGGACAATGTTAAACTTGAATATATGTATGTATTTAACAACATATAAGAATATGTATAGTTGCGACTAGTCCTCTCAACAACTGTCCAACATACGCCACCCAAACGCTGAATTAGTTGACTATGAATAAGTGGTAAGAGAGGGTGTTCTCCCTTGATATTACCTTCAATTAGTTTGATAACCATAATTATGATGATAATGCATAAATGCAGTATCAAACGTGTAGACTGGTGACATTGGCAAAAAAACAAAAAAAAAAACGTATTAACCAAATTGGTCAGCCGTTGTTTGATAATTTGAAACAGCACATGCAAGTCTACAAGCAAAGTAGCTGTCATATGTGACATGCGTCCTCGTGACGAAATAATCAAGAGGACACACTAGTGAGGACAAATAAATGACACTTTAAAATGCAGCATAATGAATTGCAAAAGGAGGGGGTGAATGTCGAAGGACAACGAGAGTATAACTAAACATTACAGCAATTTCATACACATACAACACCATGCTCAAGGAGATGTGTGTGCAGCAAAGGCATGTTTGGTTACACACAAAACGATTACATCCATAAGTATATCGGAATTTTTCATTAAAATGTGTGGTGCAACCAACAGTAATTACGCATGACCTATGGATCCATACAAACCATAAAGGAATGTTGTCGCCTAACATTACATGACTCTAATTCAAAAATTGTGCATGTGAAAAAAATCGTTATTTTTCTTTTACAAATATTGCAAAATATGTTGTGGTGGTGTGAGAACTGACTGACAAATACTACTCTGACATTAGGGGATAATTTTGTAGTAAATACAGTTGGAAAGGAAAATGACTTTTGTTTTTTTTTTAACAACCACATAAAGGTACGTTGGGCGTTTAATGTAAGGAAGGAAACAAAATAGATTATCTGTCGACTAGTCGTTGTCCTATACAACAATAACAACACGGAGAAATTAAGCCAAGCATATTGTCAAAGGTAATTATGAGCAAACCCCCCATTAGATAACCATCTTATAAAACTGGCTGCTTCTTACACACACAATGTCAATGGGAAATAACAAAATAACATCCTTAAGCCAGTATGTACTAAAATGAAAAATAATATTCTATTCTCATAGGAGTGTTTTCGGTTCACATACACACATATCCAAAAAGTTATAATAATGTTTCGAGGCAGTCTTTCCAAATTCTATCTTTTTGAAACGGCTTTCTAATACAGGGAAGTTGCTGTTTTGTCTCACACCAAGAGCAAATGTTGTTTCTTTTATGCGGTTATAAGCTGTCGATCGTATTTATCAAACAAAGTAAAACCTACGAAAACAATAAAATATGTTAGGATAATAATAAAACAATTTCAATCTTACCTTTTATAGAAATCCATAATGAAACGGCCTGAAACAGCCGTTGGTGAAATTTTAGGCAAGTTCTACGATTTCTTGCAGTGAAAGCCAATTGTGGTAAATAGAGGATATCTTGTTAACTGAAAACAAATGAAATTTTAAATATATAATTACTTCAAGTCGAAAAATGGGATAACTACAATAGACACAAAAATGGAGAAACAATATAGGGAGTGTAGACAGACAGATCATATGAAATTTATGGATTTCTGAATCCAATTCAGATTTCGAAATCTGTGTAATATTTAATAATATCTCTTGCATTTCCCGTGATTAAGAGTTCAGTACGAGGAATCATTGACTGGGTAAATCAAGCAATCGTCTTTGTGAAAACCAGCCAGTTTCGAAAATTCGACAAGAACCGAAAAAATAAGACGGAAAATTTCTTCTCCTCAGTGTTTTTTGAAAAGTGTCATCACTTTTTCGTTAGTCCTAAAACCGAAGATTATTTAAATTACGGAAGTCAGCAAAACAAGGACTTGACCACTGACCATAAACATTTCTGAAATAGGACCACAGCATGCCCAGCGTGTGAGTGTTATTCTACACATGTGGACATTTCTTGTTTTTTTTTTAATGCAAACAAACACACACCCACGCGTATCTGATTTCATTTGTATACAAATAAAATGACCGACTATGTTTAATGATGGTGTGAATACGCACATTTATGAAAATTTAACAGAATTTTGTTTAAATATAAAAGTCTAAACAAATGTAAATCCGAATTCCTCATTTGCTATTGTTTTTCTATATGATGTTCATATGTGGGTAACGTAATTCGTAATAAAACAACGTAATGTTATAACCGTTTCCGCTTTTGTCATTTGACAGAGTCTTCCTTAATTAGGAAAAATTTGAACAGCAGCAACAAAAACGAAACACTTGTTGTTTATAACAGTCTGCCTGCATCAGGCCATAAGGAAATTATAAGTTATTTCTAATTTTGATCCACCTGTTATACCGGCTGTATAGCACGTACATGTGTTGCCTTTATAGCCACGTTTAAAATGAATGGGACGTATGCTGCTGCGGGCAGGTGAATAGACAAAACAAGCAGCAGCTGTTCTTATCCGCATTTTGTTTCTTCCTTGCTGTCCGTTTGTCGGTTTGTTGGCCAAGCCACAATAATCATTCACAAGAAGAAGTTCGTCTTCATCTTTAATGTGATAGTCGACGTGAAATCGATATTTAACATTTATCTATACATATTTGGAAAATTCGTTGGCATTATTACATCAAACGTTCATTTTTTCCAACTATCATTTGTTGTTTAATTACTACATTGGCTGTTTGCTGACCACTTTAACATTGTGGCGGGCATGTCCTAGAGGGGTTTTCTCTTTCCTGTGACATATGGTTATTAATTTGGCCGGGTTATGTCATTTCACTTTTTTAACACCTTTCGGTTAAACACAATAATTTCCTGTGTTCCTTTAGGCGTTGGTGTCCGGTAGTTTTTGTGTAATTGTTAAGGTTGTAAGCAAATTAATCGTTTTATTGTTAACCTCCGCTTAAAAAGGGAAATTCGACGTTTTCCGGTGGGGGTTTTTTTTATGTTCTTGGCCGAATGAATATTTCTGCTGTTATATTTATTTGTAAAAATTCATATAAATTACGAATTTCAAATAGAAAATGTAATTATTTCAACTGCAGTCGTGTATCGTGTAATTTGAAAATGTCCACTTTTCATTTACCAAAAGGAATCGATTGCAAAGTGTATCTAAAATCTTAATAATTCGAAAAGTAATGCAATTAAAAATAAGAAATTAAATTTTTCCAGAAAAACGCCAAAAAAAAAACACAATTTAGTGACGATTCCAGTAAAAGGATTTTGCAGGAAAACTACATCACAAATATTGGATTTGAAATTTAATGATCGTGTATCCTTTGAAGTGATTCATGGCTATAGATCACAAATATGACATCTGAATGATCGTGCATCCTTTATGGTATTCGTCAGTTCATTGGCACCTTTATTTTTTGGAGTAAGTTGTTTTTAGGATTTCATGCCATTCATTTGTGATTATTTTTACTTTCTTTGATCAGCAAAAGAGTTCAGTTTAGTTTGAATAGGTTCGCTGTTCGTGTTCTTATCAAAAACCATAAATTGACCAATTTTGATTGGTGGAGGAGCGGGTAGAGGTAGATTATTTGGAAGAAACCGATAATATGAAAACACTAGAAGAAGGAGATTGTATAAACATATTCCCAAAATGAAAAAGGTGACGGGCAACTTCTCTGAGTTCACTATGCACTCCGAACGGCTAAAGCTTTTTCTGGAAAAGTGTTACATGGTCATAGAGATTACCTTCTGTAAATATAACTCATAAATCCAACGATTTTCAGCACAAAAAACGAAATTTGATTTTTTTATTCAAATATTGAAGTATGAAACAGTCCGCAATGCTGCAGTTTTTTTGATTTGTTTTTAAAACATCGACCCATTTGCGACACAATTTTTAAAATTCTACGGCTCTATAAATGAAAAGCATTTATGATTTAGCAATTGAAATAAATCTCAAACCATTTAAGAAGATTTTAGTTGATCGCTAACAGAATTAATGTCGGACTTCAAGTGAATTTAAGTGCGTATAATTTTCTAAAATCGACGGCTCTAGGTCTCAGAAGTGTTGATTTGTTTTTAAAACTTCGACTCATTAGTAACACAATATTTAAAATAGCGACACAATATTTAAAACTCTACGGCTCTACAAATAAAAAAACATTTATGAGTATTGGCAGCTGAAGATAAAAATCAGACAATTTAAGAAGAGTTTAGTTGATTGTTAACCGAATAAAGTCAGGCTTCCAGTCAATTTAAGTACGTATAATTCAGTTCTTGTGAGTAACAAAGAAACGCTGAAAAACATTGATTCAAACTATAAAATACATTCATTAAAACTGTCATTTCGCTGAAACCCCAACTAGCCGACAACTGAAACAACAACTTTAAATGTTCTTTGTTTGCAATGAATACTATGTGTTATTTACAAACACAAAGGTCTTCCATTTTCTTTCCAATAAATGTATTTTCGAGACATTTAATTAGTTATTAAAGTAAATAAATTCTGTCGATACATCCGAAGAGATAAAACCAATTCCTCTAACAACGAAACTTTCGAATTTCAGATACTGCCGGTATTTGTATGTTTTCCTTGCGACTCTCGTTCTTTCATTACATTTTCCCACCAGACATCGCCCGGCGATTTCAAAAGAAGGAACAAGAAAAACAAACAACAACAAAACAATCGGAAAGAACGGCGAATTGTACGCCAGACAAGGAAAATAAAACAATACAAGAAATAAACACACACAAGAGGTATGCAAAACTAAAAACAAGCATTGATTGTCCTTAAAAATCAACATTCCAATGATAACTAAACTCCAACACACTAGCAAGAGCCCGATATAGAAAAATCTGATGGTATGACGGCATTGGATGCATGGCTCTCTCGAGTGTTTGGCTAAAGGTATGTACATATGTACATACGTATGACGATCTTTTGAGAGAGTAGTAGTTTAAAACTCGTCAGTCACTGCGGTCACTTGTGTGTATGCAAGGAAACAACACCAGCAACAACAACACCGTAGGGCGGCCCAAGCACAATATTCAAAAGGGAGTATTTTTTTTTTTAGTTGGAATCGCTAAACATAAACACAACAAAATTAAAACGAATCGTATTCACGACAAAGGAAACTTAAAGAGAATTTCTGGAAGAACAGGAAAAAATATAAGATTGCACTGCAACAACAACGCTAGCAAACATTTAGATCGAGAGAGCTTAGAGTTCAGCATTATTCATGTGATGTGAATGCATTTTGGGAGACGGATATTGGCCCAAACATGTACGACGACCCTTTATATGAACTCCATGATTTGGTTTTCGAGTTTTCTTTGTTTTTTGGCATTGGCATACTCTGCTCGTAGAGGTTCACAAAAAAAAAATGTGTGTTCATTCATTCAAATAAACGAAAGACGAAGAGAAAACAAATGTGAAGTAGTTTCGATTTTCTTGGAAATTCATTGGGTTCCTTTTGCTTGGGAACAAAAATGTTAGTCCTTGAAGTAGCCGGTTTAATTTTAGATGTAGAAAAAAGTTACACATTTCCCATCACATTTATCCTTTTTCCAAATATATCCATTACATTTGTTCTTTACTAATGTCCCATCATACAAGGTCAAAATTAGTACTAAGGTTTTTCAGTGTGTGTGTCTGTGTGTATAGCATCCTTTTTTCAAGTGTTTTCCCTTATATCATACATTTTGTTTGCCTGTGTAATATTTATCCGGTATTGTGCTGTTTCATACTCAACGCCATGCTGCGGTGTTAATGTTTTAGATATTTGAAACGGCAGTCGGGGGGTCCAAACATCATTTTGGAGTATATAATATAAACATTGCAACAGTTTATTGTGCATTCATATACTTCAACTGAACTAAAGGAATGTCCAATTCTATATGCGAATAAAATCGAAATTGTTGTACGATGACTTCTTGCTGCTGCCAACACCTTATTTTCCAGTGGGCAATATTTGTCTTAAACGACGCGTCACACGGGCCAGTTTTTTTGAAATTTATCAGATACCTTCGTACATCTTTTTCAGAATTTCCCGTTTTAACAAAACCTTTTCCTGTATGGAAACCTATTTTTTTAACATTTCATCGGTTCTAAGAGTTTTCAAAATTTTTGGAATTTTTTTAAAAAAAAAAAGTTATAACATTTTTGGTTTATCCTTGGGTAATTTATGAGTTATTTAGCAGTTATAAAAGGAATCGGACATATATAACTGCCATTTAGCTTCTAACCGGATATTGTGAAAACGACCTAACACATTTTTTGAATATAACAGACTTCTAAATACAGCAATAACACGAATTGGCAAAATACACATTGGAATTCCACGTCGCACAGTGGTCCTGAATCCAATTACATCGATCAAAAGAATGTAAATTATGATCCAGTAAACATTTCTTAGTTCTGTAAAAAAATTGCTTATGGGCAAGGAATTATTTTAAAATTTTGGAATTGGTTGATATCCAGTTTTATAGACCAGTTATGTATGACTACTTATAATCAAGTTTTCAATTGGATGGGAAAATAATAGATGGCTGCTCAATAAAAATCCGCAAATGTCTGGGCAATGACCATACAGAGGGCAGTCGTTTGCTGAACATTTCCAAGAGGGTATTAAGTATTTGTTTTAAAATTTGTTTTAAAAAAGGAGGTATATGTTTTGAAAAAAAAAAAACATTATTTGCTATGCCAATTACTGACATCTGGAGTGTGCTACCGAACTAATGCATCAGAAAACGACTTGCGAAGTCCGCCCTCTGTATGGTATTTGGTCTGGGTAAGCATTCAAAACGTTCAGTCCTCTGTGTGTATGCTTCGAGCTTCCCCTTTAGTTTTGATTTTCAGATTGGCTATAATTATGTATTAATTTTCTTCCAAAAAATCAACATTTTTATGTATAGTTTGGTCTGCGTTCTTTGAGGTTTAGTGCTGTTATCGGAGAAATGTGGTTTAGTATACAAATATACATTACAATGCCTGCGGACAGTAACAAACATGCTAGAAGATTATATTAAAACGGGCAATTTCATATACCGTATTCAATTATCTATCAGCCCGATTATGGAAACTCCCTGGGAGATAATTCCCGGGAATTTACTTTTAGATAGATTTCAGATAGAAATCTTCTAATTCTAAACAGACCGAGATGCAAACAAAAAAGCTGACACATAATAATCGAATATGTCTGTCCCTTATCACTATTCTATTTGGAAAAAGAGGTTATTATTGTCGAAAAAATAAATTCCCTGGGAATTATCACCCTGGGAGTTTTCATAATAGGGCTGTATATAAAAACAGGCAGCGGATCAACATTTTGGGGTGCAGTGATGGGCCACCTAAAAATAGGAAGGGAAAAGTCCACTGATTTTTGATTAATCAAAAACATTCACAATATTAAATGGAAGTAATTTGTGATCGAATTGGATTTGGGCCCGTGATAAACTATGAGCACTGCTGTTGAAAGTCTAATCCGGCAATTCAGCCAATGCCCATATTTAAGTTATTAAAATTTTCACAATATTTAATGATTCTTCTCGTCCATATCAGCCTTATTTAGTTTGAGTACATCGTTATAGCTTTGAAGTAGTGACCAAAGACCATGTAATACACAGACTCCTTAAGTCGTCCGCTAAATATTTGCAAAAGGGGGCGTATGTGTATATTGTCAGCATATTTCTGTGATCTCTGCTCTCCTTTGTGGAGTGTGCTTTGGAACTAATGCATCAGAAAACGACTTGCGACGTCTGCCCTTTGTATGGTCTTTGGTAGTGACCAAGACCTGTTATTTCTGACAGCTACCGCAAAACGTACGTTACTCAGATCGTAAACATTAATATTTCCCCTTGAGGGGGATCATGAAGTTTTAGCCACTGTATTTGTTTAAAATAAATTGTCATATAGATATTCCAACGTATGTCCATTTAGCCATTTTGTGGCATTTTAATATTCTGTCACTGAAACATATAAAATGTAAATCATCTTGTAGTGCGTAGTGAAAGAATTTTAAATAAATCAATCAGATCAGCCTAATGAAGATTGAAAATATGTTCCCAGTACAAATTTGTTTACATTTTCTCTCAGACGTTACAGCTTCAATACAACTCAATTTAAATTGGACCTTTTTGTAAGAGCCGAGGGATGACCTTTTAATTAATGTTGGCAATTTGATGAGAAAAATCACACAAAAATATTTTTTTTTGTGGATACACAAGTTTTAAAAATGTTAGTAGTAAAAATGACTCTCTTTCCGTATGGTATGATTTTAATTCAAAATTGTCCTTAAACCCTAGCAGCTCTAGGCGAATCACATATCCTGATAATAACTGGGTGGGTGGAGAATGCGTTCCATGGTGAAGGATGGTATTAGTATAAACATCCTAATGTCTTGAGTGTGTTGAAGTAGTCAATTAGATTGTTCACTAAAATCAAATAATACTAGAGGAAACGCAGTTTCATCAAAACCACTACTAATGCCGATTCATACATATGTACGTACATATGTATCTACATATAATTTATTGGATATTTGGCCGTACATTTAGATTATTTGTATATACATATGTATGATCACATAATGCGTCATAAACGGTTCCACATACACAGTCACTCAAATGCATTAGAAGAGAAATACGACTAATTAATACAAGCAAAGCCAAATTGGCGCAATTTTTCGACAAACCTCCCCAAAAAAAAAAGCGCCAAAATATCAAAGTAAAAGTAGAAAGAAAATAAGCGGGCTGTCAATACAACAGAGAAAGAAAGGCTGGCAGCGGCCGTCAGCAACGTCAAGAGTTTATGGCCAAAAAGACCGCGCAATGAGTTATCTCCGCTACAATGAAGGTGAGGATGGAACACACTTAACTTACTTGATGAAACGTTTGCCAGTTATTAGCTGGGCTTTTCAATAAAGAAAAAGGATTATGCTTGAATGAACAAAACTATAGACTGTGCAATGCAAAGTATGCAGTAATGTGATCATCATTATTGTCGACGTTTTGTTATTGTAGCTTCAGTACCATAGACCCCCCATCTGATCCGCACAAAACAATTGCGCCAAAACCAGATGATCGAGCGCCAAATGCAGCAACAACAATACAATGAACATATATAACACTCTCTATTTGGCTGGAGTAGAAAATAATATCAGAGATTCAACAGCAGAGTTTTGTCATTTCATGAGTTCGCCTTATATTCCAAAAAACAAAAAAAAAGCAAGAAGACGTCGGGCGACGACCGAGAAAAGGAACACACAAAACAATCTTAAAAAACACGAAACAACCAACTGAGCTCCCCTCTACACAATAAGAAAGCCAACCATCGAGAACGGCCAGCCACACTTCTTTTTTTTCCTAAACCCCGCGCAAAGTATTCAGTTTTCGAGGTAGCCGCTGTAACTGAGCTGCCGCAGAATACATTACGTCGCCGTCATTTACTCACAATATGAAAGTGTGTGTGTGTATATTTCGAAACGGCGAAAAACGTAAGGCGAAATCGGACTCAAAGAGTCTTCATCTAAAAGGAGTAGCGAGTTGTTCGTCGATCCACTCACTCACCCTTTTTACATTTGTGTTTTGTACTCCACTTAGTATCCCCCCCCCCTCACTTGTTTGTGTAACTTTGTTTCTTCGTTCACTTCAAATCACACTTGCTCCACAGCACAGGTCGAAACTCTCTGCGTGCTGACATTCGCTGCCAACATCAGCTGTGTTGCCGTATTTTCATTGATAGCCAAACGAAATACGACAGCGTTATCAATTGCCTGCCTGGCAAAGAAAACGCGACATATGTAGGTGTGGGTGAATGGAGCGATTTGAAGGTACGAGTTTGTCATGAGAAAATGTTAGTTTTCGGGACAATGGTATTAACCCTTTCGGTGGATTTGTCAAATATATTTGACAATTAATGTACTCTACTTCTATAGACTTTTGCAATATATTAATTTAGTTATTAATTTTTTTTTGTTTTAAATGAAATGCCGATACTTATGCTATTTATAAATGTTATCGTAATAGGTCTTATTTTTAAACGAATTGTTAAGAAGTTGACACTTTGTTTGTAAAAACAGCCAAATTTTGATATTTTTACAAACACAAAAAATAATATATTGAGTCATCGAATAGTATAAAAAAATGTTTTCTAAATAAAAAATTAAAAAAACATAAAGCGGGACCTTTTATTTTTCCCAGCATCAGCGTCATCATATTACACTAAATTCAAATTTTCGCATTGTTAGCTCGACTAAAATTTTTTTTGACACGGAAAGGGTTAAAATGAGATGCTTTTCGATAAGTTATTTCTATTAGATTTGACTGACCTTTACCTGAATGGATGAAAATGGTACTGTGTAAATCACATCTCTCGAACAAAAAAAAAGTATTTTTTGAATAACAAAAGTATAGTTCGTCATAATCTGTTACCAACTGAACAGAAATATTGGAATTGAAAATTGAGTAATTGGGGCCCTACTTTTTGACTACTTTGAAAGATAAAATGTCGATACACAACAAACACATCTGAAAAAGGTTTAATGTAACTCGATTTCGACAACCACTGCTACAGCCGTGCCATTTAACAAGTTAAGTCTGTTGCTTTACCATAAATCAAATCAATTTATAAAAAAAACAATTTTTTCATTTCGCAAAAGTGTACCAAACAGGTCAAAAAAACGTTATTCACATTTAAACACATAATTTAATCGAAAATAAAAATTATGAAGTAACACAATTTAAAGATGTGGCGATATCGTATGCATCAAACTATACGTTGCCATCCCCGCTACCAGCCCCTCTACACATTTTAAAACGAGTTGGCATCACTGCCAACGAAACAAACAGCAACAAAGATGTTTACAAAATAGACGTAAAGAAAGCATTTCAGACCCAACTTCAAATGCATTTTTTACAATGAAAATATATGAAAACCCCAACATGCTGCAGCATTATGGAAAGGTCGTATCCTGTAGAATCAGATTTTGGCGAAAAAACAAAAATCAGGATTAACATATGCAAATAAATCACATTTATTTTTCTGGATTTTGGCGCGCGCGGGCTTTTTGCACTAGAAAACAGAGAGAAAATGAGAACTTGACACTGACAGTTTAGTAGCGCGCGCACTTGATAATATGGGCGCGAGAGAGTAAAAAAACTGGACGAGTGCCTCGAAGCAGCAGATCATGGTGCAGTCAGCGGCGAATACCACAAAATATATACGAATGATTATGAAAAAAATGTTGTCTCAGTGAAAAAAAGCGGCAAAAATCCAGAATTTGACGGCGGCAGCGGCGACGACTGCTGCATAGATGAAATAAAAAAAAATCGTAAAATGAAGCCGAACAAAAAGCCAAGTGAATGAAGAAAAAAAAATTAGAAATCTTTCTTATGCACAAGTAAAAATATATCTTTTGGGGTCCAAATTGAGTGGAAATTATGGAAAATATTTATAAAAATGCCAATGGGCAGAGAAACACCTGGTAACCGACACCATATTAACTACTGGGACATTTTAAGAACATTTCTAGCAAATGAATTACACTTACCTTGAAAATGTGTTCTTATGATTATTCGCCAGCGAATTTACAACTTTTATTGAAAATTATTTTGTAGGGTGTTTGTATGTGGTGTCTGGAAATCCTTCCAGTTCAATGCGAATGCGTTTTGGATACTACGATCGTTTGTACTGGTTACAAAAGACCTGGCTGGCAGCAGAGCTGGTGCATGAATTAATAGGTGGTGGCCAAAAATGAGCACCAGTGCTTTCAGAATACGACACAGTTGATGTTGGAACGCTTTATTGTTTAGCCGGGATCAGGATTAACTCTGGGAAGCTATTGGAAGTTAAATGGATTTTCGATTTACTGACAATAAACTTATCACAAGGCGAGGCGTGACCACGTTGCTAAAATTGCACTTGAACACAAGTCACTCTCGATGCGAATTTCACTCAGTTTTTCGGGCAATTTTTCTGTGCTATCGACATTTCCACTTTATCCCACAATTTAGTTAATGATTTACTGGATTTGCTGCTTTAATTGTGCAATATTTTACCGAAATTTTTCACTTCTCTTGTTGCCTTTTGGAAATGATGACGGCAACACAAATGACGATGTGTAGAAGTTGCAAATTTTTTGGTGACAGCACAGAACCAGAACTGAGCAGCAAATGCTTTGAGATCCCCTGTGGTCGTGTTGGGCCAAAGCAAGGCAATAACAACTCTCTTGCTCTCACTCGCTGCCTGTTGAAGACAAGAAGACCAAAGCACTCAGTCGAAGTAGCAGCAAAGCAGCGCGCGAAAAGGTTTGACAGCTGTCAGGTGATCAGCTGTTTTGTAGTTTCTCTTGTTTTTTTGCTCCAACTGAGCGAGCTGTGGTGAAAATGCCATTCCATGCGTACAAAAAGCCAAAGAAAAAAAAGGTGGGGAAAAAACATATGATGCTCATATGTGAATGGTAAATGTGGTATACTGCGATGTTGTTGAGTTTAAATGCGGCAAACAATAGTCCAACATAATTGTTAAGTGTTGCCAATGTTCTTTTAATTTGAATTATCAAACGAATTAGCTCTCACGTTTTGTCCAAACAACAAATTAAAATATACCTGTCGTAAAATACAATTTTCTGAGCCAAAATAATATATAATACAATATTTTCAGAATTTTTTGAGTAGTTAAATCACTTTATTATAATGAGCACGTAGATTTTTGTAAATTTTAGCGGTTATTAAAAAAAAAACAGTACTACGTTATAACTAATTTTATTTTTTTCAAATAAAAATTATGTGCGCTTATGCTTTTATTTACCACAGCAATGAAACTATAACATTAATTATGTATGCTTATGTCGTAGTGACAAACAATTTTTAGGAAACATTCTACTTAACCCGCTTAGGGTCTACATTTTGTTTTTAAACTGAAAGACTATTCATATTTCGTTGAATTTTTCAACGTTTCCCATTCTTTAACTTTTTTTTGTACATTATTTCTAATAAATATATACGCAAATCGAGTCCGCATTGAAAATGAAGCATTTTGGTGAAGATATGTATATCGTTTTTCTTACACTGTCTCGTTATATTTTCGAAAGAAATGTTTTTAATTGGGCGGTTTGTTCTGCTATAGATTTTAAATTTTGAATACACTTGTGGACACACAATTACGGCACTTGAACTGTTTAATTAAAAATAGAGTAAACCCCATATATTTTTTCAAAAGTAAGACACAATAACATTCAATTAATTTAAAAAATGCTTTTTATGTAAATTTAACACAAATACAAAAAACAATACTGGGGTTTTCATTAATTTGTATCATCTTTTTAAATTCATATTGTATTTAATGTGGACAAATAATTAAGTCATTTAAAAAAAAATATATACTAAATTTTCCTTTCTGTTTTAATATTTGGGCACATCTTTGGGTTTGTGACATTGTTTTAGTTAGTCTTTTTTGTGTTGCTACTATTCCTTTTATAATTCCCCATAGATGTTTCTATTGGTTTTATATCCGGGCTTTGTGCTGGCCACTCAAGAACCCTTATTTTTCCAAGACCAAGATTTAATGACCCGAGATTTATGCTTCGTATAGTTGTCTTGCAGAAGCATCCAGGCTAATCGCAAATCTTCGGCATATTCCCAAGTTTTGCAAGATGTCTTTAAACATTTCACCTGCTATTTTGCCCCTAATTTTCACTAACTTCAAATGATATAAAGCACCCTCTGAACCATTACCGAAGACCCACCGAGCTTATCAGTTTTTGTTTGTGTGTTTTGGGATCAAGACAGTTTACTGTACGTCGAAGACATTAAATTTAGATTCCCACTTCAGACGACCAGGTTCCAAAAAATTGGTTCACGGTTATGATATTTTTTTAGCGAAATTTGTGTCCATGCACGTTTTTTCTTCAGTCTGACGTCTACTTACAGTCCTTGCTGATGTTTGGAAATTCTGATCTGACTCCATTTGCGACCTTACATGCGTATATGCCAGGAAGGTGTCAGCACTACTTATTCTGGTCATAAGCCTAATTTCTGCGGCCGACGTTTATCGAGTTTTTTTCGTGGCAAATTATCAAAGGTCTTATTTTTTTATAATGTTGAACTGCGTTAGTTAATTTGCCCGCGAAAGTCCTTTTTTCACTTCCGAAACACAAAACATTTTGAGCTGGGGTAGAACTATTATTTTTACCCACTATATAAAAAACTGCAGTTAATCGTCGTAGAAGCTCTCAAAAAATGAAGTACACACTCCTTTATAAACAATAACACAGGTAAATATTCTACTTATTAAAACCAAAATGACTTAATTATGTGTCCACTCTAAATCCAAGGACTGCAGTGTACTGGCCGATAGTTTTCAAAATGGACCATAAAAGGGTTGTGTTTGGTTACAATGAAATAGAACGGGACTACGTACTTGAAATTATCGTACAGCATGGAACAAAAAAGTACCGCCACAATTACACTTAGACTCTGAATTTAGCACAGTGACTTAATTGTATGGCCACAAGTGTAAATTGAGGAAGTAGATTTATTCAAATCGTGATTCATATTTTATTTAAATTTAAGAAATCTCTTTTTATTTTTAAAATTGTCATTTTTATTTGCAAAAATACCTTTTTTTTATCAGGCTAATGGAATTCTGTTATATTCTTCTTCAAAATGCATTTCTGTTAAAGTTTTTACTTATGAAGAAATTATCTACAAATACCTGCAGAAATATTAAATATTAGTTTCGTTAAAAATTAAGTGGATGCAAAAATAAATAGAATTAAATACCACTTAAAATTGCACACAACAAAAGTTATCAACAAATATTATATTTCCACGGTTCGTGTCGATGATTTATGACCGTTAATTTGTTGTTAGAGTTTCTAGATTATAGAATCACCTTGCCTTGAACACGTTCTTACTAGTTCCTAGTACCCCTTTTTTTGATGCTCATAATTTTTTGGGGTCAATGAATATATAAATAATAAGACTAAAAATTCTTTATTGATCTTGCTGGAGGGGCTACATTACCATAATTAAATTCTAAGAAAACATTTATATTTTAGTAGTTGTGTTTAAGATCAATTTAGAAAGTTATGTAAAATAAGCTTATTGATCATACTGGCTTTTTTATATTACTTTAATAAATGAAATTAAATATTTTGCTAAAGTTGGGTTATTAACTTTTTTAAGTTTCGTATAATTTGTTATTAGTAGACGGACGTGGTGTGATTGGTAGTATGTGAGACTATAGTCGAATTCCGTTAAGCGGAAATGAAAAACACAAGAAATCTGTTTCATTATGCGGGATCAATAAAAAAGGACTTAACCTTTCTTTCATTTAAATGTACTTTTGAAATTGTTGTATGAAAGGAAGATAGAAACTTGTGGGACAACTGTTAAAATACATGTATGTAAAATTTAAATTCAATACTACTGAGCTTGGAGAAAAATAGTCCTTATTTTCATTTTGTTGAGTAGTCTTAAATGTGGTTGACACATAATTGTTTGACAATTCTTCAGAATTGTCTCTAAAAACAAATGTTCATGACATAAATTGATTCTAATGTCTCCATAATAGTAGGTTTAATAGAATTTATTATGATGATCTCATAATCAATTCTATTGAACCTGCTATAGCATTTTCAACGCTTCCATGCGACATACACTTCACCTCCTGTTAATTTTACTCTATTATTGTGAGTCTAATGAGTTGCATCAAGTATTATTGAAATGAGACGGCACAACATTATTTGTTGTCGCCGTTATCAGGTTCATATCCGCATAAGATCATGAAAGATTTTTCAGCGGCCGATTTCACCTTTTGAACTGCATGTGACTCGTAAAGTCAGGGAGTACTCTGTACGCCATGTATGACGGAAGATCATAACCTAAAGCCCAATGAAGTTATTTTAAGCAACAAAGTAGCATTTATTTTCGCACGAACTCAAGTCTGTTAACATACTAATCGTTTTGGAGGATCCCATACAACCGAACTATATTACACAATTGGCCAGACAAGTGAACAACTGTTTCGTTTTGTATACGGGTCTTTAAACTCATTGATAAAACACAAAAAGCCATCAACTTTATTTACCATAGAAATGATATGGTTATTGAAATTTAACTTCATGTCCACCATAAAACAGAACTCAATATACGAATTGACAGATATCAGTTGAAAGCCTCATAACATTCTAGACCAAGAGAATGACATTGTTAGCACTTCTTTAAGTTCACTTCCATACAATTAAAATCACCGGATTGTAAGTGGGGCTTCCTGTTAAAAAAAACTTTTTGTTTTTATGAACCGACGATTTCAACAAAAAAAAAAGTTTTAATCATTACCTGTGCCGAATTTAATGTTATTAAAAGTATTGTTTCTACGGATACGGTTTTTTACACTTTTTTAAAATGCAATTTTTTTTAGACATAAATTCAATTTTTTAAATTGTCATAACGCGAAAAACAACTACTCCGATTTTGTTGTTAGTTGGTCGGCAAACCCTGGATGTCAGTAATTATCATGGCAACATTTTACAGGTTTTGCATGAAAATAGTGGTTAGTTCGTTCGGAAATATACAGCCAACGATTTGGGTCGTCTGCCATCTATATGGTTTTCGCTGTGGTAAGAAAATGTTATACCGATCATACGAATTAGAAAGCACAGGGCGATATAGTTCGCTATAGTCGTAGTTCGCGTTATCCATGTTCGCGTAATTTAAGAAATGTTAATTTACTTTCATACATCTCTTCAGTTTCATTTTTTATATCTGTAGATCTTACAGATTTTGTAATTTTAAATACCAATAACTTGCAGATTAGGCAATTTTGTTCAAAATATGTCATGTCGTGCTAGTGGACAAGACTCAAGGTCTTCGTCGCAGTAAGGCGCACTGCCGTAGGCGAGAGTCTCTGACCATGTCCTGAAACATCGATTAGCCTTCGATATCAACAACTACTACACCAGCCTTATGCGAATTTGTCATAAAAACCTCGCATTATTCGCTTACAAGGTTTAACTAACTCTTCAAGGCACACGACCACTGGCTTCTTTAACGCTTCTCAGTTTCGTCCTTAGAGCAGCTATACATTGAGCACAGCTGGAAATATCATCTTTCATTTCGGTGGCTATGTTCACAAGCAAAACTGCGGCTTCTGATGATCGGAAGTCTCGCACGCGATCGTCAAAAAGAGCGACAGTTTGGTGTGGATTTTGAAACGCTGGCAACATTGTCCCATTTTTCTTTCAAAAAGGATGCTGGAAACGCAATTTCGGCCAAGGTTGAACTCTACAGTGTGGCCGGAGATGAAGACATGCAATTGGATGATCTTTGGTATCACGAGCATGTCAATATCAATTAAGCGCTTTGGAGCTGCGATTTTAGACCGATGTTTTGCGAACAATTCATTAACGATGGGGTGAATATCGAGTAAGCCATTCGTGGAATAGTACCGAACGCCCTCACCAAGTTCTTGAATAATTGGATTGGCAGGATGCGCTAATGTGAAGCCAGCCGAGGTAGAAACCAGTAAAGAATCAATGTGATTTTGATAACAATAATTCCCTGGAGCATATGTGAGCAGAACAAAGCCAAACGAATTGGCAATGGAAGGTTAAAAAAACACTTTGTAAATTCCACTTGCATTTCATTTAAAATCCCTAGTATAGCTCAAGGTTCCAAATGTATACGTAGATAAAAGAAGAAAACTACATTTCTGAATTCTGTAAAAAATAAGTTGTGGCTGAATGTTTCAACATCAGGGCAAGGCGACGGACATCTGAGAACTAGATAGCTTTAAAAAATCTACAGGTTCTCCAACAAGAGGTGTTATTTTGGTATTCAAAGAAAAATGACGTGTTTTGAGATAAATGATCGGATGTTTATTTCATAATAACGAGGAAGGTATACCGTTAATAATGAAAAACAACATTAGCCAAATGGCCACCACGATCACGCTTACAGGACCACATCCTTTTCATGACATTTTCCACAACCAAATCGCGAAGTGGCTGCACGATGACCTCGATAGTCTCACGAATTCTAACTTTGAGGTCTTGAATCGACGCTGGGATTTTGGGCGTAGACCTTATCTTTCACGTGGCCCCAAAGGAAAAAGTCGCAAGATGTTAAATGACAAGATCTCGGCGGCCAATTGTGATCACCTCTTCGAGAGATAACATGGTCCGGAAACTTTTTAGTTTTGCGAACTGTGACTGCAAGATTTTCACCAAGGCTAACTCAACGAGCATCACCCTGTATCTTCATGTACAGAACATCAAGAGTGTGTTATTCGTGGATATAAACACCACCGTATCGCTGGACCGTTTCTGCGACAACCACACTGGGTAAGAACTCGTTTAGAGCGAACTCTGAGAAAAGTCAATGTATATCGAGACATATTACACCAAATGCAATAAGTTATACTCAGAAATGTGAGGGAATATAAATGTAATAAAATTCAGCGTAAACCTATCCCTTCTAATTGTATTGAATTTAACGGTGGACAATAGAGCGTACCAGGTTACAAGTAAAAAAAAAAGTTCGCCGTACACCTTCGAATATGAAGTATTATTGAAAGGTAGTTTCAAAATTTTTTTTTTATTTTTTTATGCCGAACGTAGGGGTCGCGCTTTTACATTTTTCTATATAACTTCTGCATTTATAAACGGATTTTAAAGTGTGATACATCGATGTTTTTGTCTCGACGATGTTTTTGTCTCGACATACTTCCTTAGGAAGAGTTTCATGATTTTATGCGAGCTTTAATTTTCTGATATTAGAGTGGTACATTAGGGTAGTAGCAACTGAGATATGATGGGTAAGTACCAGAAGGGGGTGCTTGAGCTCAATGACTTCAAAGACAAAAACATCGATGTATCACACTTTAAAATCCGTTTATAAATGCAGAAGTTATATAGAAAAATGTAAAAGCGCGACCCCTACGTTCGGCATAAAAAAATAATTTTTTTTTTTTGAAACTACCTTTCAATAATACTTCATATTCGAAGGTGTACGGCGAACTTTTTTTTGAGGTACGCCCTAGTGGACAAAGCTTCATATATATCTTGAATTTCAAAACAAATAAAGGAAACTTCATCAGTTACCGAACTATCAAAATCAATACCATTGCCATTCAAAACGAAACTGTTATTAATCTCAACAACACCAACTTTCAAACATACTTTATAAATATAATTATTATTCAATATTCTCCTTACTCGTTTACTACCAGCTCAATTAAACATATTTATGTGATGCTGATTCCTAGAGTTTCTAATCTACGATTTCAGTTTGGTTTTATATCTGTAATATGCCATCCTATTGAGGGCTCATCACGACAAGCCCTGTATGCAATATCCCGAATACGTCTGGCTTATACTACCTCCCTTATTCATCCATACGTTCCTCACGTTATCAACAATTTGTTTTATGGTAAGTTACGAATCGCAAAAGTTTGATTGAAATTGTGAATTTAAGAAACTCTGTTATTTCCTTTTGATGTTGGAATTCTTATATTTTTCTTATCACATTTTAGTTCTGCTTATAACAATAACAAATAATGATATTTTGAAATGGTTCAACAGAACAAAAGAAGCTCAACTTATCATTTCCACGGGAAAGTCACAACATTACCGAATCGAATTGAAAATATTAAATCGAACCACAGTCATCACGTCCCTTATGTCAGCTTTTTGATTGACCGAATGAAGTGCAACATAATTATTTTTTTATATAAAATAGGATGAGTTTTATAATAACATTGGAGAATCCAGACAAGCGGTAATGTACCTGTGTTGGAATCTGTTCTCTTTTTGACCCTATTGTTAGATTTGTGCAGTTTGCGACTCACCTTTAATCACAGATTATCCCACGAGAAAAGTTCGGCATTTTTTGGTAAATTCTTACAATGTATTTATGATTTATTTTTATTGTTCTAAACAAACCAATCCAACTAGTGTATCAATAAATAAGTTACATTGCTCGGAGCGAAAGCAAAACAAAACAAAATTCATATTCGCTAAAAAGTTGTGCTAGAGCAGAGCAGCGAAATGTAAACGGAAAAGAAATGTAGTAATTACCCAGAAATGGAATAAATGAAGATAGAAAAAAGGTTAAACAATAAGAGCTGAGATCAGCGGAAAATTTCAAGCGACCGACAGCACACACAGCAGAACCAATGGAGTACGTTCGGTTTGTGGTAGAAATCAAAGTCGCAGTTTAAAGTCTTACTATTTTTTAGTTTTCCCATCGTGTATTCAAATTTCTCTATTGACTTAAAAATAAAACACATTTCTTTATATTGACAACATTATTTGCAAATATAAACAAAATGTAAAGAAAAAGCATTCACAATTTATATGGGGGCTTGTTTAAAACCACGGGCAGCATAATCACCGGGCTGTGATCTATCCGAGAGCTTGGGATAACCCTCATCGCCAGGATTGCAGACTTTGCGGGAGGTTATAACACGCCAGCCACCTTTACGGGTCCAATCCTACAAAGGAAGCAATGCAAAAGAAGAACAACCGATGTACTGATCTGTTTGAACTTAGTTTTTGTTGTTGCGATTAATCTTACGTTTTGATTGTATTTGAAATAGTAAGTGGCGGCATAAACGAACGTTGCAAACATGGCAACTTTGCCGGTCCAAAAGCGTAAGTTCCAGGCACGTTGGTGACCCTTTACAAGAAGTTCAATAAATTGTTGTAGTTTTGAAAAAAAAATCGAAAAATGCAACTTATTACATAATTTCGCTTAGAAGACATTTCTGAGGGAAAATACAAAACGAAGCACTTACCAATACCGGTGTCAAAGCCTTGTATACTCCATCCAATGGTGCTCTGTAGAAACGTTTAATGGGATTCATATACTGCTTGTCCAAGGCGGGCACTGTGCGTGCTCCATGGTGCAATTCTAAATCTTTCAGCCATTGTTTGCGCCATGCACGTTCTTCATCGCTCATACCAATTAAACGCTCACGTTCCCTGACCATGCGACCAGCAATGGCCATGGGTTTAACCCCGCCAGTTGGTGATGCCATTCTTGTTTGTTATATTCTGTAGGAAATTATGTAGCAATTGCAATTAATATTAGTTTTTTTTTTTAGCGAAAAAGAACTCTGCGACCAACCAATACAGCAGCCTCAAAAACGAATGACAATCAATATCAGCTGTTTCGGTGGAATGTCAAATGTGTGTCACTTCGAAAGGCGACAGGGTTGTTCAATTCGAATTGTAAATGAATAAGACGGTTAATCTATTACATGCAGGGTTGGAATTTTATATTAAAATAGTTTTGTTCATTTTATGGATTTATCACAATTTTTTTTTTTTTTTAAATAAAAGGGATGTAATTTCTCATAATATTTCAAGAGATTAATGTACATACATCTGAGTACCTTAAATCAAAACATTTTGATTTTTTTTTTCATATACAGTCAGTGTCGGTGTGACGCATACACACAAATTTTGACTAAACTATCATAATACTGTTCACGCATTTTGAACGTGTAAAGCTGAAATGACCACCCATATACTTTTATATATTGGTGTGTGTAGCAGAATAAATCTAAGTTCAACTTGCTGGACAGCAACTGATTGACTAGAGCCGAACGCCAACGACCACGGCACAATAACTAAAGGTAGACGCATGCAGCATTATTTACTATGCGGCGAGCACTCGACCAACGAAAGTTGAATATTCTTTGCTTAAATTATTCCGCTTCATCAGCTTCTCCATCTGGGAAAAGACATTTTAACGACCTAAAAAAATACGCTGTTAGCCTTGACTTTGAAACGGTCCTCGACAAAATTTTGTATAAAAACTAACTGCCTGTTTCCATAAAACGAATTTGTTCGTTCGTTACAAATCCTTAGTATTGGAAGAGTTATAAAATGGAATTCAGACAATATTCAATTCTAGTTTTCAGATATATGTTAGTTATCGACATATGGAACACAATTCCAAAAGAGTCAGCTCTCATTACTGATAATAATTCATTTTATTGTGCCTTCAATTTTGACAATTTGCAACGAACGAACAAATTCGTTTTATGGCAACTTACTGCCTGTAATAAGGGGAAAATTACAATTTAACCCATACCTAACAAGAACGATCAAAAGCTATCTTGAGGACAGAAGTTTCACCGTCAGAACCAGGTCACACGAAGTGATGACAGCAGTGCCACAGCGGTCGGAACTAGGTCCAGCCGATGGACAGCTAGGGATTATATATGCGGTAAATATCCCGGTAGCAGCGATATATGTCAGAGCTAAAATTGCCGAAAAAATATCACTGCATACCTAGAGAAACTAAGGCAATATTTTTCCGAGTGAAAACAAACATAGGGAACTGTAACTTCTTTCATTCTTCATGGAATGTTAAGGGAAACAAGTAAGTAAATAAGAAACTCAAGCTATATGGGAAGGCTCGAACACATATCCCCGCAGTTCGAATAGGGAATGGACAAATGGAATTATAAACACAGTTAGGCTCAAATATCTTGGAGTTGTATTGATTATTTGCTCAAGAAAGGAGTAGGTGCTTTGAAATTATATAAAAAAGGAGGATCAAGCGACAAAATAAAAACAATTATCAGCCCGATTCTGCATACTCCCGAGAATAAAATCCTCCTATTCTAAACAAACGGGGAGAATAGTAAAAAGGGAGAGAGAATTTCGAATATTCAAAGTCAGTTGTTTTGTTTGGCTACCAATTTGCAAATTATTTTTATGAAAATATATAAAGAAAACTATACAGAAATGTTCAGTGTTGCGTTTGCGATGATAGCTGGAGCACAAAACGCTGATGGAGAAGAATATGCAAAGGATAGAAAGGATAGGATATTATGTGATGCCCTCATTTTCAAGATATTCATCGGAATTATCAATAATTAATTTGTAACCAATAAAAAAAAATGTACAGGTCTATGACCAAGAGCTGAGGATTCAATACGTGGACGCATCGCATCCCGGTGCGTGTCATGACTCATTACTTAGGAATACTATTGGAAACAACTTGTAATAAATTTCACATTAAACTTTTTTCTGTATTTTCCTAAAAAAAAGTTAAGAATGAAAAAAAAAATTTTAAAAAAGCCGAACTCCCTTGCAATTTATTGGCGGAATAATTCCGACATAATCACATCACATTCTCCGTTTTATTGACATTCATAATACCTACTTTTTCCCCCCTGGAAAAAATTCCCATTTTTCGAAGATCGTTTAGTATAGGGAAAGGGAAAAAATTCCCGGGGAGATTTTATTTAGAATAGGGGAACAGGGAAAGGGAAAAAAATTACCGGGGAATTGTTATTTAAAATAGGGCTGTATATCTTCCCAATTTGGTACGCTGTCTCATGAAGGCAGATGGAACGAATAGGAGTATTGGAAAGAAAAATACTCGCACAAGGCTTAGGTCCCAAGAAGAAAAGAAGGGAAGGGGGGCGCTGGGCGTTACCAGCGGAGATTTCGATTTTTGCTCATATCGACAAATTTTTGACTTCTATCGGTCACCTACTGGACTGTTAGTCGCATCCAAATGAAATAATATGATCCCAACACGCAACAAGGGAAGTGTATGACCATTTGCGATCAATTGAAGGCTGTCACCAATGTGCCCTGACGGACTTCTCTTCGATCGAAATGACAAAATCATGTTCTATCACCGACGATTCGGGGCGTACGACTTCGATAGCCCGATATGTAATACTTCTCAATATTGGTAATCAAAGGCATTGGAACCTTTAAAATGCTTGTAAATATTTTGAAAATACTGTTTTTTATTATTATTAATTTTTGTTGTAATTTTAGTAATACATAAAAATACATGTATTCGACACGACAGACTGTTTGGGCTGGCCATGCCCCCTTTACATGTGAAGTTGCAAAGTAGTTCCAATCAATACTTTTACAGCCGGATCCATTTAAAAAGGTCAGATGAGCTCCGAACAAGATATTTATTTTTAAACTGGCAGCTGCTTACATCTGAGATTATTAAGGCGCCTATTGGTCGATCTTGCGCGACATGACGAATCCAAGTACAACATAAAGGATTTAGGTAGATTAATGCGTGTACGGAGACTGAAGGCTAAATCCATGATATTGTAAAGCACGGAGGTCTGGGGTGGCTTTTCTGGTCAGGGAATTGGGCCAACTAATAGTATTGACGTAATTATGGATCGATTCATGTACCGTGACATACTAAGCGACGTGATGTTGTCATATGCCGATGAAGAGATGCCAGTTCGATGGAGGTTCCAACAGAATAATTATCCTATGTACACCTCTACAGTGCGTACGACCTAGTGCAAAGCAAAACGATTGAAACTCATGTTTTGCCCGATCAGTCCACCGATTTCAATGCTATTGAGAATTTGTGAGAGATTGTTAATAGAAAATACAACAGCGGAAATTGCAGAAATAGGGAAGTTTTTTCTCAAGTCATACAAATAGCCTGGATAGGCACGGTATCACAGGACACGATAAATAATTTAATATCGTCCATGTCTGAGAGATGTTCGGCTGTCATCCGGAATAAAGGACTTTCAACTTAATATGAATTTTTCCAAGTTTTTATGGTCCCAACATTAGGGAAAGCCTTGGTTTTGTCCAATTTATTTCTAGTCTGATAAGTTTTCGTTATGTTAACTTATTATTTATAGAACGTTGAACCCCCAAAGTTTGCGTTTATTAAAAAAACATTTAATAACGTCGTTTTCATAAAAAAAAAATTAGGCATGAACAATTAGGGTATCCTCCTTCCGATACCCTAATTTCCTTCCGCTAACACAATGCATTGCATTTATAGGGGGCATCCCCTGAGTGTTGGCCATCAAAAAAAAAAAAAAAAAAAAAAAAAAAATGAAAAGTTGCCAAGAGCGAGAAAGAGCAACTTCAGACCAGTTTTATCGGCATTACAAAGAGTTAGGCTGGTAAAGCTTAAAAAATAATAAAACTTGAATTGGTGAACTCTGGAAGTACTCAAAATTACATGCTAGCGTTTAAAAGAGTTATGCGTTACTTATAGTCTGTCCAACCGTACACGATTCAGGACACTAAGGCCCAATAAATGTGACCGTAGTTAAACCACGATTATGTTAAACTCAGTTTCCAATAAAACTGAGTTTCAATTTCAAATATGTTTCTGAGTGGCCAGTCAAAAAATCCACATTTTGGCAGCTCTAACATTTATATCAGAAAACATATATTTCCGGTAAATAATTAAGATGATATTAAACTTTTGTGGTGGATTTTGGTCACACAAGATTTTCCGAAAAAATATGAGAATTAAAAAACTTTGCTAAAGAAACTTTAGCACGGGCGAAAGACTCGTGTTTGGAACTGGTGGTGGTCGGAAATCCATTCCAGCATCAACAAAAGTACACGGCAGCAGTATTTATGTAATTTATTTTATTTGTGGAATTTGGTGAACCAAAAAAGTTTTGATTCATCTTCTTCTTTCGTTGATTGCTGCCGCAATCATATGGCTGTTAAACTGTGGTTTAAACGACGATTAAACTCCTTTTAAACTTTGACAGAAAAAATGAATTTGAGGTTAAAGTTCAGTTTAAACGAAAAACGAAGACCAACCTTAAGTCTATTATTGGGTCTAAGGCGAATATCGCACAAGCCAATCGTGAGATTATAGTGCCAGAAACTGTCATCAAGGTGTTGACAGATGGCGCTGGATTGACAGGAGGCGCTCCCGCGAAAACAGCCACCTGAATGAAATCGTTTTAAAGAAACTTGCGTATTCATGTTAAAATCGGCCACATCTGGAAATTGGTCTAATTAATTTCTATTATCACCATAATTAGAGTCTTAGCCCCAGGACTTCCTTGGATAAAGGAATAAATATTCGTTTATGCCGAAAGTTTTTTTAATTTAGTTTGGCCCTACAAAATCGTTTGTTCGAAATGACAATACAACACTTGCTAGCTTCGAACAGTACGGACAACAACCGGATACCGAACAATTCGCTGGCAGAAGTGCAGCATAAAGAAGAATTGCGAACGCTGGAGCGGAGATTGTGCAAAGGGTGGCATAACAACTTATGCTTCAAGAAGATGGACATGAAACGGTGAAAGAGCCAACATAACGACATCGAAATATAACGAAATCGTCTCAGTTTAGTGCGTGAACCCTTCGAATGTGGATGTCTTTCGTAACCAAGACAACCATATTAAAAGTCAATAATAAAAAAAAAGATCAAGTAAAGAGAAACCTAAGAAAATACAGTGAACGCATTAAAAGAATCATTAAACAACAAAAAGAATATACAATTAACACAATAACAAATGGAAAAAGTATTTAATGAATCATTAAATTATTAAATATTTCACGGAGTATGTAAAACGGAAACAGGTTCTGTGCTCGCGCTAGTGAACAACGAAGAAAAATTATCTCTTCTTTTCTTTTTTTTTTTGGTGGAGGAATTTTTGTATCCACCTTAAAAAAAATTTTGAAAAAAAAAAATAATTGAATGAAAATTTATGGTGGAAAATAAAATGAAAAGTTAAAAGATTATTAGAGAAGAAAAATCAAATCTAGCAATTGCAAATCCCAGCGAATGGAAAGTGTGGATGGGCGAGTGTTTTAATTACAATCACAACGGTTTTGTTTGAGCAAAAAAAAAAGAAGAAAAAAATTACAAGAAAAATTTTCGAACAAACGAAAAATCTCTGTACACCACAATTCTTCCTTCTTATTGTAACAATCATCATATCATCATATCGTCGTCGTTCGTCGCAGCCATCGCATACTCCACCATAAAAGAACGGAACAGAACAGAACAGAAGTAGCGCATAACGAATGTCGTCGTTAATGTTGTTGTTGTCGTCGTCGTCGTCGCCGTAGTCCTTATTGTTGTTGTTGCTGTCGTCGTCGTTATCGTAGTAGTAGTAGAAACGTGTCGCGTAGACGAGCCTTTTCATTCCGTTACACATCGGGCCGCGTGGCGCAACCCCCACCAAACCAACCTCCTGCCAAAGGGAATACAAAAAGAAAAGAGAGAACAACGCCAAGTAACGGTAGTTTATCGTATCGTAGTATTCGTATAACGTGCCGCTTTGCTGTAAGCCGACTTTCTGGATATTGTCTCACACGCACATCGACCAGCACGTGTGTGTGTGTGTGTGCGTAAACATATTCGATTACACAGTTGTCAATACGGCGGACTTTCAGCCATCAACCACCCGCCACCACTTAGTCATCGTCTCAACGTTTTCGTATTTTTGTTTGTTACATGGGAACGTTAGAGAAACATATATTTTCGAATTCGATGATTAAAACGGAAGTTGCAGTTATTCCGAAAGAGTCAACATAAGTTCGCATGTAAGTTCGAAAGAGTACAAAGTAAAACAAAAACAAGAAACAGCTTTTTTTTTTGTTGGCATAACGTGCTGAGTACAAAAATACGACCAGCGAGTCTGTGCAAGAGTGATGATATGAATGAGAGCAGTGACAGTGCCAGTGAGAGCGAGAGCGAGAGAGTGATGGCCGAATGTGTGCTTTGTGCCATGGTGCACAAGAGAGTAAATGTTTTATGCATTAGAGAGCAACAGTTTTTGGGTTGAAACACCACAAAACAGTCATTTCGAATGTCATGTGACCAATAATTACGACGTGTACATATAACAAATGCCAACACACGCACACATACACATTTTGCATAACTACTTTATCCTTTTGGTTTGCAAAAAAAATATTAAAGAACTGCAATTCTTGAAAATCCCTTATATATTGAAGTGGACTTGATGGGCCGACATCGTGTCTGAGGGGAAAAAAAAAGTCACAGTGTTCAGGTGTTCTGGATGAGACTACACACGACTGGAGATTCAAGGTTATCCAGGAATCTGCTCCTGGTTTGGCGCATGCATGTATAGACAAAATATTGAATTTTCGCGCGCCTCTATTTTCAAATAACAAATGTGCTCCTCGTTATCGTTCATTTCAAACAGTTGTGGCGTTCGTGAGTGTCCGACAGTCAGCCATCCAGCGTTTGCAAGAAAAACAACAAAAGTATTCCGTTATTACTGCGATAAAAATCCGTTTGCCCATCTAATCCCCCACCACCACCACCACCATCCATACATTCTTACACATATCCCACACACGCACACACTGGCATTGTATACGTGTTAGTTTTTCTTGAATACTGATGAACGAACGAACGGATGGATGGATGGATGGGTTGATATTGTGGCCCATTCCATTTTTGGATTTATTTTTTTGTCTGTCAATGTGTGTGTGTGTGTGTGTGTGTTGGAAATAGCCACACCATAATGACAGATATAAATCAGATGTTGGTTTTGTTGTTGTTGCTGTGGCTGATGCTGCTTTAGTCTTACACATTTGGTCGATATTATTCTCCATTTTCGCCACACTCTCTGCTCTTATATCCTTCGTAGCCTTTAAATTCATTTTCCCTATGGGAATTTATCTTTAAATTTAGCCTGTCTTTAGATGCAGATCGTAGATTAACCAAACAATAGCAGCAAGTGGG
Source organism: Hydrotaea cyrtoneurina (assembly GCA_958296145.1). Lineage (NCBI taxonomy): Eukaryota > Metazoa > Arthropoda > Insecta > Diptera > Muscidae > Hydrotaea > Hydrotaea cyrtoneurina. The sequence goes on along the minus strand of OY282514.1, from coordinate 66,912,494 downwards.
GTTTAGCATGAGCAAGGCAACATTTGTTTCGGCAGCAGCAGTCTCTGGACAATGATATTCTAAGTAGTAGAAGACTTCCGGAAGAGGAATGAATAGTAGCCAACAAAAACATTGAAGTAATTGAAAGTTGATGAGGACAAAGACAAAGACAAAGACAAAGAGAAATCAGAAAGAGAAGGCTTTGCAAATTTGAAATGTCTGTTAAATTCCATTATCACTTTGTAATTGGACTATTTGCTAGACAAATTGAATGGAATGGGCAAAATAGTTTCCGCCGATGGCTATGGAGAGATCCAGTCAAGGGAGTCAAGCATCTTGAGGCTTGAGAGTTCACAGGCGCTTGTTAATGGAGAAAGTTAAACGGGAAGTGTCTTCGGAAGGCACATCCTGCTGAAGACACCTCAGTGTTCAAGTAATTTCTGTGAAAACTTCCTCATATGTGGAAGAAGGCGAATTTCGAAATAAAGAAATAATTGGACTCAAATGCGGTTTTGTTGGAAGACCAGTTCTTTGGAAAAGCTTAAATGTGTGGTTTAGGATTAGCACACATACTCTTGTGTCAGTAATTTGGCATGTATTTAAGGCTACGCATTTTCCTGAAGGTTCCTCATGGAAATTCCACAGAGGTTCATTAAGTCTGGAATTAAAACATTTGAGTAGATTACTGTGTCTTTCTGGGTAAGCACCGCTTTACAGGTACGAGATCCGTTTTGCTCGTCAGGTTCGGATGTGTTTCCCAATCGCAGGCTTGTTCAGCGCCTCAGAGGAACCAGTTCCATTTTGCCCGTCAAGTTTTGATGTGTTTCCCTATCGCAGGCTTGTTGAGCTCCTCAGAGTTACCTGTTCCATTTTGCTCGTCAAATAAGGATGTGTTTCCTTATCTCCGGCTTGTTTAGCGCCATCTGATTTTTTTTGAATCGTTCAAAAGACAAAGCCTTGATTTAATGGCCGTCAAGATTTTCTATGTAATGCTGCGTCCTTTTGAAATTAAATTAACGATCGCCTTCACGTAGATATGACATGACAGCACCGATTCGAATACAATTTACTATCAGCTGCATACTTTATTTATAAAAGTTAATGAGTAATCATATTTAATTAAAATAAAAACAATTACCTTTTACTGTGTATGAAAATCTAGTATAATAAAAAACCAAAATACGAAAAATTTGTCCCCTATTTTTTTTCTACGCCACTTTGGAAATACTTCTAAAATATATCCCATTATCTGATGTTTAATGTTAAGACCTTAAAATAATCGTTAACTGTTTGTGTACAAACAGTTTTTGTAGAACTTGTAACTTGTAACTTTGCTAGATTACAAGTTGCAGACCTTGGGCCGATGTAATTGAATTCTTTTATTTTTTGTTATTCGATTTTTCTATGCAACTTTGGAAATATTTCTAAAATATATCCCATAATGCGATTTTTAATGTTAAGACCTGAAAATAATCGTTAACTATTTGTGTACAAACAGTTTTTACAGAACTCAAAATGGTTTACTATAACCAAAAATTACAGACCTTGGACCAATAGGATTAGATTCTTTTACGAATTTAACAAGTTTATATTTTTTGTTATTAGATTTGTCTACACAACTTGGAAAATATTTCTAAAATATATCCAACAATCAAATTGTTAAATGATAAAACCTTAACAGAATTGCCCACTCTTTATCTACAAACAGTTTTTACAGAACTTCAAAATGTTTGCTAGATTAAAAGTTACAGACCTTGGGCCGATGGAGTTGGATTGTTTATCACTGTGTGCCTACGCCCACTTACTCGTAAAGTCGCCGGCAATTAGGAGGTGAAAAACGGTCTCTGAAAAAATCCAGGGAAATTTCAATTTAATCGAAAACACATGAATTTATATTCTTTTGGAAGTCCGTTAAGTAAAGTTGCCCTTCCATTAATCAGTGATAATCCTAATTGTTGAGCTCGGCCAAATCAATAGCGATGTCATCATCACTAGAATATGACTAAATGTCAGCTTTCAATGTCATAACTCAATTGCTATTCGTTTCGGTGCAGGACAATTTCTGTACTTCGATTACAAATCGACTTAGATCGACAGACGTATTTAGATCGTAATACCGTATCGATCGGTATAACTAATGGGGCCAACTGTACTGGATTTTTCAAGTATTACACTTGATTTGAGCTCAAGATACTGCGAATATGCTGCATGCAAAACGATACTACATTTTCGAAAATTGCAGTTTTTTCGTTTTTTTGTATGTGCTGCGCAGAGGTCCAAACCGATTCGGACTCTGGAGTAAATGAACTATTAAAGAAAACCATAAAATTTGTATATGAAAAATTTTCGGCTCACGCCGGCTTAGAGCCGCCGCCGACCATTTTTTGCCCAGGCGCCGCCGCCGACTTTTTTGCATCGACTTGGAACTCTTTTCAACACTAAGGAGGCCCATTGACAGCTGTCAGAAAAAGATTTCATTCGTTGGCGCTTCGCTTATGATTAAGTTCAATTTCTTTCAATTTCTCTTTTGCAAGTCAAATGCAACATGGATTGGGCCTGTATCGATTTCTTCAAATTTTTGAAAACTCTTCCAGAAAAATCTCCTCAGAAGACAAATATGATTTCAAAATACCGAAGCAAGTTCATAATAGTCCCATGTCAGTTGAATTTGATGATTCGGAATAGCAATAATTCCATTTTTGTTGTTTTCACTTTTTCAAAAAGCATTAAATTTCACTCAAATAAATATACTGCATTTTTGTGTGTAAACTACTTGATATTTAGGGGTTCAAATACAAAATATACTGCATTTCACTCAGGTACAGTTGGCACCATTAGGTATAACTAATGGTGCCAACTGTACTGGATTTTCAAGTATTATACTTGATTTGAGCTCAAGATACTGCGAAGATACTGCATGCAAGACGATACTGCATTTTCGAAAATTGTGGGTGAATGCATAAATTTTATTTTTCAAGCAGTTTTTCTTGTTTATTTGTATGTGCGTCGCAGAGGTCCAAGCCGATTCAGACTCTGGAGTAAATGAACTATTAGAGAAAACAATAAAATGTGTGTAAGAAAAATCGACGGCTAAAGCCGTTTTAGACTTTTTTTCATCGACTTGGACCTCTTTTCAACACTAACTAACAGCTGTCAGAAAAAGATTTCATTCGTTCGCGCTTCGTTTATGTTAAGTTCAATTTCTTTCAATCTCCAAGTTGGTTCTATCTATGTATCGATTTCTTCAAATTTTTGAAAACTCGCCCAGATTTGCTGCGAAAAATCTCCTCAGAAGACAAATATGTTTTCAAAAAACCGAAGCAAGTTCAATGATGATTCGGAATAATTCAATTTTTGTTATTTTTACTTTTTCAAAAAGCATTAAATTTGTGTGTAGATACTTTGTACTTGATTTTTAGGGGTTCAAATACAAAATATACTGCATTTCACTCAGGTACAGTTGGCACCATTAGGTATAACCAACACATTTGCATTTGGGTGCTTTTTGTTTCGAATTGGTGCGTATGATCAATATTCAATTTCATAATTATAACACTCATACGTCGACCGTTATTTCTGTTCTTTGCCCCTTTCTGCGATGACTATCCCTAACAGCGACAGTAAAATACCATGAGGACCTTTAAATAATGTAACGACAGATAGAGCGCTTTTTTATTAGGGGTGTGGCATCGCCTACTGTTTTCCACAACGTACATATTTCTAAACCAAATGTACCACAACTCATTTTTGTATCTCATATAGTTCATCAGTTAGGGCCGGTCAAAATATCGAACCACTTGGCGTCACCCTCCTTTTAAAAGTACGGGAAACGGTGAACAATTCAAGATATCATTTTCAGAGATGCATTTTCAGTTTAAATCCAAAAAATATCCGGCGCTAGGTGGGTTAAGGAGTATGGGCGGTGACACGCCCCTTCTTCTGGTCATGACCTAATGCTGCCTATGACAATATCTTGGGGAACATTAATTTAATTTCGTTACGTTATTGTGGCATATAGCGTTTTTGATTAAGTGGCGTGGCACCGCCCACATTTTTTCAGGGCGTATTATTTTCAATGCCAATAGCCCATGTACCAAATTCTATCTTCACGCCTCCAATAGCTCATGAGATAGGGTGCTTAACAATTTTATGGTGTATGGGCGGTGCCACGCCTCTTTGTCAAATTATCACCTAATATAGCCAGGAATAATCTACGTCGCCATCATCATTAACTGCCAGTTCAATTTAAAGCGAATTGAAAGCAATAGACTTCAGTGATGTGATAAATTTAAAATATGGGGTGAGTGGGACGAGCCACGCCCCTTAGACAAACTACCACGTAAGTTAAAGTCGTTTCCACCTTTCAGCTAGTGGGATTCCTGGGCCAAACAAAATCTCAATGATCCTGCCAATGTGATTGTTTTCAACGTGAATGTTTATTCCGCCTTTCAATTTCGATGCTATTGTTTCCAACACATGTGTAAAGGCTGCTGTATTAAGTCGGAAGTAACTCGTACTCAATATGTTTGTGGGAGGTGCACCGCGCGTTTTTCCAAACTTCATTCCAAATAATCTGTGCATATCTGTTGGCTAACTGTATTGCCGATCCGAAGATGCAACGAGGAGGAGGAGGACCTTCTGTGTGGACCTTTTGTGCACTTAAGACGGAAGATGTGTGGTCAACAAACTCTAGTAGACCAACTCTGTCCAAAGTTGATGTGGGCAGAAATCAGAAGAAATGAACCAGGAAACTTAGAATACATTTTGGGCAACGAATGTCCGGTATCACAACGGGACCTCCTAATGAAGCCAAGTGATACAGACGTCCGTAGCTGACATATTACCCTCACCTAACCTAACTGTGGTCTTGCAAAACGCTTTCAGGTGTGCCAGTCTCTCGTCAGAAAAAAACAGATATCGTTACCCTGTAGGGGTCTCCTAATAGGACAGAGGTGGCAGCATACAATCCCTATGTTAGATTAAATGAAACACTTTAGTCATAGCCTGACTAGCTGGGAACGGTCATTTGGGGAGATTCACCGTTTCTATGGTTGATCATCTAAATCGCAAGGCGATTGACGAACTCAAATCCCAAAAAAACTAGCAGAGGTGGAATCGTCCACTAACCGAATTTGATCACAAGTTACTCGATTTGCATATATCTCTCTGGAAGTCTATTTAAACAGCTTAGCTGGAGAGTCTAGTTTAAATCATATACGTTTTGGATCGTCATTAGATTCGCAACGATCATTCAGTTGGTCAATTGTGATTAAGCAAATTTAGCCATATTTAAGAAGCATGTTAGGAATGTCCATGGAATGTTCGGCTACTCGTTTCAATAAATGACTTTTGATTTGCCACTTACTTTTCATCTGGTAGTTTGAAGATATCACGCTCCTGTCTGGGTAGTATTCTACCCAGAATCGGAAATAAAAAAACATTTTCCCACAAAAACATCAACATAAAACAAATAAAAAGTCTCAACCGCTAGAGATGACATATCGACCCCTTTGCGCGGAATTATCGTATATGCCCATTTTTCGAAATTGAGTTTTTGATGCAATTTTGTTCTACATTCAAAGACACGTCACCTGACAAAATATTGTAAGCGAATTCCACTTCGTTGCTCCAAAAATTGAGTGAATAATTTTCATTTTGATATTGCAAGCGAAAGCAGAGAAAAGTAGAAAAATGGTTCTCCTGTAAAATTTGGATTTTAGCACATACGATAATTCCGCGCAAAGGGGTCGATATTTGTTTATTGAAATTATCGATAACAGTTAACGTCGTACAGAGTGACACTTAACCCAAAAATCTGTCCAAAAAAAAAAATTCAAAAACAACCCAAATGCCAAATATGGATCGACGTCTTCAAGAAGTGACGTTGTCTCAAAAACGACGTCGACAACCGCAACTGTATTATTTTTTTGTCCACTGTGGCTGTGTCTCAGTTTCATTCTATTCCCCTGTCATATACTTAGCATACAGTTAGGCGTTTCAATATTTACAATGTTGTTTACTTTTATGCAAGACGGCAACACTGGTCGAATGAACTGCTGATAACGTTTAATTGTTTGTTTCAACTTTTGTATTTTCTTTGCAAATGCTTTGGCTTCATGCCTCTGAATATCTTTGCACAGTTCGAATTTATGTCCGGAGGCTCATTTTCAATATTCCAGATAGAATGGATATTTGAGAAGGTGGTGGTATGGCATGGGTGTTTATTGATGTCGCCATTACAAATTACGGCATCATGCCGAAATATATGACTTGGCTCTTGCGACTCTTTTATGACAATGGCAAACAATAAAATAACATTTGACAACATTTTTGAGTTCTTCAACAATCGATTGTAAACCAGATTGAAGGGAAGTCAAAGAATTGCGACGTCAAAGAGAAAATTATTTTTCTCTTGCAAGGTGTTAAAACACAAGATCTCGGTGGCCAATTGTCCGGAAATTGTCAGAAGTGTGGAAAACGTTTTTAGTAACATATAGGTAACATATATATATAAAATAGAACTGTCAACGAAAGTATTAATACAATATTAAAAGTACCAAAAGTTAAAAATGCTAAATGGCCAGGAGTCCGGGCAAAGTCCTCCAAGTACTCCAACTCCACTGAACTAGTATGACGTCTGCTGATTTCACCAGGAGTAGTTAAATCTGGGTTTGACATCACACCTTTTCTTTTTTTGCAGAAACATATACAGGATTGTAAAAATTTTGTACCATTTCTTGGTTTTCTGAATGCATTTCGTAGATGGCATTCTAAATTGAAATGTGGCGTTTATCTCCTCTTGGTGAAAAAAATTTGCTATTGCCCAAAAATAGTTATTTTCTCTAAAACTCCTTTTATTTACCAGTAATTTCTATAAGACTTTTTCTAAATTTTTTTTTGTGGTCTATAGAAATTTTGTAATCGCTCGTAATTTACTGACCCACAGCTCCAGGTCATTAAGTAACCACACTGTATCACAACATGTTGTCGCACTGCAATCGTTTGCCATCGAACTGTGCCTTACATGCATACATACATACATACATTCATACATATGTACATATGTACGTATTTAGCCTATAATCAAAGTTTATCGAATCGGGCGCCAGACATTTGAACTTTTAAAGTCGTCGAAATAAAAGATGTGTCTCTCGTTAATTGACATATTGATAGATGACACTAATTCACCAGAGAGTCACAGCCCGAGAGGCAGTCACAGATAGCGACGGAAGGGAAGTGCCAGAGAGGGCGAGAGGCAACAAAACAAATAGATAAGTGCATATGTATTTTCTAAAACCGAAATTGGCCAATAAAGAATATGTGTCAATGTTTCCGAAGCCAATGACGATGTACACACACACACATGTATGTGTGTACATACCGAATGTTAAGGTTTGTAGGTATGTTAATGCATTCTGGTGTGGAGGAATGTGAAGATGAATTTGTTGTGTTGCCGATGTGAGTGCATTTATGTGAGTGTGTGTGTGTGAGTAAGTATGTACAGTAGGGTGGGTCAATTTGTAGGCAAGGAAAAAATACAACAAAGCGTATAGCAATAACGAAAACTACCGGAAATTGTAAGAATATTCTAACCATGGGTCTAAAAAAATCTCTAGCTCGGGCAAATTGATTTTGTATTTTTTTTTTAAAGTGGATATTTTTAAAAGATATTCAACTACATTACAATAAAGAGTAAAGTTATATTATAATTTTGGATCCAAGGGTAAAACTGGCCATATGGCTAGATTTTTGCAGCGACAGACCAAAACCTCTGGCGGGAATCGAACCCACAACCACCTCGCTGATAGGCAAGCACGCTTCCAACTCGCCTACCGGGGCGCTTTGGTACAAATAAAAATAATAAATATAAGAAGAAATTATTTTTAATAAAAATATACTTAATAAATATACTACCAGAGCTCTTAAAATATTCGACAAAGGGTAGAAATCCAATTGAATTTTTTCAAACATATAAAAATGTGAAAAAAGTGAATATAAGGTATTATTGAATGAAACAACTTACATACATATATCCCCCAACATGCCATTATGGATCTGAAAGGTGAACTTCATTCAAATCAGTAAGCTATTCAGAATATATTTCGTATGCTGAAAGCCCGAAACCTACTGTTTTAAAGCCGGCTCCGAATGGCTAATGCTTTCCGAGAGAAGTTGTGCATGGCTAAAGCGCCTTGGAGACGATCAAATAATTCCATCAATCGGTTGTGTGTGTGCCTCTAATCGGGTTTCGTCGGCTACACGTACACGACGTCGGCAATGATTGACATAAAAAACAAAATTTTTTGATATTTTCGTTGATGGTCTCCAGTTACGCTTGTCAAGCATGACTCATTTAGTAGTAAAAAATTGTGCGAGATGGACAAGTGCGCGGGATTCTCCAAAAGATTCTCGTGCGTAAACCGATGTGGTTCTTTGAACCAATTTTGCATCCACATTTTCTTTTTCTGGACTTCTTTTTCTTTTATTAACCCTTTCCGTGTCAAAAACAATTTTAGTCGAGCTAACAATGCGAAAATTTTAATTTAGTGTAATATGATGACGCTGATGCTGGGAAAAATAATAATTTTTATTTTTGGTGGTCACAGCGGCTTTTAGAGGATGATAATCCTAAATGTCGAGAACCGAAAAACAACCAAAAGGTCCCGCTTTATGTTTTTTTAATTTTTTATTTAGAAAACATTTTTTTATACCTCTATCAATGCTATTAATACTGGTCGATATCGTTCGATGACTCAATATATTATTTTTTGTGTTTGTAAAAATATCAAAATTTGGCTGTTTTTACAAACAAAGTGTCAACTTCTTAACAATTCGTTTAAAAATAACAATACAAAGCGAAGCCCTATTACGATAACATTTATAAATAGCATAAGTATCGGCATTTCATTTAAAACAAAAAAAAAAAATTAATAACTAAATTAATATATTGCAAAAGTCTATAGAAGTAGAGTACATTAATTGTCAAATATATTTGACAAATCCACCGAAAGGGTTAAAATTGCAGCACATGCTAACAAAAGCAAATCTTCTTCCTCCTCCGACGACATATCAAACGAACACGCAACGAAAACGAACAAAAAGTGATGTTAGCGGAGTGCAGCAAAAGTAGTATGAAAGTTTCAACCGAACACAACGAAGTCAAACACAAAGTGATGATTGCCGTATTTTGTGGTGCGTTTGCGGGCAAAACACGAAGGCACACACTAATATCTACATATGCACGCGATTGATGGAATTATTTGATCGTCTCCAAGGCGCTTTAGAGATTACTCTCTTACTCGTGAAGACGCCAGCCAATTATGAGGTGGAAGCAGCCACTGAAAAATGTTTGATAGTCTCAACAGGTTTCGAACCCGAGTTCTGTATTGTAGTCGCACACACTATCTACCATGCCACGGCCGTCTACGAACTCTTCCATCCAAATGTGTAAAAAAACACCATTTCAAAATCTACAAAATCCCAAAAGTAGTCAACTTTGGATATATTTCTAAAATATAACCCATGGTCCGGTTTTTAATACTACTACTTAAAATAAGCTCTCACTCCTTGCCCACAAACACTTTTTTACAGAACTCAAAATGTTTTACTAGATCAAAAGTTACAAACTTTTGACAGAGGAAATTGGTTTCGGGATCACTGTGAATCGGTGTTTATGCGTTTTTTTTTCTCGCAAAATTCAAAACTAAAATGTGACATAAATAAAGGGATTTCCAGTAAGAGGTGTTATATGAAATCACCCGGTATTTCGGTAGCTGTCACTTTTGAAGATTTTATTCTTTGACATTTGACAAGTAGAAACTACGCCATTACTAAGAATGGAACGATACACGCTTCAACAACGCAACGCATAGAAATTATTTTAATTCACTACAAAAATGGTGAAAATCTTGCAGTCATAGTTTGCAACTAAAGCATTTTTGGGTCGCCGTAAAGCACCTTTCGGGCCGCAATACAGAAATTGGTGGAACAATTCGAGCTGTTGGCAGAAGTTAGTGATGTGAAGAATAAAACCCGTGCACGTCGCTCAAGAACAACTGAGAATATTGCAGCTGTAGCCCAAAGTGTTGAAAAAAAACCCTAGGTTTGTCCATTCTTCGTCGTTCTTTGGAATTGGGTATTCCACCAACTTCATTACACCGTATTTTGCATAAAGAAAATAGGTCTTAAGGCTTATAAAGTTCAGTTAATACACGAACTCAAGCCGGCCGATCATCAACAACGTCGTGTCTTTGCTGATTGGGTCCTTGAAATGTATGAAAATGATGGTTGGAGTGGGCTATCGAGATATGATTAATAATTTTTTATGATCGGAGTTGGATGCTATTGATTTGGACAACGTTTACTTTCCACCAGACGGCGCTATGTACCACAGACGCAGCGAAAGCATTGCTCTTTTACGGGAAAAGTTTCCGAATCGTGTTATCTCTCGAAGAGGTGATCACGATTCGCCACGGTAATCTTGTGATTTAACACCTTACAACTTCTTTCTTTGGGACCACGTGGAAGATAAGGTCGACGCCAACATCCCAGCTTCGTTTCAGCAACTCAAAGATAGAACTCGTGATGCTATCGAGGACATAGGGCAGCCACTTTGCGATTTGGCGATTATTCGTGAAAACCTCAGAAATATTCTTAGAAGTTCCCGTAGTTGTCATTTTTGCTACATATTGTTTGGTTGACTTTGTTTGCCCACACTTTTTTTTAAATCCACGGTTTCTTGGTGAAATATTTGTAGAACTACCGGTAGTTTATATTTTCCCTAAACGCATTGCGCGAAAACAAATTGACCCACCCTAATGTGCAGTCAAGATCATATGGATCAAAAGAGAAGCAGTGCAGCAACATCCACATCCACATCACCAGCATCGGTAGCCTTCAATATTGTTGTGGTGGGAAAAAAATTAACAACAACAACGACATCGGCCATAATAAGTACAAGTTCGAGTGTGTGTGAGTGTCGATTTGCCCGTCAGTCGTGTGTCGTAAAGCAAGTGAATAAATAACAATGAAATCAAAATCGGAAGAAAAAAGAAAGAAATGTGAAATGGCCAAAGAGAAATAGATTTTCGAATTTCTTATGTTTGTGGTTATGTGAACTTAAAATGTTTGCTTGTTTGTATGTATGAGTGAGTGTTTGTGTGTGTGTGTGTGTTTGTGTGATAGAGACAAGTAGAGATGGCTGGAAGACAAAGAGCTGGCAAACAAACAATAACAAAGGAGCAGCATATTCTCGTAATGTCGTTGTGTATGAGTGACATAACGAAGGACCAAGAAAGCTAACAAAAACAAAAACTACAAGAACAAGAACAAGCACACAAAGCATCTCGACAATGAATGTGTTCTCGATAAATTGCCATTATGCTCGATTCATTATTGTTGTTGTCGATGACATTGTTGCTGCTTTCCCTCCCTCCCCCCACACCGCTTTGCCATCGTCGCTGCTGTTGTATCGTTGTTGTTTGTATTCCTTCGCCCATTGTTGCTGCCGTTTTAGATGTGATCTGTGTTTTTGTTGGTATCCTCTTAGTTGTTGTCCTTTACATTGCATTTCGTATATGTGTGTGTGTGTATAATTTAAAGTCGTATGATACTCGTGTGTGTCTGCGTCTGCTTGAGAGAGTGAGTGCCAATATTGCGTTCCTCTGTGTCAAGAAAAGTTTTGCTTCTTTTTTTGAGGGGGTGGGGAGGGAGGGGTGCTATTGGTGGTGGTGAGAACACACGCCGAGTGTTTGTGTATCTACATCAGTAAAATGTGGTGTGGTTTGTTACCCATGCCCCACCGCCCCCATCCATTTACATAAGAGAGTAAACCACCCTCTTCAGCCAACCATCCGCCAACCCCAACCAACAAACATTTTCTCTATATTTAATAGAAATTATCATGTGATATCCTTGGGGATGTCGCAATTCCAATACAATTGCCAACAAACGCTGCTGCCCAAACGACAACAAATCCAAACATCCAAAGTGCAGAGTGGGAACGGGACGATTGTTTCTACTCTCCTTCATTTAAATGTGATAAAAAGTTTTGCCAAAAATAAACACACACACACAGGGAAATAGTAACAAAATTGTAAAATGTGTTCGAGTAACACTTTGTCTGTCTGGCAGAGTATTTGTTGCTGTTGTTGTTTTTATTATAAAAAAACATACCAACAAACAAAATGTATGAATTCCAATAATCGTCGTTGCAGAGTTGAATTGTGTGTGCTTGTGATATTCACTTTAAAGTGCCAGGTCACACAGCTGTGCTCAACTAAATAGCAAATAAAAAGATTATCTCATGGGCTTTTGAATAAAGCCCAACAAAAGAATACATGCTGAAATCTCTGTAAAGGGATTTATGGAATTTTTTAGTTTTCGAGATATCGCAAAACATTTTTTTTTTTCGTAAAAAAAAAGATTCCATTTGCTATATTTATGTGGATTCTTATGTGGCAATAAAGTTTTCATACATCAATGGATTCTTTAAGGTAGTACCGAATCTCGCTGGCATGTCTGCTCTGCAGTTGCCTGGCATGTGCCTGTTGCCCGGCACCCACATAACTGCTAAGCCATCCCGTTAAGAGATCTATTACAATCAGGGCTGATGTTGAGTTCAGGAATACAGAATCCAGAGATTTAATGGCAGCCTGACTGTCAGAGAATATGTTGCTCCCGACTGTCAGCTGGTTAAACACTTCATTGATAACCTAGTCTTCGTGCTATATTCAGCTCTTGGTATTTTGAGTAGACCCTGAAACCATTGCTCTTTTATGGAAAAAGTTTCCGGACCGTGTTATCTCTCGAAGAGGTGATCACAATTGGCCACCGAGATCTTGTGATTGAACACCTGGCGACTTCTTCCTTTGGGGCCACGTGAAAGATAAGGTCTACGCCAACAGCTCAGCGTCCATTCAAGATCTCAATACAAGAATTCGTGAGGCTATCAAGGATATGGGGCAGCCACTATGCGATTTGGTTATGGAACATTTCCTGACAAGGATATGGTCCTGTAATCATGGTCGTTACTTTTCATTATTAACGTCATGCCGTTCTCTTTATTATGAAATAAACATCCGAGCATTTATGTCAAAAAATTTCAGTTTTCTTTGAAATTGTTGGAGAACCCCGTACAACTAAAAATTATTTGTGGGCAATTTTTCTGTTAACTTTTTTTTTAATTTTTTCCCCGGCCCAATTTTGTTTTTTTTTCTTTTTGGTCAAATTGCGTTTTTTAGGGCGACTTTTCATTTGGGTTATTTTTTCATTTGAGATTTTTGGACCATTTTTTTTTTGGGTGAATTTGCATACATGGGTGTATTTTCATAACTTCAATAAACATTAATGAAATAAGGTCCCACTTCAAATTTTTGTGACCTATTTTCAATTTATGTTCTGAGCATCATGCGGTGTAATTACCTGGGGCATGTTTTCATGGTGCAGATGGACCCCAAAGTTGGGGCCTAATTTCATTTTCAATTTCATTATCGCCGGTCTGACTAACATGTTAATTAAAGAAACGGATTTCCTTCAAAAGGACAATTAGTTTAGTCAGACACTAAATGTTGAAATACCACCCTAATGTGCATACATTTGGCAAATTCTCTCATATTCAGCATATGTACTATAAACATATATTGCCAACGTTTTTTTTTAAATACTCTGCGCCTTAGATTTGTTTTTCTTTTTTTTTGTTGCTTTCTTGTACATGTGTGCGAGTGGTTGGTTCGTTGATTATTTCAAGTGCAATAGCAATTCTGAAGCATTTGTCAAGTATCCTTCTAGTCCTTGTCAAGTCTCATAGCCGCTGTCAAGTACCATTAGACGTCGTACACTTATTTCGCAAATGTCAGAGTCCTTGCCACCACCCCCCCCCCCCCTCACTGTACCCTTCATAGACTAGAGCAGTGGCTGGCTCTTGTCTCAGACCGACTACGCCGTATGACATCTCATCTACATTGTTTTAAATTGGGCCATTCGCATTTGACAAAAATGTTAATCGCATTAAAAACAAGTGAACAATTCGTTAGTACAAAGCCGCCTTTTTATTCGGTCTGGTCTGGCCTGGCCGGTATACAGAAGACAAAAATGCTCAATGTCACAATTGAAGAATATTCAAATTCAAAAACTTAAAGAATCCATAAACACAATTGTCAGACGTTTATGGAAAATAGTTGCACTGTTCATTCAATAAGGAAATCGGAGGGGAAAATATGACATCTAATAACTGAAGAATTTCTTCATACACGAGGCTAATTTTTGAGTCGTAATAGTATTGTGAAACTTTTTCCAAAGAGCAGCCCAATGCTGTTCCTGAGCTGCCAATGCAACCTGGAAAATTTACTTTTTTGGAAATGTATTTGGTGAGTTTAGTGGGCAATTAATCTTAACCGTTGGCCATCTCGTTCGTGCGATTTGACCTCAGTAGATTATTTTTTATGGGGGAAGAAAAGTCGATTATCATACGACCATAACGTTCTGAATTGACGGTAATAGTCGTTTTCGAAGAAGTAAGGTCCAATCACACCTTCGGAACCAAAGAGCGCGCCAAACAGTGACTTTTCGTGGATGAATGGCCTCTCTTCAATTACTTGAGGATTCTCAGAACCCCAAATGAGAAATGTGCTTCATCGCTGAAGAAAATGTTGTTCGAAAAATCGACGGTTGTTCAAGCACCCATTCCACGTATCTACGACGTTGTGAATAGTCAGCTGGCTTCAGTTGTTGTGTGAGCTGGATCCAAATGCAAAATACGTCATAATGTGCCGTAAGGCAGTTCTAATTCTTGAGAATGACTAGGAATCTACACATTCTGGTCTTCGGAAACACTTTCACTAATAGCAGCGATATTTTCAGCGGAACGGGCGAACCGATTATGCACATGCCTTACAATATCTGTAATCGCTTTAGTCTATTCAAATTGCTTGAGTAGTTGTACGATTATGTAAACCATAATCTCCTCTTAAAGCACGATATGTGGCTGTGCCAGAATCACCATTTTTATACCCTCACCCTACGGGTAGGAGGATATATATCATATGATACGGCTCAAAAGTGTAACACATAGAAATATTCACATTACACCCCGGCTGTCTTTGAACCAAATTCGATTCATGACTTTCTACATCGTTTGAGCCATGTCCGTCTGTCCTGCTTGTACGCACGATAACTTTCGAAAGAGTTAAGCAATCACTCTGAAATTTGGCATGGCTTAATATTTTCCCAAAACTGCTTATGGGATTGCATATGGGTTATATGGCCACACCCCTTCGGGTACCTCCCATACAAATCGTCTATTTCCCTTACTTTGGAAATCCTGTAATAATATCAATATGACCAACGCGATCTTGCCCAAATTTTGTATTTAGCAAAGCTATTGCTAGACAAAGTTTCGGACAAAAACTTGTAAGTCTGGCAACTCCCCTTGTGGTACCTCCCATACAAATGTACCATCCCGCCCCCTTATAAACCGTGTAATATTATAAATGTGACCGACGCGATCATGGCCAAATTCTGTATTAAGTAAAGCTATAGCTGGAAAAAGTTTTGGACAAAACCTTGGAAGTCTGGCAACTCCCCTTCTGGTACCTCCCATACAAATGTGCCATCCCGCCTATCTTAGAAATCGTGTAATAATATCAATATTCCCAACGGGATCTTGCCCAAATTTTGTATTTAGTAAAGTTATAGCTAGATAAAGTTTTGTACAAAAACTTGGAAGTCTGGCAACTCCCCTTCTGGTACCTCCCATACAAATGTGTCATCCCGCCTATCTTAGAAATCGTGTAATAACATCAATATTCCCAACGGGATTTTGCCCGAATTTTGTATTTAGTAAAGTTATAGCTAGATAAAGTTTTGGACAAAAACTTGTAAGTCTGGCAACTCCCCTTCTGGTACCTCCCATACAAATGTGCCATCCCGCCTATCTTAGAAATCGTGTAAAAATATCAATATTCCCAACGGGATCTTGCCCAAATTTTGTATTTAGTAAACTTATAGCTAGATAAAGTTTCGGACAAAAACTTGTAAGTCTGGCAACTCCCCTTGTGGTACCTCCCATACAAATGCACCATTCCACCCACTTTAGAAATCGGTAATTATAGAAATTCGTTCAACGAAACGGTTTACCCGACTGCAACTTTTTCACTGGTTGTAGTAGGTTTTAATAATTTTTACGCGTTGTGTGATAGTTAAGCGATCCTTTGTTGTCAACTTTGAATACCAATTAAAATTAACTGTGTGTTTTATTTACTGGCTTTTTGTAAAAAAAATCATTTAATTTATATTTTATTTAATTTTTTTGTACGTTTATTAGTATCTTTACAAAACAGATTGCTAAGATTCCTTATACATTTTCAGACTTTCCTCAGTCAGTTAAAGATTTCCCTCATCCTATTTGGAACGATTTGCCATTGAAATGGTTTAAATTGTCTTAAAAAATATATAATGACATTTGTAAAGATCTCATTTGTTTTTTACAAACAACAACTTGTTTTATTTTGTATATGTCTTTCATCTTATTAATTCCTTGTTGTTCTTTATTTACAGATTTCAAACACATCAGCAAACGCCAGCGAAATTCCTTAAATCGAAAACAAGTCCAAGCTAAATTTGTCATTAACAGAATTTAAAACAAAATAAATTTACAGTAGAAGCGAAAAAAAACAAAACACGAAAACAATTACAGACAAACAAAACGATAATGGCCAAATCCAAAGTAAATACAAATGTATATCAACCGGGTAATCAACAGCAAAAGCAGCAACAACAAATGCGATTACATTGTGACAAACAAGTGAACATCGGCCATTAATTGCAACCAACTAAAAAGGGAACAACAACAACGGAACTGAATAGAACAGCACAGAACAGAGTTGAATTACCAACACAAGCCACAACTCTAGACTACGAACACTATGACAAAGAGCGTGGCAAATAAATTATAAAACAATTTCCGGTTCGAACAGTTACAGGTAGACAGTCGTACCGCACACTCCTTCAACCAAACGGTAGACACGGTGTCACTAGATTGAAGGAAACTCCGCAACTACATTTATTATTGCGTGCCAATGCGTGTCTGCACGCCATAAGGGTTATTTTTACAGTTAATCAAAACCATTAAAAATCAGTGTGTTAATGAAATCATACGCCGAAGAAAATAAAAAAAACATAATAATCGCGAAAACTACAGCTCAGCCAGCGTAAAGAAATAAAAAAAATAAACAAACAAAAAAAAAAAATAAGAAAGAAACGAATAATAACCGAACCATACAAGTGTATAAAAATATAAAAGCAACAAAGCAAACGAAAAAAAAAAAACGAAAAATCGAAAACAGTGATTCCTATCTACATTGGCCTCTTTCGCGCGCATTTTCTGTGTATAACTCCCTTACTCACTCTCTCTGTCTGACTCTTACGGTCTCGCGCGCGCTCTTCCACTCTCCGGTGAAAAATACCACTGCATAGAGCAACACATTAACCCCACATTATTGGGTTAAATCCTATAAAATCGTTGTAATTGTATTTGAGCGTGTGTGTGTGTGAAAATACCTTTATTGACACCACCACCAACAACAACAACAACAAGTTTACGGGAAATAGTTCGGCACTGGTTGTCATATAAAAAAAGCAACAACAACCCACATTGTTAAAGAAACATCAAAAAAAAAGAAAGCAAAACACCCACACTGACATACATTGTTTTCAATTGATGCCCCTTCATTGACATCGCCGTTCGATCGTAGTTGCCGTCGTCGCAAACATCAGCATCAACGTCAGCGTCAGCGTTGTTTGAGCCCTCAACGACATCAACGAACGTTGCTCATCATCATAATGGAGCGTAAACATATTTGTGTACTCACCCTAATTTTGGGTCTTTTGATTTTCAAACTAAACATTTTCACCGTTACGGCTGATCAGGACGAGGATATTCCACACAATGAGTAAGTACACACACATAGCCACAGACATTGTACATATTAAGTATTTGCGTTGTATTTGTGTGAGCGTTTAAATTGTTTCATTTTCATGTACAGTGTACTCTCTCATAAGCGGACACCTAAGGGACTGAGAATTTTGTTCACTTATAAGAGAAATACACAAGAGGACTGAAGCGGATGGGTACTGAAAAAAGTGTCCGCTTATGAGAGGTGTCCGCAAGGAGAGAGTACACTGTACATCGAAAAGTTCTATTTTTATAATAACAAATTCTAATTGGCCAGCAGAACGGCTTTCAGCAGGTTAGTAAATGAGAGCTGTCGGTGTTTAATCACCTGCTGACTTCACACTTGGTATATGAGGGTATTAGTAGGGCCAGTTTTGCTCTAGGGTGATTCCATGGACCTTGGTTGTAACACACAGCAAACCCAGGTTTGTTTCCTGCGGCGGCCATCAAGCATTTGCCAGCGTCTGTTTCTACCTCATAAATTCAGGCCACTTTAAGAGCCCGAGATCAATCTCTAACCCATTAAAAACATCTGTAGAATATGCATTCAACTTTGAAACTCGTGTGGCTACCGCTCAGTAAGTACCTACACACACACACAGCTCACTGATGTGGTTGTGGCAGTCTGGTGTCCACTTTCTTCCACAACAGATATATATTAGGCCGAACGACCTGTGGAAAAATCATGGGCATTGTACCATATGATTTTTAGAGTTGCCACACCAATAGCCGAAAATGTGGATTATTTTCACTGACCACTCAGAAACATATTTGAAGTTTTAACTCAGTTTTTATTGGAAACTGAGCTTTACATAATCGTGGTTTAACAACGATCTCCCTTCTTTACTTGTACGCCTTGTCAAAACTATCTGAAAAAAAAGAAAAAAAAACATTAACATATCACAAATAATTGGAGTCACAGATATGCCTTAAGGTCCAATTAGTCTTGACGGTTGACGGTAGGCTCAATATTGTGCGATTAGTTATGACGGTAGACGACGGTAAGACAAAACAAAAACAGCTAATTGAAGAGCATTTGTACAAAATATAACTTGACTTCGTTTATAAATACTAGGGATGTAACGAATGTGTGTTTAGCGAAAGCGAATGCGAAAGCGAATAGTAAAAATTTTTTTTAGCGAATGCGGATGCGGATGCGAAAGGTAAAAATTTTTTTTAGCGAATGCGGATGTGAAACGAATTCGAAAGCCAATAGTAAAAATTACTTTTAGCTAATGTAAATATTACAAGGAATCGTTTAACGAATGCGAAAATCTTTGGGAATGTCAGAGTCAATTATGCAGTACTTATTTCCAGTAATATTTATTTCAAAGTAACAAAAATTTATTTCAAAGTAACAAAAATTTATTTCAAAGTAACAAAAATTTAACAAAAAATTTTAATTCAATTCACAGAAAATTCAGTCTCATGGTAAAATATATTAAAGTTAACTTCAAAGTTGAACATTCCATATACATAAGGAATAAATTCTTGGCAAACCTTATAATTTCAGATTGAGTTCAGTTTCTAGAGGAGTCTAATATCCAATCAATAAATTTTCAGTTTTTTGCGAATGCGAATGCGAGAGCGAATAATAAAATAATGTTTTTTGCGAGTGCGAATGCGGTTGCGAATGTCCAAAATGAAGCGAATAATGCGAATGCGAATTTCGTTACAACCCTAATAAATACATTACTCATAACTTTAAACTATAAAATTTAATTTACAACTTATAAATAATTACCGCGCGCAAAATGTCGAAGTGAAATCAATAACAATAAACAGCTGATCGGTCTTGACGGTTGATTCTGCAACCTGCAGAAGTCTACGTCAATTTTAGTTGTCTCTCTCTAACACATGCAAAATGCAACCCCAACTCAAACAGCTGATCGTCTACCGTCAAGACTAATTGGGCCTTTACAGTAGAATCGCCTTGTATATACATAAGAGTTCTTTCATTGTACGTATGAGTGTTATTAATATTCAACCAATAATAAATCATACGCCACGGAAGCCCTTAAAGGGTAAAATATGGGTAGGGTCACCAGAAATCCAAAATTACCCAACAAGATTTTCATAACCATACAATATTTTTTGATTGTAAAATTGATTGAAAAACATATCGTGGCATCCGCTAGACATGTGCACATGTCGAAGTCTCATAGACGACTAAATGAGAGAGCATACGAATATGTGTGAGGTAGCAGTTGCAATGAACTGTTTTACTAATATATCCAACGGCGGAGAGAAAGGCTTAATTTAAGTTCAGAAAACCAGCCGCTTATTTCTTCAAAGTCTTGAAGTGCTTGGTGTACTTAATAATTGTCTAGCCAATATATTATGATGACGATTTCACCCGGTGCTAAGACCACCGTGAGTTTGGGCCAACGTGACAGGTACTCACGTTAAACACGGCGACTCTGTAGAGCGGTGGATGCGTTCCCCACACGCTGAAAAATACGTCTTTTTTTTTTGTTTACAGACAAGTAAAACGCGTGTTTGGTGTTTGTAGCAAGTAAAGCTTATTTCCTTCTACACAAAGCTTATTTGGATGTAAATATAACTCGTTTGCTATTAGTATTACATATTTGTGTATAAGCAACAGCGTGTTTGGGAAAAACAGACAACGAACTTATTAAATTCAACAAAGCACAACATTTGGGTGCAAATAAGTGTGTATTTCCAATTGTTTTCGTAATTTTTTTTCTGCATTTACGCTCTTTAAAATAAAAGCAATACCGATAGAATCAGATGGATTGTTATATAGAAATTCACAAATTGAAAAAAAATAAAAAGTGAGTCAAAAATGCATACATATAAATTTGATATTTATCACCTACAAACAAGTTTATATTTGTGGTATGGAAAAATATATATATGTTTGATGCGAACTTGTTTGCTGAAATTTTTTAAAATGGCCATTTTTTCAGCGTGCAGAAAATCGCATGAATCAAAACCCCATAAAATCAAGGGATGCCTTCCAATATCTTTAAAATTCGCATAAAATCATAAAACATTCGCGATTTCTGCGGATTTTATTAACATTCGTACTACAAAAGAAAACAAAAGGAGTTCTTTTGGTATTCAAAGAAAAATGACATTTTTGAGATAAATGATCGGATGTTTATTTCATAATAACGTTGATAATGAAAAACAACATCAGCCAAATGGCCACCACGCTTACCATATCCTTTTCATGAAATTTTCCATAACCAAATCGCAAAGTCATAGAATAAAAGCTTCAAAAGTGACAGCTACCGAAATACCGGGGGATTCAAAATAGCACCTCTTGTTAGAGAACCCTGTTGTAGCCGTGCGGAGCCGGCTTTAAACAGTAGGTCCCGGTCAGTGAGTATACACAATTATATCGCGCAAGGCTCACTGATCGGAGACAAGTTCCCCGTCTGTTCGTTCATGAGATGCGCCTGGAGTATTTTCTTGGTAATTCGTTTTCCAAGAATGTTTGCTGTGCAGAAATAGTTCTACGTAGTTAGTTTGAGCTCCATTCCGTTCAGCTGCGGTCATCTATACCGATCTAACCTATATCGGCTAGTAAAAAGTATTAGTTCTGTTTAGCTTGGGTTAATGCACAATCTCCTGGTCAGGGAACGTACCCGCATCGCTGAAGAATATTTCAGCGCACGAATTTTGATAATCCAATTCAAAGTGCAATATGTCGCAGTTTTTTATATTCTGTGTCCTTTCTATTGCATATCCTGATATATTTCTATTGCATATCCAAAAAATGGAATTTCTCTCACACTGCGAAATGTGTTAATTATTTTCAAAATAATTTGCAAATTCTTCGCCGTTCCCATGTCGAATTCGGCACATTTCTCTATTTTCATTGAAAAGCAATTGCATTGAATTGTTCAGATTCTGAAATATCGGGCCGGTATGATTCGGCCAGAAATCAGTACACCAACCAAAGCAATTAATTGTAATCCCGTTAACAAACAATTCCTTTGGGTATGTGTAAATAGTGTGTGTGTGTGTGAGTATGTGTGCCACTACTACCACCACTAGCACTACCAACAACACCCAGTTTATGCCCAGTTCATAGTAATGTGTAAAACTGATCTGGTTTCCATGTAATACGACTGCATGAAGTTGGTTTGTCTTGTTTGTAACTCTCTATCCTGCGGCGGCTTTTCTTTTCCTTGCACTCCCTCTCTCTGTCCCGCCTCTCGCTTGTGGGGTGCCTGTCGGTCGCCCACTCTCAGACGGCCCCCGTTGTATTTGCTCATTTAGGTTTGTAATTATATGAGTGTTTGTGTCATTGTTGTATTTATGTACTTTGTGCGTGCAAGCGTATCTAATGGATTCATAATAGGATTTTGTAATTTCCATTCTCGTTGTTTTGTTCTGTGTTCTTACGGTTCATGTTTTTTTTCGATTTTTTTTTGGGGGGGTTTTTTTCCCCGCTGTACTTTTACATGTTTTGGCATATTTTGTTGTTGTTCTCTTTTCATTTTCGTTATATTATTTTTTTTTTGTTTGTTGCTCCACTTTATGTAGGATCTTGGTGTATTGGTGTGTGTGCGAGTGTGTTGGTATTTGAGAATTAAACATTAACTTTTGACTTGTACATTAAAGCCCAAAATAAGAAGAAACAAAAGAACAATGAATTACTTGCTTAGATGACAGTAATGACATTCGTTAGACTACTCAACGAGGTTCGTCTGAAAATGAACAGGCCATTAGTTGCTGCATCGGAAGCTCCTGTAAATTGCATGAATTTGGGAATTTCTAAAACGAAAAAACTGAAAATTTATATAATTTTCCTAATATTTTTCTCGAAACAATAACTAGCCCTTTAGCTATTAAGACCGACTACAGACTGTCATCGATATTTCTAATGGTTAAATGGTTTCATATCAGTGGTTAAAGCGTTAAGAATCGTCTTTTAGATGTTGCAAGAAAATGATGGTAACTCTAAAATTGAATTGAATTGGTTAACCAGAGTGAGTTTTTAAGAGAAATTGGGTAACTTGTCTCGGCCAAAAAGAAGCCGCTTAAAGGCAATCTCTGTGCTGACTTTGAGCTTCGACTCGGTCTACCGTGTTGTTTGTTTACAGTGCTCGATTTTTCCCGCTCATCTCAAGTGAGTTTATTTATTTATTTGTTTAAAGGGCCCCAACACATATAGGTTATATAGACCCTTGGTTATTCTAATGCATGTGTAAGAGTTGATATTCTACATTCTACAAGTGAGTTTATCAATGTCTGCAATGGATAAAAATATCAAACAAAGGATATGCCTCAAATTATGTTTTTCTTTCTTGGAATTGTGGCCCTAAGCATTTTTGGAATTGTGAACTGACCACATATTTTTTGTATTTAATTTGAATTTTTTAGAAATATTCAAAATACATATAAATATTTAAAAAACAGTTTTTTTAGGTAATGGCGTAATTTCTACTTGTCAAATGTCAAAGAATAAATGCTTGCAAAATAAATGCTTTTTTTAATATTTGCTAAATAACACGCTATTGGTAACTTTAAACGGCTTTCCTGAAAAAATCCTATTTTGAGATGTGACACTATTCAACTAAATGAGCTATATCTACTTGAGTTTATCTATTAAACAAATGTTTGGCCTGGTTGCCGTATGAAAACTGACGAATTGAAAAATTCTCATAATTTAGAACACAATATTTAAATCAATTAATTCTGTCCAGTTTCAACACATTTCACATCGCTTTATTGAATAATCTTTTAATGGGAACTGAAATTAATCGCAAAAATCAACTCCGCTTAATTGAAAACCTTTGATATTTATGCATTCTGGCAACACTAATTTTACATTAAAACCAGCCGACATTTTGACGCCGCCGAACGTATATTTAGTGTCGGCTCCATTGTCTGTATGTGAACAACCGAACTACGATCTACGAAGATATTTCAATGTATTGAAAACTTCGGATAAACGAAATAAATGCACTATATTTTCCTGTTTTCAATTAAAGGGATTCGAGAAAAAGGAAAGGACCTCCCATGCACGATGCAGAGAATCGATGAATAAAAAAAAAATCCATACTCGAATTCATTACTGAATTAAATTTAAGATTCATACACTTAGGCTCCTAAGTAGAAGATCCATTAATAACCAATAAAGCAAAAAAAAAAAAATACTCGCAGAGAGAGCGTAATTATATGACTCTCATGACATTTGCGAAATAACCCCCCTGAACTAGTAATAAAATAGGATCCAAAGAATATAAAATAATCCCCAAACCATTTTTCCTTATTCGTTTTTGGGTGTTATAGCATTTTTCTTTCATTTGAATGGTTACTTTACAGCGCCGGTTGGGCCATTGATTCTCTGAGAAGGATGGATTCTGGATCCGATCAATCTTAGCTGGCTAGAAAAGTGTCATAATTTATTATTTTTTTTCTTTTTCTTTGGATTTCTTGGACAATAACATTTCCTCCAGTGTTCTGTAAGTGTGTGCATTTTCCCATTTTCCCATCAACCTCCCAAACGAAAAAAAAATTAATTTAGTTAATTTGTGAAATCTTCCATTTTGCCATACGCCGCCGCTTGCACGGCAAAGAGAAATGAGAGCAGCCAGCGTTCACTGTGACTCGTGCAGAAGAAAATCCAATTAAAGTTTTCCAAACTCTGCAGCAACACGAGACTTCAGTGCTGATGTGCCCGTGTGTGTGGTGTGGTGGTGGTGTTGTTGTTGTTTTGTGTAATTCCACGTTTTAGTTTATGGCTGATGCTCGTGCTGTTGTTGTTGTTGATGAAAATGACCCAAATCTTGGCACAAGTTTAACAGTTTCAACCTTCTTAAGCAGTCGACGACACTCCGGCTGCTTGAGAAGAAACTGCAGAGCCGAAACTGAAAGCCCACCAATTTTCAAAACTTTTGGCTGCCGATTTTTGCCAGCCAAAGGAAGCAACTTGTTCAGAGATTTTCTTCTTCTATTAGCGGACGGCCACGCTTAGGATTTGTGCGGCCTGAAATGACCGTAGCTGCGATAGTGGCGGGTTTTTGGTTTTTTTTTCGGTGACTGTGGCGGTCAAGAAACTGCAACTGCTTATAAGTAGTCCCGGCCATATGTTTATCACGTCTTGGTTTCTTTTTCTCGAAAAGATATTAGAAAAAAAAAACTTCCTTAGCAAACACTTGGCGTAGTGTATGCACACAGACTCACTTATTAGGCGTTGCATGTGTGATGTTGTCGCTGCAGCCGGGAAGCAGTTGCTTGTTGTTGTTGTTTTTTTTTTTTTTTTTTTGGTGTAGCCTTCGACAAATGTTCTCCTCTGTTTACAAATTCTATGGGCATATTTTTCCTTAAATGACAAATGTTTGTTTGTTGCTGCTTGAATTGCCGAACAACAACAAGGACATTTGTGCTGCCGCACCGAAACAAACCCAACCAAAAAAGGACGAAACGAAAGCAAACAAAAAAAAAAAAAACGAAAAATCGTATAAAATTTGGACGGGGGCAAGTGTTCATTGTATAGAAATACAAAGTTATTGAGGTCAGTCCGTAAAATACATACAAATGTATTCTTTTTCATCCTGTTGCCCTCGCCTCGTCTCGTCTTGGCTCAGCTCAGCTCTCCCAGAACTAAAACTATAAACTACAACAACGGCAACACTGGCATCTTTAGGACAACAACTCAGCACACATTTAAAGTCCGACTCCGCTTCGTCGGCCCCTGCCCAACGAAAGAGATGAAAAGTGTAATGCACTTTTTTTTCCGTACTCCTTAGTCCCCTTTTGCCCTAGTCCTCTGCTAGGCATTTCACATTGTAATGCCTGCGTAGTTACTTTTTAGTATAAAAAACGGTATTAATTTTATATAAAAAGTTTTCGATTTTATCTATAAGAAAAAGGACAGACACACATAGAAGCAAACAAATTGCTGCCGCGAAGTTAACTAAAGTTACCTTGGCACAGTCGGCTGAAGTTGTGACGGGCGGACAAAGGGGCTATGCGGGGCATGGTTGCATACCAAACACTTTCAGCGTGGCATGCTGCAGATTCATAAGATTGTAGTTAAATGTGTGGCTAAGGCAGCTGTGTAGTATTCCAAGCGCAAGGGCTCGGTGACTAATTAAATAATGAAATACAGGACAATTAATAACACTGACCGATAACCAGAGCCTGTAGCCTTTCTGTTCCCCGGTTGAGTTTCTCAAAGCCAATTTAGTTTACAAAATTTGTCTTTTTTATAATGAAATTTCTCCACCCTATCAAATATGGAATTTAACGGTAGGCGAGTTGGTAGCGAACTCGCCTATCAGCGTGGGGGTAGTGTGCTCGATTTCCACCAGAGGCTTTGGTCTGTCACTGCAAAGATCTAGCCAAATGGTCGGTGTCACCAGGTTTGCCCTTGGACCCAAAATTTTACTTTCTCTAAGGAAAGTAAGTAAGTAAGTTCTTACATGACCCAATGGCGAATAACTTACACTAACAAGACAATTACGGACTTGACCATTCAGATAACTTCAAGAGTGAACGGCCGTATTGGACACCAAAGCCCGGTTCGTACGGCAGCGTTGCCAACTCATAAATGCCGGCCACTGTACGAGAAACACTCGGACACTGACAAAGTGTGGGTAACGTATGAATTTATACGTGAGAATAAAATACTCCTATTCTAAACAAACGGGGAGAATAGTAATAAGAGAGAGGGAATTTGGATTATTTAAAGTCAGCTGTCTTACGTCAGCTGTTTTGTTTAGCGAATAATTTGCAAATTATTTGAATGAAATTTCATACGTACAATAGTCAATAAAGTTAATCTTAATATATATTTACCCTCGACACTGATTCACTGATACACTGATTCACTGACTCTGTCACGCAGTACGTAGGAATTTAAATAGGCATTCTATAATTTTCTATAAATAATAATAATAAAAAAAATAATATTTTTTTTTTGTACAGAAATTGTGTTTTCCCCAAATTTTTTTTTTCCAAAATTTTTTTTTACAATTTTTTTTTTCCAAATTTTTTTTTTTCAGCAAAATTTTTTTTTCCGCAAAATTTTTTTTTCAACAAAATTTTTTTTTTTAAAGAAAAAATTTTTTTTTTAACAAATATTTTTTTTCAACAAAATTTTTTTTTTTAGAAAAAATTTTTTTTTCAACAAAATTTTTTTTTTTCCACAAAATTTTTTTTCCATATTTCAACGGGCGCCATAGGCGCATTACAACTTACTAGTATAAAAATAAACAAATATATAAAGAACAATACAAAAGTGTTGAGTGTTGCGTTTGCGATGATTGCTCAAGCAGAAAATGCTGAAGGAGAAGAATTTGTAAACGACCCAATAAAACACCAACAAGTAACCAATAATATGCCATGAGTCCTGATTGATGTACAGCAAAATTGCCCGTCGATTATGGGATTCGGAAGTTGGTGAATCCTTTGCATACCTCTCAGTTGATTGCCCATTTTTATAAATTCCTATGGACCCCACAATAGTACTGTAACTAAGTGACCTATCTTTGCTTTAACGTAAAATGAGTTTTCCACCAAATCATGTGATGTTACATTTTCATTTCAAACCATTGCAATGGTAATAGTTCGCCGTAGAAATATATACGCACTTACTTCCTATATGGAATTTTATATAACGAAAGCTGTTCCGGAAGAAATTTGTTTTTTTTTACCATATGTAAGAACCAAAAATGAGACTAAAACCTACTAAGTACCGACCTCGTATCTGTGGAGTCAATTAGCATATCAAAGCCGCGAGTGGCCAAAATATATTCTTTATAAAATTTGAATTGTTTGTCGTCTAATGATTACAAACTGCCTCTATACTGGACATAGACTATCTACAACCAGCGTTGCCGTTGATGATACTAAAGTATCAAAAAGACACTTTTTTTGGGTCTTGCCACTTTTTTGATACTTTTTTTTTTTGATACTAAATTTGATAATTTTTGTTTTTAGATCCCTCTATGATCAAATCAAATGCTGATATAGATTATTTCGATTTAATATCTGAATTTAATTATAAAATTAAAGATGCAGATGAATTTGTGAGCGAATATCAATCTTTTGAGGCTTTAACAAAGGAAAAAACATGGCAGCGTCTTTTCCAAATTAGGGATGCTGAGGAGTTTTGGGGGAAAGTAGGAAAAATGAAAAATTCCTACAACGAGCCCTTGTTCCCTACATTAAATAAATTTGTGTCATATATTTTTAAACTGCCACACAGCAGTGCTTGCGATGAGCGTATTTTTTCAAAACTTTCTCTTATGAAAAATAAGCTAACAAATAGACTCAAAGTTCAGACCTGTAATGAGAGACTATCAGCTCTTAATTTGGTAGATACTGATTTAGGAGATTGGAAGCCAAACCCGGAATTAATTGACAAATTCCGAAAAAATAATTACCAAGTACATAAGTGCCAAATTTTCATTGACAGTTGTTTTTTTAGTTTTAATGTTTTATTGTATTATTATTTTTTGTTACTTTACGTGAATTCGTATTTTTTACCTTGTTTTATTGTTCTGCTTACTTTGTACCTAATTTGAAATAATTTTTAAATAAAAAAATCGCTTTAAAACGTTTTATACTTTTTTTTAAAAATGATAACTTTTTTTTGGTACTTTTTTTTGAAAATGATAATTTTTGTGATACTTTTTGAAAAAAGTCAACGGCAACGCTGTCTACAACAGGTCTCCATTTCTGTCTCTCTTCAGGAGGCTTTCGAAAATTGTGGCCGATCCAGGGCTGTGGTGTCAAGCCAAAATTGCTAAGTAAAAAAAAAACTCAAGAGTCGAGGAAATTTCTCAGACTCCAGACTCTGACTCCGGGCAAAGTTTGTCAGACTCCGACTCCAAGATGGGGACTCCACAGCACTCGGCCGATCCAACTACATTTCCTCTGGCGAATTTCAATGTTTATGTCGCTCATTTCAGCCATGGCTCACAGATGGTCGTTGGTAACACAGTGCAACACGCAAAAATATCACCATATACGGAGAAGACTACGTGATAAAAGACCAAACTCTCCGACCTCTCCGAACCATTCACCACTAAAATAAGTCTTCCGCATTATGACAGCTAATAAAATTTCAATATGTTTTTACATGCTTCGATCTGTTTAAACAAAAAATTACATCAATTCTAGTGCTAGGCTTTCCAATTAATATTACGCATACGCTCCAAAAAGTCGGCTAATGCTATTCTAGAAAGAGAATGTGAACTGATAAAGTTTTAAGAAGCATTCCTAGGAAGTTCATATGTTCTCAAAAATTGTTTACTGTGATCGTAGGAACATTTTTGTAGTTGATTGTTGTCCTGAATTTTTAACGGTTTGCGGCCTATGGACCTGAATAGGGGAAAAAGGTTAAAAGCAAATTTTGACCTTTAAGATGAAGTTTTTTTTTATATGTTTAAAATTTTTTATGGATTTTTTTTTTAAAAAATCGAACTTTTTAAAGTGTTTTGCGGTTTTGACCTTGATTTTTTTTTTGATTTTAAATGTTTAAAATTGTTTTTCTTTGTGACAAGAGACTCAGAGAGTAAATCAATATTCCAAACGGTTGGCAAAATGATAATTTTTTTGTAAAAATTACACCGATTCCCCAAATATTTGGGGGCCCATACAAAAAGTGCATGACTTTGGGCAAAACACGGGGAGACACGGACCTTTTTTTTGGTCTTCTATCAAGTAGTGGTGTTAGTATATGGTTATATTTCCATGACTAAACTATTTTGGTCACATTCTTTGAAATTGCTATAGTTCGCATTTCGCACCCTAAATACAAAAGGGTCACAATTCAAAATTCTAACGCATTAACGTAACTAAAAATAATTACACTGTGCGACAGCCACAATCGGTTTGGGATGAAACCACCGGGGAAAGTTATATTGGTAAAAAAAAGTCATACGTGTTCCAGCGTTTCGCTGGGTCTCATCTAGGAATCGAGATATATCGATTTGAAGTTAGTAAGTATCGTATAGGGGAATTTGTCACGTTTTTGGCTCTTTTGTTTGACATAACTTGAGAACCACTCGTCCGATTTAGCTGAAATAAATTTTAAAAAACCAAGAATTACAATTCCCTTAATCTGTTCATATATTTTATTTTTCCTTTACAAGTAATAGTTTCCAAGTTAAAAATAAGCGCATGAAGAATTTTTTTTTTTTTTTTTTTATTTTTTTTTAAATACATTTATTTACATTTTAATAGGACTTGACACTTTTTACCGTTTTGGATTTTTTATGAATTAAAAAAAAAAAAAAATTTAATTTTTAGGCAAAAATATTTTTTTTTTTTCATACATTTATTTATAATTGCGAAACTGTTGCTTAAGTAGGAAAACTGTTGCTTATGTCAAACAAAAGAGCCTAAAACGTGACAAATTCCCCTATACGATACTTACTAACTTCAAATCGATATATCTCGATTCCTAGATGAGACCCAGCGAAACGCTGGAACACGTATGACTTTTTTTTTACCAATATAACTTTCCCCGGTGGTTTCATTCCAAACCGATCACTGACCCTTACCATTTGTCGCAGAGTGTTATCTTTAGTTTATCGTACAGAAGCAACGGAATTAATATAAAAATAGATATAACTGTATTTTTCCAGTTAAAGAAGATCGTGATGTGAAAGAAATGTTTCTTTGTGTATTCTGAAATAATTTGTGGAAAAATGTCAGTTTAGGTATATTTTGAGTTGTGGCCCTTTTGTATTTAGGGTGCGATTTATCGTCAGGATAATGGTGTGATTCTTTCCTTCTTTTCAGTTGTCCATCTACATTCGTCAACAGTTGCTTTTGGAAGTTTTTAATGGCCAAGGATCTCTTATTTTGTAATCCAAATATCTCGTTCGTCGTTTGGAACAAATCTCTTTTGACTTTTTTGCTCATTGGCTTCCTCTTATCATTTCTCAGCGAACAGGTCTATTATCTGATTCTAGTTGAATAAGTTCATATATATGAACTTGAATTACTATGTGCGTGTTGCAGATAAACTGCCCGAAACTAATATTTTACAGATGTCATAATTTGACAAGCGTTTCGGTCCCTCCACACATGGTCCATGCTTGCACCTACATACCTACATACATACATATGTATATATGCGTCTATGTACATGTATAAAATACTTAAGGCATCACCATCAAATGGAGCTAATATATTTCAAATAAACCATTCGCATAGAATGTGTTAATAAAGGTTATTACACCTGTCCCTAAGATCATCATCTGATTGATCTTAATGCGTGTGTGGCAGTACGAGTATATCCCTGTATTCCCATTAAGATAGGTGAGTGTTTGTGTGCGTCTGTATGTAAAATGGAAATCCGCACTCTATGACGAAGTCATCATATCCTCCTCAAGTTCGGCAATTTCATCGAAATTTACTTACTTTGACATTTCTACTGATGAGGTCTGTGTGGGTGGGGGTTGGTGGGGTTGGCCATTTCATTCCACATTTGCCCTGTTTGTTGCCCACTCGTGCTGTTGGCAAACATGAAGCACAGGTAGCACGTCTATCGGTCGGCCGGTCTATTCTCACAACGACATAAAATTAAAATGACCCGTGTCAGTATTACAAATTTTCCACATGAGCGGCACTAAAGACAACAATCAAAGCACAAAATTAAACTCAACAGCAAAACGTCCACGTTCATGCACGCCTTTGCCGCCGTCCGCCCTCTTCACAACTCTGAAAATAAACAGAGAGTGCGAGAGACTGCTCCACATGTTCATTCAAATTAGAGGCAACATTTCTAAAGCTAATGCTACAAATTAAATATACTCCCTTACACCTTTAGAGAAAGTGCCCTATTTTTACAGCAGTGTTTAGGTTTTACTTTGTCCAGCACGACGCACATCGCCAGAGGAAAACCAACAACACCACCAACATCATTCCACAGTCGATGATTTCGAAATGAAAAGCCATCGTCGGTCTGTGCTCCTGCTCTGTCCCTTGCACATGTGTACACACACACACACACCATCTACTCCTTAGCCCATGTCACTTGTGTGCGAGTGTGTATGAATGGAAGACTTTTTGAGTGAGTGGATTTGTCTCCTCAAACAAACTTTATGAGATTTACCGCCTCATATAAATATAAAAAACAAATCAACTCACACACACACTCAAAGGCATAGGCACCCCCCACCCGTACTCTGGCTGCCATCGAAAGACACAAACAATTTACTAATGTGAGCGCGAGTAAAGCACACGTTGTCTGTAAGAGAGTACTCGCACTGGCAAAGGTAGTCATAGATGCACTAACTGCAAGGCAAGGCTACACATGACATTGCTTAGATGACCAACTGTCGTAACTGCTACTTTTAGTAAAATTGAGTTAAGCTGATTGGTGCATATCGTTAGACATTGGGCATATTTTTATTTTTTTTTTATTTAATTCCAAACAAATTAAATGCATCAAAGCAAACAATGCTTGAAGCCTTTTTTGAACATTTTTATTATTGCAAAAAAAAAATATAAATAATCAATGATCTCAAAGTCGACTAACAGAAACAAAACTGTGTAAATTTATATTCTAACTTTGAATCCAAGGGTAACATAGACCATATGGCTAGATTTTTCAGCGACTGACCAAAAACCTGTGGTGGGTTCCCACAACCCCCACGCTGGCAAGCACGTTACCAACTCGCCTACTTATGTGGTGTAAATATTTACGAGATTTATTTATTAAATCGTTTCTAACAGTCTAAGCACTTGAATGCTTCTTTCCACAGTTCCTAAATATGGCCAGCTAGCACCACCCGATATCTTCATGCCCAGAACATCAATAGTATCCGATACGTCGATATCCACACCACCCATAGAGATTGACGACAACATCTGATCTGTGTAACGTTTGTGTGACAACAAACAGCAGTGGGTCTTGCGTGCAGTAAAATCTAATCTGTTTTTTTTGGCTCCACACACAAATCTTCGCCAAATCTCGGTGAAGTGAGTCCTTCTTCGCTTGTGTTTTTGTCCTCGACCTCCAGAGGATTTCAAATCTGTTAAAATTTGTACTAATGACAGAGGTTGCTGTCACCCGCAAAAGAATAGATTGGGTTCACAGTCTGACTCCATAGGTGGTCAACGAAAAAAATAAAAATAGAAGGAGAGAGGACTGAACCTTGTGGCAGTCCTGCGGTCAAACTATGCTCGTTAGATGAGACTCCATCTACAATCGTATCGAGCGATCTTAGAGGAAACACGTTATGAATCGAGAGGTCATTACCAACAACAAATGCAATAGGTTGTGATATGAGTGCTCCGTGCCAGGCCTTGGGAATAATCAGAGCCACGACCTTGCTTTCAACAAGGCGGTGGATGGATGGATTCCATCGCCATTAAATCTCCAGTAGATCTAATTCTACGAAAGCCATACTGTTGATCATTTAGAAGGCCTCTAGACTCTAGATACTTTACCATATGGTGGTGGACCATGCCCTCTATAACCTTCGAGACCGCAGAACATATTGCCATTCAGCTATAATTTGCAGGATTCGTAGCCTCACCTTTCTTGGGAATCGGCTGAACATTGGCAACTTTCCAATGTGAAGGGTAAATACCAGCACGGAAGGACACGCTGAAAAGATTGCGCAATGGACGTGCTAGAGTCGAGGAACACTTACATAGGACAAGTGCTGGAATACCATGCGGACTCGGAGTTATATTTATGTTGAGATCTGGAAGAACCATTTTAACTGCATGTGTTCAGAAACATATCAGAGCCATCGAGCTACTTACGTTTTTAATCACGGGAAGTTTTTCCAAAATTTCAGCCACGAGCTGAATATCTGGTGCACGTTAACAAGGGTTCACATAGAAGATGAATAATTGCTCCTTAATCTTTTACGAATGACCCAAAGCTTTTACTTCCCCTGGGAGAAGAGAGAACTTAAGCACGAGGGCGCTATTCGTGAAGAAGTTTTTCACGTCTAAGTGTTTGGACACAATTAGATATTGCCAGCAGCAGTGGCATTTTTATCTAAATGCCAGTTTCTGAATTCTTTCTTTTTAGATCTGACTCTATCGAACGCCTAAGACAGCTGAGATTTTGGACCATTAAAGAAGTAGCAGAATGTCTGAGATATGACATCTACTGTGGGCATACCCGCTACAGATGCCAGAATCTCTGTATAATTTTTTCCTGTACTCAAAACCCGTCCCGCTCTGCTCCAGATGTTTCCGTTTCCGATTGCTGGGCCATATGAGAACATACTAGGCAACTGTCGACCAGTATTGAGAGGTAGCGAGTGTTGAGACTACCTGAACGCTTCCAGCCGAACTAAAATCCGTAATTTTGTTAGTGAACAGCTGAAGTCGGAGTCGACTTCCGAGTCGAAGTCGAGCTATTTAGAAATGCTGGAGTCGTAATCGGGGTTGAGCAATTTTGGTGTGTCTCCAGCCCACTACATGATGGAGCTTATAGGGAGACAAACCATAGTTGGGTGTAATTCCGCGGCAGCGTAGATTTTAGACAACAGTGTCCCCGCTTAGATGAGAAACGTGTTTAGACAATGCTGTCGCTATCAAGACCCGCAGTCTCTTTGATTGTGTCCACCATGGCAGGATATTTTCCGACCTAAACGATCCGTCCCTTATGGGTATTGGCCAACAGGTTGTTGAACCATCAGGTTGAAATTGAAACGTCTTGAAGACATGCAACACAGACGTGTTACTCTTTTCCCCCCCTTAGGATGAGGAGAGCGATAGCAGATTTGCTATTTGACAAAGTTTCGAATGATCCTTCTTTCAAGGTAAATTAAATCGGTGCCTATGTCATAAATGGCTATTGTTTTATCGTGGATAAAAATAAATTAATGTTGTCTTGATGTTCTTTCTGGACAAACATATTTCCAGCAGCAAGTTTGTCGAATTGGTTTTTTGACTATTCGTACATAGTGCTATTGTATGAGTGTACATAGGACGTATGCACCGGTTTGTTTGTATGCAGCACATGGTTGTCTTTTTATTCACAATCTCCTCCCCGGTGTGATTGGGTTGTACGGCAGACAGTGCAACTTTTGCATAGACCGAGGGCGTTTCATTTACATTGTCATGCGCTGGAGTGGTTGTACTCGTACACAGACACATAACTGAAAACCCGTACATGAATTCATTTGTATGCATATGTGTGAGTGTGTGTGTTTTTTTTTTCCGCTGCACTGATGAATTGTCAAAGCAATAGTAAATTTAGATTAGTTACCATTTGACGTGTATGGCTTTAATTATGCCGCGTGCCTATAATTTCAGCGCTTTCGCTCTCAATGAAAAGGTTATTCCTCCCTCGTCGCTCTTTGTTGGCTTAAATCAAACAGTTTGGCTGCAACAACAGCAATAACAAAAACGTAATTTGACTTTATATATGTTTTTTTTTGTGTGTTTGGTCTTAGTTTTAATTCAAAATATTAAATTGAGTTGAAAATCCGTACGAGTAGAGATGGCAGAGTTTTAATAAGTTCCATGGTTCAATATGGACAAGGGTTAGGAGCCTCTATCTTCCGGCCAGATACGAGTGAGGGAAACTAAAATTTTCTGCTGAAAGAGATATTTCACAAAATGTATTCTGAAGAATTTTTGAAAAGGAAACTGTGAATCAAAGCAGATCTGACACATATTCCTGACACAACTAGAGAAATGTAAGAAGGGAAGAAAGCCAGATGAGGTTTAGTTGCCACTTCGGTATAGTGGATGTCTTTACTTACTTA
This sequence comes from Hydrotaea cyrtoneurina, assembly GCA_958296145.1. Lineage (NCBI taxonomy): Eukaryota > Metazoa > Arthropoda > Insecta > Diptera > Muscidae > Hydrotaea > Hydrotaea cyrtoneurina. The sequence goes on along the minus strand of OY282514.1, from coordinate 66,876,887 downwards.
TTTCCCTTAACATTCCATGAAGGAACAGACGGGGAACTTCTCTCCAATCAGTGAGCTGTGTACGACATAATTGTGTATACTCACTGACCGGGACCTACAGTTAAAAGCCGGCTCCGAACGGCTAATGCTTTTCCAGAGAAGTTTTACATGGCTTAGAGATTGCTCTCTTACTCGTAAAGTCTCCAACATTTACGAGGTGGAAACAGCCGCTGAAAAATGTTTGATGGTCTTACCGGTTTTCGAACTCGGGCTCTTCTGTGTGATAGTCGCACACACTACCTACCACACCACGGCCACGGATGTCTTTAGTCTTTAAATAAATATTAAGGATAGACTTTGGTCTCAGCCAGTCGCTATCCAAATCAGATGTCTCATTGATTTTGTCTGTCATAAGCGGACACTGTCAAAGTGGAAGGCATGCAATGAAACGACTGCTGACGAAGTTGTCTGGATGAAGAGGAGACGGAGTCCATAAAACAACTAGGTACTCCAGAAAGAACTACTGGGATCTTACTACTTTAGGGACCTAGACGAGCAGACCGATATTAGTATTGACGGACTTTGGAGTGTTTGGAATGGAATACAACTCCCATATATGGGCAGGGGCTCCAATGACATCTTTGCAGCTTTTGGACCGTGTACAGAGGAGAGCGGTGGTGATGATGGGGGATGGTAGGGTATCCAGCTCTATTGTCTCCCTTCAGCATCGCCGTAATGTGGGTTGTGTATCGCTGTTCTATAGATATTTTAACGGTATCTGTTCGTCAGATATCCTTCGCCTGGTCCCTGACGTTAGAACATTTAGCCGAAATACACGGCTACCCAGGGAGTCTCATCCGTGCATTGTTAAATGGACGGTTGACCGGACGACGCACTATAGAGAAAATTTGTTCTTCAGCCGGACTGTTCGTTTGTGGAATAATCTTCCTGCAAGTGTTTTTCCTGCCTGCTATGACATTATCAAATTCAAGGCAAACATCAACAAACACTACACCCTCTTTCCTCCCTCCAATACCCTTACTTCCTACTGCTAACACATTGCATTGAATTCATAGGGGGCATCCCCTGAGAGTTAGTCAAAAAAAAATATGATAGCTTTTTCATGATATGTTGAGTTCGTCAGATTGAGAAATTTACGACCATGACGTTGAACGGGAAGAATCGGATGGAGATTTGTTATGCCACTCCATGTCTAGAGGAACCTGGACTCACTCACTTTAGGAGCAGGTTGAACAGCCAGCCTGTGCACCTCTGACATTCCTAGCGAATTTCATCGAAAGCTACAACCTCAGAGTGAAACTGCTCCTACGAGCGGGCAACCTATTCCACCTAAACCGGAATCAATGAAAAAGATTCTTCAATAGTTCTACATCAAGTCGATAAAGAAATTCATAGATTTTGTGAATAACTTGTTCAACTTGAAGTACTTAGTTTTTAAATTTTTGTTATTAATTATTTTGAGCTCGAGGTGGAATTTTTCTGGGTTTATCGAACTGAAGTATTATTTTACATCAATCTTGCAAACAAAAAATGAGGGCGATGAACGAGTGGATGTTAAAAAAAATACTGCATTTTGCCGACGAAGTTTCTGCATGTGTTTAGTTTGGCTTTACTGCTGGCCTTTTTTGGAATACGCTAATAACACAACCAATGCAAATATATCGATTCTTTTTAAATATAATAAAATAAAACATTTCTATATTTCAAATAAATGAAAATTATAAACGATGTACAGAATTTTCATTAAATTAATGAACAATTTTCATTAAATTAATGAAAAATTTGCATTAAATTGCTGTACAATGTTCATCAAATGAAGATTGTCATCAAATCAAAGTAAAATTTTCCTGAGTCATAACATTCCGATCAGGTGGAAGTTCGCGACCGTCAAGTCCCTGCTGGAGCAGTTCATTAAAACGCCCTACATTCATACGATCAAAGTCAAATCGAGTCGCCTGTGATCTCTGTTCAATTATAATTTCTACGGCCTTATGGTCTGATTCATAATTAAATGTTCTCAGACCGTTAGGTCGGTCCTCCAGTATGAGACCAGAGGATGCCATAAAGTAGTCAATGTATGAGTCATTAACCACATTTAGTCTTGTTGGTCCTTCCGTTCGGCAAATGGCCAGGTCAGGACAACTCAACAAGAAATAATTTAGCAGGTTACCCCTTTGGTTGGTAAGTGTACCTCCCAAGTAGGGGTGATTTCCGTTTAGGTCAGCTCTAACAAGGACCTCCTCACTGATCAGTAGATATAGAATCGGATCCAGGTCCGTTACAGAAAGTTGATCTTCAGGTCGTAGATACATTGAGATCATATGATGATCTGTCTGTTTCCCCCTCGTATTTTTATAGCTGTATTTTCAATATGGCCTAATTGAAGAAAGATCCTCTCATATTGTATATTGTCCCTAATCAAGATAGCCGTGCCTCCGCCACTGATTTCGGTTCTGTCGTACAATATTATATCCCCTAAACCCTATTACGTGTCTAGGAGTTAATTTGTGTTCCGCTAGGAGCAAAATGTCTGGTCGCTGTTGATCCAAAAGGATCTGCAGGTAGTGTCTCTTGTGTCTAGAGACAATTGAATTGGCGTTCAGAAACATGCACTCAGTCATCAATTCTGAGGGTAATCATGAGGCTAAAGACGGCCATAGATTTGTCGTTGTCACTGGTCAGTGTTTTATATTCCTGACCGAATTCATTGACTTTCCCCTTGCATTCGAGAAAACTTTTGCCGAAGAACCTTTTGCAGTCTTCGAAAATGCTAATGCTATTCGCCATAGCATTGCCTAAGGATCCGTCCGTGACTCCCTGCCTCACCGTTGCGGGTACGGGAAGCACCAGCGGCCGCAGCGTATGAAACACCAGGACGGACTGTGGTGCTAGGGGAAGGTGATTTCCCCTTGCTCACGTTAGTTGTCGTGGTTTTCTTTGCCAGTATGGCAAGTCGCTTGGGACAGTTCGGGGAGCTATCCACATGTCGGTATTTGTCACAGTTGGCACATTTTAAGGGATGTACCACTGTTGAATTTCCACCGTTCCCCAGGGTATTGGAATCAACCTCTGGCTTGTTCACGCCCTTTGGGGGATGGCGCATTTTCCTGGCCCATGTGATTGGCTGCATTTTATACACCGGAATGGCATGCCACAGTTACTGGCCACATGTCCAAATCGCTGACAGTTGGAACACTGTAGCAGCTTTTTGGGTGTGTTTTTGCGGATATCACCCGCACCTTGTAGAAGGCCCTTATGTCCGACTCTTTCATCAGCCTGACTAGCCATCTATCGTTGTAGAGTTTTGAAACTCATACAATGGTATTTGTGGCCAAACTTTTGTTGTGTGAAGAGTCCTGTCGTGCCGGAGGTGAGCGGAAATATCGTTTTCGGAAGCTGCAGTGTCCACTTGCATCGCACTGGCCACTCCGAAATCCTCTGCACCGCTAATTCCGCTTGTGACTAGACCCGTCAGCTTGATTACCTTGTCTTCAAGGGTACTAATGCGCTGCAAAGCGACAGGAGCCTCCTCCGGTGCTCATCATTTCCTTCTTGTTAGTGGTCAGCTTGCGTTTTATATAGCACTTCCAGTCAATCCACACCTAAATAAAAACAAATATTTTAAACGGGCAACACATTCAAATTTGATACATACTTTTTTCCAGGCGTTGGCATTTTTTGTTGGTGGCCCCATTGAGTTGAGCTTCAAACTCACTTCTTGCCAAAATTCCTCCACTTCCTCCTTCTGCCTCTTGTGGTACCCACCCGCAATGTCTCTTTTTGTGGCCATAAACTGTGCCATACGTACCGAACCGTCTGTGGTAGAACATGATTCGGTCGTTCCCATCGATAAGTGCTCCCTCATCACGTAGATGCACTAGGCACATCAGTGAGAGACTGACGCGAGCCGAAAGCCTTTTCAAAGTCCAGACTGACCGCTATTGTTGGACTTCTGGCGTTGAATCCATTCGATATTTTGCCGAACAGTGCCATTAGAGCATGGGTTGTCGAGGTCTGTTTTCTGAAGCCAATCTGGAATTCCTTTACGATATTATTCATCTCAATATGTTCGTTTATTCTCTCCAATATATAAACTTCAAACAGTTTTCCGATGTTGGAGTGAAGTGAGATTGGCCTATAACTAACTAGCGAACCCCCTGCACACTTCGTAGTGCAAAAAAGAAAATAAAAAAATAAATTCGAATTCATTTGAATCAGTGGTAAATTGTGAATCGGTGTAAATATACAAAACCGATGGTTTGCCAACGCGCGAACAGGCTACATACAACTGTCCATGTGAGAAAACTGGATACTCTAGTCGGAAAGGGTAACAAAGAACCAAGTCGATGGTAAACTTGGCCTTGAATCTATTGAAGATTGAAATTTTCACAATAGTACGTTTCACGATCATCTAAATAAACATTGAAACGAACAAAAATACCTTGAACGTTGGCATAAAATTGTCCCGAATAATATTTGTCGCTCCGAATGAAGTCATTTGAAATCCGGAGTTATACGCTTGTATGTTTGCCAGGAAATGCTTTGAAATTGGTGTTATCAAATTATGCAAGGGCTCCGGGGGAGGATTCAATTCTGGCAATTTAACTTGTCCGTTTGAACAACACAATCCAGATACCTCATGTTTAAACTTAAATGCCTTGCAATGACTGCAAACAGTAGTCATTGGTCCAATTGAAACCTTGCCATGAGAAACGTAATCAAAGTTTGCATCATAATTGAATGCAGCACGCTCCAAAGTACGTCGCACATACGGACGTGCCCTGGCATTTCGAGCTGCCAAAGTATTATTTGCACGCTGTTCGTCACTTTGAGATGCTCTAGATGCCACAATATTTCTAGCATTACGTGATTGACGCCCCAAATTACTGCCCGTACGTACCATTTTGTATTAAAAAATGTGGCTACACACAGAAAAAACTAATTGTCAGTGTTGATTAAAAAAAGTAAAAATCTAAATGAAATAATTTTCAAAAATGGTGTGATAAAGTAATTCAAAAAATCAAAACACAAAATTGTAGCCCGTTTATTGGAAATATTTTCTTTTTTCACTCAACAAAGAATTTCAAATATGAAAAACTCGCGTGCCAGGCACATGTGCCACAGTCGATATATCGATTGTGCAGATTTATTTTAAGTTAAAGTGATGTGCGCAATCATGCAAATTTTGAAGAATGTTGGAAGTTTTTTTCCAACTAACTTTTTATTTCTATTCGGGAGTTCCCATGATAAACTTTTTAGTCAAACATTTTTATTGGGTGTTATTTCTAGCTTTTCGACATTTGACAAACTCTTTATTTGTTTCATTAAAAAGATTTTTTGACCACACACAATTTTTTTTGACATCTTTTGTTGTTCAAAATTTTAGGTTGTCTTTTTTTTTCTGTGCACCAATTAAATTTTATTTATTCGCGAAATTCAAAAATATGTTAGTTGAATAATGCAATTATTAAGAATATAAATAGATATGCAGTGTTCACTAAAATGACTATAACACATTCATGGACCGTTTATACATAAAAACCTTGGTATTGACGTCACCTTTCATACGAACTTTGCAGAAACAAAATCGGTTCACGCATTCCAGAGAACATCAATGTCTAACACAATGTAACTTATTTTTATATATATAGAAGATTGGGGCCGTAGGAACCTTTCCGTGTTTTTAAATTGGCACCATTTTCGAGCCCTTCCATTTCGTGGGGAAATAACCTAAATTTAGGCAATGATTAAAAACTATCGCGATGAATTTCCAAAACTGGTAGTCAGTTTTTCTTAAAACGTAGTTTGGTACACCATCATCACCAAAACTTTTTTTTATTATTTAGCCTGCAAAGAACTGCTCCCAATTCTGATGGCCGAATGAAATTTAGCGGCGCACGCGGTGAACCCTCTATCGCCTCTCCATCTGCCAGGACATTGTCGCCAAACTCCACCGCAGCCCCATCTCCCGCAGACCCCGTCCAGTTATCACTCCCAGCCATGGTGTTTGCCTTGTCCTCTGCGGACATCATTCTGAGGCCCTGGCCATCCACCAGGTCACCAATACGCCGTCTGTTCCCCGCACCACTCAAGGCTTTTACCCTTCGGTACATATTTTCGTCCGGTATAATCCGACTCAGAAAGCGCATATAATAATAAATATAGATATCTTCCGCTGGATTATCTTACCCATATTCTTTGTAATGGCACCGAGTGTAATGGCCTCCTGGGAGTCAATTACACGGTGTCGGCGCCTTCGCAGATTCATCTTTTGACGACCGCTTCTTGGTATAAATTTGCGGATACTGAAGTTCATTGCTTCGTCGAAAGCCCCCGTCATACCCTCTATTGTGACATCAATTTCGTCCATGATGACATTCCGATTTTTCAGCATAGGAAAACGCATCAGTCCTTCCGTAAGCTTGTTGTTGAAATCCGCGACCTTTACACTTTTATAGTCAAAGATTTCCGCTACTTCTTGCCTCTCAAGCCTGTCCACTATGCCCTCCATCATAACTGCTCTATGGTCCGAAGGGTAGTCCAGTGTCGTCAATCCGCTCCAATGCTGAGCCCCATTGCTTAAGCTTATGCCTGTTGTCACCAGGAACAAATCTATAAAGGATTGCGATCTCGGCGTGACCCTAGTGGATCCGTTTGTATGTCTCAGCTCAATTACGGGGTTTGAGCCCAGCCAGTCGAGCAACACCTTACCACTACTACTATCGATGCTATCCCCCCACTGTGTATGCCTCGCATTAAGATCCGCCCCGATTATTGCCTGGTCACTCCCAACTACGTAATTATTCAGCTTAAGGCTGAGAAGCAGGCCAAACATCGACTGCGTTCTCTCCTCATCGGTCTTGAGCTGCCGGTATACACCAGCAAAGTTTCCAATCCAGTTCATACACGTGAGAAAATCGCTACCCAGCAACATCTTGCAATCCTTGTCGAATACACCCATCGCTCGGCTAACCTGGGCGTAGGCAGAATCGGCAACATTAGCCCCCATCGTTCGACCCCCCGGGCGTGGGACACGGCGATATTAGTCCCAGCATAGTTCCGGGTCTCATTGGGGAAGTTTTTGTCGCTGGCGACATTACCGTCCCTGCCACAATTAACACAGTGCACAGGTTTTCCAACATCCTTTATTATGGGGTCCGTGGTAACACTTTCTGTTACCTCCGCGTTGTTCCCAGGCACCAGGCAGTAGGGCATATTACACCGGTAGGTCATATTGCAGTTCGTCGAGACGTGGCCAAACCGCTGACAGTTATGGCACTGAATAAGTGCCGCCTGTTTATAGCCGTCTATCCTAACCTTACTGTTAAGCAGATACTGGAGTTTACTAAATGATTTTACATCCGAGCCATTGTCCAGTTGGACCAGCCACCTATCACCCTTGAGTTTCACTATTTTCAGTACCTTAATGTCCATTTCCTTTTCCTCAATAAATTACTTTAGGTCGTCCTCATCATAGGTCTCTGATAACCCTTTCACCATCAAGGTGCACGGCTTCAGATCCCTTGGTGTGAAGGTGGAGAAATCGATCTTCTCTTTCTCCAATAACTTAACCCTGGCATGATCCTCCATTGTTCCTAATTTAAGGCTAATTAAATTTCTATTTATAATATTTATCGAGAACAGTTTGTGTCCCAATACACAAATTATTCCATTTGTTATGTTTTTTACATTATTATTATATATTTTAATGACCGGTGGGCTGGCCTTACCTTTATTTCCATCCTGTTGAAGATGATGCTGATGTTGTTGTTGCTGCTGCATTTGTTATCGTATTTGCTGCTGCTGCTGTTGTTGCTAAATTTGATGCTGTTGTTGTTGTTCGGTATTTTCTCTTGATACCATATTTTTTTTCAATGATTTCCTCACATGCCATTGTGATTTCATCCGACTCTTCGCCGACTAGTATTCCATCTTTTTTTTTGGCCTCTTCGCTGGCCTCTTTGGCCCAATCATCAGGTATGCGTAGGTTTAAACACACACATTTCCATTGGCTACTTGTGCTTCAAAGCCTTTAATTTTCTCGTTGAGCTTATCAATTGTTCTCTTAAGCTCATCTATCGTCGATAAGTATTTTAAATTTAAATATTGTAGGTTTTTATCTGGTCCATCACCAGACTTATTTTTCCGTTTTCTACGTCGTTCATCGTAGTGAACCCTTCTGTCGAGCTATCTGACATTATTGATTCGCTTGCAACTTTATTTGACGCTAAGGATCCATTTTCATTGGTATTTACACCAGAAGCCATAAATAATGACTCCTAGGCGTTTCTCACTTTTTTACATAGTAAGGAGAGCGCTCTTTTTCAGCTCGCTCTTTGAAGCATAAATCGCGAGCGATTTCTATTTTCAACTCTTATACGAGTTGAACTCTCTTCGATCACGATTTCAACATTCAAACTCGCGTGTCGAGCTGAAACCCCAAAGAGCGAAACATGAAACTCGCTCTTGATTTTAAAAAACAAAATCGCAAGCGAGTTCAGTATCATAGAATCGTAAAATGCAGCTCGCTCTGGAGCGAGTGCAAAAAGAGTTGAAAAGAGTTATTCACGAGTCGATATTTTGTACAATTAAAGTGCGAGTGCGGGGGGTTGCAATTTTTTTCATCGTTCACATTCGTGTGTTTGTGTGTGTGTAAATTGCCCTGTGTTAATATATGAATGGTAGCAAAATAAAGAGCGTATGCGTGGACGCTGGATTGTTGTTCTTGTCATTTATGATAGCAACGTCATAAAGTCAGTCATAAAGCAAAGTGCACTTTTGTATTGAAGAATGTTATACTCTTGTGTCGTTCTTATTGTCATTTTTGTGTTGTCATTTTTATTATTTCACAAGAATTTATTATTTGGGATATTCCTTATTCAAAAAACGTTACATGTCACAAATATGTAAAGGGGTTTCAGGTATATTCATATTTCAAAATTGTGGAATAAATTGTTTTTGTAAATTAAAAAAAAAACATTCGTAATAGGTAGACAACGGTATAACATTCATCAATACAAAACTGCACATTGCTTTTTTCTCTTTACTTGACTGCGAAATTGCCCCGCACTATTCTATATTCTAAACGTCATATGTTTCACTGTTACAAGTCCGACACAACATAATAAGAACTCATTTTTATTCATTGTGATTGAAATATTGTTGTTTCTTCTCTTCGAGGAACTTGGAATTAGCAACGTAGACTGTACTTCATCACTATCTGTTATTTTTTTTACCATGAATAACCTCATAATGACGCTTTATATTGCTGGTAACTTTGCCCTTAAGTGTCTTTTCACAAAGCAAACACTTCGAAATTTTTTTAACGTCATCATAAAAAACATATTTTTTGTATTCAAAACTTTGCCGGACCATTTTCACATCAATCAACTTTTACAATCAAAGTGTTAAATGCAACTAAACTCGAGCCAAGAAATAAAAAGAGTTGATAAAAATTTTATTCACGAGTTTGAATTTTTTAAACTCGGATTTCGAGTTTAAAAACGAGCGAGTTTTTGATGAGTCGGCTCGCGATTCGAGTTTTTGCGTACCCTGCTTTTTTAAATGATGTTATTTTTGGAAAATATTTTTCTTCGATTGTGCCTACTATTAATTCTCACTACACGCACCTAATCGAACGCATTTTAGCCCAAGGCATAAAATTTTGTTTCAAACTTCACTTTAAATTGTCACCTCTGGTTATTTTCACTTGGCTTTTTTGGATCACGTCAACACTTCACAAACGATGCACAAGAACTCAATGTCTCGATTTGGTTTTCATTTACATTTAAAATTTGACCTTTATTGATAAAAATTGCTATATATATGGCGGTCTTATGCTAACATCATACTTAATTTATGTATCATACTTATGTATATTCCTAGATCTACTGCTCTTAATTATATATGTGACGCAGCTTGCTGCTGTCAAGTCATTGGTTTATTATAACTTTATTTGTTGACCATCAGTTACATTTTCCCATAATGTCTCGATTTGGTCTACACACGCCCTTTATATACCATTCGCGCGGGTACACAGACCCACCAATACACCCGCACTATTGGCTGACCGTGTTGTTATCGATCAGTTGGCTGCCCTGCGATCATATGATGAATTTTCCACTAATTGCTGGTAGATGGCGCTTGAGTAAATTCCGTTAAATTCAAATTCATTGAGTTTATTTGCATTCAAATATATATATATATATATACAAAAATTTACTTAAAATGATGTTGACAAAAACGAGGGCACCAACTTTTGTCGTTACAGTACCCCCTCTCTCCCCATGTCAGGCAATGTTGCCAGGATCTTTACATTGACGCTACCATCCCTGTTTATAATTATTTGAAACCTTTTGTCATTGATCTCTCCTACGAACTTAATACGTTTAAGCCGCCTGTCTCGTAGTGATTTTTCTACAATTTTGATAAGATCGGGGGTTTCGGTTATAATCACTCTGAAGCGGTCGTCTACGGTCTCGAATGGTATGGTGACTGATTTTTCCGGGCTCCCTGCTTCTAGCCATTTCTGGATTGACGAGTTTCCATCCTCCTGACATCTCTCTCCTGGTTGCAGTCGCGGATTTATCCTTTTCCGACGCATCTTCAATTGCTACAAAAATTTCCACCGTCACCGCCTTTTTGAAACATTGAAGGCCCTCTGTGCGATATTGGCTTTCCCGCATATCTACGATGCCGAATCCTTGCTTCAAAGGGGATGGGGGTGGTGGTAACGATGACTCGGGAGGGACTACCATTTTGTCTTCGTCATCATCCATATGTGTCTCTCCTACTCTGACCCCTTTTCCCGGAGTTGATGGTACCTCGAACATTATCGGTGGCGTGGACGAGCACGGTATCGGGTTTGGTACAAACCACTCAGTTCCTGGCGAACTGATTCCCGGCATATTTCCTGGTGTATCTTTTTTTGCTTCGCTGGCCTCTTTGGCCCAATCATCAGGTATGCGTAGGTTTACACACACATTTCCATTGGCTACTTGTGCTTCAAAGCCTTTAATTTTCTCGTTGAGCTTATCAATTGTTCTCTTAAGATCATCTATCGTCGATAAGTATTTTAAATATTGTAGGTTTTTATCTGGTCCACCACCAGACTTATTTTTCCGTTTTCAGCGTTCATTGTTCACCGTAGTGAACCCTTCTGTCGAGCTATCTGACATTATTGATTCGCTTGCAACTTTATTTGACGCTAAGGATCCATTTTCATTGGTATTTACACCAGAAGCCATAAATAATGACTCCTAGGCGTTTCTCACTTTTTTTAATGATGTTATTTTTGGAAAATATTTTTCTTCGATTGTGCCTACTATTAATTCTCACTGCACGCACCTAATCGAACGCATTTTAGCCCAAGGCATAACATTTTGTTTCAAACTTCACTTTAAATTGTCACCTCTGGTTATTTTCACTTGGCTTTTTTGGATCACGTCAACACTTCACAAACGATGCACAAGAACTCAATGTCTCGATTTCAATTCAGATTTATTTTCCCAAATCACTTATATCTAGTTACAAAAGTCATTCCAATTACTTACTCCTAACATACATGTGTATTTGTCTAGGAACATTACTTTCTTAATCTTATATACTAAATTTGTGGCAAGGCCAGCCCATTTAATCTTTCGTTTATTATGGTAACGCTCAGTTTATTCTACCGTTAAAAAGGGGTCAAAAAACGGGGTACTCTCCTGTGGATAATTTAAAACTAATATTTACACTTATTATCTACAAATTAAATCTAAAGAGCTATGCCCGAAAACAAAACAAATAACAATTCAATGTGAGTATAATATGTACAAAATAAAGAAGAAAGAAAATAATATGTACAAAAATAAAGATAAAGAAGGAAAATAATAATAATAATTCATTCAAGAGGCATTTCTAGAAAATGACGAAAACGCACTTCAGTTCACCCATCTAGACGCAGGGATAGTAACAGCCCAAACATGGACTGACTCCTTTCATCGTCCGACTTCAGCTGCCGGTAGGATACAGCAAACTCTCCTATCTTCTCCATACAGGTCAAGAAGTTCTGTCCAAGGAGTCTTCGGCAATCTTTGTCGAATTCACCCATCGCCTGACCCGCCTTCGCAGAAATCCCCGTTCGGGAGGGGGGAGCAGTAGTCGATGGCTTCAAATTTGACTTTGCTATATTTGCGTATGACCTTCCGTCAAATGTAGCCTGGGGGATCGGTGCACGGGAAACACTTCTGGTCCTATCAGGATACCTTCTTACATTCATTTTCAATGCTAGCTCCATTCTCCTGGGGCAGTCCTTCGCACTTGCCACATGACCATCCTTATTGCAGTTAGCGCAGTGAACAGGTCGACCTTTATTTCTTACTATCTTTCCTGTTCCGGGGTCAGTGGTAAAGTTTTCTTGCACGTCAGTGTCCTTGCCAGGGAGGGCACACTTTCCCGGTCCATGCGGTTCTGCACACTTAACACATCTGTACTCCATCCGGCAGTTGGTGGAGATATGACCAAATCGTTGACAGTTCCGGCACTGTATCAGCCCCTCCTGTCTGTATCGTTCAATTTTAATCTTACTATTCAGTAGATACTGTAGTCTTCTGAAGGCACCAATGTCCGAGTCGTTGCTGAGCTGCACTATCCATCGATCACCTCTCAGCTTCACAATCTTTATAATTTCCAGGTTCATTTTCTTCTCCTAAATGAATGACCGCAATTCGTCGATATCATACGTCTCAGAGAGTCCTTTTACAATTAGGGTGCACGGCTTTTTTTTCGATTTGGTCTACACACGCCCTTTATATACAATTCGCGCGGGTACACAGACACACCAATACACCCGCACTATCGGCTGACCGTGTTGTTTTCGATCAGTTGGCTGCCCTGCGATCATATGATGAATTTTCCACTAATTGCTGGTAGATGGCGCTTGAGTAAATTCCGTTAAATTCAAATTCATTGAGTTTATTTGCATTCATATATATATATATATATATATATACAAATATGTACTTAAAATTATGTTGACAAAAACGAGGGCACCAACTTTTGTCGTTACAAATTATGTAAAATTTTCATGAAATTATGTAAAATTTTCATGAAATTGTGTAAAATTGTCATCAAAATGTATGTAAAATTTTCATAAAAATTAATGTAATATTTTCATTAAATTGATGAACACTTTTCATTAAATTGATATACAATATTCACCTAATTAGAGTACAATTTTCATTGAATTGATATAACAATTTTCATTGAATTCATGAACAATTTTCATTGAATTCATGAACAATTTTCATTGAATTGATGAACAATTTTGATTGAATTGATGAACAATTTTCATTAAATTGATGTACAATTGTTGTGCAATATTCATTAAATTGTCATATTGATGTACGGAGTTGAAGAAATAGTAATGAAAAGTGTTGTAGGTTGGAATGTACGAACTCATTAAATTGATGAACCTTTTTCATTATCATAAATTGTGTTTTACATATTTTCTTTATTTTCGTCTTTTTTACAGAGTTCGAAATTGGGCCCTAAAATTCGGTGTGGATCTTTGGGAATTCGGAAGACAATTTACGAAAATGAATGAAATCAAAAGTGTAAGTACAAGACAGAAATGATGTGTTTTAAAATTACATAGTTAGTGTAATCTGTTTATACTAGGTTCTTAATCTGATTGGATTTGAGCAAGAAAGGCAAATTTAAAATTACATCGAAGCTGAAATCGAATGCGATTGTTAGCTAAGCCGGTTTGAAAAAAGTCCCATTGTCCTTCAATCGAATTAGAAATTTTTTTCATAAAATTTCTTTCACAAAAATAACGAAAACTTTTTACAAATTATTCCTTTAACGTGTGAATTCTTATTGATAGATTTGCCAAAAAAAAACCATCAAATTTGGGTTCCAGCTCTCCTGCCGGCTACAGAGATAAACAAAGCTCAAACGACACTGAAACTAATCCAATCCAATCAAATCTAAATATTTTATTGTTTATCAAAATAGAAACACTCTTGTAGTCTGCAAAACGACAATTCGATTAGTTTTTACTAAAAAAAGAAGAAGAAGGACAACAGCGCTCTACCCGTATGTAAGAAATACTAAAATGTGAACATCCAAGGGATGTCGATCGGAAAAAGCCCCGAAATCCCTCAATTAGAAGATTTCCAATGGCAAAATTTGAAAATATTACGAAACAGATTGTTGGCGGAGTAGTATATAGAACTCTCATATATTTATTGTGTACACCAATACCTCACTTTGTGTGGTGGTTCCTTTCCAAAAAAAAAAAAAAAACACGACGCAAAGTGAATTATGATTTTCTATAGCAAACCATGTAAAGATCGAAGATATGTTCCAGGCTTACGAATATACAACTTTCTAACAAGAAATTTGAACAAAGTAAACGTTAAAAAACATAAATAGTATAACTCTGACACTTAATAAATTGGACAAACATTAACCTTTTATTTTAGTGCATATCTCAGTATTCGAACTCTCTTTTAAAATAGAGCACAACACACTAATTGAAACTGAACTCTAAAACAGTGATAGGCACTCCATATCAGTCAATAATCGTATTTTTCACACAGACACGATCGGCCAAAAAAATTAAAGACCCAAAACAACGCAACTTTGAAAATCTAACGATATACAGTCTAAATTAGTGCTAATTCAGCAGTGACGCAATATATCAGTATATCAAATCTTCAATTTATGAATGACAACTAATAAAGGGTTGGACAGCCATGGTGTGTTAGGTAGTGTGTGCGACTATCACATAAAATAATCCGAGTTAGAAACCGGGTAAGACCATCAAACGTTTTTCAGCGGCTGATTTCCACCTGGTAAATGTGGGCGACTTTACGAGTAAGAGAGCAATCTCTAAGCCATATAAAACTTCTCTAGAAAAGCATTCGGAGCCGGCTTTAAACAGTAGATTCCGCTCAGTAAGTATACAAATTATATCGTATACAGTTCACTGATTCGAGGGAATCCGTTCTGTTCATTGTGAAATGTCCGGTTGACCGGACTACGCACGTTCTTTAGGCCAACCGTTCTTAGGTGGAATAATCTTCAAGCAAATGTGTTTCCTGTCAGTTGTGACATTCAGAAACTCCAAACAAATGTCAACAAACACTACTCTCTCTTCTTTCCTCCTTCCAATACCCTAATTTCCTTCCGCTAACACAATGCATTGCATTTATAGGGGCCATCCCCTGAGTGTTGGCCTTCAAAAGAACAAAAAAAAAGTACATATTTTTTATTATAAAGGTAAGGGTTTTCCATTATGTTTAAAAAATGAGCGGCCGCCGAATAAATTCCAGCCGAGAGGCCCAATTTTCGATCGCTTTTTGCAGCATTTGTGGCTGCATGTCAGTAATAACAAGCCGAATATTCTCTTCCAAGGTGTCAGTCGTGAAGGGCTTCCTGAGTAGACAAGCGACATCACAGAACCCCACAAAATGAGTCCAGCGGTGTTAAAACGCACGATCGTGGAGGCCAAGCCACAGGCCCACTAGGCGAGACAATGCGCTCACCAAAAGTTTCCTTCAATGAACTGATAGTTTCGTTGACTGTATGGCATGTAGCGCTATCATGTTGGAACCAAAGGATGTCCACATAAACATCCTCCAATTGAAGCAGGAAAAAGTCATTAATCATGGCTCTATAGCGTCACCCATTGACGGTAAGATTCGGAAGAAATATGGACCAATGATTCCCCCTGCCCATAGAGCACCCCCAACAGTGAAATTTTGAGGATGTAACGGCATCTCAACCATGGCTCGTGGATTTCCATTATTCCAAATGTGACAATTGTGTTTATTAACGCCCCCAAATTCAACCAAAAGTGAGCCTCATCGCTGAACAAAATGTTCTTTCTTTGGAAAAAGGGATCAGTGGCCATTAGTTTGGTACTAAAATTGTACGATTTGCAAACGTTGCTCTATTCATTATGAAATGGCAAACCAATCAAAAAGACCAACTCCGAAAAAAGTGTGGCCAGATTGAAAACCACACGTCTAAAAAAAACGGTTTGTTATTTTTTTAAAATTTAATAAAAAATACCAAATTGTATCAATGAATGCCGGAATATTCAAAATTCCCAATTATGCTGGGATCTGTAAAAATCCGGGCTCGGTCGACAGCTCTAGTACACACACACACAGTAGTAAATAAATAAACAAATGAATACAAGCAGATATTTATCTGTCTGTCTCACTCTCGGTATGAGTGATAATGTTAGCCGAATGAGTACACATGTGGGAGATGGGTGTGAATATGTGTGTGTGTGTGTGGATGTGTGTAGCTGAACATAAACCTAATTAAAACTGAAATGGTACTTGTCATTCATTCCCTACAAAAATAACAAAACAAAACGAAAAAAAAAGCGGGATAAAAACCGGGAGAAAACGAATTAACTGCTAGGCACACGTGGGGATGGGCTGGTGAACTGTAATGCTGGAGGTGGAAGTGATGGCGCAGAATGGGAAAAAAGAGCGGCGAAGCTCTGTTGTTGCCTCGTGTGTGTGTGTGTGTGTGGCAGGGCGAAAGATAAAGTATGAGCACAAACGACTGTGTTGTATTGTGCGGTGGTTTATGTGGGAAATGCTGTGCGTTTCCTTGTTTTGTTGTTGTCATTGTTGTTGGTGCTGCGGCTGATGTTGTTCTTGGCAAATAAAATACAAATATACAAATTTTATGTTGTACGCCGACAGATAAACGTTTTTAGAGATGTCAACATAAACACAATTACAATTGCACCAAACAAACACACACATACACACACGCACAATCAAACATTCAAATCTATTCATATACACACACGCAGGGCGACAGACAGACAGACACTGTCTAACCATCCGCCCAACACATTCATCGTGACAATTTAGTTGACAAATAAAACAAAATTTATATCGGATGTAAGCGAATGATGGTTGGCAGTTAGTTTAGATACTGCCCGGGTACTGTACCCGTTAAGCAAAAGTGCTCGTGGCACAGGGTCGGGAAATGTCAGTGTCACAACACAGATAAATCTGTGGCTTGGGCCAATGTTGACATTTCCTTTTTGGCGTTGAGTTAATATTTGTCATTAGGTTTATTTTCTTGCTGTCTTTCATAATTCTAAAACTGTCAATGTCAAACTGAAACCAAAATGCAATTCTGATCAAATTTGTCTCGGATGTAATTAAGAGATTTTTTCTCAAGACACGAAGTGACATTTACAGTTTGCAGACGTACTACAATTTCAGCCCATAGACTGAGCTATGTCGATGGCAGTCAGCCTAAGTCTCTTTGCAGACTCTAGATGTCACTAATTTCCTCAGAACGGAATTAGTGGCGGCTAGAGTTTGAAAAAAATTCTAGAGCCTGCTACTTTCGTAGATAAAAACAATACCCGCCGTACATTGAACTAGTTCGCATGTGACGTCTTTTCCTGAGATTGTCTCTGAGACTTCGGTTGCCGGCTCTGTAGAATGTTCCTTCTGTGTAAGCCCAAGATTGTCTTCGATGTTGGCTAGTTTGTTAGCTGTCACAGTGCTTTTGTGTTTAGCTAAGTTGTCCATTTACGCCGGAACCGATTGACGGCTGAACAATTCCTGCAAAGTGGACCTAAACGATATGGCCGTTGTTTACGATTCTCACCTGATAATTCTCTTTAGCGATGAAGTTCGTTTAGTAAAGGTGTTACATTTGCCGTGAAAGTAATGCCCAGTATTTGACAGAAACCTAAAGATTTGATCAACTGTTCCACAATAATAACACTTGGAGTCATGGAAATATAATCACAAAACAGACCAAAAAATAAAAAAATAGACCCGTGTCTCCCAGTTTTGTCCAAAGTCAAAGTTAGGGCTAACAAAGTTTTGGGGCCTCGCTGTCCTTTTTGCAAGAAACTGATCATTTTCTCAGACTTATATCTTGCATTGATTTGATTTACTCTTTGAGGCAAAGTTGTAGCTGCCATAAAGAACAAAAGATGTGAACATATCAAATAAAAAAAACCTCATCTAAAAGGACAAAAAACTTAAAAAACACTTTTTTTAAAACCTGTTATCCCCTATTTATGTCCATTGGTAGCAAACCGCTCAAAATGCAAGGAAACAATCAACGACAAAAATGTACCTAACATCTCAATAAACAACTTTCTAGAACATATGAACTTCCTAGGAATGATTCTTAATAGTGTATCAATTCACATTTGCTTTCTAGAATAGCATTAGCCGACTTTTTGGAGCGTATGAGTAATATTAATTGGAAAGCCTAGCACTCATATGTACAGGTGGTGATTTTTTTTTTTAAATAGCTCGAACCATGTAAAAGTGAATTAGAATTTGATTAGCTGTCACCTTGTCGACGACTTCTTGCAGTGGTGAATGGTTGGGAGAGGTCGGAGAGTTTGCACTTCTTAGAATTAAAGTATTTTCTATTGAAACTCATATTCCATATAAAGGGTTTTGGAATACGTGAGGCTCTCGAGAATATAGGACAGCAACTTTGTGATTTGGTAATGCGAAATTTCCCGAAAAAGATATGGTCCTGTAAGCGTGGTCGTGGTGGCCATTTGGCTGATATTGTTTTCCATTATTGACGGCATTTCTTCCTCTTTATTATGAAATAAACATCCGATGATTTATCTCAAAAAATACCATTTTTCTTTAAATACCAAAATAACACCTCTGGTTGGAAAGTCCCATGCTTGTCATTGTGTAGCACCCAGTTGAGATGGCAACTCCACAGCGATCCAACCCATTTAGGTGGTAACAATTGCCAGATTACAGGCTCCGGTGAGAACGAGTAGAATGACAACGTTCAGTTCGAGCTAGACACCTACTGATTGGTCGAAAGTGTGGCTCGATTTTAATAGGAAAATTAGTTTTTCCCATGTGAGCCGTTAAACAATGAGGAGTTTCCACCACACCCACAAATCACCCTGTTCCCTGAACTCGATTAGAGTATTAAAACTGAACCAGCAGAGTCAATTATACCAGCTCATTATGACACCATTCCCAATTACTTTTAATTATACAAATGGGTTTGGACTACCCAGTAAATGTTTAGTAATGAATATTTCTTACACACACATACACAAATGTACATTACACACGTACACCCCTTAAATGTTACCCAATGAAAATGGTGTTTTCAAATTGATAAGCTTTGCTCTCGTACCTCACGGGGAGTTTTGTTTTTTGCGACCACCGCTGCTACGATTGCTTGTGGCGTACCAGGGTACCTTTATGTGTGTGTGTGTATACAAAATTTCTTTACAAAGTTTGAGGAAAAAATAAATCACCACGTCTCAGAAAGGCCACACAAGTGTGAGGTTGACAACACCTGAAATCAGGAAAAGCACAACCGCTCAGCGAACGGGGTTGCCAGGTAATTTTAACCGGGAAAGGGTGTTAATTTTCCAGAAAGCCAAATTTAAAAAAAATTTTGACCCAAAATTGGAGTATGAATTTACTTTTTGTTGTAATTAATAATTTGTGTGAAAAGATTGTTAATTTGCCAAAATACAAATTTAAAAAAAATTTAGTAAATTTATAACTTTGTCTTGTAATCTGTATATATAAAACTCTTGCGTGTCTGACTGACTGACTTATTCATCACTGTCCTGGCCAAACGGCTGAAGCTAGAATCATGAAATTTGGTGAGTATATAGCCCTTGCATCCTAAGAACGTATTTTTGGAAGGGGGTACAAATTGGATTGGAAGGGGATACAAATAGGGGAAAACGGGTAAAATGAGTCCCCAAAACCCTTCAAAATACAAGAACTTTAAATATTGTGTGGATAACATTAGTTCCAAATGTTACCCGCGAGTAAAAAACTACCGACTCTTCTGAGTTTTGATTCAATTCTTTTCTAAATTTAAAGTCCGACTCGTCGTTTAATACGAATGTTTATTAATGGAATTCCTCCAGAATTCATTTCAATACATACATATGTAGTTAAATTAGATTAGAAAATGCCATACAATACACACACTCATCGTCGTGTGTGTTCCTCTCGCTTTGGTCTCTTCAGTCGTTCACTCATGCTGGCAGCTCCGCTTACAACATGTGGCCCACTTGACTTCGTCGCCCATTCCAAACGCCATCGTCATGGGAGAGATGTCGTTAAATCTGGATTGATTTGGGACATCACTTATAATTCGTTTACGTTGTGGGCGACCAAATCAGACCGACTAAACTATTGATCAGGAACGAGAAACACTGAGGGGAAAATGTATGTTATTCATGTTTCAACATTCTGCCGGGCGCCAACACAAGTGATCTTTCAACATTGTGTTTTTTTTTTGGAAAATTGGTCCACGACTACGCTAGGCAACAATAGGTGGGAATGAGTTAGAGATGGGACGAAAAAGGAGCCAAAACGGGATATAAATGGCGGGTGGAGGGAAATGAAAAAAAGGGGTGAAACAAATTTTTGTAAAATCATGTGGATAATAGTTAGAGAAGGGACGAAAAAGTGGCAAAAACGTACCAAAACGGGATAAAATAGTACAAACAAGGGAAAAATAAAAAGGGTAAAACTAATTTTTTTGGCAACAATAAGTAGAAATAAGTTTGATATGGTACCAAAACGGGATAAAAACGGGATAAAAAAAGTTCAAAATTGGAAAAACAAAAATGTGTGAAAAAACAATTGTAATCGACAGGAAGTAATGGATAATGGAAAAGGGTACAAACTGATTTTTCTAAATTCGGTTAGGAAGGGGATAAAATTGGAAAAACGCGAAAAATGTGTCCCCGAAATACACAAAAATACAATAAAATCGCGATAAAAAAAGAGGAAAATTAAAAAAGTGTGAACATGTATTTAATATTAATATCTACTGACAAAAATTTGAAGAAGACAATAAAGTGTCTTAGTCGGTATAAAACATTTTTTTTGTAAACCAATGCATCCAAAGTAGTTCCAACTAATAGAACATTTTCTGGGGATTATTCTACATTACATTTTGACTAACACTCAGGGGATGCCCCCTATAAATGCAATGTACTGTGTTAGCAATGGGAAAGAAGGGTATTGGAGGGAGGAAAGAGGGAGTAGTGTTTGTTGATGTTTGACTTGAATTTGATAATGTCATAGCAGGCAGGAAAAACACTTGTTGGAAGATTATTCCACATGCATTTCGCTAAAGGTGCACTGGCACCTGTGTAAGTTGGTCAAGTCACCTGCTCCCTAGGTGAGTGAGTCGACGTTCCTGTAACAGTGGCCTGACAAGTGTTCTACAGATTCTGCCTGTGCCGTCTCGTTGCTGGCTCTACAGCAGTCATTCCGAGATGCATCCACACGTTTGCCATCTTGCCCATCGCACAGTTGGCTGTGATTATTCCTGTAAGAATGCTGAGGCTGTTTTTTTTGTCCAAAACCCTTTAGCGTCTTAGTCCTGTTAGGGTTAATATTATCTTATAAGTTTGTAAAGAATTCAACCGTCATTTCGTTACCATATCCGATTTTTGGTTCATTTAACTTAAATATGATTCAGAGCCCATTCTAAATCATAGATCTGCCAGGGACCCAGATAAGTGTTAACTTTTGCTGTTGTATTTGGGTGAGAGATTGAATAGATTCTGGCAGCCAGTCGGTTCACAGAGATTTTTATCTTCGAAGGGGGTATGTGTCTCCATTGGAACACACTTTCTCTGCCTGGAACACACACTCTGTTCTCAGAGTATTTGAGAAAACTCCCGAGCCCGTTGCAGTCTCCCTTTGTGAACAGTCTGTAAAGATTGAGATCTCATCCTCTTCCATGGCTGAGTTTGGGGGACTTCCTCTCTAGATGGTATGGACTCTTTGAAGGCCAGTCTTCAGTTTTAATTTGCCACCTCACACTGCGGGATATCGAGTAGGTGTTTGCAGACCTGGGCCCTAATTCACCCATAAGCTAACGCAAACACTTGCATATCAATTTGAAATACGTTACGAACTAATTACGTGGATGTTTGCTATCATCTTTGAATGATTTCTAATGGGAAGAAGAAGAAATTCCGATATCAGCTGAGCTGTCGAATACCAAACCCAGGTTTGCGTATACATTTTGAGCGATAACGTTAAGCCTTCGCCCCAAAAAGTATAAACTACGAAAGTTGTCATGCGATAACGGATGGGTGAATTAGGCTCTGCTTGGGGGGCTGACAAATGTGATTTTGTATTCACTGCACTTCATCACTCACAATCACCAGATAAATCCACTGTAACTTACTATTCACTAGAGGAAAAAAAACCGGCCGCTGATTTGGATAATCTGGCAGGCCTATGGGGGGCCATACCTACCACCGTCTTCCCACCATTAAAAATCCTACCTTTTGTGGCGCTCACTCTCTTTTTATTATTAGAAATGTTAGAGATGGAGAACATTAGAGCGAGGGAGAAGAAGAAAGAGAGAGCGAGAGTATTTCCATCATTGAAGTTAGTATTGTGTACACTCACCCAAAAAAATCACAAACACCCGCACACAATTACACAAAATTCTATATTTCAGTGTGTGACGAGAGTAAAGCTATAACTCTAATAACAAGTTAAGGCTCTTTCTAGGTGGTTTTGATTTAATCAAGGTTATTTTGTGTATGTCAGTGTGTGTGTGTGAAGGTTCTAAACCTTTGAAATGTGTAGATGTTGGTGTTTGTGTGCTATTGTATGTCATTGTTTTCCTGGTAATTGTGAAATGCATATCCCACACAAACACACACTCACACACACACACCACGCTCATTAACATCAACAAATCTCTGGTAATAGAAATGTTTAAATGTAGTTGGCCTACAAGTACGCTTCCACACTTCCTGTACAGCTTGACGTTCATAATCCATATTAACAATCACATAGACATATTTGTGTGTGTGTGTATGTGTGCGAGTGTTAATATACGTAATCACAGAAATGATTGAAGTTGATAGAAGTGCTGACAAACTTACATATGTACACATGTGTGTATACGAGTATGTGAAAGAAGTCATCATTAAAACCTACCTTGGTAGGTGAAGGCCTTGTTTGTTTGCCCAGTGGGATTTCACCACCAAAAAGCAAAAACTTCTATGGAAACATTACATTCAGTTGAAAAAACATTTTTGGAGGCATTCTCTTACAGGTCGTTCTTTTCTCATATTTCTTCTATGAAATGAGATGGGAGTGTCGGAGGGCCTTGACTTTAAGCCGTTCCAAACCAATTCTCATTTCCGAGCCCATTGTTCGAAAAGACCTACCTAGTATCAATACAATCAATCTGATGACGATAAAGCTAATGTATACGCAAACCATCTTGATCGCGTATTTCATTCAAATCCCGCTAGAAATAACATTCCACCACCAGACGATAAACGTAAGCGAAGTCATGCATGTTATAAGAGAAACCGTAAGAACGGAAAAAGTTCCCGGATTTGACCTTGTTACGCCTAAAATCATCCTTGAACTTCCATATGTTGCTGTAATATTTATTTAACTGGATACCAAGATGAAAACATGGAAAATTTCTTTGATTCAAATGATTGTAAAACCAGGAAAGGATAAATCATTCTCTTCCTCATTAGCCTGCTTTCCTGCGTATCAAAACTTTTCGAAAAGGTTTTTCTACTAAAATTAATGCCTTTAATCGTGTTAATAAAACTAACACCAGACCACCAGTTTGGTTTCCGGGAAGGCCATAGCACTGTTGAACAGGTCAACCGTCTGACCCAAGTAATTGAAAAAGCTTTTGAACGTCGGGAATATTGCTGCGCCGTTTTTCTGGACGTCGCCCAAGCTTTTGATAAAGTATGGCACGTCGGATTGAATAGTAAAATTTGTAAATATTTGACGGCAAATAAGCACCGCCTTCTTGAATCGTACATCGCAGATTTAGATTCAAATGTGGAAGACACATTACTGATGACCGTGAATTACCAGCCGGTGTTCCCCAGGGTAGTGTACTAAAACAAAGACAAATACTAAGTATTCCAAACACTTTAAGACTTTGGAGAAATGAACGTCAGGTTTTTTGACTCTATTACACGAGGATTTTAATCAAATGCGGTTTTTTTTTCAAAAAAATCTCGCGAATGTGTGACCTTCCCAAACCGCGATCATCATCTGATACAAACTACGAAGTCAAAACTACGAATACGTCAATATACGACTATGAAGGTCAACTGCCTCTATATCACGATGCGAACAAAACTGTATCAACAAAGTTCTCATTCCTGCAGAGTACCGCTGAATAAAAAATCCATCCATTCATCTCGAAAGATATTTACATCAAAGGCTAAAGAACAGTCAGACGTTGGCCTCATTGACAGAGACAGAGGCAGAGATAAGAACCCAGAAAAAAATTGTAGAGAAGATGAGCGAGTTAGTTGACCTCTTGAAAGATGATAAGACTGGGACAAATGCTTACGTAGAGGATTAACCTTTCCTTAGAAAAATGGTGGCGTGTCATCAATTCATACGATTTTTTAAATAATATGTCTAAACCAAATCCATATTTAACCTACTGACAATCCGAGAGTTCCAAAGGATTGGAGTGTGTCATGTATTTTTCGATTAAGTTTTCCATTTCATTCCCGAAATTCGTCCTCATTTTGGAGAAGTAGAAGCAAAGATTCACTTATTCCAAATTCCATTTTAATAGTTTTTTGGCCTTTCGAAAACATCATTGTTCCCAAATATCCATAATAGCGAATTATTCGCAATGGAAATTCTCAGACAAATCTTTGTTTGGGAGTGGAAATTCACATTCCCTTTTTGTGAATGGGAATTCTCAGAATTTTCGTAAGTAAACGTAAATAAAACACATATAAAATATTTTTTTTCATGATATTTCTTTTTTATTATAAAGTTTGAACGTTGACATTGTGTGTGTGTAACACTATATCATTTAAAAGACCAAGCAATGATTCTTTTGAGTTAATTTTCGACCACTTTTTTGGCACATATTGGGCCGAATATCAGCCATAGCATGACGAATGTCGGTTCTTAAGTGCTCAAGATTTAAAGGTTTATCTGCATATCTAAAAAAGTCGAATGGTGTCAAATCGCATGATCTTGGTGGCCAGTTGATGTCGCCACAACGAGAAATTACGCTCGAGTTGTGTGGCATGTGGCAAACCACATATTCTCCAAGTCGTATTCTTCAATGGCATGGAAAAAAACTCGGTTATCATACGACCATAACGCTCTGAATTGACGGTGACGTTGTCGAAGAAGTAAGGTCCAATCACACCTTCGGAACCAAAGAGCGCACCAAACAGTGACTTTTTGTGGATGTAATAGGCTCTCTCCAATTACTTGAAGATTCTCTGAAGCCGAAAAACGACAATTTTGTTTATTAACATACCAACCGAGTGGGAAATGTGCTTCATAACCATAAACCATAATCTCCTCTTAAAGCACGATATGTCAATAAAAAAAAACAAAAAAAATAAATAAAAAAAAAAATTTTTAAAAAAAAATAAAAAAAAAAAAAAATAATAAAAATTTTTAAACAAATTTAAAAAAAAAAGATTTAAAAATTTTTTTTTTAAAAAAAATGCGCCTATGAGTGGATTAGTCGAGCTCGTACTTTGTTTTTTGTTTTTAGTTTTATTTATTTTTTATTTGGTGTTATAGTTTAACATACTCGCTGAAGAATTTTTTTTATTTATTTATTATTAATTACAATACAAAGTAAATTTATATTCTAATTTTTGGGTCCAAGGGTAAACCGGGTGACACAGACCATATGTTTAGATTTTTGCAGCGACAGACCAAAGCCTCTGGTGGGAATCGAACCCACAACCCCCACGCTGATAGGCAAGCACGCTACCAACTCGCCTACCGGGGCGCTTAAGAAGAATTTTTTAAAATCAATTTTTTTTTTTAATAAGTTTCGTCAAAACTGTTGGAAAAACTAAATTTGAGGTTCATTGGTGTTGCCATACATAAAATGATTATGTAATAATGCGACGATGCTGTCATTTTCAAAAATCATCATTTAAGTTTCAAATGTTGAGTCAGAAAATGGTCAAAATGATTGTCAAGCCTGCAACCTACTCGCCTACCGGGGCGCTTGAGTTGCCTTACGCCGGGTTTTCCAATAGAGACATAACAATTTCGCATCTTTATGTCAACGCATTTTTAATGATCTATCAGTGTCAAAACATTAGTCGAAGTCAATATTTTCATCATGGTAAAGTTCACTTGACAGCAACGTTTGGATATCAGGACTAGCGAAATTCTGCGTCGGTGCAAAGACCATACAGAGGGCAGACGTCCCAAGTCGTTGGCTGAACACTGCCAAGAGGTTATATGAACAGTATTTGTTTTAAAAAAATAGGTATTTGTTTAAAAAAAAAAACATTCCTTGCTTTGAAAACCTTGCCTGACATCTAGAGTGTGTAGGCGAACTAATGTGGTCAAACAAACAATTTGTGACGTCTGGCCTCAATGCAGTCTTTGGCTGGTGGTCTTCAAGAAAGCTTACTCCAATATTCGACCGTAATAATCGTCCCACCAGACAGGCTGTGCGTCCTCGTGTGGATACATTTGAATCCAAATTTTCGCATTTGGATGTTTCGGCGCCAAAGACATGACGTACCGCTCGATGCAACGAAAATATTGCAGCCACACAGCACGCGTTACAATCGATGTACTGAAAGGCAAATTCAAACTGCGTGGTCTGGCCGAAATTTTTTTTAAAATTCAAACTTAATAATCTCGTTTATGTGGGCCTGGAATTCATAGTAGCACATTCTGTAAAATTTCCCCATTTCCCACGTCGAATGGCTTCATTGATATTCACCTTAAGATCCTGAATGGATTATTCGCACGGCAACTCTAAAAAAAATAAACTCTAACGACGTCAAATCAATCCGAGACGGCTGTCGAACTTGCTGTGCAAAATATCTGCTGAAACCACAAATCTTCTAAGGTCGTTTCTTCAATCTCCGGCCACACCACATTTTGTAGCGCTCAGCGATAACCGTAGCTCTCCAAACTGCACCGCAAATCCAGACATTTTGCCAAATGCCAAACTAATGTAAAATTCAAGACTCATTTTACGCTTACGAAATAATTTAAAATGTTATTTAAGCCCGTTGGCACTTCAGCAAATGCATGCACATGTACATACGTATGTATGTGTGAGGGTGTTTGTATGTATGGGAGCATGTGGAAATTAATAGAAAAATTTTGCAGCGAGAAAGCATATAAAAGGCATTATTTTTAATATTACGACATGCATAAACATGGAATTCCACTACACACCAAAACAATGTTGGCGCGAGAATGAACGGCATTCAAAAGTTAACACACACGCATGCACCAGACTCACACTACCAGCCAGTCGCACTCCCACTCCGTGGCAACATCTACAAATGAAATGAAGATGACGAAGGAACAAACAACTCAAAACAGAAACACACGCTGGCAAACGATAGAGAATATGCACGACAAATGCCAAAGCGAACAAATGAAAGCGAGCGAACGCATACACGTCGCAAACAGGAAGACACTTTTTTCATCATAGTTGCCGCTCCTGATACAGTCATCTGCCATCGCCACTACCAGCACCGCCATCGAGCTGCAGCTGCACATCTTCATTAAAATGTAATTAGCACATTGTATCTCCTTTTACGGCTGCCTCTGGTCCCTAGCTCCGATTCGCCTGCCCCCTCTAAACGTGTCTTCATTACTCTGGCCTTTAAATGCCATGACCGACTGACTGTCATCCAAACAGCCAGCCAGGCATGTCTTTTTATTCTGCATGTGTATGCTGAAGATATTCCCGCAGAGGATACGGGTTGGGAGCTGCAGAACATCGTGTACACTCACACACACACACACACACAATGACAGTTACAGGTAAGAGGACCTCTTTCGAGCAGCCAGGCAGCCACTGAAGTAAGGCAATGCTATGTCATTCTCAAAAATGTTGTTGTAAACACTTTGGAAATGGAAAAGTTGTCTTTTTCGCCTTCTCGGGTTTCGCATTACAAGTTTGAAGGAAAATTCTCGTAATGTTGTTTTTTCTTATTTTTTTTTTACTATTTACAATGAAATGATTTTCATTCGCTGTATGTGTGTGTGTGTTTTTTATTATCATCCGAATGTGTTTTGTCAGCAAAAAGCATTGACTCCTGGCACACTTTTCTTCCTATTTACACACACACACACACACATATACATACATATAGAGAATAGTTTTGGGCATGCAGATGCGAATGTTTTTGGGACTTTCTCTAAGCGTTTAAAGAGAGGGGTTCTACTAGACATGGATTGTCTTTCTTACTTTCACAAACTGAACCTCATACTCCATAGTTGTTCTTTGATGAGTGTTTGAAAAACCTCCTCGGTAACTCCTAACACGGTTTGATCGGCTTGTCAAAGCACCCATCCGTAAATGAGCAGAGCCTTATAATTCTGTATTTTTTTTTAAATGTTTGTATGGCCCAAAGTAGCAACTATTTGCGGCTAGTTTTTTGTATTTCGCCGCTGGTCATCATTATATCAGCTAATGGACATCGCTGAATAAATTGATCCTCATCAATTGATGGAATTTAAAGAAAAGTATGTGCTAATTTGGGCCATAAATACAATACACCAACATTGAGTAATTCCAAAGAAAAACGATTCAAAAAACCGTAGTTTGAAATTTTCATTCCCTCCGAATGAAATCAAATTAGTAAAATTCTTCTCATACATTCTACTAGTTCTAGAGGGTTATAAAACTTTTTTGCCTTAGGTCTAGAAACGCGACTTTTAGCGCTTCAAATTTGGTGACCTTGGACGTTTTTGTGAATCGATAGCTTTCCTCAAGATTGAGATAATGTTGGTGTCGTCTGAAGGGTTTCGCGTTTCTTTTAGCGCTTCAAATTTGGTGACGTTGGATGCTTTTGTGAAGTGATAGCTTTTCTCAAGACGGAATGACATTGGAATGCGATTTCCGATTGAGATGTTGGTGTCGTCTGAAAGGTCATCAACTCCTCTTTACGAGAATAGCATGTCAATGTGGTTCAAGGACTCCAACAATTAAAAATGTTCTTGATTCTCTTTACGAAAATATCAGGGACTCACAAAATTAAAAATGTCCTTTGATCCTTTGGTATCCTGAAAAACGAATCTTTATTTTTTCTAATTTCTTTTGTATTACAGCCCAATACATTCCGTTTAAGATATATGCATTTTGGAAGGGAGTGACAACGGGTTCAGAAATTGTAGCATTTTCTTCAAAATGAAAATACAGTGGAACTTCCATAAGTCGAAGCACTTCTTTAATTAAGGAGACAAATTTCCTTTAACATTTTTATAATTAATTCCACAACTCAAAGTCTCTCTGGAAGTTTGACTGTATTTCCATTTTCATTAAACTAATCCCGGCATTGCTAAACGTCTAAACACTTTGGAAAATTGTGATTTTTTACATGTCGATGTAGGATTTCTTAAGTCGACACACGATTTCTTAACGGTGTCGAATTTTCATGAAACGCAAAGCTAATATTGGCTTTATCCTCGAATTGTTATCTCACTTTATGAAAATGTTTGGTTTTCCCCAACTTTTGTCCCTTTTTATCCTGTTTTGGTACGCTTCAAACCTTCTTGGGCCTTTCTATAACTTTTTATATTCTATCTGTCTTGGCTTCTTGGTTAGTCCAATTATGCCTTCTTCAACTTTTTGAAATAGATAATTTTAATTAGTTTCTCCCACTTTTTTAATTTTCTCTATTCTGTACTTTTTTACTCCTAGTTTCAACCCAATTCTGACTGCAGTTTCTATGCATTTGCCTACTACTCGACCGTTTGTGATTTTTTTAAAATTATTTTCATTTGTATATTCCACCAGTTTTGAACCCTTTTTCCCAAAAATGTAATCATTCCTGTCCATTAATATTTATTGAAAATGTGTTTCATTATTTTTTATTTTTCCCCTTTTTATCCCGTTTTGGGAACATTATCGTCACATTTCTAACGCATGTGCACCTGTTATTATCCACTTGTGGTTTCAATAAATTTTGTTTATCTGTTTTTTTGAACACGTTTTTGGCCCCTTTTTCGTACCATCACAAACTCTTTGTCACCTGTTGTTGCCAAACATTTGTTTCACTCTTTTTATTTTTCCCATTTGTGTACCTAATTTATCCAGTTTTGGTACATGTTGGCCCCTTCATTAACTGTTATCCACTTGTTTTTGCGAAAAATTTGTTTCACATTTTGTTAATTCCTTCCCCTTTTTGTAGTTTTTTTAATCCCGTTTTACCATCTCAAACTTATTTCCACTTGTTGTTGCCAACAATTTGTTTTAGCCTTTTTATTTTTCACTTGTTTGTACTATTTTATCCCGTTTTGGCCGTTTTGTCGTCCTTTCTCTAACTATTGTCCACTTGCCAAACATTTGTTTCACTTATTGTCTTAACTTTTCCCCCTTTTTATTCCGTTTTGGACCGATTTTCGTCCCATCTTTTACGCAGATCCAACTGTTGTTGCCAAAAATTAGTTTCACCCTTTTTTTTAGTTTTTCCCCTTTTTGTTCCCTTTTTATGCCGTTTTGGTAATATTATTTAATTGTTGTTGCCAACAATTTTTTTATCTCTTTTTTATCCCGTTTTTTGGCCTCTTTTTCGTCCCATCTCTAACTCGTTTCCACCTGTTGTTGCCAAAAACTTGCTTTGTACCCCTTTCTATTCCGTTTTTAAACTAATTTTTTTCCATCTGTGGTTGCCAATCGTAGTTGTTGGCCAATTTTCCAACAAAACTTGCGATATTTGACTATTTTGTATTTTTTCGTATTTCGGAGGGTTTTGGGGAAACATTTTTCACGTTTTCCAGTTTTCAGTCCTATTCAATCCGAATTTCCAAATAGCTTCTTTGCGGCTGTCTAGGCGGCCAGAACTACATGCTCCCCAAATTTATTGATTCTAGCTTCAGCCGTTTGGCCAGGACAGTGATGAATCAGTCAGTCTGTCAGTCAGTCACGCAGGAGTTTTATATATATAGGGATTACAAGGGAAACCTTGTCGTCTCGCCTCTTTCTATATTAATAATAATTTATTGTTTCATTCAACTCGCACAGCAACGAGATTTTCAAAACTTCATTTGATGTTAACAAAAACAAAAACAAAAAGGGAAACAACAACAGCAACATCAAAATCTAAAAAGAAGAAATATTAAATGGTGGGGGAAAGAATTCACAGCATTCTGCTTTTCTCGTTTTAACCGATTTCTCGTTTAAGATTAAACTTTTCAAATATTGAATGTAGTTATAAGAACAAAACAGCCCTTCATGGGAGTAGAAGTGTATGTGAGTGTATATGTGTGTGTGTGTGTATACATAGGAAAACTTTTCAACAACTCACACACACACACACATACAGGCATAAACAGATGAGATTCTTTTTGTTGGTATTCATATGCATCCATACTCTTACATAAGTAAGTATATATGTGCGTGTGTGTGTATAAGTGTGAACGAAAGGCCTAACAAAAGTTCATGTTCCAATCGTAGTTCTAAACTAAAAGGGTGTCACATCCTTTCTATATGACTGTAACAATTCTCATCAAATATATGTATTTGAATGTCACCTTGTAACATTTGAAACAGTCGGAGGGTGTCAAACGTACGTACGATAACCTTTTGGTTTGTGTAACTTTTTTAAAATGGGGCACACAACTAAAAACACAATATTGAGTACATGAAATGTATTTGTTGCGAAATACGAAGAAAATACATATAGACTATTGAAATTCGCCGTAACTTGTTCAATTTAGTCCAAAGGACTCAATAATTCAGAATTCAGTATAAAGGATTGGCTAATATTTTTTCAATCAAATCACTTTTTGAATGAGCTTTTAAGGAAGCTGGTCTTATGGTCTTCTATGTGTTGGTGTAGCCCTTCTACAGCTGATTTTCCCTATTCATATCGGTTCATGTTCATGTTAACAAGGCTAACTGTCGGGCTACACATTTCCAATGGCAGTTCTTGACCGGAATTCAACTAAATAATGTCGGCCTTGTTGTGGTAGGAAGTGTAACGATTTGGTCGACAGTTAGTGTATTCAGCCCGAAGACGCACTGATAGAGCGGAATCCATTCGTAGAGTTAAGGGTTCAATATGCTTGATAAGGCGATGTATAGGAGACTTATTCCGCGGTAGTTGTCGCAAACGGGTTTGTCTCCCTATGAATCGGACGCTGTACGCTGAAGTTCCAATCATCAGACATGCTTTCATGTACCCAGATTGTGAAAACTAGCTGAGGCACGCTTTTTATCAGCTCGTCTCTGCGGCCGTATACAGCTCTACCGGTATTCCATCAACTCCTGCGGCTCAATTGTTCAACAAGTGGATAATAGTTTGGGAAGGGACGAAAAAAGGGCCAAAACGTACCAAACCAGGATTAAAAAGAAGTACAAAAGGCGAAAAAACCAAAATGTGTGAACAACAATTTTATTCGATGGAAATGGAAAATGGTGCTAAAACGGGCTCAAAACTGGACATGACTTAGAGGTGGGAAAGACGGGATAAAAAGGGGGGGGGGAGGCTAAACATTTTTTTTGCCAAAAACAAGTGGATAATAGTGAGAGAAGGGTCGAAATGTGGAAAAATAGTACCAAAACGGGGTAAAAAAGGAACAAAAAGGGGGAGAAATTAAAAAAGGATGACAAGAATTTTTAGCAAAATCAAGTGAAAATGCATTACAAAAATGAGACCAAAAGGGGATAAAAAAAGTGTAAAAAATAAAAAATTATAAAACAAATTTTTGGCAACAATAAGAGTATAAAAGGTGGAGGATGGATGAAAAAGGGGCCAAAACGTACCCAAACGGGATAAAAAAAAATGACAAAAAGGGAAAAAGTACACAAGGTCAAACATACTTATGACAACGTACCAAAACCGGATAAAAAAGGGGGAAAATATTTAAAATATTTAAAAAATTGTTGGCAAGAACAGGTGGAAATGCGTTACGAAAACGGGATAAAAAAGGGTAAAAAAAAATGGTAAAATAATTTGTTGGCAACAACAAGAGGATAATAGTTAGAGGAGGTACGAAATAGGGGCCAAAACGGGATAAAAAAGGGACAGAAAGAGGGAAAAACTACAAAACGTAAAAAAAAATATATGACAACGTACAAAAACAGCATAAAAAGGAAGAAAAAAGGGGTAAAATAAAAAAAGG
Source organism: Hydrotaea cyrtoneurina (assembly GCA_958296145.1). Taxonomy (NCBI): domain Eukaryota; kingdom Metazoa; phylum Arthropoda; class Insecta; order Diptera; family Muscidae; genus Hydrotaea; species Hydrotaea cyrtoneurina. The sequence goes on along the minus strand of OY282514.1, from coordinate 66,843,762 downwards.
ATGACAGAAATTGTTTGCAAGAACATGGGATAAAAAAAAACGTTTAAACAAAACATTATAAAACAAATTTTTGGAACAACAAGAGGATAATAGTTAGGAGAGGGACGAAAAGGGGGCCAAAACGGAATAAAAAAGGGGCACAAATAACAAAATGTTGGCAACAATAATGGGATGAACGAAAAAGGGGCCCAAACGTACCAAATTTACAAAATGGGAAAAAATAAAAATGTGCGTAAAAATTGTAATCGATTGATGATTAAATTTTTGAAAGAAATGGAAAAATAGTCCAAAACTGGTGAGATATATAAATGAAAAATAAAAAAAATGTCAAAAGTGGCGAAAAGTACGAAAAATGCATGGACACTGCAGTTAGAATTGGGTTGTAAAAGGCATAAAAGGGAGTAAAAAAAAAGTATAGAAGGGATCCGAACTAGAGAAAATTAAAAAAAGTGTTAAAAACTAATTCAAATTATTTATTTTAAAAAGTTGAAGAAGGGATAAAGGGACAAACAAGCACCCAAGACAGGTAAAGTATAAAAAGTTATAGAAAGGCCCAAAAAGGTTTGAAGTGTACCAAAAAGGGACAAAAGGTGGGTGAAACCAACAATTTTAATAAGATGACCTAACAAGTCGAGGATACTGAAAAGACAACACAAATGGTCCAAGATGGGAAAACTTTTTAAAAGTAATCATAAAAGGCGAGAAGTAAAAAAGAAAACAAAAGTTGGGAAATAGTTTCGGGCTGGACAACAGCAGTTGCACAGAGTAGAAAATTCCAAATAGGGGAGAATTAAAAATGTGTAAAAGAATACTTTAGATTAATCCCGACAAAAATTGAAAAAATACGATAAATGTTCTGAGGAAATAAACGAATATTTTGTGTTTTTACTGGGACAGGGAAATTTTCGCGTACGATAATAATGATCAATATGATCCGACGAGATAAGTGTGTACAACAGTTAAACAAAACAAAATAATTGAATTATTCAAAATCCCCTTCTAATCAAGTGAACACTGTAAGTTTTAAAACAAAATTCATGAAATGTGAGAAGAAGCCATTATAAGTCAGAAGTTAAAGTACGGACGTGAACTGATAAAAAAAAATTAGTAATCCGTACTTAAATTAAGCCGTAGCGGTGTCATGACAAATCCCAGACGGAAAAAAGTGTCATTTCTCATTACATTGAGGTGAAGTCACAAAATTTGTGTTTAAAATTAAATATATATCATGAAAATCGATGAACGCATTTCCGTTTTATTCACAATTAAGTAATGGTACCTCATTTTGGACTGAGGGTATCTCTTTATTGGTGTAGAAAATGGGTCCAATGAAATCTATTTTTTTTTCTAATACTTTCCAATCATAAATGTTGAGAAGAAAATGCGACAACTGCCTTTTTTAACTTGTCTGGGTAAGCAGAATCTTTAACAATATTTATTTTATATCTGTTCCAAAATTTCAAAAATTCACGGTGTACGGATTCGCCAGCTTGCTCTGACCAATCTCCTAGTCCAAAGCCAGATAAAAATTTCAGACAATCGGTTAGATGTCTTGTAAGTACATGCATTTTTAATGTTTCCGAAACTCCAGTCGCCAAAAATGCTTTGCGCACTTCACTTACTCTTTTTTCTACGTCTGAATGAACTGGGCCTCTGGAAAAACAGCACTCCACAAGTTTAAAAGCTCTGCTTTAAAAGCATGGATAAAGGGCACAATTTTGAAATACCCAACTTGGCCGTAGATAGCTTCATCGTTGAGTTTAACCAAATCAAATAAAAGTTTGACATTATCGTCTGATTCCTTGATTCCCAGTTTTGGTTTCACACCCACACTACCCCCTTCTGCGTAGAGTTTTCGTTTTTTCTCCAACACTTCATAATTTTCATCACAAAAGTAACCTTCAGGCAATATGGTCATACAGATCTTGAAAAACCCTTGACCTCCGTCGGCCATAATTTTCACTACGACATTGCCAATAATATTCCGCTTTTCAACAACGGCATCCAATAATTCTGATGCATTCGCCCAAATGACAGGTCTTTGCTCCTTCGGCTTGGAACCTTCAATATCGAAATTGAGCATAGAATTGTAGTAGACATCCTCTAATAGCTTTGAACGGTCTGACGTGTGTTTAGAAAAATATGCTGGCACAGATTTTTTTCCAGCAGACGATCGCAGGAGGTTGGTGACCTGTTTCATTTGCTTCTGTGAGGCCCCAATATTGTCTTGGAAATTGTGTAACATATCAGAACTGAAGGTTACCTGTGAACTCGTGGCTGGATTGATGATAATTCTGGATTTTTAACCCCAACGTACTCAATTCCAAGTCAACATTTGTTCTGCTATTAGCTCTTGGTTCTATTTTCCGGTTTATAATATACGTTGCGACTTGTTCTTGCTGTTTCTGAGGCAGCTTACTGACCACTATTTGTTGACAATTATCACGAGCAGCTGATACAGAACCACAGGGATGTACCTTTCCCCTCCTAACTTCTTGGAAACATATTTTGCAGACATTCATGGTGCTAATTTCTTGATTAATTTTCAATTTGCATGGCAGTTTGTCAATTTTAGATGCACCATTTAGTCCATTACTGATAGTCCAAATATAAAAAATGTCACCATTTTCATAGATGATCAGGTAGGATTTCGCGCAAAAGTGCGTTTTAAAGGTATCGCCGAGCATAAAAAATTCCATTCGGCCGTTTTTAGCGGCAGTTTTTTTATACCTTAGACCACTTGAAGACAGCTGTGATAAGGCCAAGACTTATCTCTCACATGTAAATACATATACAGTGTTGAGTCTGAGTCGATGTGAATGAAGTTTAATTGGGCGTGTCCTTTGGGAGTGTGGCAAACGTCAGCTCCAACTTATAATGCCACTGGTCATGGGATGAAAAAAGACGCCACTACCAACCCACAAAGGGTAGTGGTACCTTTATATACCTGAGGTACCTTTATATACCTGAGATGTTCATTGAACACCACTGATCCAATTTAGAGGCTATTTGACTACAGCAGCGTTGAATTTCGTAAGAGAGCCCATCGATGTGACACCTGCTGCCCGTAGAGAGTTGTTCATGGATGCAGTAGGGTATCATTTGGTCGACCGCTTCTTACGTTTGACTATCCCCTACATGTTACGCAACGTTTGAGTGTTTATGTACACGAAATAACATGTTATATTTGCAGCATAAAAAACATTTTATGTGAAAAATGAATGGTGAAAAACAAAACACAGACAGCAGCAGTGGCAGCACTGTGTGTTTGTGTGTGTGTATGTACTATTCCAACTTCATACATACAGATGTGCGTATGCATGTGTGTATAGACAAAAGGATAAATATATCCAACAGATGCATGTGTGACTGTGCGTTTTAATATCTATAAAAACAAGTAAGCAAATGAACGTACTTACGAGTGAGTTCACACACACACACACACACATTCACGCATAGACAGACAGACACTTTCAAATATATTCATATTGCAAAAACTAAATACTCATACATGGAAGTTCTCATCTACATACACATGTATGTGTGTGTGTGTGCGAGTGTGTAGTTTCATATGCGCCAGCGAACAACTAGGATGACTGAAAGCAGCTGGAAGCGCATAAACAGTTGTGTCCTTCGTATGCAACTATGCCAATGTAGATGTTTTCCTTGCTACTGGCAGCTATGGCAGATACCAAAAGCACATGCACACGCACGCATACACACACACAAACACACACTCACACACATTTGCATGCATTATGCTGTACAGCATAAACTGGTAAATGTGATTGTAGCCGAAGAGCGGGGTGGCTGAAGACAACAGCAGAAACGAAAACAAAAAAGAAGGAACCGAAAAACGAAAAACTTTTTCTGTTGCTGTTGTTGTTTGCTGTGTGCGATGTTAGTTAAGCTTGTGGTTACTTTAGGAATTTCAATCGTTCCTTATTGCAAGCAAGTGTTGGTACTGTGTGTGTGTGTGTGAGAGCATATTCAATGCATGTCTGTATGTGTATGCAGGCGAGCGAGTGTTGGTGGTGTGTGCAAAACTATGGCAAAATAAGGTTAGGAAGCAAAAACCTTCGGGACTAACAAAAAAAAAAAAAAAAACACACCAACACCATTCAGCACGTATAAAATAGCTGCATATCCCTCGTTAAAGTGGAGCAAGGACACGCGTAATAACGTTGACACGCACTTGCAACACACAGAAAATATGTTTTGTCTCATCCCCTCGAAACACACACTCGCCCATCAACATCAACATTACCATTACCACCAACCTCCTCCAGCGTATTATTTATATGCGATGCTGCATTTGTGTGCGTGTGCAGGAGTGCATCCACACACACACACACACACACACACATACAGGGACAGCTGTGCGCGTTGTGTATACCCACAAGCATTCCAGAACTTTGCTTTTGGTGCATGCAAATTTCCCGAAAACTCAGCGGAGCATCGTCAACATCCTTATTTATAGTTTGTGAGCAAAAGGCGCTTGCCACCAACACCACCACCGCCATCACCACCACGACCAACAACATCAAATCCTTGCTGATATCACATTCGAAATGCCGGAACATTGCAGCGAAGCTTTCTTTGTTCGGTACGAATTGTGGTTGTGAAAAAGAAGAGGAAGCTTGGTAATGGACTTCATTTTAGCGATGATGCCTGTCTACATATTCTAACAGGATGCTATGATCTGAAGGATTTCAGTGTGATCTAGCAAGTCCTATTTAAGAATTTCAACGTCGAATGGTTGGTGGCTGCAAATATTTGGTATATCAGTTAAAGTGTTGGGTTGAACTTGTCATTGAGACGCCGCCGCCGCTTATCAATCAGCTGTAATAATGGGTCATGTGCATGATCAGGACAACCACAAGACCAAAAGCAAAAGCCAGCTCAGACCAAGCCCGACGGTTTTATATGAAGCCAAAGGAGTTTCAAATTGTATAGAAACTATGACGTGGCAAATCGAAAGATCCGAAAAATAAATTCCCCGGCTTCTATCAAGTACCTGGGCATAATGGTAGACGGGTGGCTAAATTTCAAATGACATTTGTACAAAGTCAACTGGCCATGGCAAACGCATAAGGACACCAACAAAGTAGTAAAAGACTCATCTGTCGAGCAACCAACTCTATAATTCTCCACGGAGCGACAGTTTGGGAGGCACTATTAAAAGCAAGGCCAGCAAGGAGATAAAGTCAATATCACCAAGGAGCTGCCTCAGAGTTTGATGCGGATTCCATGAGGCAGCAAATGTGGTGGCTAAAATCAATAGGCAGAAAATCCGGATTGGAGAACCCTACGACCAGTTGAAAAAAGAGCAGGTGACAAAATTAGACGACAAATGATCACCTAACTTCGTTCCAAACGGTATCTTTATTCGTGTGAACACGAACAAACTAAATTCAACGAAGAGGATGAATGCAGAACACGTCGTATTGCGATGCCCACTTACTTCTTTGCTCCTCTTCTCTCATGTGATTATCACATAGCTGAGTAAGGTTACGAAAATTTGGCAACCCCGTGTAATTGGATTGACAACAAGTGGCAGGCAACAACAGAAGGAGAGCGAGAAGTCAGTTGTTGAATAGACGTTGAAGCGGTCACACTCATTAATACGAACTCTTTATTTATTTCTTTTAAATGTAATTAATTTCCTTGAATTCAATAAATCTATTAATTTTATGTTATTAAATCAGAAGTGGACGTTAAAATATCTTCAATCTTATAGCTGCATATTCTCTTTCAGTTGTCCTGGCTTCTCATCACGTGCGAGCTTCGTCCTTTTTACCAACCTGGTTTTCGTAGAAATCGGTCTACTGGAGACCTGATGGCGTTCCTTTCGGAGCGATGGAGTCGATCCATTCACCGCCTTGGCGAAAGCAAGGTCGTGGCTCTGGATATTTCCAAGGCTTCCGATAGGGTCTGGCACGGAGCACTCATATCAAAAGCTATTGCATTTGGTGTCGGTAATATCTTCTCTCGATTCATATCGAGTTTTCTCAGGGATCGCTCTGTACGAGTTGTTTTAGATGGGGTCTCATCCAACGAGCATAGGCTGACCGCAGGAGTGCCACAAGGCTCTGTCCTCTTTCCTTCTCTATTTCTCATTTTCATTGACGACCTTTTGGGGTCGAAAGAAGCATTCAAGTGTTTAGGCTTTTTGAAGCGGTGCAACAAATACTTCACCCCATCTGATCTCGTAAATATTTACACCACCTACATCCGGCCTAAAATGGAATACAACTCGCATATATGGGCAGGGGCTCCATTAACATCTTTGAAGCTTCTGAACAGTGTACAGAGGAGAGCGGTGGTGATGATTGGGGATGGTAGGGTATCCAACTCTAGTGTCTTCCTGCAGCATCGCCGTAATGTGGGTTGTGTATCGCTATTCTATAGATATTTCAACGGTATCTGTTCGTCAGATATCCTTCGCCTGGTCCCTGACGTTAGAAAATTTAGCCGAAATACACGGCTACCCAGGGTCTCTCATCCGTTCATTTTCAAATGGCCGATTGACCGGACGACGCACTATAGAGAAAATTCGTTCTTCAGCCGTACTGTTCTCATGTGGAATAATCTTCCTGCAAGTGTTTTTCCTGCCTGCTATGACATTATCAAATTCAAGGCCAACGTCAACAAACACACTCCCTTTTCACCCCCTCAAATACCCTTTCTTCCTATCGCTAACACAGTGCATTACATTTATAGGGGCCATCCCCTGAGTGATAGTCCAAAAAAAAAGAAGAAAAAAACGGCATAAAAAGTCATTTCGAATCAAAATTAAAGGTTCCACTCTTGATTTGATTTTTTTTATTTAATTACCCAATATCTCATGTCTGGGTAGATCCATTCGAGCCATCTTCCGCACTTTTGTGAAGTTACAATCAAATCGGATAAGTTAATTGTAAACGGAAGATTTATTTCCAAAAAAAAAAACTCTGAACAAATTTGACTCTGTGGAAATTTGAAGACATTCCAACTGGGCATTTGGGCTTTGTCCATTTAATAAAAAAAAAATAAGAAAGACAATGCGGTGGGGAATTCTCGAATTGCCGCTCGATTGCTTTTCTGGAAATCTTTCTGGGAAATGTCTTGATGGCAAGGCGTGTTACGAGAAGGGCTACCTGTTATGCCAATCTGGTGAAAGGCGCGTGAAACGACTGATACGTCAGAAAATCCATCAGTAAATGATTTCTATTGCATTTTGGCTGGGTTATTTTATTCGAAATATCTTCAAAAATCATATGTTGAGACATTTTCTGCATAGGTGAATATAATGGCATTTAATTAGTCGAGTGATTCGTGTTGTAAGTATACGCTCTTTATTAGCTGCTATCCATGAAGAACTCTCTGAAGATAATGGGTGTGGTAGGAGCATTTGATTGACCATTCGCTAGCAGGAACGACGAACTCATCACCTACACATTGTTTGTATGTAAAAACTCTGTAAATGATAAACCCAAACAAAATTCCGGCAAGTGGAAACAGGCGGACTAAACAAAATTGGCTGCCCGAAGATATCCATAGGCTTTACTGGAAAAAAAAATGCTCACAAGTAGCGTTGCTGAAGCTACTCAACACTTGCTTATGTTTCGTTTTAGACATGCACTGGTATGCATGTCTGTATGTGTGTGTGTGGATACTGCTAACTATCTTTTGTTTATCTTAAGACTGTTCGATGTAATTAAATTCCACTCAGAGGACACCATTGCAACGAATCCCTTGAAGACATACATACGTCATGCTGTCTCTGAGAGAGAGACAGTGTGTGTGTGTGTCTGTGTGTAGCCTTACCTAGTTACAAAACCTTGTCGAATGACAAAGGCCAGCCAGGATAGCTGGTGGAATAGTCGGTGCTTTATTCCTTGGATTGTTTGGTTACTGTTGCTGCAAACATTTTAATCATAAGTAAATCATTGAGGGATATAAATACAAACACACACACACACACACACTCTCTATGAAATGTACACGGACACATATAAAGGCAGCCATAGAAATCGCAACAGTTTCCTGGAAATTCTTGGATATACCATTCGGTGACATTATATAAACTTTGTTGAATTTCATGTAAAAATGCTGTACTTTGTGTCCTCCAACTCCTACCAAACAGCCACCTTCACCCCACCCCGTTTCCCCACTAACACAAGTACAAGCCAAACAAATGCTTCTCCTTCTGCTGGCAGAGTGGTGTGGTGTTGAGTGGGGGGGTGGGGTGTTTGGGGTTGGGAAAAATCCTTGCAACAACATTAGTTACAATGTTGAGATTTGTAGAATGCAATCGCACAACTTGAAATTAAATATTGTGTGTAGTACACCAACACACACACACACACACATATACAGATATCTTGCGCGGGTTTCTTTAAAGTAGTTTCCACTCTGCACCGTGGTTTAATTCGTTAGTGATATTGAGCTCGAACTGTCAACATTTGAATATGTGGAAACTAATCGAAAATGTCGGACCTGCTGAAATGTCCACTAATTGGGCAACGATCCACAAAAACACAGGTCCGCCAGGTTTGTATCCTTAGCTGGCAACTGGACACACAAAGACATGCATCTTAGAGTATCCTTTATCTGAAGGTGACATTAAATTGAATAATACTGAAAACTTGAGTATCAAGTCACACATCGGAAGCTAACTAGTTTGTATGTGGGACATAAGCCAGGATTTTAACAAATTCAAAGTACGCGATTTTTAATCCGCTTCTGAAATAAATCTGTTCTTTGTGATGAACTCTACCGATTTGGGGGAAATTTCACAGAAATTATTTGGATCTTCTTAAACACAACTAAGCGTAGATGAATTTAAGAGAAATCTAGCTTCCTAGGTTTAACCATGTTAACCATGAAAAGAAATTCTCAGTTTCGACCACAATTTCTTGAATTGCAATGCAAATCTTTCCAAAGCATGGCCAAATTTTGTTGTGTCTATGTGTTGCTAACAGAATGTCGTGAGTCTTATCAGATTATCACCGTGAAGGCATGAACCATGGTACGCTATCGCACAAACAAGGTGGAGACCATCAAGCAGCCGCTATCAATTCGAAGCATGATGTCAATGGATCATGACTTTCCTCTTGTTTTGGGGTCGACGTCTATCTAACATCTCTGCTGATCTATGGGTCACAGCATCCGGTTGCAATGCAACGCCACACCGGGCCGAAACTCTTCCCCCGACTTGGGTATAAACCACAGCCACCACGATACTCCCCAAGGGATCGCACCTGCTGTTTAAGACAGAACAAGTTACGCGGGCTGTTGAACACCTGTGAACCACATTAAAGTCACCGATCAGACCCCTTAACCAAATGCTAATAAGCTAAGGGTTTTTATTCCGAATAATATGGGATTGGTTACGCACAACAATGTTCACTCATCAGCCTAGCATCCATCCAGAATTGTGCAAACTATAGCAAATTTAGAATCCCAATTTTGAGGTTTTTACACCCACTCAATTTTAGGAATTCTGGGATTACTTGGATTGAATTGCTAAAGGGTGTTTTTTATTGAGGTATAGAACTTCGAATTGAAATAAAACACAAGAAAATCGTTTTAATGTCCATCAATTTGGCTTTATTGGAAGGATAATTTTATGCCATTAATGTTTAAATATGATTTCGGGCATGTGGCCGCCGCGGCTGGCTCGAATAAAGCCAATTCTACAGGTCCAATTTTCCAATTGATGGACAAAGCTCCAATTGCTGTGCACGTTGGCGAATCGATTCATTCGGGTTCTCTTCAACACTTTGCTCTACAGCGGCAATTGTTTCTTCGGTGAGCACTGTTCGACGTCTCTGCGGATGCGTATTATCACATAGAGTAAACGTAGTGCGAAAACGATCCATGGTTAACCGAATTAATTGCTCTGATGGACGATTATGTCGACTAAAATGGACGGAGCTTGCGGTGAACTTCGCGAACTGAACCATTACTTTCGAAATAAATTTGCACGATTTGCAAGCGTTGTTCTTTTGTCAACCTGTTCATGATGAAATGGCAAACCAAACTAAATATTAATCACTTGACAGCTGACAAAATGGCCGCCGGTTAAAAAAGTGATGCCAACTTAAAGGTCTATACCCCAATAAAAAACACCCTTTACATTGTATTTTATTTATCCAAGTCCAACACAATTTCATGGCAATTGTCAGCAAAGATTTCAGTAAAAATCGAGTTGTAACATTTTCATGGAAACACAAAATATCATCAAAATACGTAAATCTTATCCTAACTTTAAGAAATTCCATGAAAATGTAAAAAACTATTCAGGCAGTTTCAAAGATGGTAAAATTCGAAGTTTCAGTCGGGTAAACTGACTTATGGAGGGTGCTTTTTTTTGACGTGTGGTTTTCAGGAAGAAATAAAATGCATATAATTTAATGTTATGACCAAGAATTTATCTTTATTCTTAATGATAAGGGTTTGCTATTATGTTTTAAAAATGATTTCGGGCAAGAGGCCGCGCGGCTGACTCGAATAAATTCCAGCAGAGAGGCCCAAATTTCAATCGCTTTTTGCAGCATTTGGGGACGTATTCTCTGCCAAGATGTCAATCGATAATAAGCGACTTCACAGAACCCCACAAAATGAGTCCAGCGGTGTTAAATCGCAAGATTTTGGAGGCCAAGCCACAAGCCCACGAGGCGAGATAATGCGCTCACTCAAAGTTTCCTTCAATGAGTTGATAGTTTCGTTGGCTTTATGGCATGTAGCGTCGTCTTGTTAGAACCAAAGGATGTCCACATAAACATCCTCCAATTAAAGCAGGAAAAAGTCATTAGTCATGGCTCTATAGCGTCACCCATTGACGGTAACATTCGGAAGAAATATGGTGTTCAGAAATGAACATGGATATTCCGCCCAGGCTGTTATCACTTTCAAATGTGAGCACGTTGCTGGTGGTGTGTTTGGATTATGCTGTATTTACACTTCGGAGAGTGTACGATCAATTGACCCTTGCACCGATAACAAATGTACATGCATGGTGACGAGCAAATAGATGCACATCGCTATGAAGAAAAGGGTCGCGATAAGACACCACGCACACACACACACTAGAATATAAATAGAATTAATAATGTAGTTCCTAAGTAAAACAATTGTTTAGATTGGTATAAATAGTCCATACCAATTCCTTGGTTCTTTAGTATTATTTCAAGGTTCATACTGATTGTATGTTCCATGTATTCACTGGGTGCATTACAAAACATCCAGACAACTGAATAGAAGTAATAAATACTCACTCATATGAAGAGAAACCGTAGTAGTTTCATTCATATGGACCAATGATTCCCTCTCCGCATAGAGCATTTTGAGAATGTAACGGCATCTCAACCATGGCTTGCGAATTTTCATTACTCCAAATGCGACAATTTTGTTAATTAACGCCCCCAATTTCAACCAAAAGTGAGCTTCATCGCTAAACAAAATTTTCTTTTGACAATCGGGATCGGTGAGTAAGTCTGTTGTTGTTCCGGAGTAAGTCTATTGATTATGAACTGGCAAAACCAAATTGAGCATAAATCAAGTGACCGCTGACCAACTCCAAAAAAAAGTGTGGCCAGATTGAAGACCACACGTCTAAAAAAAAACACCCGTTATTACTCAAAAGTCCTAAAGAGACGAAAGTCTGGTTCACCAATAACAAAAAAATTGTACCATTGAGGAAAGATTTAAAAAGTAGAATTTAGGCGCGGTCATCTAATAAATCATCTGAACCGATGACAGATTTAGTCAATGTTTGATAGGGTGTCTCCTACGATGGGGTTGCATTTCTGCGACCAAGGAGTCAAAGTTTACCACGGAACAATTGAGGGATTTGTTGTGAAGCTGTTTAACAATTCCCTGTTCGAAAACCAGCCTTGAATTTTCCAGCAGGATTCTGCGTCGGCACATAAGGCTAAGACGCTCCAAGACCTGGCTTCAAAATCTAGGGATGCTTCATCTCCTCTGAAGAATGACCCTCTGTGAGCCCTGATTTGAATCCAGTGGATTCCAAAATGTGGACAGTTTCAGAGGACATGGTTTACAACTCTCCAATGGACGAGTTGCTGCCAGTTATTGATGATTGTCGGACATTGTGATGTTTTTTTGGTATTGCAAAATTGATATCCGCACTAATTATTTGTAACCATAAATAACATGTGAAAATAAACTTACCTCTGCGTTCTTGCATTGACACGTTTCATATCGTCATAATGATTCAGAATGGTGAATTCTGTTTCGCCCTCTTTGGGCATAATCATGTCGCTACGCATCTGTAAGGAGAAATCAATTAGTTTGAAATGTAGACGCGAATGGCTGGCAGCCGATGTCACTTACGTCGTACAATAGATTTTTATTCATTTCAACAATCTCATGATCGTTGCCAATTTCGGTTTCCGGCAATTCCAACTCCGTGATATCGACTGACGTATACCGTGGCCTCAATTGATCAATATACTGATTGGCATCACTCATGGGACGTAAATCAGGATGATACAGTACACGGCCATTGTTATCAACGATAAACGAATACCCATTCGGTCCCAATTTATGTTGTGGTATCATTTTGCGTATCTCCTCAATGGGGACATCGGTGCCAACGACACCAAGCAGGTTTGCCACACGTACCGAATGGTTGCGTCTATCGAAGACCGGAGTTGAAACTGTCGTCACCAAACGACGCTGATACTCCGAGTCACGAGCCAGACCGCCCGATATCCCAGCAACGAACGTATTCATTATGAAATGGCAAACCAATGCCAGCCTAAATATTGTCGACTAAGAATTCTGAAAAACGTTGATCCAAAGTCGAAGCATCTTCAAATCACAGAATCCGTGATTAGGTCGGCACGCGTGCCACTGTGCAAAAAAAGTCTTTGGCCAAAATGCATTTGTGATGAAAGACTGAGAACCCAACAGTACAAGGACAACAGATTGAATGACTACGCAGCTTAATAATGGATAAATAGATGGATAAATGTTTGACTAAATGGTCTTATAAAAGTTTCAATAAATGTGGAAATCGACAGACGGATGGATGAATGGATGGACGCAATTGTGGATGGTGGTTGGCTGAGTTCAAAGAATCGCAAAAGACGAGATACGGCAACAAATAGACGTACAAATGGATGGATTGCTAGTTATTGGAAACTAAAACAGCAACAACAACATGAAATGAAACGAAATGAACGAAGAAGTCGAATTATCAAAGGCTGCTACTCGCCGTTCGAACAAAAGAAGCGTGTGCGGGCGCCATATGTTGCATTTGACAATCATGATGATTATACGATGCCATATGTGTGTATGTGTGTGTATAACTGTCGGTCCATACCTCCACCAATGAGACTTCCAGGCTGGTCTCCTTCCACCCGCTTCATATCCCTCAGACATGTGTATGTCATTTGTAATCGCATCGTAGTGCTTTTGTTTGGATGTGTCCGTGTGCCTGTGTATGTGTGGCTGACTAAATGCCTTTGACAATAAAAGAAAAGTTCTAAGGTTCATGTTCGACTCATGCCCACAGCCCGACACGTATGAACGCTAGACTCAGTGCCACTGTGACGGAGCCTCGGCCTCGGTCTGTGCGTGAATGGTTATCCGATTTTAACAGTTAAAACGATTTGAACTTTTCTTACTTCCTCTATGCTATGATTTTTTTCCTCCCATCATCTTTTGGTGATTTCTGTTCATTGGACTTTTAGACACAAAAGTATGTGCGATATTTTCAAAGTTATTGAGCGTTTCCGTTGGCGAGATGACGCCATCGCCATCATCAGTCATTTGTGCGACTTTAACTGAGTTGCGTTGAGTTGACTGTGCAACTGTACAATGCCGTGACAGGGATGGCATATAAATCGCAGAGAATGAAATTCTACAAAAATCTGACATAAATTGTAAAAATCCCAGCAGGAGCACATACAGACACACACACACACACATGTAGATTTGTAATGAGCATACAATTAGACATACACACATACACATCCACTCACATTTGAGTCCCCGATGGAGAAGATACGCATCTCTAGGAAATATTTCAGTCGATCTGACATAAAATGTCACTTGTCACAATTAATTACGTATAATTAAAAATCACTGAGAGAAAAAAGTGCCGAGAACAAGAACAAAAAAAAAAAAATAATTTTTATGCTTTTCACAAATGACAGTTTTGGCATTGTTGTTGTTGTTGTTGTATGAAAGCGTATGAATGGTGGATGTGAAAAGTTTTGAGTCAATTATGCGTGAGTATGAGTGTGTGTGTGTGTGTAAATGTGTCTTTTCATGAAATTGAGTTCAACCCGTTTGCCTTTAACAGATTCACTCGTCATCGAAATTGTTCAGCCTCTTTAAATCGGGTCATTTTCAATATAAATAAACGGGTTTACAGTTTCCGGATGGGCAAGAAAATTATGCCCATAACCTTTACGCGTTGAGTCCTAACAAAATTAAGCGCATCGGTAGACGAGTTGGGAGCGTGTTTGTTGTGAATTTAATTCCCAGCAGAGCCATTGGTCTGTCCATAAGCGTAACTAGACTGATTTCGGACTGCCTGAACTTGTTCTTATCGAAATCAAGTTAATAAAATGAAGAAGACCAAACAATATCGCTTTGTATTGCCAGCGTAGTCGGTAAGTTGTGCATTTGCATGAAGTCAAATTCAGTTGTCATACAGATTTTTTAACTTATTTTTCATACTAAACATGACCTCGAAATTTTATAACGCACTACAAAATTGTCGATTGAATTATTGGTCGCCAAACACACACGAGGCAACTCTAACTATAATGAGTGCAATTTGAAACTAGAAGCGAAAAACATTCCCGCTCACGAATTGTAAATGCCGAACACACATACGCCAATTACATTATGAACTTCCTTATCCTTCGTGGGTTTATTCATGAGAAAGTGAGTTGGTTAACGAAATTATGTCAAGAAACACCACAAATTATTTGATCATTTTTGTCATTCAAAAATAATCCAGTAAACATTTAATTTGGATAAATGTAAACTCCAAAAAAAAAATCATATTTTCTTCAGTTTTCAGTAGAAGATTTTTATTTGAAAGTAATATATTGTACACAATATAATTATTTGACTATTCAGTTGCAATCACCTGTTTCAGTCATATTAAAGCAACTCACAATCAGAGAGCGAAGCCGACCGGCTCACAGCCGCCGCCGACTGTTTTGCAGCTATTGGTGCCGCCGCCGCCAATGTAAACGTCTGAAATTCTTACCCTGCCATTACAAGTGTGAATATGTGGAGTTTTTCGAACAATTACTGCCCAGTGTAATGTCTGGGTTAGCCGGCACAATTGGCTTAGTCGATGTTTATTACAAAATCTATATGAGAATCATTTCTTATTGCACATCTATATAATTGTATAGGATGAGAACTTGGAATGGATAGGAGATTAGAACAAATGAGGGATGCTGGGGAAGAACGACCTAAGTCAAATTTGTCGAAAGATCCTTCTGATCTTTCGAATGATACTTCTGGTGGCCGCTCTGTACCTTTTCTGGTTCTTTGTGGTAACCATATCGCTCATTTACTTCAATCGTGTCACAAATTCAAAAATTCACTTTTTATGTTTCCATGACATGAACAAAACTGAAAATCTCTTCTTTGAGTTGACTTTTGTTTTGCGTGTATTATACATACATATGTCGGGGCTGTGGTTTATTCGGGAAACCTATGAGTTTTCTCCTATATTTGCTATTTGGATTTGTGAAACTATTAAAGTAAATAAGCGATATATAAGAACCGCTCTTACTACCACCATGTAGATCCCATTTCACTACCCTTGGCCGAAGTCCCAAGATCTGCCTATGGAGTTCCTGCATTCGTAGAAAGCATTAAGTCCCTTTCAGAGTCTTTGCATTTCTTTGCCAGTGAAGTTTACTATCCAGAAATAATGCCGTAGCTGGTTTGAGCTGCACTTCATCCAGCCGCGGCAATCTAAATTTCTCTATCTTGAATCTTCTGGTAAGAAGTACCAGTTCTGTGTTATTTGGGTTGACTCACAATCCCTTAATTTTGGCCCATGATTGCTCACCCAACGCCGCATTCATCTTGTTATCACACGCCATCATCAGGTTCAAATTGTAAATTCTATCTCATTTCTTTGGGCCGCTCTTGGGCTTTGAACCGTACTCACAGCCATATCACAACAAGCTCGTCCTGTGCTATCACTGTCCAATTGGAACTTACTCCGTTGTGGAGATTCTGCCAGTGAGATTCTAACGTAAATACATTCAAGTGAATCTAGAAAAGAAAATAATATGTTTTTTGGTTGTCTATTTATGCCTCAGCTAGGTTATGTCAATTTCGAACAATTGTTTCCCTTAAGTCAAAAAGTTGGCAAATCGATTGAAAACTGCCTTTGTCACATTTATCCAAAGAAGAAGAAGAAGAAGAAAAAAACGGATTCACTTGTCAACCATTAACTCACAATGGGTTAAACGAATTCTAATGTTGTCTATTTATGCCTCAGCTAGGTTATGTCAATTTCGAACAATTGTTTCCCTTAAGTCAAAAAGTTGGCAAATCGATTGAAAACTGTTTGTACTCCATGCCTTTAACACATTTCTCCAAAGAAGAAGAAGAAGAAAACGGATTCACTTGCCAACCATTAACTAACAATGGGTTAAACGAATTCTAATGCGTATATTCGTGTCTAATGACGAAACAAAGTAATGAAAATTTGTGTCAAAACATAATTTATCATTGGCGGAGAAAAACAATGTACACACACATACAGACACAACATCTAGGAACAAAAAGAAAAGAAAAGTAAAAAGAAAAAAAACATTGACTTCGACTTCATGGCAATCGGTTCTAAGGTGGCGGTGTACGGGCCACGGGCCACGTGCTGCCGCTGGTGTGATGTCTTCAACGCTACTGCCATGCAATGGGGAATTTCATAGCAAAACTTTATGATGAAAAATCATGTTTTTGTTTTTGGTTTTCAGTTCGTTCGTTTCTATTAAGAGGAAGTGTGTTAACAACTCATTGTTCATGCCAAACTATATTCTTCGAATATACATATGTTAGTGTGTGCGTATGTGTATTGTTGTTGGACAGTACAGGGACAACAGCAAGAACTCCTTCGGTCATGCAAGGATATATGCAGGCATGCCTCTGTGTATGTGTGTCTATGTGTGAATTGAATTTTGCCCAACACCAAAAAGAAGCTTTGCTATGCATAACGACTTTCTGTGAGAGTATACAACTTAAACTCATATATCAGTAACAGCAGTAGCTCTGCTACCACCACAACCATAACAACAGCCTGCACTAGGCACGCTGACACACTCACATACACATACACATACCGATGTATAGAGAAGTACATTGTTCACGCTTCGACTGACACAATTTTTCATTTGACAGTTGTCCTTCAATATTGTACTCTCTTACACATAGGCGCACTCATACTCTCTCACACACACACACACGGAGAGCAGCAGCATCCCATAGTTTAATGTTTACTTCAAGGAAAGAGCTCGAAACGAGTCTTTGTCCAATGGAGAAAGAACAAAGGCAAAAAATGCCAACAACAAAGAGTCGAGAATAGTGAACTGAGAACAGGAGCAGACAGCGACAACGACAACGTTGACGACGACGACGACGACGCACAATAATAACATGTAAAACAAATGAAATAATAAATGTGGCACCATTTATGGAATATGTTCCTGTTTCCTGTTGTTCTTGCGTTTTTGTTCGTTCGTACGACCGTTTATTGTGTTGGGTTTTTCTTTCACATTGTTTTTTTACTCGCTCTCTCCCATTTGTGTGTGTGAGTGTGTTCATAGGCACCTACTGTTTAATATTCAGAAAAAGTAATGAATTTTTTAGAGTTCCAGATCGGAAGTACGAGTACATCCTATTTTGTTGTTGTTGTTGTTGTTTATTTCATTCCACTTGAATGTTGCTACGAATTTAATTTGTTAGACAGGCAGACTGGCAGCGAGTGATTTGGAGACCATTGAAAATACATCAACATATGAATGAATTAATGTAACGACTGGTAACAAATCACAAAGACAAGGTACGCCAAGGGTTAATGTAAAACCAAACCAAGTTGTAGAATATCGTATGTATATCCTTTTTCTTCTGCTTACAACACCATTTAATAAAGGTGTTGTGTTGAAGGCTCCCAGCGGTTTCTTTCTCCAAAAAAAACGGTTAACGAGGCTAAACTTCTGCTCTGGAATGTGTTCATTTACGTGTGAAATCCACGCTAATTAGCAGGCAAGATTGACTGGCCCGGGTATTTTATACACCATGTGTTATAGGCCATGAATCGAACACACAAAACCTAGGTCCAAATCCTAATAAGAACATTTTTCAAGTGTCCACCTCCGACAACGTTGATCGATGCCGCCTGCAACGTCGTTAGAAGCACTACCAGATTTAATCATCGCGAAACCCATAACACTACGCGGCATTGGATCTAACAGTAAAACATCAAATCTATCATGTTATGATAGACGGAGGGAAGGGAGGGGAAACATCGACTTAGATCAGTCACTTGTAGGAGCAAAGGTGCACACTCGACTAAGTACCGCGAAATACGAACGTAATAACAACAATAAAAAGCTAGATGTCGAGAAGCTCCACTCACAACAGACGGGTCATGCCTACTCCACGAAGCCAATCCAAGTGATCTTCGTCAAATAACCAAAAAAAGCTAAGCTAAGAACACACCAGACATGGGACTTTCGAGCCTATGGCAACGCGAACCGTGTTAGAGCGATTCCAAGAGTTGAGGAGAGAGGTTCTGCCAGAAAATGCTACCAACGAGTAAAATGAGACTAACGTAGTGGCATAACTCCGTATAGAGATGAAAATGGGAATCTGGTAACAGACACGTCGAGAGTGTTGAGGATTTTGAAGGCAAAATTTCTCTTGCTTGATAGCGGCCGAAGAAGCCGGCGAAGAAAACATACCGCAACTAGGGACGTATTTGGCAATTTTCTACTTCTCGATTATTGATCGGTATTCCCGGAAATAAAATACTACCAAAAAATGCAACTAAGTACGATTTTACGCTATTTTTGCAACTGTGATTCAGGCTTTAAACCGGGAAATTATACAATTCCTAAATTAGTTGGTCTTCATTTTTTCAAGTTTGTAAAATTTTAAACTATTTTTTTTATTTGGAGAATAGAATTTTTTTTTTTATTAAATTGTATACAAAAACAAGTGGACAAATAGTAAGTTTGGCAGGGCCGAATCTTATATACCCTCCATCATGGATTCGTTGCATTTCGATACCCATATGTCCATGTTTGTCAAGGGACGGTTTTTGGGCCGCTGGTGACCCGATAGTCCCAGAAACCGGATCAAAAATTTTTGGCAAATCATGAAAATAAAGGCATATTTGGGTTCGTGAGTAAATTTCGTTGCACTTCGATACCCATATGCGCATGTTTATCATGGGCCCTTTTTTGGGCCCCAAGGGTCCATGGAACCCATGAGCACGCCCATTTTTGGGATTTTTTTCCCCATCTATAAATTATATAAACTTAGAACAATTTTACCAAAAAAAATCGGATGTAGTGTAAAAAAATATTTGAAAAATTTGATTATGGCCGGGATATATTTAGTCCCGTAAAGGGGAACTTTTTCCCCTTTGGTCCGATATTGCCCATTCTCGAACTTAACCTGCTTTTGGGCAAAAAACATCTTCCTCAAATTTTTACATTTTTCGATGCATTTTTTTTTGATGTGACTGGACTTTTAAAGTTTTTACACTAAAAAACATGTACAAATTAATACTTGTATTTTTAAAATCTGTTGTTACCCATTGTTTGTTTTTACAAAAATATTGTCAGAGCAAACAACTATCGGCCAGCAAGAGAAGAAAACCTTTGATGTGTTGACCAATACACTTGGCAAGTTTTCACTAGCAGAAACATAATTTTGTTTGTCAAAAATCAGCTGACACAAAATGAGAGTTGAAGAGCTGAGCCCGGTCGATCTGCCAAAATGTCATCGTGTCGGTGAATGTGATCTGGAAGGAGATCACCTGTTTCTTTTAACAAAAATGTTCTTTAGCCGCAAGGCTCATTTCTGACTCAATGGCTAAGTCAATAAACATAATTTTCCGAAGAGCAGACAAGAGTATTGCCAGCTATGGAGTGTTAAAAAAATGGAGTGTTTGATGGGGGTTTATGAGCTTGTAGCACCATTGGACCGTGAAGTATGGAGCCGTTTGAAAATCACCCACCTTTTTTTGTGCTCAACTTGTAGGAACTGTGCTAGGTTGACTAGCGATTTCAACGATCTAATTGAGAGTGTTACGCAGTCTTAATGTTGAGAAGTCACCTTATGTCAATATCAATTATCTGACTCCTTAGTGCGATTTAACTCCACTAGGCTTCTTTTTTGTGAAGGAAATTAAACGTGTCTCGTCTATATTAGCAAGACAACCACGACTGCTGCCCTCGAAGAGAACATTACATGTGTCATGTGGTGAGTGTCTTTTGTATTTTTGCACGACATCTTGTGCATTTAACGGAAAAATGCTTTTATATGATGTGTTCAATTAATGCCGCTAACTACTTTGAACAAGTTTTTGTAAAACAAAACCAAGAAATTATGAAAACGCAAGGTGTCGGATTTCTATTATCGTCTCTGGCTGACTTTCGCATTTCATTATTGATTTGGAAAATCAATAAACGACCTTTTTTCTCACTCTCCGGACATATGTGTGGTCACAGCTCTTCGGGTTTGTTTTTACTGATGGCCCATTTTATCCGAATGAAACTTTCTCTCTGTTTTTTATTTTTGTTGATATTATCTGCCGCGAGGCAGTTAAATGTCTTACTAGATATGAAACAGGACCGCAAATCTTTCCAATAAGAATGCTGATGTCTGAAATGTGCTCTTCATTGAAGTCCTCTTTGACCATTCGATTGCCAATGAAAGGTAAATATTATAACAAAACTAACTGACTAAGTGATTGGCAGGTAGACGACAAACGCTGTATTTCGGCAGACCTCTGCCAGAATCTGACCTTCTGAATAGATCAATTTTTTTTTAATTCATTTTTAAACATCTTGGATTGCCCCTCATGAGAACTGTATACTTAATTTCTAATTGGTATTTTCCCACCAGCACTTGGAGGAGCACACAGAAGCCTCCAGAAAACCGTTCCACTTGACTCTGCCAAAAGCTATGGTTTTTATTTCGTTCCATGTGTGTCCTGCGGCTTAAACTTCTGCATCAATCGGCCGGTTCCAACTACTTATCGATCTTCCTCTATTACGGCTTCCTTATGGGTTACAAGCAAGAGCTGTGCGGCTTTCGATTCACATCCAGTTGTGGCATCGGATTTCGTGAAAATATTTGTCTATCTCCCGTAACTTTTCGAGTTAACTGGTAACTGGACAACATTTGTGAATACCCGACCGCATGTCTTCTTCCGATGCTCCTGTAATTGTAACAGCCCTAAGAGGGCAGCAGAAAAAGAACGCCAAACTATTTTTGTTTTGTTTTGCCCAAACTAAGAAATAAACTGTAATTTGTATCTGCCCTCACGAATATCTCTGAATTTGCTAATACGGTTGCAACGGTTGCCCATAAAACTTTGCACGAATTTAATCTGTTTTAATTTTAAATTTAATCAATTTTAAATTTTCGCAAATGTATTATCGTCAGCATCTAATATTTATTATCGATGTTTCCTTCCCCTCCTTCGCACACAAGTGCGGTAAAGTTTTGAAAGAAAACAACAACAACAACAAATAACATCGCTTACCTGTGAATCACGTACCTCTCATGCCGATAGTCGCTTGCATTTACTCCAGCGACAGCGTCTACTAAAACAGTTGACTTATGAGGCAAAGCCAACGGAGCCATTGGTCTAAGAAGTCACACCGTGTGTTAAGAAACCCGACCGGAAATCCATAAAATATACATGGCATCCATCTGGGCCATAGATAGCAAATGGATAGGTGAATTCCCCAAATGGATGTGTGTGTGTGTGTGGATAATAAAATATCCCAAAAAAATATGCCTACATTTGCGTATTCAGAAAAAACAAATAGCAAGCAGAATAACATGAAGCGAGTATGAAAGCCACTAAACATCCTGCCGGATACACTTTTGAGCCCATCATGGCCGGGCTGCTGTTTCTATTGGGGAAGGACTCACGCTCACACACCCGAACAGCAACCGAATTTATATTTCGGGCGAATCTATACGAGTGTAGAATTAATAACATTCCTGGCACGTTCAAGCTGGTCTCATTGTTGTTCGTATGTATGTGTGTCTGTATGGGGTGTGTGTTTTGTCTGTGTGCATGTATGTGCCGAGAATGTTGCTCATGCTAATACTGTTGTTACCCCCCAACTAAACCACCGGCATAGTTTTGTCTTTTGTTCTTCATCCTCATCCACACTCCACGTCCTGCAGCTAGGCAAACAAATTTTGCAGATGGATTCCATTGGAGTCCCTGTTTTTTGATACGGGAACACCACCAACCTTCTTCGAATTGACCGAGAACACAGACACGCGGGAACACAGGAACACCTCAGAGCGAGTGCATTAAGTTGTGCATTTGGTAGGTGTGGTTTTTTCTTTGTCCCATGGAAAAAGATTGTGCTAAAGTGGGTCTATGTAATTTAAAGGACATCATAATACTAGGTGTAGATGTGTCCATAATAATACCGAGTGTAAAAGGATCCATGTCTCCCAGTTTTGCCCAAAGTCATGCTTTTTTTTATGGGCCCCCAAATATGTTTAAGTCATGGAAATATAACCATATGCCTAGGACACTACGTGATGAAAGACCAAAAAAAAAAGACCCGTCTCTTCCAGTTTTGCCCAAAGTCATGCACTTTTTTTTATGGGCCACCAAAGATGATCATTTTCTCAGGCTCATATCTTGCAAACCGTTTGGAATTTTGATTAAAATTGTAGCTCTTGTCATTAAGAACAAAAACTAAAGGGTGTTTTTTATTGGGGTATAGAACTTTAAGTTGGCATTACTTTTTTAACTGGCGGCCATTTTGTCAGCTGTCAAGTTATTAATATTTAGTTTGGTTTGCCATTTCATCATGAACAGGTTGACAAAAGAACAACGCTTGCAAATCGTGCAAATTTATTTCGAAAGTAATGGTTCAGTTCGCGAAGTTCAACGCAAGCTCCGTCCGAATGAATCGATTCGCCACCGTGCACAGCAATTGGAGCTTTGTCCATCAACTTTATGGAAGATTTTGCGCCAAGATCTTGGCTTGCGACCTTACAAGATCCAGCTTGTGCAAGAATTAAAGCCGCGAGACCATGCAATGCGTCGTGATTTTGGTGTATGGGCCGAAAATGAGATTCATCTCGATGCTGGTTTTCATCACAAAATTTTGTTCAGTGAAATTGGACCTGTAGAATTGGCTTTATTCGAGCCAGCCGCGGCGGCCACATGCCCGAAATCATATTTAAACATTAATGGCATAAAATTATCCTTCCAATAAAGCCAAATTGATGGACATTAAAACGATTTTCTTGTGTTTTATTTCAATTCGAAGTTCTATAGCTCAATAAAAAACACCCTTTATGAATTCATTCAAATTAAAAAAAACTTCATCCTCAAGGACAAAATCGTAAAAAAAACTATAAGAAATTCGAATTTTTTTTAACATTTTTTCTCCTGTTCAGGTCCATAGATAGCAAACCGTTCACAACTCAAGGAAACAATCAACCTTAAATCACAATTAACAACTTTCTTAAACCTATGGGCTTCCTAGAAATGCTTCTGAAAAGAGTATCAATTCACATTTGCTTTCTAGAATAGCATTAGCCGACTTTTTGGAGCATATGAGTAATATTAATTGGAAAGCCTAGCACTCATACGTACAGGTGGTTAATTAAATTGATGTAATTTTGTTTTTAAAATAGCTCGAACCATGTAAAAGTGAATTGGACTATTATTAGCTGTCACCTTGTCGACGACCTCTTCTAGTGGTGAATGGTTCGGAGAGTATGCACTTCTTAGAATTAAAGTTTTTCCTATTGAAACTCATATTCCATATAAAGGGTTTTCCAAAAGATAGAATACGTGAGGCTATCGAGGACATAGGGCAGACACTTTGCAATTTGGTAATGCGAAATTTCATGAAAAGGATATGGATATGGTAAGCGTTTTCATTATTAACGCCATACCTTCCGCTTTATTATGAAATAAACATCCAATGATTTAACTCAAAAAATTCCATTTTTCTTTGAAACCAAAATAACACATGTTATTGTAAATCCTTATAGAACCTTCCACTCAACTGACACTTTTAAATTAACCACCCTGCTCATTAAGAATTTTAAAATTGTGAAAATGCCTCTGAAATTATCAAAATTGTCCAGGGTGAATTCGAATAAATTTGTTCTTTGTTTAGTGGAGACATTAACCCCCCTATTCATACAAATTTAAAATAGCATTACAAAACCCTGTTAAGTGAATTGTGTGAAAATTGTTTCATTTGATTAATTTTACTTAACAAAGGCTACACGCTGAAAAAGAAAAACGCGTGTTTGGTATTTGTGGCAAGTAAGGCTTATTTCTTTCTACACAAAGCTTATTTGGATGTAAATGTAACCTTTTTGCTATTAATATTACGTATTTCTGTATACCCCATAGCGTGTTTGGGAAAAATAGACAACAAAATTATTAAATTCAACAAAGTACAACATTTGAGTGCATTTTCACATTTTTAAAAAATATAAAATAGAGAATCAAGATATATGTAAAACGAAAAGCCATTAGGGTGTCAACAAAAAAATAAATATTTTTATACACTCCATCATAGGATGGAGTATATACTAAGTTTGTCATTCCGTTTGCAACACCTCGAAAGAGTGATCTGCGACCCTATAAAGTATATATATTATTGGTCAGTGTAACATTCTAAGACATTCTAGCGATGTCCGTCTGTCCGTCCGTCCGTCTGTTGTCTGTTGAAATCACGATAGAGTGCGAACGACCAACGCTGAAATTTTGTAGGAAGATGTTTTTTGCCCATAAGCAGGTTAAGTTCGAGAATGGGCCATATCGGACCAAAGGGGAAAAAGTTCCCCTTTACGGGACTAAATATATTCCGGCCATAATCAAATTTTTCAAATATTTTTTTTCACTACATCTAAGTTCTAAGTTTATATAATTTATAGATGGGGAAAAAATCCCAAAAATGGGCGTGTTCATGGGTTCCGTGGACCCTTGGGGCCCAAAAAAGGGCCCATGATAAACATGCGCATATGGATATCGAAGTGCAACGAAATTTACTCACGAACCCAAATATGCCTTTATTTTCATGATTTGCCTAAATTTTTTGATCCGGTTTCTGGGACTATCGGGTCACCAGCGGCCCAAAAACCGTCCCATGACAAACATGGAGATATGGGTATCGAAATGCAACGAAATTTTCTCGCGAACCCAAATATGCATTTATTTTCATGATTTGGATAAAATTTGTGATCGGGTTCCTGGGACTATCGGGTCACGAGCGGCCCAAAAACTCAGTTAGTTTTCTTATTTATTGACTTTTTAAGGATCCATGATGGAGGGTATATAAGATTCGGCCCGGCCGAACTTACTATTTGTCCACTTGTTTTGGCTCAACCTGATTTTGATAGAGAATTTGTTCAGATTTTTTTTAACAAGTTTTTTGCGAAAAATTCGTGTTTTCTAAGTTTTTTTGTATTTCAAGCACAAGCTGATCAATAAAAAGCATATTCAAAGTCGTTGAATCATGATTTCAAATGAAAAATGCTCGAGCTTTAAGTTAGTGTACAAAAATCATATGTTTTGTATTATTTTTTGCTCATTTAGCTTTCACATATACTCTTTTTTTTTTGGGAAATTTTACATAAACCACATAAGAAACGTTACATAACCTTTAAAATTTTCAAGAAAGTGTTAGAAACTAATGATGATGTTTTAAAGCCGGAAAAAATAATTTGAAAGAAAAAAATCTTAATTGTACTCTTGCCATTTCAAAGTTGCGGGTGTCAAACCATTATAACAACTGTTTTTTTTTTGTGGACACCCTACTGTACATGTATTTCAAACTCTATTTTAAATCGTATTTCTCAGACCACAAACTTTGTCTTTGCTGTAAATCGTTCTAAAACACCGCAAAATACTCACTCAAATCCACTTCCGTATCCAGTTGGTGTCTGCAGCTTGCACACACAGACGACCGATAGACTTGCAACACTAGAGCGAGAGAGGGAGAGGGAGGGACTGGCACAAGAAGAGGAGTCGAAGACCTCCAAAATATTTTATTTCCCATGTGCACACACACATACATACATATGTATGTATTTTTAAGTTAAATAATAAAATAATTTATGCGTTTTAAGGTTGCACAAGTGATGCAGGCAGTGGGGAAACTCTCTCTCTTACCTCATCCCTCCGACCACACACAAACCCAATAGTATTTGTTTCACCAATGCTGGGGTGTGAGTGGCTATGTGTGTGTGTGTGTGATTGCGTGCATATGCGTGTGTGTCAGTGTTTGGTTTTTGGCTACGTTATTACAGTCTCGCACAAACATGCACTTGCCGAATGTGGCCCTGGTTAAATGACAGGGCCAGACGTAAATATTTGCATAGACAAGAGAATGAGAATATGTTTGTTTGTAATACATTACACTCCTTGGCTGTTGTTGTCGTCATTGTCATTTTGCCGTTGTTGTTGTTGTTGTTGTTAGTGGTGTGGGCATGAAGCAGTCATAATAGCAGCAACTACAACCACCCACCCAAAAAAAAATGCCATCCGAAATATTTGTATTTGTTGTACTTGTACTCACACCACGTTCAGGTTGCTCCGCGCCAAAACAAAAAAAAACAGGACCGGAGAGCTTCATTGTGACAACGAGGAGAGAGTGGGCCAGTCATGGCTTACGTTGATTTACGATTTGCTTTTATTTGTTGTCCCGCCATCAACGACATGCATATATTACCCACACACAGTCGCATGCAATGAAATACTTCTCTTCATTTTAAAATAATGTCTGCGTTTGTAAACACATTCACATACACACACGCAGAGACAGACACACCGCCACACGAACATGAATGCATGCATGAATATAACCTTGTCCATCTCTGTAGCCGTTATGCCAAAAAATAGTTTAATTGACAAAAATGGCAGAGCGAGAGCGAGAGAGAGAGAGGGAAGGCAGCGAAAACAAAGGGGACAACAAACAAAGATTAAATTATGATCCGTCTGCGTCGACCCTGTGACACACGACACCTTATTGATGGTCAGGGCAAACGGATAAAGGATCGTAAAGGAAGCTGAAAAATTAAATTGAAATTTATCTTTCGGCTTGAGATTGAAGCTTTAAAATACTTTGCTATGCAGGAAAGGGAATACTGGCAATGTTGGCATGTGTGTTATTTTGCTACAGTAATATATCAGAGGGTAATATATATATATAAACCTAATTCGATTCCTTTGAATATTTTTTAATTTGGCGATGAGAAATACACATTTATTTTTCAATTAAACATAATAATGCAACTCCGGATTAAAGGCTAAGCCGTGCTCTAAGAAACATAAATTGTAATACAATCTTAATCATTTAATAATATAAACATAAACTTAAACTCAATATTCATGGGCCATGTCATGTTTCAGCTTGGTCTGTTACAAAAGCAAATTTGGATCTTTTTTGCAAACGGGAAACTATAATCATGACATTTGGAGAGTATGTAGCCCTTGCAGACTAGATTGGATTGGAAGGGAACACAAATGGGGGAAAACGGGCAAAATGTGTCCCCAAACAAATCGAAATGCGCAAAAATACAAAATAGTCGAATACTGTGAGTTTTGTTGGAAATTGGTACATGATTACGATTGGCAAAAACAGGTGAAAATGAGGAAGAGGTGGGACGAACATGGGGTCAAGACGGGATAAAAATGAAAAACGAGTGAAACTGATTTTTTGGCAAAGACAAGTGGATATGGGAAATATCCCCAAAACCCTACTAAAGTTGTTATCGGAAAACAACTGCTGGAAAAGAGTTTCAAATCGTACCAAAACGGTATAAAAAGAGAAAAAAATAGAAAAGCGTGAAGCAAATTTTTGTTAACAACAGGTGGAAATGAGTTAAAGAGGCCAACACGGTATAAAAAGGGGTCAAAAAGGGAAACAGATTGGGTACAAACACCAAAACGGGATAAAAAAAGGAACAAAAAGGGGGAAAAATTAAAAATGGCTGAAACAAATGAAACAGGCGAAAATGAGTTAGATTTCGAATGAAAATCAATCTAAAACGTACCAATGTGGCTTAAAAAAAAGGGAAAAACTAAAAGTAGATGAAACCCCATTTTTATCCAAATAGGATAAAAATGGAACAAAAATCGGAAAAAATAAAAAAAAAATGTTTGGCAACAACTTAGAGAAGGGAAGACAAATGGACATTCACTTGCCAAAACGGGAAAAACAAAAGAAGGTACTAATGGGGAACAACAAAAATGTGTGAAAAACTTCTCTACGAACAGCGCCTTCGTGCTAAAGTTCTCTCTTCTCCCAGGGCAAGTAAGAGCTTTTGATCATTCGTAAAAAGGGTAAGGGACAATTCATCATCTTCTATCCCAACTCTCGTAAATAATGACCAGATATTCACGGACCCGGTTGACAAAGCTAACCTTCTGGCTGAAATATTTGCAAAGAATTCATCGTTGCCAGAAAGCAGTCAACCACTCAACCATAGTATGACTTTCGTAGAAATCGATCGAAATGACAACAGCTATTGTAATAAGTAGAAAATGGGACCAAAATGGGGAAAATTAAAAGGTGTGAATATGTATTTCAAAATAATATCTACCTCCAAAAATTTGAGAAATCCGATAAAAGGTTAAGGTAAACCAATGCAATTAAACAAATATTTTAAGGGAATAAAATACCGGAATAAAAAAAACGGGGCCAACTAATAATTCATTAAGCCAACATTTAACCAGACGATAACCTTTCATACATATACGAGTATTTGAAAAAATATTCCAGCCATACGGCAGCTATACAATACTCACATTCAATTCAAATAATATTCTCATTCGAAACTTTATTTTTTCTTTGTGTTCTATCTATTGCAGCGTTTCAAAGATAACGATGTCGAAGTTAAGCGAAAGGATGGCATTATCCTCTTGCGTGAATTGGCAGCGGAGGTGAAAAATTTCATGGACTTCAAACGCAATGCAGTGATGGTAAGTGTGGGGGGTGTACACTCAATTGTTTGGCGGGCTGCATGCCTGCAGATACGTAGACGTGTCGCACAATTTCCCCCGGCAAAAATTATGAAATTCCCAAACAGGAAACAAAGCGCAGAACTGGCGGACGAAGACACTGACGGGCGGACGGAGTTACAATAACTGAATGACTGAATGGGCAAACGAACGATAAGTAATACGCAAAAGTTTTCCCTTGAATCGCCGTGAGCGAAATGAAATTAAAATGAAATTGAAATCAATAAAATATAGAATGTAACAAAATTTTAATACGGAAGGAAAAAGGCGCCCCGAGCGCTACTCACGCGAACCATTTCAACGCATAAAACACAACAACAGAATACGAAAGCGACAGTGGAATGGATGGTTAATGGGGCGGTGTGGGTGGGTGCTTTGCATGGCTGCTGTGAGGATAACTGCCAGCTGTATGTGTGCGTGTATACGACAGGATTAAATGATGTGACCCAATGACACAAAGGTTGTGGGAGTACATTGAGTTAAGGCATCTAGGGAGTGGGTTCGAGCGAGAGAGACAGATGGAGTGAAAACAAAAAGCTACACTGAAACCTCGATGAACGGTTGGAATTTACAGGATCCTAAATACGGCTGGTATTACAACAACAAAAAAGTGCCTACTAATTTTGATTTGTCAGTATTAACAAATGCCAGCACATTTGGAATTTCTAGTACCTCGAACTTCTAGTAACTAATCATAACGTATTTTAAATCTAGAAATTTAATCCAAATGTGAATGAGGTATTTATTTTTGAATCAGTCGCAGCCATTTAGTTTTCAAAGATAATTCCGTGCAAATGTTGTCCACGCACAGTGGTCCCATGTGAGTTTTTCGGTTGCAAAACTCATATCTTTGGAAACGAATAAGATAATCGAATAATTTATATATGGCACATGATGGATAATTGTTGAGCCTATGAAATGAGTGTTTGGAAACGGTGCTGCGCCTTGTAGGTGTTTACTTATGGGTATCAAAATTAAAATTTGTGGAAAAATAGACTTTGTGGTAAAAAAAAATTATTTTAAGCAATTTAAAATTTTTTTGTTTGGTTCTTTTTGAAGGTTTTAATGTTTTGAATTTTTTGAATTTATTTTTTAAATTTTCTGTCAAATATTCATCACGATGACTAATCATTTCTGTACTATAATTATTTTCCAAGTCCAGAGAAATACAATGACTTTTTGGCATGACAATTTTTTTATTCTCTTTTGAATTCGCTTCCAAAAGTCACAGCGTTTTAAGTTTTTTTTTTTACGTTTATACTTGAATCTTGTTAATTTATCAGAAATGTCGTTGGCTTTTTTTCACATAGTCATTTTTTCTATAAACCGAAGTAATTATCCCATATACTCAGTTACGCCCGTATATCCAGTAACCGTAAATTAACCCCATATTCATAAAAATTAAAAAAAAAAAACATTTTTTAAGAAATATTTGTGAAAATGGTTTTTGTATTAAATTATTTTTTTTTAATTGAATGTAACAAAACAGTTAACTGAGTATAAAATGTTTATAATCTCAAGATCTAATGGCCGTTATCAGTTGCCAGTTTCAAGTTATCAATTATAGGATGTCAGTTACCGATTATGAGATTATATTTTCCCGTTATCGGTTACCAGTTATCGGTTATCCGATTACAGTTTCCAGTTAGGGGTTATCC
This sequence comes from Hydrotaea cyrtoneurina, assembly GCA_958296145.1. Taxonomy (NCBI): domain Eukaryota; kingdom Metazoa; phylum Arthropoda; class Insecta; order Diptera; family Muscidae; genus Hydrotaea; species Hydrotaea cyrtoneurina. The sequence continues at coordinate 66,812,847 of OY282514.1, read as the reverse complement.
GAGTATATTTTTCAGTTATCTGTTATCAATTATCGGTTATCAGTCAGCTGTTATCGATTATTAGGTATCAGTTATCAAAATACAGTTTCCAGTTATGGGTCATCACAGTATAGTTTCCAGTTAACTATTATCAATTATCAGTTACCAGTTATCGGTTATCAATTACCAGATACCCGTTCTCAGTCAACAGTTATTAATTACCAAATACCAGTTACCGGTAGGTTTTTAACCCAGGAAATACCCGGGACTTATTTCCCAGGAAATTTACCGTTTTATTACTTCCCGATTCCTGGGATTATTGGACAGGATTCCTGGGTATAAAATACAACCAAAAAATGTAACTATGTAGTATTTTAAGCAATTTTTAATTGAGGGTTTTAACCAGGGCTGTGGAGTCGAGGCAAAATTACTCTACTCCGACTGCATAATTTTTAAATAGCTCGAATCCTACTTTGCTGTCGACTCCGACTTCAGCTGTTCAATAAAAAAAAATTTCGAAAATTGTATTTCGGTCCACTATTCCTACTCTATATCAGCATTGATATTATCGAAAATATTTCAAATTTTACAAAAAATATTAACAGATTAACTTGTTCTCAATACGTTTTATTAATTTTATGGGAAATATAAGTAAATAATACTCGGAGTTGCAGTCGATCAAAGTATTCCGACTCCAGTCTCCGACTCCGGCCAAATTTGCCAGAATCCGGCTGCAAGACTCCGTCTCCACAGCGCTGGCGTTAACCGCCAAACATTCCTAGTTAATCTTATTACGTTTAAATTATACAGGATTTTCCAATAGTTTTATTAATTTCAGGGTTTTAGCATAACTCAATAAATTATTGTTTTAAGATTTGGTTTAAAAAGCAAACAGTACAATTTAAGGAGTTTTTTTTGGAAAAAACAGTATGTTTTTCATTATATTTTATAAGGAAAATCAAGTCGCGGTAATTCCCGGTAAGACGACGAAAAAAGGACGATTCTCGAGAGTTGAAAAAGGTCGGGAAATGGAAAACCCTAGTTCCTAGCTATATGTTTTCGATTTCCATTTATTTTTTTCCAGGTGCCAGTGATGTATCAGCTACTAGTTGCAAGTTATCGGCTACCAATTCTCAGTTTCCAGATGCTGTTTGCTAGTTATCAGCTAGCAGCTTCCAGTTATTAATTATCCGGTACGCAGTTATCAGATACCAAATACAGTTACCAGTTATAAATTATCGGTTACCGGTTCTCAGGTACCAGTTATAAATTATCGGTTACCGGTTCTCAGGTACCAGTTATTAGTTACTGCTTTCTAGTTATCAGTTAGCAGCTACCATTTATTAGTTGTCTGGTACCGGTTATAAGTTCCTATTAATCAGATACCAAATACAGTTACCAGATACCAGTTGAGTTATCGGATACCGGTTGTCAGGTAACAGTTATCAGTTACAATATATTTTTTTTGGACAAACTTTCACGGAATTTCCCCTATGAATGCAATGCACTGTTTTTGTGATAGGAAATGAGGGTATTGTACAGGGGAAATAGCACAGCTTCCTGATACGAGTTATAAGTTATCGGGTACCAGTTATCCGGTACCCTTTCCCTGTATAAGTGATCATTTTCCAGATACTGGTTACTAGTTATCAGCTATTAGGTATCATATAACGGTTACTAGTTATTAGTTATAAGCTAACAGTTAGTTATCAGATGCTTGATACTAGTAACCAGTTAACAGTTACATATTAGTAGTCACTTACCAATTATCAGTTACCAGTTGCTAGTTATCGGTTTTCAGTTATTCGTTATCGGTTACCAGATGTTAGTTGCCAGTTATTAGTTATCAGATATCGGTTTCCAGTGACCAGATATCGTTTACCAGTTATTATTTATCAGTTACCAGTATCAGATACCTGATACTAGTTGCCAGTTATCAGTTTGTAGTTGTTAATTACCAGATACTAGTTATCGTTACCAGTTATTCTTTTTCGGTTACCAGTTATCATTTACCATTTATCAGCCATTATTTATCGGCAATCCTTTAACGAGTATCTGTAACCCTTCATCAGTTACTCGTATCACTAGATATGTACGCACTGTTGATTTAAATTTGGGCCGTTAGAATGTCTGCAGGTGTAAGCGTACACCAAATGCTTTTTGATAGATTGTTTCTGTGTGTTTAAAAGCGTAACTATGAACTTTATGGTGGTATTTTATACCCCACCAAATGTTCCTAAACACGAACACACGCATACACATACACATAGCCAGAATATTTCGGTATTTGTTAAAGCGTTTTCTCTGTGAGCATGTCTTCACGGTGTGGGGAGAAGTAACCTTTTGGCCATAAAAGAATAATCAAATAATTTGAGGCGTGAGAAATCCATATCTCATTCAATTGTATTTCCGTTCGTCGCAGCCCTAAAGCGCCCGGGCGCCTTTTCCTTTGACCGGGTGGGGTGGGGAATCCTATTCGACTATATGGGTATCACTAATAAATTGTAAATCATAAAATGAGAATGAATAAACGAATTTATGTAAAAGTGGTGGGTGGGTGTGATGAGATGATGATGATGCGAACATTTTATGACCTCTAACGCTACCAAAGCAAAAAAAAAAAAAAAAAAAAAATGATGTCGGAAAATTATCCGTATAGAAATTTGGCTATAAACTGGGGCAGCAATAAGGGGAACAAATATTTTGGACTATTGTGTTGCATGCCACATGCATATGTGTGGTAGTGCCCTGTAATGGTGTGGCAAACAATGTTCAAATTACTCGGACTGACGAATGTGTAAATCGAAAAATACAAAATATTTCATGGCTTAGATGAAGGTGTAAGTCAATACACTTTCAACCATTTGCTTACTAATATTCAATATAGGAAAATTGGATAGATATAAAAAATGCTGATATGGTTTCAAACGCCAGGTAAGAACCAATTCAAGTAAAAGGCTTCGTAACTGGAATCACTGAATTGCGAAAGGAACGTAAAATCCACACTCGCAGCTGTTTCCAATTATTGAACATTGTGATGTTGATGGCTTTCTTGTTTAAGTTTAGCCACCTTTTTTGGTTTAGAACGTATTAAACCAAATATCTCAAAAAATTCCCTTTTTTCCTTGAATACCAAAATAAAAACTCTTGTTGGAAAACCCTTTATAATCAATCAAAATTGTAATTAATCCCAGCCAAAGGTGGATGTAATTTGTATGACAAAATTCACTTGTTTCGTTGAATGGAATTGATTATAAGTTCGAAATATTTCGGCCATCGTCTAAAAAGACTGGCTAGAATTCATGTCAGTCCAGGAAAACTATTGTATGCATAAATATTTGAGACAATAGTGTTCGAAACAAAATTGCCCAGTAGCCGGATTGTAGTGTCTAACCGGCTGAAGTTGAGATTATTTGAGACACTGCTGATCTCAGCTGAGTCCCATAGTTTTCGCTACAGATTTACGTTGCCTTTCTGCCAGTGCAGTTCACACTCGAAGGGCTTGTTCTTAAAATCCTTAATAAAGCCAACATTTCGGTCTGTGCATGACCTTGTCAAGGACCCATATATTGTAGACTACTTGTCACCTTTCAAAGCCAATAGTTGGTTGTTTTTGGATAATTCTAAAATCTCTTACATATATTTCCCCCTAAGTTTCGTTAATACGTTGACGATCTACTTATCATCTGTCTATCTGCCTCCCTTCGTCTTGCAGTCCTTAAGAAACTTTACAAATATTTATGTACGTCTGTACAGAAGGGTGTCCTCAATGGTTTGACACCCATTAACTTTGAAACGGCAAGAATAAAATTTTTTTTTTTTTTAAATACTTAGAATTTTCCCATCTTTAAAATTTTTATTGTACACGTTTATTAAATTTTTAAATGTTATGAAGTATTTTTTATAATGTGCCTACAAATCGATGAAATGCCAACAGTAAAATCGATAATATTTTTTTTTCCAAACTACTTAGAATTTGTCCAGCTTTAAAACTGCATCATTAGGTTTTTACACGTTCATTAAATTTTTATTAAGTTATGTAACATTTGTTTTTTTTTGTGGTTTATGTACAATTCCCAAAAAAAATCACATATACGATCAAAAAAAAATTACAAATCTTATGATTTATATACATCAAATTAAAGCTTGAACACGTTTCTTTTGACTCAACGACTTTGAATATGCTTTTTATTGATCAACTTGTGCTTGAAATACGGAAAACTCAAAAACACGTATTCTTCGTAAAAAAAAACGGTTTGTGGGACCTCTAAACATTTTCCAAAAAATCGGAAAAAAATTCTCAAAAATACTTTACACCATAAGCTGGCAAAATCCGGTGTATTTGGACACCCTAATGTACAGTTTGTATCGTCATTTGCATTACTTCACTTCGCCTTTATCATCCCCGTAAGGTAATGCCGATGTTAATGTCAAATCCTTTTCATTTTCATAATAATTACATTCGTTTTGTTAATAACAAACATAACTGCAACTGACATATTTTAATGGACTTTTCTAGTATCGAACGAAAGAAAGCAGCAGCAAAAAAGAAAATGAACTACTAAAACGTAATACGTGAAAAAAAAACTCAATCTTCCTCGATAACTTTATGTGTAACAACAAGTTGTGCTTCAATCATGTCCTGATGCATTTGCCAGAGTCAGCAGTGCCAAGTGACGACTCCAGTCACATAGACACACACCGATGCATACACTTATCCACACATGGACATACTTATGCATGTCGGTGTGGAGTGTTGCGGAGCAGTACATATGTACTGTAAATACCCATCAAACTCGATCAATTTTACTGACAAGACAACCATTTGGCCACACACACGCGCATACATACACACACAACTCCACCACTACGACTGTGTGAAAGCTTAGAAACACCATGCAAAGTCCTTCAATCGAGTTCACTCCCGCCTCACGTCCAACAGCGACACGGGGTGCATATTTTGTGTAAGGATCTGTTTGGGTTTTTGTGGGAGGCTGCAGACTGCAAGTGCAGGGTGATGACCAGAGATGCCAGACGTTCAAGGATAGACGATTGTAGCTATGATTTCCAAGACCACCGATCACTTGCACAACACACAAGACAACACTGACTCTAACTTGTAGTGCTGGGCCAAATGTAAATATCGTTCCACCAACGATTGCCTTAGAGAGAGTCGGTTTTTGGATAAGGGACAAATGTAGAAGAATTATGTCAAAATTTGGAGAAAAAAAGAAAAAACTAATAATATATAATAAAAAAAATGTCCTTATAAAATCGAAAAAGTGGACGGCCGTGGTGTGGTAGGTAGTGTGTGCGAGCCAGGTTCAAAACCGTGTACGACCATCAAACATTTTTCAGTGGCTATCGACTCTACAAGTAACCGAGTATTCTCTAATCCATGTAGAACTTCTCCTGCAAAACATTAGCCATTGGAAGCCATCTTTAAACAGTAGGTCCCGGTCTGTGAGTATACACAATTATATCGCACACAGCTCAATGTTTCGAGAACAGTTCCCGTCTGTTCCTTCATCGAATGTTAACCCCTTTTTTCACTCAAGTCGAACCGTTTAACCATTGCAAATGCATGTTAGTGATGACCGACTGTAGACGATCTTAGTGGTTAAAGGGTTAAGGAAAACAAGTCAGTGAAAAGGAAAAATACAAAAATTAGTCAACTTTGGAAATATTTCGAAAATATATCCACTTCTCCGATTTTGCATGGTGATACATTCAAATAATCCATCACTCCTTGCCTGCAACCTATTTTTTGCAGAACCCAAACATTTGTACTGAATTAAAAGTTACTGACTTCTGGCCGACGGAGTTGGGTACCTGAATACTGTGCGGCGCACTATGGCGAAAAAGAACATTCTGCTGCCGTTGTGTTTGTATGAGGAATACTCTTCCAGCAAGAATCTTTCCTGCCGACTATGGCATTCTCAAAATTCAGTAAATCCTTCTCCCTCTTTCTTACACTACACAGTGCTTTGCATTTATAGGGGGGCATTGTCGGAGGCTTAGTTAAATTTAAAAATATCATTTTCTACAGAAAACTTTAGCCATGGCTGGAAAATTAGTGACAAGGTAGACAGTTAGCCTCTTATGTGTTGCACCTCAAGTGTCAACATTGCTGCCATCAATTGGGCCATGTGACCTAGACAGATGAATTATTTTCTACTGGAGTTGTTAGAGCTGCGCTCTCTTCAATTTGGCTGGGTTGGACAGAAGTCTACACATGCAGACCATTGATGGAATTTAAGATTGGATTTAAGCCAATGATATGATTGTTTCATTCGTGAAGCATGCCGGAATTGGAAAAATCTTCGAAAAACAGTGGTTATGTGATCACTTATAAGCCCACGGCCTCAAGGATTAAATTCTAAATTAAATTCTGGCTAAGTCTGGCTAATATTAAAGAAGAAATTTGCAGAAATATTGAATGAAATGTTAAAGCTCTCTACAATATCCTTACAGTCTAGCAGACTGAGAGTAATGCTCGTCTTATTCAGACAAGCCACTGTTTCCTGCAGACAAGCCACAGAGGCTTCGCGGAATTAGCAATAATGTGAATTGCACAAAAAATATGTTTATTAATAAAAAAATTAAGCCTTAATTAAGTTTGTCATTTACTCCAAACAGAATTATTTCATAAGAACCGCTCAAAGTTTTCAATTGCGTCTAACAAATTATGGGTTTCCCGAATAAACTAGACCCCTGACATATTTGTGTATAATGCACGCAGATCAAAAGTCAACTCAGACAAGAGATTTACAGCTTTATCTTGAGCAAAAAAATAAACAAGTCATTTTTGAATTGTGACACTATTGAAGTAAATACAAGAAACTCGAAAATAAATATGAATAGCTTTCCTAAGCCTAAAAAACCACCCAAAACCAGAATAGCTTACAACAGCTGAAGCTTAAAAACCTAACACATTGCGAAAACAGATGCTCAAGACAGCTGCAGCGTACGAAGTGAACAGCTTAAAAACAAAAATTGATGGACAGCCGCAGTATTTAGTATAAAGTCCCAAGTAGTCAACCAATAAAGTAGGTGGCGTTAAGTAGTGTTATCGTAACCGTAGAATAACAAGTACTCTTCAAACGTAGACCCATTTCTTGATTTTCATGTTTTCCCCCGTTCCAATGTTCGCCTGGTGTATTAATGTATTTTTCCCCCCACTGTCATTCGTAAGGGAGACATCCCAAGGATTTGGCTGGTTGCAACGTCTTTGAAAATAGCTTTCGCAGTATGTTCGTATTACTTCTTTGACAGTTAGCATGTTAAGATGCCTCGCGATTATCCTACTTTTGACTAACTATAGAGCATTCGTTATCAGTCTGAAATTTTTCGACTGCCAACAATTTTTTTTGGCTGCAGGCAACTTTTAAAGAAAAGATCCGAGAACCAACAAATATTTTTTAGCTTTATACAATGTCTGCTTTTGTTGGCTATTTCAGCTAACGCTATAGAATAAACAGAGAGACTGAAAGTAAAAGTAAGCAAACCCAATGGCTGTCATTTTTTGTTAATTACAAAAGCTGAAAATTGTATTTTACTATACTTACTTAACATTCCATGAAGGAACAGACGGGAAACTTCTCTCGAATCAGTGAGCTGTGTACGATATAATCCGGCTCCGAACGGCTAATGCTTTTCTAGAGATGTTTTACATGACTTAGAGATTACTCTCTTACTCGTAAAGTAGCCAGCATTTGCGATATGGAAAACAGCCGCTGCAAAATATTTGATGGTCTTACATGGTTTTGAAACTATGTTTAATTATGTCGCACACACAATATCTACCACACCACGGCCGTTCGCGACACCTACAGCTAATAAGAGAAAGAAAGCATTGAGAGTAAACGGAATATAATACGTAGAATTTTGGAATTGCATCACTGCAGTGCATATGGTAGGCACCAGACTCGTAAATGCATCGTATGACAACGCTAAAAGTGACACATACATGCAATACCGTAATGGCTGAGGCAATTAATGATCATTCGGCAACAGCTGATCGGTATCAGCAGTGTCAACTAATAAGTGTTGTACATCATATGCAGTTGAGTGACGAAATTCCGAAAAGTCTCTTTGTTGCAGACATACGGACATAGTCCAGCCGACTTTAAAAGCCATGAATAGATTTTGGTTCAATGACAGCTAAGGTCTTAAGTGATTCCTTCTTTGTTTTACACTAGTTGGTAGCATTAATTGATAAATATACAGTGTACTCTCTCATAAGCGGACACCTAAGGGACTGAGAATTGTTTCTACTTATGAGAGGTGTCCGCTTATAAGAGAAGCACACAAGAGGCCTGAAGCGGATTGGTACTGAAAAAACTGTCCGTTTTGTGAGAGGTGTCCGCAAGGAGAGAGTACAGTGTATATATTTTTTTATAGCTGAGGATTTCCGTTTTATTTCGCAGACCATATTTCCCTAAAAGAACCTCTTTTCGTTTAGCCCACAAATAGCCGAATGAACGATTTTTTTTGTTAGTACGACATCAGGCCTCTACCATATGGTTAGATATGTCAACTACTGGATTGTACGAGTGCATACACCCCAGGCAGGTTAGATTCGAGTGGTTGTCTTTATCCGACTTACTTAAATTCTGAAGTCCATTGTGATACCAGGCCAACTAGCTGACATCAGAATCATTCTCAACGCACTGAACAGCTCATCAGTTAGTTAATAGCAGTATCGGACAGATTTTCTGGGTCACTGATGCAAGAAGAACTGAGTGTTGATCTTAACTTGTTCGCTAAGACAGAGCAAATTCAGAAAATTGTTGTTATGGTCTCCTCCCCTTCCTCTTCACCACCACAACTACAGTAGTAGTTGCTAGTTGTAACTCTCAGCCTGGCTGCATTATTTTACGATGGACTGAGACATGGGATATTGACAGTGACTACATTGCGCGAAAGCGTTTCTTATCTGTCTGGATTGAATGCAGCCTCAGACAGTGGCCACTCCAGTGTAGGGTCTATCATGCGGCAGGAGTTATGAGGTGATTGGAGGCCTGCCTACAAATTCCTGTCTCGGTGGCTCGACTTTTCCCCAAGGCTATGGGGTCGAGCCAAAATTGCTGTACTCCAACTACAGCAATTTTAAATAGCATTTCTGTCTCCTTGTTCTCTCGCAATTCGTTAATGGTCGGCCCAGGATCAGGTGCTTCTGTAATGTGTCAATCAATCTCAACATAGTTTCGCCTACAATTGCTTTCCGATATATGTACATAACATGGAGAATACACAACTCATGCATCTGGCAACCCTGACACACGGGCGCCAAGTGAACGAACGAATCGCATTTGAACTGAGAGTAGTTGTCAGCATCGTGGGGGCACCAACTTCAATTCAAATAAGTTTACGTATAACAAGCAAATATGTATCTCTGTGTACATATGAAATGTCACTTCTAACATTTAACCCAAGTGAAGTGGAGTGAAGTGAAGTTATTCGAGTTCCAGCCATTACGGATGCCTGGCGCGGTTGACTAAGAAGACGGTGCATGTGTGAACTTGATTGGTTGATAATAGCTGTGTACTCCGGCGGTAGTGATTGCACTTTTAAAGTCAGTCGTCAGTGGAATAACACCGGCGTCTTCTTGTCACACACGCAAGACTCTTGCCATGATTTCCATGG